>JARQTG010000209.1:0-600000 GCA_030142615.1 Syrista parreyssii
TAATAAATTGCACTTAGGTTAGGTTAGAACAAACTTTATGGGGTTCAGCTTAAATACCACTTAGGTCAGATTACGTTCAAAGATTTCAATTAAGTCAGGTTAGAACAAACTTGTTAGGTTAGGTCTTATAGGTTCCACTTCAGTAAGGTTAGAACAAACTCTATCAGATTAAGCTAAATTACCACTTACCTCAGGTTAGGTTAGGTTAGGTCATGCTTAAAGATTCCACTTCAGTCAAGTTAGAACAAACTTGTTAGGTTAGGTCTTAAAGGTCCCACAAAAGTCCGGTTAGAGCAAACTTATCAGGTTGAACTTAAAGATTCCACTTAAGTCAGGTTAGAACAATATTATTATGTCAGGTTAAAACAAGCTTCTTAAGGTTTATTCCACTTATGTCAGGTCAGGTTAGAACAAATTTCTTAGGCCAGGTTAAAACATAGCAGTTAGGTTACAATTCTTTTCGGACCAAATCAGAATAGAGCGCAGTCCGAATTTGTTAGGTTAGAACAAATATCTTAAGTTAGGTTAAATTTCTACTTAGGTTAGGCTGAAACCCATCTTGCAGTGAAGCAGGTTAAAAAAAAAACAATCCCACTTAGGATAGGTTACAGTCACTCTTTAATTACGTTAAGTTAGAACAAACATCTTAAGTCCGATTACAAATGCTACTCAAGTTAGGTTTCAACAAACTTCTTAGGTCTAGTTAAAAAAATAACTCGTACCAATTAAGTTAGGTTATAATCTGTCGTGAATTGGATCAGATTAAAAAAAGAATTGTTGAATTAGATCAGGTTAGGACAAACTTCTTAGGTCACATTAAAATACTAATATTAAAAGTTAGATTAGTTTCCCTCTTGTATTCAGTCAGTTTAAACACAGTCCCTCTTAGGTTAGGTTAGTACAAATATCTTAGGTCAAGTTAAAAAAAAAATAGCCATTGCATCAGTTCAGGTTAGCACAATTGTCTTCGGTTAGGTTGAGCACCCAATCACGTTAGTTTACGTTAAATCAGATTTGGAAATCCCTTAGATTAGATTAAACTTAGAGTACTTTAAGGTTGTAACCTTGAAGTTTGTTCCCAAAGCTAGTGGTGAAACATCTCTTCCCTCGTGTTGCGCGACTTAAACCAAATCTTCGCTAGTAAGGGCCCTTCGTAATGTCGTTGCCTCGATGGATCTCTTAGAGATGCGTCCTCTAGTGATCCTAGTTGGGCATGCGCCCACCCCCCCCCCCGGCCTCCTCACCCCTGACACCCTGTTTTGTAAACACACAAGCCTGTGGACGCCGCAGAGCAACGTTTTGCCTTCGTCGTATGGTGTTGTAGCGAAATTCTTACGATCGCCAGCTAATTGTGTTATCACCCAATTGGCAATGCTACTTCCCGTACAAGACCGTGATCTTTTTTCATTCTGAAATTCAATGGAACAAGATACGTGAGTCCGTGTGAACCCTAGTCGTCCTATACACCGATGGGTTCGATGCATCTCATGCTATTTTCCAATTCGCTGTCCGTCGACATTGCCAAGATCGAAACAAACACTGTCATTGGAAATATTTTTCCTCGATGCACTTTTTATTCTCTCACTCTTGCTACACTTGGTTCCTCGGTACAAAATTCGGTTGATACTGATCCTTGAAGGATTCGGTGCTCCTTATATATAGACGACTTCCCACTCCAGGACTCGTTTCGTTCCATTCAACTGTGCCACATAAATAATAGTTGTTAAATCTAATTTTTACAAATGGATCTCTATAGAGTCTGTCTTAAAATGAGTTGGTTTTGACTTCGATCCCTTTGTTCGTTGTAAACCCTTTACAGTTGTTGACCCTCTTAAACTTGGATCCGTGGTTCGGCACGACATTTCCGTGGTAGAAAAGGGGACCACGGGAAAGTCCTGTATATTATTAAGCCTGTTTGCTCTAACGTTATTATATTATATTATTCGTGCTCGAGTGCACAATAAGTGCGCGTTCGTAAATGTGCCAAAATCGCCGAGAGCATTGTTCTTTCCTTGTTGATCTGCATGCAATTAACCCTATGTTTCCATACAAGCTTTCAGTAATGTGATAATAACATCATTACCTGTCTACTTGTATCTGGTTTGAATTCGCACTTATTATTAGTACTACTTCGACCATCCAGACGGCACCGAGGTAACCTTACGTTACATCATAAAGACTCGAAAGCCACCGAACGCATCAAATCCGCGCACACCCTACTTGTAAAAAAAAAAACTTTTGAATATATCTCGCTTACATCACACGCAGCATTATTTTTCATTTTACGCAGGTTACACTTTATTGCTCCGTTCGCATTTAAAATAATAGTCAATAATACCAATATCCGCATACCTAATACAAGTGCCACAGACCATTTAGCCTCCTTATGCTATATTAAATTATATCGAAATTATACTGTTGCTTAAATCTACCGTAACAATATTCCTATGTACAATAATAAATGTGTAGAATATATATGTGTGTGTGTAGAATGTGTGTGTGTGCGCGCGCGCGCGCGCGCGTGTGTGTGTGTGTGTGTGTGTGTGTGTGTGTGTGTGTGTGTGTGTGTGTGTGTGTGTGTGTGTGTGTAAAATATTGTTCTACAAAATACCAATGTGCAACAAAATGTATATATGATTCCCTGTACAGGGCAGCACGAATATAGAAACAAAATATATAAAACTAAGAACACCATTCATAATCGTCTTTCAAATGTAATCGTGCAAGAGATTCACAGTGGTCATGAATTTCGTCGGTATAAAAATTCCGGATCCATCACGTTAAAAGATCCCATGCGTGCCTCAAATCTTAACATGTCTAGATCGCGTGCACGTGTTGTATAAAGCCCATAAACATCGAAATTATTATCACGTATCATTCCAACTTCAACAGTCACGGTTTCTCTGTCATGGCCAAAACCAATAAGTTGCGCGCCATGTGCCACTTGTATCAGATGCAGTGTAGAAAATTCCAAAACCATACGTGGCTCTGGATTGGTCATATCATCAATCATCCATAAAGTTGTGCGACTAGCGCTCGTGGAATCTGAAACCAAAAAAAAAACAACAAAGAGTTAAGAATTACATTTGCTTTGCGCGTTGAAAAAAGAAAAACACACATACGTGCAATGACAATCAACTCACCGCATATATACAACTTATTTTTATAGGACATTAGAAATTGTGCCACGTTAAGCTTTCGAGTTGATGTGTCGGTCTCCGGAACTGAGGTGGGCCACACTGTCAACCACGTATCGGTTTCCAGATCATAGAAATGAAGAGCCGACTTATACAATAAAAGTTTACTACCCACTGTACACGTAGAAATGACTTCGGTAAATTCCTCAGGAATATTGGCGGCCTTGGTCCATACGCCTACAACAAACAAATGAGTTTACCGCAACGACTATGCGGCTATGACGTCAAAAATCAAACGACACCGATTATAAGCACTGCAACTTATCGCGCGCAGATTATGTGCGTGCACTTACCCGTGTGTATATTTAAGATATTCATGGTAGACAACTTCAATCGATGCCGTCCCACTCCCCCTGCTACCACCATCAAATTATCACCGATAAATTCAACTACCATGTGTCTTCGTGGTTCCAACAAACTGCAACAAAATAAATTACTTATACGTATGAGAAACATATTTGTTTATACGTTCATTCGTTAGATATTGTTATGACGCGTTACCTCGAAAACCGATAAAATTTTTTTAATATCAGACAGTAACGCCATATAATTGTATTGAAACGGCCAGTTCCCAATCCCCGTTCACCTCCGACGAAGTAAATACTAAAACCTCAAGAGGACAAAGAAAACCTTATTTTTTTTTTCTTTTTTTTTTCAATCTATATTGTTTGTTAACACTTTCAACGTAATGGACGCACACATATTCTGAACTCCGAGTAGTACTCAGTCGCTACGGCGCTATTGCGACCAACACTTAATGTATCAAATGTATTTCAATTGCAACGGATCAATTCAACTTCACCTCTGCCTACAACCTGCATCCCAACGAGGTCCTTGACCATTCCCAGAAAATCGCAATCACGATTAGTCTCGTCGATTAGTGTTGACAATCTCTCACCGTCCCATCTAAATATACATGCTTTTCTGATTGTGCCATTGTCACCAATTTTACTTCCAAATACACAATGTAAATACGCTCTCTTGCCCGAGTCCAATTGATTTTCCGATCCAGCAATTACTCTTTGCGCCTACAAAGAAACACACGATTGTCTAGCAATTTACTGCAGTCAACTGGTAAATTAATGTCGCTAAACTGGCATAAAAAAATACCTACAGAACGAAGAATCGCCATATTCGCGGGTGATATTCCATTGTCTAAATTCCGTTGAATCCACTGCTCCGTCAAATCTCGTAAGAAATTGACATTGCGACAACGCGCATTAGCATTATCAACGAGTTGTACAAAATGAATTTCGGAAAGTTTCAAGAGCGACGGGACTGACAACTCCTCGAGTCGATCGAGACACACTGCGAATGCAACGTCTCTCAAGGATCGCAAATTTAAATCGTGTGCCAGTAGCCATATACTTAGAACATTTTTAACCAAAAGCCAATGCTCCACTATTATATCAGTCAAACGTTCGCTCAAGTTTTCAGCCGCGAAGAGAACGCTCAATTCCAGTAATTTCATCAGACCCGCATAGTTGTTATCCGCCTTGTATTTGTCTAAGCAACATCTTGTCTCGCCAGCTACAGCTCCCCTATCATTTGTCTCCGCAGTCCAATCGACAAAATCCTGCAAAAATTCAATTAAATGAAAAACGAATGGATGTTACGTGAAAGCAACATTATGATGTAGTACTTGCGCCCCACTTGTAAAATGTCCGGTGAAATGTCGTAGTTTATGTTTATTTCCGTGCGTAAGTAGTCGTTAAAATTAGTTGAGAATAGAGAAGCAAAGTAATGACTTGACCGAACAAGTTTTTCTCGATTAGCGACAATACGATGATCTCCTGCAAGAATAAGAGTCACCCAGATAGTCTCCACTGGCAGTTCTTCTGCAACTCGTTCCTCCATTATGTGTGCCCTTCTCGTCCTGAATCCGTGTATTCGTTTTTATTGAGCTTTGTTGGATGATAACAAGTTAGCTGTCGCACGAAAAAGCCCGTTCGAATTTCATCGTATGCAATTAAAAAATCTCGTCTCCTGAATGACCGGTAATTCGACGTTCCCTGGAACTTGATACTTGTTCTCGGTAGAACCTGCGTTCTCAAGTCAGCGTGTCACCAGCTACTGTCAGCCATCACGCCGTAAAAATAAATAGAGGGATGATAACGTTATAGTATGCTACGAAGCTTGAGAAATGAGTGTACCGCTACGATGTACTTACTGCGCAAGCGTTTTATTAACTACAAAACGTTCGTGGATTAGTGTCCCCATTGACGTTCTCGCAAGATTTCGTCAGATAAAAATATCCATAGAGAGAATCGAAAGGGACCCTCTTTGTCCTAACGGTCGATGTTTGCGTCGCCAGTTTAAATAACCTGGAATTTAAAATAGTTAATAGTCAAAAATTGTGTGAAAATGAAGTTGAGATAGAATCATAAGCGACTGAAGTGAATTACAAATCTATTATGTAAGAAAGTTAGTCTCCGTATTAGTGAAAATTTAATATACAATGTGAACAAACAATGTATAAAAATTAACCTAAACTTGAGTCACGAAGTAGACGATGGACGCAAACGAATACTACGATGATCAATACAAGATCTTATTTTTACAGATAGATAGACAACAACAGTGCGAAGGGTGAATTGAATGTAATAAAGTAATTTCTTGTAAATAAAATAAATGTGTAATTTCTTGGCAAAGGAATGGAATAATAAATTAATACATTACTTGACATACATTCGACTTCGGGGGTATGAGGACTGAAAGCCGACGTTTCACAGATCCTCCGGCTCAATTGTTAGTAAGTATAATTTTCTTTTTAATACTTTATTAGCACAGATATTTTACAGTCTTAAGAGGCGTTCTAAATATTTTTATTATTGTTATATGAAAACTGCGGCAAGTTATGTAATTAACGTCAATTAACATGTTTTATGTTACTAAGAGGCAATGAAAGAGGCACCCAGACTGGGCGATCGCGGAAGCGAGAAGGTAAAATAATCAGCAACTATTATTATTATTATTATTATCATTATTATTATTACTACTACTACTACTACTACTACTACTACCCAATACACGCTCCTCTATTGGAACGTTCAATTGCACGTTTAATCTAAAATCATCGTATGAGAATCGACCTTGTTATTCATTGTTATTTACTTTATGGTCGCACGACTGAGAACTCTACCTGAAACTACATTTGCCAAAGGTCGATCAGCCTTGTGATCAAGATCCACATCGTCAAGTAGCTACTCGTCTCTCTAAAAGCTTATATGAAAATCCCTTCAAAGCAAAATATAAAAAGTAATATGTACAAACTTGTTTTATACTCTACGTTCGTCCGAGTACCTTTGAAGAGGCTACATAGACCGTAAAGAGAAAATTTGTGCCTTAAACTGTATTGCGATGAAATGCAGCGCTGAACTTCATCTTCCCTAAAGACTGAGACCGAGACAAAGCAATACCAGACAGGAATCCTAGAATCTCTATAGAGTCTGTATGATGCACGAATAATTGGAGGTCTATAATTTGAACAACGAATGTCAGAGATATGGGTTTATTACTAAGAAGTCATGTTTGATGTCACATAACTGTGTGCAGTGTAAGCGATAGTTGCAAAAAATACTTCTAGTTATACCACTGAAATTCACGTCAAAGTCCCCATCGACGTTTGTATTGAAAATTGGATCCAGGCCAACCAAATGTTTTTCCTGGTTTAACATTGTTACTTCTACGATATCAGGATTCTTTAACTACTATGACACACGTATGTATTACGCTATGGAATAATCCACACATTGTGATGACACTGTCAACTATCATATTGTATCGTTATCCCGTTGTGTTTATCCTCGCTACTGAAAAAAGTTCAAAACATGTTAAATCATTTCAAGTAATGTTTATTCGTGATTATTTACTCCATTAAGAATTACTTAACTCGCTTTGTTGTGTAATTGTTTCCATGCCAAATGATGTTTTTCTTGAATTGAATAACAGCTATTACTAAGATGAAAGGGGCTTCCCACCCTGAAACCCTGGCAAACATCAGTTCATATACTGCCAGTTCCCTTCAACTGCTTGTCCTTTGAGACAGACCAAGGGTAAGGTTATGCTGTCGCTAAAACCAAATTAAGACACCATTTAAGCCGTCACTCAATACAAACAGAGGTAGCATGAAACGGCTAGTGCACCATTGTTGTTTATTGATTAGAAAATTAATAACACATTAGATAACAGCTTCGTGACACTGGTTGATCTGAAAGATTTTTCCATAAATACACGTACGAACGATCAAACTAACCTCTCTGCACTGTATTTAAACTTAACGAAGCTGCGATCATTATTATATACCAAATTGTTTTTATAGTTCGGTAATGGGCACCAAGATCCACCTTTTTTCACCATTTGCACCAAATATTACATTATTAAATTTCATAAAACTTGGAGGGACTGTGCTAGATTCTTCATAAATGTAAGTAGACTAGCTTGGAAACGAAATAGAATTTTACATACGTACCCACTGCGTATGCGCACGCTATACACTATTTGTAGACATCTCTCTCATGGACGCGGTCGCTACCAATGTCCGTAAATAAATAGGCAGAACGCATGGAGCATAAACTTATAATGTGATGCACCAGTTGTTTCTGTATATTGGACAATCAGTATACGAGGAATGCATGGTCCCCATTTTGGGTTCAAAAATGCTACGAGGTGAGTGGGAAGAACCTTCCATTACCGTGCTTCAGTTACGGACCTTCGTCGCTACGACATGCCTCCCTCCTCAGTCCCAAGACTTGGGCCTTGTTCTTATTCGCAAAGACTCATGCATATCCCTATTCCTAATTTATTTGGGATGCGCATGGATAACGTCATTGCTTTATTCAAACATTCTGTTCGTCTCGCGACCCTCTCGAGTCACTTGATTTAGTGCCAGGAATGTAGGCCATTTTGAAACCCTCGAGATGCTCAAAGTAACAATTAACTAATGGCCCACATGTTTATACATGTGTGACAGTAAGTAAATTTCTTCCAAATTATTTAAGATATCTCTGGCTTTTTTATTTTGCCATTGATAACAAACTGGGATCATATTTTAATTCTACATTTGAAACTTGCCGCTCAATTCTAGCACTGCTCCTTGTCACTAGGCCGCGATACCGCTATATTCTCTAGGGATTTTATTCTGTGTCATCACCGACCGTGCCATTTTTTACAATGGCGAATTAGATTTTTACAGGTGAAAACACAATAGAAACTCAACCGAATTTCACGCAGGATTAGTGAGTAAATTTGATTAAAAAAAAAGAAAAAAAGAAAAACCGTCGTTACGATTGCATATACGCACGAACCAACTCCGTTACCTGAACCTAGTAAATGTTCGGCGTATCTTCTTTCTGACTTGATACATTATTGAGGTGTCGACGACCAGTTGTCTCGAAAAACGTCGTTCAGATTCACTTCGATTGTAGTATTTCATCTGATTTTCATTTCGGTCTGCTTCAGTAATCACATAATTGATACATTTTATATTTCAGTTTGGATCTACGTTCAGAGTACTGCCGATTTCTATAACCATTTGACCAGCGTTCTTTGTCATGAATCGACCAAGTATGTGCTTGTCTTTATAATGTGGTAATTGGGTTATTAATTTTTTTTTCTCTTATAACAATATTGAATGCCTGTTATATGAATTAACATGTTTTAGAATAAGTGTAGTCCGAATGAATAAACAGAGGAAGTCCTTGGAAGGTGGAGACAATTTGATGTACGAATTTAGTGAAATTTCTGAATTATTTGATAGTACTGACATATCAGAAGATTCGCCTCTTCCAGAGTCAACCGGGCTTAGCCCATTAACTTCGTCCTTAGGTCATAACCTAACGCTGCAAGAGGACAAATTGCCAGCTAGTGAAATCAATATGGGCATTGAAAATACCTGGTTAGTTCTTTTAAAATGTATTTGTCCACTGGCAAACAAAATTTACAGTTGCAAGATGTGACAAATTAACATTAATATGTCTTATTAATACTCGCATGCTTTGTTGTTTAGGACGGAAGCAAACAGTTCAGCATCTGATTATGCAATTCCATTGCCAGCACCGCCTGGATTGGATGACTTTATGGATGTTGGAGCAAATTCCATGGAAGAAATTTGTATAAACATGGAACATGGACCGTTCTTACCACCTGTCATTCCAGTGCTAAATAACCTTCTTGCTGATACAGGAGAGACGCAGGATGACTCTGTGATTGGTAAGATAATGTCCACTTACGAATGCCAATGCGTAGACTCGTCTTGAAATCAGTGAAATAGGTTGGTAACACAATGATAACAATTGTCTGCTTATGAAGTGTTTCTCCGTGTGATAATTGCATTGAATGGCATAGATTAAACGAGTACTTGAAGCAAAGAAATGTTATTCTGCCCTGCGTTGTTATCATTTGACATACGTTTGAATCCTCAAAAGTGCATGCCACAGTTTATGACACGTGTGTGGTAGACAACCATATGTGACCCATTAGGAATTCTATAGTCAGTATAAACGTATTCACTGATACAAGCCAACTACAATATTCGTTTTTGTTAAAATCGTAATCAATAAGTGCCATTTCTCTTTATAGAGGTTAGCGGTCCTGCTGGCGTTTGTGGCCTGCGAAATCTCGGTAATACGTGTTTTATGGCTGCGGGGTTACAGTGTCTCACTGCCACTCCTCCAGTGCTGCGACATTTTTTGGAATTACAGCAGAAAGGACAAAAGTTGCCACGTCCGTCTCCGAGCACGCTGATGGCTCATTTCAGTTCGCTCCTTGGTAAAATGTGGTCTGGCAGATACAGTGTTGTCAGACCCATCGAGTTTAAGCAAACTCTAGGCGCGTATCACTCGCAATTTAAGGATTATAGACAGGTGAGCCGCGTCGGTATAAAATGAACAGTAACAGTAATTTTGTTACAATACGTTATTATTGTGCAAGTAGAAAATATTTTGTTTTCTTACCTTTTCTGTATTCAGCATGACTGCCAAGAGTTTCTTGCACTTCTGCTCGACTCTCTTCACGAACAAACGAATACGGCTGCCAAAAGCTGTCAGGTACCTGTTGATACTGATACTACTACTACTACTACTGCTGCTGCTGCTGCTGCTGCTGCTGCTGCTGCTGCTGCTGCTGCTGCTACTGCTACTGCTGCTGCTACTGCTGCTGCTGCTGTTGCTGCTGTTGTTGCTGCTGCTGCTGCTACTATTACTACTACTACTACTACTATCACTACTACTACTACCGCTGCTGCTGCTGCTGCTACTGCTACTACTGCTGTTACTACTATTACTACTACTACTGCTCCTGGTGCTGCTGCTGCTACTACTACTACTACTGCTGCTACTACTACTACTACTACTACTACTACTACTAGTACTACTACTACTACTACTGCCGCTGCCGCTGCCGCGGCCGCGGCCGCCGCTGCTACTGCTGCTACCACAACCACTGCCAATACAACTAGTCAAAATGAAAACGTGGGAAAACGTTCTTTCGTTGAACCTATTATTACTGCCACTAGTAATTCAAACTCTAATATTGAGCTTATGGAAATGTATGAAAATTCACCATGGCCCGAATGTCCTAATAGCCCTAATCTTACTATGGCTGGCTCTCCGCGAGGTAACGATCTTTTTCCATTTCAATATAATTCATGGGTTCTATCGTCCGTTATACATTATATTATATTACGCTGTCCGATGGCCTAAATTTTCCATAGAGCTCCTGTAATATTTGTGTACATACATTCAGATTTAGACTCGCCGATGGCCGAGCTAGACAGTACAGCAAATTCTCCTCAAAGATCGCCTTTGAATGACAACGACGACGAGGAAACACTGGACTCGGAGGAAGTAGTCGATACCAGTAAGACTACTTTTATTCACAACAGAACACAAAGGAATAAAAGTAGCCGAGGCGAGGAGAACGAAGAAACGGAACGGGACGAAATTAATTATATACAAGATAAGGAGCAGTTAACAGTCTACGCAACAAACAGAATTAATACTACCAGCAGCTGCCAGCCATTAAGACTCGATAACCTGATTACACTCTCAAGAAATGTAGCCGCGCAGTATCGTGGTGGTCTCTACGATATCCTGAAGGATGCGAAAACGAGTAACGCCAACTTCCTTGTAACACCGCAAGAATGTAATAACGAGATCCATTATGACTCGCAAAAGTTTCCGAAGGATAATATTCGCAGAATGACCTTGGAGAATTCAAACCTGATGGTAAATCACGATTTTGACAATAAAAGTGTCAGTATCAAGAGAATAAAAGAGGTAAACATTCAAAAGATGAATTGCACAATGGATTGCTCATCTAGCGGCGGTTCCGATACCGAGTGTGATTCTGGTTTGGAAAAGTGCAATGTAAAGAGAATGAGACTGGAGGATCAGGAGAAGAATCACAAACGTGATGAACTCGGAACGAGTTTCGGTCGTCTTGATGGTGGTGGTGGTGGTGGTGGTGGTGTTGGTGGTGGTGGTGGTGGTGGCAGTGGCGGTGGTGGCTGTGGTGGTGGTGGTGTAATGCGTTGTTCGAGAGGACTACAGAACAATGAAAGCGGCGCAATAGCTGCTCAAGAGGAGCTCGAAGCAGACATGCACTGGGCAAAACATCTAAGATCGAACAGAAGCATTATTGTCGACACCTTTCAAGGACAATTTAAAAGCACGGTAAGTGATGCGAATAAATGGCAGGTAGCATATCGTCTTAACGCGGAATAGTTTATACAATTTGTCAATTGATTATTGGAAGGTTTCTTCCTGGAAAACCTCTCCTACATAAATATGGTAAGAGTTCCTTCCCGCTGTGAGGAGAGCTAGGAATGCGGGGCTCGTACTACCGTACACATGAAGAAAGGAAAAAAAAAAAAAAATGGATCATAAAATCTTTTTTAGGATTAAGAAATATGCGTCGTATGGTAAAGTATAATACCTTGTCTTTTACAGGTCATATGCGCAGTATGTAAACACGTGTCAGTTACTTATGAACCATTCATGTATCTGTCTGTCCCGTTACCGCATGCAATGGAGAGGCATCTTAGCGTTACTTACGTGCCACCCAATAGAGAGTCTCCGACGAGATGCGTTGTCTCTTTGAACAAACAATCGAGGGTTGGCAAGTTGAAGGAGGAACTACTAAAAACTTTGGGCAAGGAGCATCACGTCGCTATCGGGAACATAGCTATGGCTGAAGTACTCGAAAATCACATCGCTCGGATACTGGTAAAGAAGTACTTGTCTTGTTTGAACATTTGAGAACGAATGACGGGAAGAGCAGCCTAGGTTTAAGGAGCGCGGAGATACTAATAAAAAGGACCAGGTTCCGCGTATTCGGTGTCTATCACGAAACTTGTGGCATATCAGGACTTTTCAGAATATTTAAATCGGTGTGACAACCGTGACTCCCGTACCCGTTCCACTCACAATCAGACTAGCTGTCAAACACGAAGCTACATAAGACTCTGGTCCTCTTTTCTGATAGCTCCACGGTCGTTTAGACGGAGAGTAAAGAAGACAGTCTGTTCGCTAGTGACGACAACCGTCGATACGACCCTCCAATAATATAGGAACTCGAACCACCTATGGAAGAACATCCTCGTAATTCAAAGCATTAATTACGGGGCTACATTCCATCGTACAGATTACTTTTTATAAAGCTTTTGGGGAACGTATTCAATAACTTACAATTAGTGCATGCGTTCCTACGGGTATGACTTCTCAATATCTCAGTGGCCCTTTCACTTGCAGGACGACAATTCGTTGTTGAGATACGTCAACGATACTAATCGTACTGTGTACGCCTTCGAGTTGTCCGAACCACCCAGCGCCTTTGTTTTGAAATACGAAGACGGAAACGCTGTATCCAATATCGAAGCTTTTAACGACAATACTGCTGCTGCTGTTGCTCGCGAAATTCCTACTGAAACTTTTGTGAAAGATGGCAGTGATCTTGTCTGGGATGATAGCGGTAGTACGGACAGAGAGTCGTGTCAAAGTAGCGCTGCTGTACACATTGGAGAGGAAATCAGCCCGTGCACCATTTGTCTCGAAGAGCTAGACGGTGATCTGAAAAAACATGCCGGAAACACATGCAACTTTATTATGTGCGATCCGTGTATCGAGGTAGGCACTTTTTTTTTATTTTTTAATAAAGGGATTGAGGGAGTAAAGGACTGTACCTGCAAAAATCATTCAGTCGTGAATCATCACGCACATTCAATATTGATAATATTACTTACCATGGAACTCTAATTAGTTTGTGTTGTCTATGTCTAAAAATTTGTATGTCTGTTATACTTTCTAGTTCGTTCGACACATTTTTCGCGCGAAAAAACAATCAAAAGAGAGATCAATCTATCAGTACAACGTATCCTTACGTTGAGCAGTCTGTAGCCAGTTATTCATTCGTTTTTCTTGCGTACTTAAAAGAGCGCGTTACATTTGTTTCTGTACCACAAACGTTTGTGAAATCAGCCAAAATGAAAACTGAGTGCAGTGCCTATTATCCGACAGAACTACTTCAAGAATCAAACGGAACCTCAAATGTGCCCAGTGTGTTCAACGTACGTGACGGCCTCGTCGTTTGCAAAGATCGATCAGACTGGCAGGCCCAGGCCTGCCGTTCGCATTCTCAATGTCCCGGTTGTGCTGAGACAGGACACCAACGAAACAACCAACAACCGTAAGGGTACCAAGCTTTTTGGATATCCACACCTAGTTAAGTTGCCCTCGAGAGTCAATGCAAAGGATCTCTACGATATTGTTGAGAAGGTCGTACCGCAACGTGGCAGCTACACGGTTCACTTTGTCGACGGACAGGTCGGTTTTCAAACATCTCATCTAATCCCTCGCTCTCGTGTTACCCGTTACAGTTATTCAGTGCTCCAAACGGGCAAGGCTCTCGAAATTATATCTGTTAATCGTGAAAGTACCAAGTTCCCAAAATTACGCAATCAAGAAAAGTGGTAATAACTTCTCTTGTCGATACGCAGGGACATCACTGTTCACGTTGTATGTATACTGCACACTGCACTGGTTGTCCAGTGCCGAAAACCGGCTTGGTTGCACTTCAGAATGGCGATAACCTCGCCATCCGATATACGAAAAATCTGCCGAGGATCCTTCAGCCAATCGATCATGTTACTTTGACGAGACAGCGGCCCCACCATCCACTCTCGCTTTATGATTGTCTGCAGGCATTTAGCCAAAGGTAGGCCTCACTAACAATTCTCATCGATCCCTCTCTACGATCAAGCTTGCTCGATGACTTTTTATAATATTTCGTTCAGTTAACGCATCACTTTGATCTTCAATTTCAGTGAAACCTTGGACGAGCTTAATCCGTGGTTCTGTCCAAAATGTCAGCGTAACCAGTGTGCCACAAAAACATTAACCGTCCATCGTTATCCCAAGTTCCTCATAGTTTATCTTAAGAGGTAGGCCACACGATATCATTCACGAATAGGATTACGTTGAGACCAGAGAGATGACTGTTGTCACGATAAAATGGCAACGCTTGTAATGACGAGCGAACAGATAATCGTGAATAACGCTAATAAAAGACGACATTCGTGCTCTGTATTTGATTATACTACAAGCTATAATTAACGGCAGGCCCCATGCATGCTGTTCCTTTGGATTCCGATTCTCACTGCTCTTGCCGATATTTGTATTCTTTCTTTATAGATTCGTTTTTTACGAATGCGTCAGTATGAAACTCGACGACAAGGTTACCTTCCCTCTGGTCGGATTGAGCGTGGGCAGAAATCTCTACGATCTTTATGCGTGCGTCTGTCACTTTGGAGGTGAGTACAGACTAATTGTAAGAGAGTACAAAGGTCTTTGTGTAAACTTTGATCGATCGACACCCGTATTAGACGAGTCGCTTGAGAAGCGCAGCTTTATACCCCGTTCTATCTTGTGCACGCAGGTGTTTCGGCGGGTCATTACACCGCCTATGCGAAAAATCCTAGGACAGATGTCTGGCACTATTATAATGACGAGATCACGAGCAGACGGAAGCCACAAGAAGAGGACTTTAGCAACGCTTATATCCTTTTTTACAGTCGACAGGGAACTTCCTTGAAACCGTGCAACATATGAGTGAGAACAATGGTTATTCGTCGCCAGAACCTGACCCAGTGAATATTCCTACTCTAATATCGGTAGATACGTGATTTGGCGCGTGCATCACTGACGAGCCAGCATTCGTTCTGCTCGTACTTGAAGTCGTACATTTTTCCACAATTGAGAGTACATCGGTCGAATGGTGAACTCGAACACACCGTTACCAGGGACAAACTTGAACGGAACGTAGAAAATCTTAATACCTTGCAGTTTAAGTAAGACACACGTTGCGCGAATCACTTTACATCTTAAAAACCGACAGTCTGATACTCTTATATGATTTTGAATGTTTAAATCATAAGAGAAACGAAAGTCATTGGACACGCGACGGCTTTTATACCGGTTGTTGCTGCCTGCTGCAATTCAATTTGATCGAATCCATTAGTAGCGCATTGACGTGCGCCTGCGTGCCTTTGTGTATTTGTGTGCGTGCAAGCATGAACGAATGACTGAGCATCTCTGTGGATGCGTTAACCCAAACTTCAGCTGATGTTTATCGAATGGAGTGTTGTCAGGAAACCATTGTTCGGCTCGCATAACGCTCTTTCTTCTCCGTTCCCTCAAAGTAGAAGAAAAGAAATTCTTAGATAATTTTTAGGGAAAAGAAAAAAAAAAAAAGAAATTGTCCGAATAAACTAATAAACTGAAAACACGCCTTTCCACACTCGGTGTGTATGGTGGCGAAAAATAAGTATACTTGCATCGAGCTATCTATAATGTATGAAAATGTATGTATGAAATTTGTACCATAGTTAAATATAATTACGAAAAACTCAAGATGTAATTATTAACACTGCAAGCGTCACTCGCCTCTCATTAACTCGGTAAATATCTTTCCATTTATGGATTATCTTTTCAAATTACTTCTATAGTACTTTTATTACAAGGTATTTGTCGTAACAAATATCCACTGATATACATAATTATTGTTACCTCATAAAACTATACTAGGTCAATAAGTGTCATAGAGAGAGGAGATCGTCAGCTCCTTGACTAATAGCCGGAGAACATCTCACGTTGGAGCCGATGATAAACGAGTTGCCTTTGGCTGCTTGATTTATGGGAAGTCGACGGGGAACGTGCGTAGTACAGGCACACCGGATACGCTACTGTTATTCATGTCTCCCGAGTCGCTGAAACAGCACTTGGAATTCGTTGAATTCGAAATTAAATTATCTATTGTGGCGAACGATGAGCGGCACGTGCAGAGTACCAAAAACGAAGGAGCATCACAGGTCCTGTGCCGTGCGCGAAGCTGAATTGAGGTCGGGCAACGTAGTCCTGCCGCGAAGCTACATCGAAAATTGGAAATGCGGGAGACATGTAACGGTGCGTCTCGTGGCCCCGCGAACGGTTTCCGAAACGTCTTTTATGTCAGTACTTTGACGGTGCGGTAGCACATTTATAAATAGTCATATTCCGATATGGATAACGATAACAAAATAACTCTTATGCTCTTCTACATCTTACGACACTAAACACGCTATTTTTATAACACATTACATAGAATAAGTCGTGAATTATTCACGAGCGAGACTTGAAATGTATACATACGTATGGCGACAAATGTGTTTAATTGTAAGTAGTCGTTGGTATTTAGTAAGCGATACGCAAACGTTTCCAGGACTGATTCGGTTTGGGAGGCCGCACGGAGTGTCTGTCGTTTGACTAACTTTAAGTCGTTCGGGCTCGTGACTTTTCATTCGGAAATGTGAGCTAAAGTAACTAAACGTGGGATGGAAGAAGAAGCGATTAATCGTAAGTATCGGCAAATCATCAGTTACTGTGTGCCTGACGGGGTTGACAAATGTTAACGTAGTGTCATTCATCGTGTTGCGCTCTACTGACACTGCACGAGCTCCTATTTGTGTCTCTGATATTCAAAGAACGTTTCGTGTCGAATCAAAATAATGTTTAACTGTTGCTTCGAATAGGAAAGAACGACCGCTAACGAGTCACAGAGTAAAGTCGACGAAAATTGCCAGTCTAGAAACGAACGTATTCTTACCGTCCACGTATATGGCATGTACAAATATTTTTCTTTCTCCTATATAAAATCGACTCTCCCTAAGGGCAGGCTCTCTGGTGTCGCGTGTCCCCCTGAATCCGCTCTGTCGCTAGGTCCGGGAGGGAAACTGCATGCGAATGCGCGCCACAAGTCGTCTAGGAGCGCGCGAGAATGACGTATACACACACGATGGATGACAGAGAACAATTCCCAGTGTGCCGCGCTCTCTGTTAGCACGCGATTCTGTTCCCGGCTGTGCGCACTTGGGGAGAGTCTACTGTATATTATATATCAAAAGATCAACTTTATTTATAACATGTACACTTAGTAACTATAATTATCGTCCAGCTGGACGAAATTCATCCGGAGCCTTGATTCATTTCTCTTTCTTGTCGTTGACTTCTTTTTCAATCAGCACGAGTTCATGCACAGAGACGCGCATCTCGATCTCCATCCGTCAATACAAAGCGCACACATTTTTTAATTTTTCTTACGCTCAAAAATAACTTTTCTTCGTTTCCACCGTCCAGCGTCAAGTCGGATGACACCGTTCTACTTAATAGTAACGTTACATATCTCGAGTCAGGCGATTCTTCGCTAGTTCTTCATAAAAATGCTATCTTTGAACGTTTTCATATACCTGTGAATGGATGAGTATTGTGTATGTGTTTGTATATGCGTACATTTACGTGCATAAATGCATAAGGGGACGTAAATACGAATGCACGCGTTTAATCGACAAGGCATCCACATCTCCATGAAACATATGCATATTCATATGCATACACGTGCGCGAGTTTCTTAAGAATTAATGTAAAGATGATATATCCGAAGAGTCGCGGGATCTTGATGTGCTTTCATATTGTAATCGGCTGGCAGCATTGTTTCAACATTGCTAGTTGTGTAGGTACGCCGGCCCTTCTTCGTGTTTCAGTCCATTTTACTTCCTGTACGTTTATTTCCTTGACTTTTGCCTGAAAACTACTAGATTCGTGTGTTGCGCTGTGTTTCGACCGGTCGTCGCACCCTGCCACTTGAGATGACATCGCACCAGTAGTCAGTGAGCTTTGCTCCTCGCGTTGCGTTACTGAAATTCATGGATAACTGTCGATTAAGAGACGACGTTGCGAGCGTAGATCGCTCGGAAGGTGAAGGACTGAATGACACAGCATGACGAATGGATAGGTGAATAACAATGTGACGAATCAGTGGAGCGAAACGGTGAACCACACAACAGCGCCGGGATGCGTAAGTCCTCCGATTTCACAGTTGACCGTTCGCGTCTCTCCGTTTAAGACGAAGAGTGCTTTGTTCGACGGGCTCACCATGTACTGGCCGAATATTCCACTCTCAACGATTGGTCTGTTCGGATTTCCCCACTTGGTCATGTCCGTTGACATGGCCTTCCCGACGCCAGTGATCATTTCGACTTTGCCTGAAAATCGAGAAAAATAAAATAAAAAATAAATGCCTGCTTCGACAGATGCTTGCTGCATCTTTTCGTCGACTACTTTTCGAAAGATTCCTCACGAGGCTTAATAGCAGTAAACGATTGTCGTTCGATTTTCAATCTGTAAAATCGTGCGTGTCGTGAGCGTGTCGACAAATTCTTACCCGTCGCCAAGTTCAGGAAGAGGATGTCTTCCTTGTCGATGGAGGAGGCGTAGAGATCGTATCCGTGTGTCGTTTGCGATGGATAAAATGCGATGTCGCTGATGTTGAGCGTCGTCTTGACATCAAAGGCAAATTTGAGACCGGTCGCTGAAGCAGCGTGGAACATTTCAAGAGTTATTGACACGACAGGACAAACTCAAGTGTGAGTAGATGGGTGCGATTGGATTGGAGCGCGAAAGTGAAAGAGCTCCTTGTTGAAAGTGACATCGATGTCACGTATAATTAAGAATATCAGAAGGGAAAGATCGTATTTACGTAATATCTCTTGAACGACAAGAAGGACGCCGCTGGGCTGCTTGTCAAAGGTTACGAGGTGCCTGGAGTCCGGAGAGACGAGCGGCTTGCCCACGAGGGCCGGTTTGTGGGCCAGTACGGTGTCGGTCAGATAATCCAGAAGGAGCTGCCCGGTGGCTCGAGCGGTTACTGGTTCCTCGCATTCCAGCACCACGAATCCATCTGCAGGTACACACGAGATCCAATAAGAAGACGTGGCAGCTCGGCCGCATGAAGCCAACAGAGACGAAACCGTGCTTACAAAGTGCCGGAAACTGAATGTTCCTCGGTACGCAATTATAAGGCGCAAGGTCGACGCTGCGAGTGTACCGCATATTCGCCAAGTCCAATTTGTACATACCGCGTTGATTCGTATGCGTAACATAGCCATACTTGAACATATGCCCAATGTCCTGGAAAGTGAAATCTGTTCTGTTACGAAAGCCAAAGGGCCGGCCCGGATTGACGAACCTGTCTCTCCGGTATGTAAAGGCCGCGCACGAGATCAAACTGTCCGTCGATCGGTTCGGGATGAACGGTGCGATGTTTCCTCTTCTGGGCGGCATCCCTGATCACCTGAACGGTCTTGATACCGATATCTCGTTCGCTGCGCCAATTCAAAATCCACACCTGATCCAGGGCAGCGGCGTATTCCAGCTCGACGGGATACTTGTCCGTGACGACCACCTGATTGACAATCGAAAAGTTTCCTCCGTTACGTTTTGGTAAGATCAAAGGCGACTGACATAGGTACGTTGCATAACTTACGTCGACGACGACCATTTGGATCTTACTGATGACGAGTACACGTTCCTTTTCCGGCTGGCTAACGTATACGTAGCGATTGGCCACATTAATTGCACGACCCCACGAGCAAGCAACCGCCTCTTCTCCGCAAACGTATTCCTGCGTGTACAAAGTTCAAGAGCTCATAAACGAGTGTTTGTTTGGTCGTACGTATTGCGGATCGAGCAATCATGTAGGAGATGCCATATGGTTTCTCTGAACGTGTGGCTGGCACAACGTCATGCTACGAGTACCTATAGTTATCCTCGAAATTGCTCGTACCGACGGCACTCGTTGTACACGATTTTTTAAATTCTTAACAACCAACGCAATGGACAAATCGAGTACTAACCCGCGTGCCCGGAATAATGTCCGTCGACTTGATCTGGTGGTATAGACGGCAGGTCGATGGTTCGTAGACGGAGATTCCTCGATCGTGAAATGAGAAAAATCTTCGCTCCTCGTTTGCCGCCGCTGCTATTGAAACGAGCGATGTCATTTAACAATTACGTACTTTATCTGTATACGTTTAAATCCAACGCCGAGACTACCAGCTAAAGGAAGAGCTGCGACGGACGCCGCAGAATCAGGAGGCGCGATCGATCGTGGTGCAGTTCGTGGGGCTCGAGTGGATGGCAAATAAAAGTATAAGGTGAAAACGTCTGATGCGATACTGGAGCCACAAATGTGTATACCGGTCCAAACGACACGTACGACCAAACATTGTATATGTTTAAGAGAACCGGCAGACGGGATGTAGGGGATTGTTACTTTGATTTTTTCATTTCCAATGCGTGCCGCTTCAACTCGAATACAGAATTATATTATAGTCATTTCGTGTGCACTTGCGTTGGTGCACCTGTTGATACTCCGCTTTATATATATACACAGATGCGCAGTTGCGTAGTAAAGGGCACCGCGTTACAAGACTTTTCAACAGACGGGAGTAACGAAACAGCTTTAGGTACAGTGGGATGTGTTTGAATTCAGCAATGGATCGGATGGATTCCCCCCCCCCCCCCCCTCTCCGTCCACCCTCCCATCCGAAAGCTCTTGAGCCCCGTAATCGATCCTTTAGAATCGCAATTGGAATTTAGATAATATAATTCGAACGGCCACGGGGAATTGCAACGTAACTTGGGTTACTTACGCGTGATTTTGGGAAACGGCTCGGCCGTATTACAGTCGTATTACAGTCGTATTACAGTCGTATTGCAGCCGTGCTCAGCGACTGAATTCAAAGAAGTGGAGCTAGAGGGAAGAAAGTATTATTATAGATCTTACTAGGAGTCGGTTGCTCCTGCACGACGAGGCTACTGATGTCTCGCGTGAGACCGCCAACGCTCGTCGCTTGACACATGTAGGCACCGGTGTCGGCGTATCCGATATTCTTGACGATGAGTCGAGTACCGTTGCCAACCACCTCGTACTTGTCCCCGACGTCCGTCTGTTCGCGCAAAGGCTCATCGTTCTTGAGCCACTCCACTCTCGGCAACGGCTCGCCGACTACGTGACACCACATCGTCGCTTCCTCGCCAGGACGTTTCGACTGAAGCCTTGGAGTGACTCGCACTTCGGGAATTGCTGAAAGTTCGTCAACTCATTCAGTTCGCTTCGTCCTTGCGAGTTGTATGCAGACGACGATGTTCGACTACAACGATCATTACGCCCGATGCAAGGCGTCCAACTGGACTAGAGGCACAATTGTACTCGCTACGCGCGCACTATTGCCGTTGCAACGCAGTGAGCACGTGTCGAAGTCTGCGCATAGGGCAAATGTACAAGGAAAATTTGTGTGACGGACCCGATATACCGTTGTGCGCACCGAGCGAATATGCACGTGCGCTGTAAGTTAAGTTCATTATTTCTTTCTTCCCGGAGAGCTCTAACTTTTATGACCTTCGTTCGACATATCGTCGAATAGATTTCTCTGCCAAGGTACAATCAATCGTCGCGTCGCTGCTAGTTTAGGGGATGATAGGGTCCTTACTGTGAACCGTGAGCACGTGAGTCTGGACGACATCCTGGTTCCTGAGAGCGTGACAGGTGTAGTTTCCGGCGTGGACGAGCTGCACCCTTGCGAGATAGAGGCTGCCGTCATTGAAAACGCGTACCTGAAGAGCAAGAGAAAGGGAGAGAGAGGGTGTGTATGTGGGGGGAGGGGGGAGAGGACGGTTCAGTCGAATCGAAGATAAGAGTGCGGATTGTCGTTTTGCGGATGCGAGAATAAAATCATGGAAAAGCATCTTCGTCTAACCTCAGGTTCGGATAGAATTTCGAGATCGGCGTCGTTGCGTCTCCAAACAAGTGGCGGTGGTGGCGTTCCCGTGACGTCACACTTTATCTCAACGTTATCACCAACTCTTGCGGATATCTCATTGATTTCCAGAGTTTTATCCAAAGATACGACGGATACGCCTGAAAAGCCATACTTTATTGAAATTGCACGATGGATCCTTAGAAATTGCATCTGTAATGCGTGTGCACTCCCGCGTAATGTTTCCAATGAGGCTGCCACGTGCTTCGCGCTCGCGTCCGAGGGTCCGAGTAATCAACTACCGAAATCACACGAACCATGCGCTACGTGCGAGTGGGTTGGCTAACGAGCTAGAATAGCGCGTTGCGTTGCATTCATCTACCGTCCGTTTGGTCTGTTTGATCCAGCCGTCTGGCGTGGCTGTGCGCGCGACAAGGGAAACACGCGAGAAAGAGCAGCAGGCGACAGAGGTGAAATATGAACATCGATACCCACTGTATAGTTTACTGAAGGCCATGTAAAACTCGTTAATGTTGAGCCGACCGTCCTTGTCGGCATCGTCGTAACTGATCATATGACCGAGGGAACAACCTCGACTGAGTTGCTCGAGATCCTCTCGCTCGGCGATCTACATGAATCAAGGAAAAGGCAAAACAGTAACAAGCTCAGGATCTAAGAATCGCCGCTCTGTTTGAGCACTCCCTCACCTGCTCCAGCTCGTCACGTTCGAGATTCCCATTGTTGTTTTGATCGTAGTGCGAGAACATAATGCTCACAAGGTATTCCTTGCTATGATTGTCCTGCGCCATGAGCCTCGCGTGGTTATACAACAGGAGATTGTCCTGAAACGCGAAGAACGATCCAAAATTGGGGGGGGGGGGGGGCGAGGGGCAGGAGAGGATGAAACTGGAAAGATATCTATCCTACCTACTCCTCTCGTACCTTCATGATCTCGTACTCTTGGGCCGAGCAGTCCTCGAACCCGTAAACTTCCTTCTCTACGAGATTCTCTCTTTCGAACGAGCGATCGTTCTTTCCCTTGGCAGCTGGCGTCGATGTCGACCTGGCCATTGGCGTCAGGACGGTGCCAACAGCCGGTAAATCCTTTGCCGTCGTCTGGTGCACATCTGCGAAAAGCAAGCAACAGGTCTGAAGTTGGCTTCGGCTTGCCATTGATAAGAATGGCAGTGACGCGATGCGATTGATTCCATCGGACAGCGCGGAGCACGCGCGATCGTCGTGCCTGTCGTTACGCTTAACGTCCTGGTCCTACCTCGATGGAGACACCTCATGAGTCGGCTGGCGGTGAGAGGAGAGCCAGCATTGCAGGCCGCTCGGTGAAGTTCACAGTGATTCGCATAAACTTTCCCGTTGCTTCCGCAAACCGGCCTGTGCCTTCTCGCGCATCGCCTCGCGCATATACAAAGGGCCACGCGGCCATCCAGAGACAGCTGACACTCCCGGCCAGCTCCGCAGTATTTCTCAAGGCAGGGATCTGAAAGATGAGTTAAATGATCTTTCTCTCGCGAAGTAGCCTCCAGACTATTTACTCGAGTGTGGACGCCGAGTCCTGACGCTGTTCCAGCATGTCCCGCGTATAGTCGATGGGACACCCGGAGCCACGGGAATCGCCGGCTCTTTGCGCACAGAGAGACGTGTACGAAACAATCGAAAGGGATAGGCAAAGCTGATGGAATGCAGGTCCCAGCAGAAAGCAGACAGAATCAAATTGAAAGTATATGCGCGAGAGATGAGTCGATCTCTATGCTAATCCAAGCGTCCCGGATATTGAATTGGACGATCGTGTGGCAGATGCGAAGACGCCTCGTCTCCTTCTTCATTCCGTGAGCAGACGGGGAGGTCCGTTCCAATGGTGAAATTTTATTTCCTTCAATTTTCCAAGGATATGAGGGAATGGGAAATCTGGAAAGCCCAGTCAACCAGTGCTCGCTTATGACTCGTTTGGTATTCCGGCGATCGAGAGACATTTCGAACGCGACAAGTCGAGAAGCGCAATGCGTCTGAAGTTGTTGCTTGAGCGAGGGATTTGCGCTCGGATTGCACTAGGATTGCAATGGAATTAAAACAAGATCGCAAAAATTCAAAAAGACTGAATTGCGAGTGACGCAATTGCAAAGTACCATTTTATGCATTCACAGTTTATTCGAGTTTATTCGAGGGTAACGTACCAGCTGAAGTTGGTTCTGCCGTAGAAATAAAACGATAAAACGATAAAACGATAAAACGCACGGGTGAACTTCAGTCGTTGCGCCAACTTCGAATAACCATATGCTTCGTCAATCTGTGCTACCCGTAGGCAGAGTATAGTCTTTTCTTCTGAATCCATTCCGAATGACAATGTGTACGCTCGTGGTCATTGCGATATTTCTCAGTATACTGGCCTTTGTACTTTATGCGATTCTCGCTGTGTACGATCTTCTTTCAAGATAATTAACACCAATGAAGATCAGCATCGGCGTGCAAGTGCTCGGAGCTTGTCTCCTCACAGCAATTCTTTCCATCGTGTCACTGCTTTGGTTCCTCGTGGCATTGTGTTCGTCGAACGGCGAACCTCTCTTTTGAACACAACTGACAGAAAAGACAAGGAAAGACCTAGAGAGAAATGTCTATGTCATTCTTACTTTGATTGTTGCGTGACTGTTGATGCGATTGCCGTGGCGCAGGCGAGGCTGCTGAGAATTCTGAAAATGTCGTGGGTGATGCGGATGTTCCGGATGTTGCGGATGTTGAGGATGTTGAGGATTTCACCGTTCTTGAGGATACCGAGAACGTCGGGGAAATTGAAAGATCCTTTGGACCGTCGAGAAGGGTCGTGGCTGCATCGCTGGGCGTTGTCGCAAAGTCACGATGCCGTCTCGAGTGCTGCAACAGAGAGATTCGCGCTAATCGAAAAACCGAACTAACCGTCAACATCGTTCCTGACATTCGATTCTCCAATGTCCGACAGGCTTTCCAGCACTGACACTTCTTCATGCACTAATGACTAAATGATTTAATTAAATTACTTCGGCAACCACAATGAACTGACTCTGTGCATTTGCTAAATCAGCGTGTATCGAGGCCCAACGCAAGTAAGTCGCTGGCGAATTTTATTATAGTTCAGTTCTATCAGTCACGATAGATACACGATAACGCGATAAACAAAATATCATTTTTTTCAGGCAAAACGAGAGAATTTCTTTTCGTCAAGTATAGTCTATAGGACTGACAACTTCTGTTGGCTGCGTCGAAGTTTATACCCATGAGAATCCGTAATTCCGCACAACCACCGAGAAAACGCGAATACTCCGGGAATCCACGAACATCTGCAAAATTCCTTACAAGCTCGACACTGGCTGCTGCGGCTGCTGCGGCTGCTGCTAATTCGATGCCTTCGGTGCTTTCCAAGAAGGCATGCGGCGCCCGGTCGGTTCGTCCCTAATCCCTTCCCCATCCCCTTCTCCGCCTCATACGTATCGGCGTACCCACGAATCGTCTTATTCGGTCTCCCGACCCTACGTTATCTAAAGTCTGTCGCGCAAAACTATTGTCTCTCTCGATCCTTCATTCTCCAGTCAACTGCCAAGTGCCGTCTCTCCGTCTCCTCGTGCGAGACCGAGCTCACCAGAGATTTTACGAGTCGGTGAGTGTGTAACTCTCGAAACGTCCGTTTTCTGATGACTTTGAAGGATATATGTATGTATGTACTTGCGTACCACATCCTGCGATCTATCAAAGACCTGCTCGCGTAAGTCTCTTTCGTATCCTTTGTCGCGCCTTGCTTGATGTAAGCATCGACCGTTAAATACGTATCGCACGTATGTCTGCTTGAAGTAGCGAGACCAAATGTTGACAATGAATTAACCGGAAAAATGATTTAAATTATCTTGTCGTCGGCATGCCAGTTAATCGACGTTTCCGTCGGATGCTCATCGTCAAAGTTTCTCCCGATTATTCGATAAGCAGACCTATTCGTGATCGTATGACTGTACCGGCGATTGTGTACTGCACTGTAGTACAGAATGTAGCAAACGATGAATGGATAATAGAATAATTTATAATGCGATCATCTATGTACATACGTTCAAGCCCTCCTCGAGCTCCTGCGTCACGAAACTCAAATATTCAGTCTTCTCGATTGCTGTTCCATTGGCCCTTGAACTTGGAATCCGAACGCTCACTTGCTCAATGACTCGCATGTTTTCACGAATTTTTATATCCAAGGTGCAACGCAGTCGACGCAAGGGGCAGGAGCGAACGACATTGAGATGTCGTTGTATTCGCTCGGTGAAATCGGATAAAACTAGGAAACGCCGTTACGTGCTGCCGAGGCCATGGAATCTTATAGCCAGTCTTACTTTGGACAACCCTGCTATAGCTGTTGCCTTCTTCAGGTCAACTCTGCAACCCTTAGTAGACACAATAGCGACGTATATCTCCGGATGTTTTTGGTCCTGCGACCTCTGTCCGAGATTGTAGAAACAACTCGTCCGACGCGTCAGTGCCCGCTTGCAGCCCGAGGGTTACGGACGCGTCTATTCGGATCGTCTAGCCTGTGAAAAAGTTGAAATGCAGTGCCGTTCGGGATTCACGATTCTGACAATCGCGTCGCTACTGATGCTTGCTCTTGGCGTGGCACGTTCGAGTATGACACCTGCTTCGAGCATTCTGTGCCCTTGTCCTACGAGCGAGCCGAGCCTGCCACCAGCGTCGCCGTCGGCCTCACCCTCATCGTCATCATCGGCGTCAGCGTCATCGGCGCCGGCCGCACCAGCGGCTGCGAATTCAGGCGATACGATTACAGGCTGGAACTGGAGTTGGCACTGGAGCCGAAAGGCCGTGCTCGTGCGAGGTGTACCCTGTTTCTGTGATGCTGGCGCAAGACCCATCAGGGACGATTACGTCTACACGCCTGGGATTGGCTCGCACAAACTGCACACGCGAGCACTCGTGTGGAACGAGGCTAGAAAGATGTGCAACGAGGAGGGCGGACATCTCGCGATCGTGAATTCTCTCGCCGAGGCACACGTGAGTTCATGCTCCTCTTATCCTCCTCTTGTTCGTTGTGTCGCGTAAAACGCATGCGCTACTGCAGTTAAGTAGACCGCAGGGTGGGACGACTCTAACAAGACGATGTTACGATCGGTGATTTGCAGGTGCTCGTTGAAATATTCAATGCGTCGGGTCCCGTGAAGGGGGCCTCCTACACGAATGTCGCATACCTTGGCATTCACGATCTATACAAGGAAGGCGAATGGGTGACGATACTCGGCGAGTCTCTAGCTCGCACGGGTTACACAAAATGGAGCGACAAGTGGGGCGGCCAGCCGGACAATGGCCAAGGAAAGCAACACTGTGGCGTCCTTATGAACGAAGGCGGACTCGACGATGTCGCTTGTGACGTTCCCTTTGCCTTCTTCTGCGAGCTGCCTGATTTTCAGATTCCTCGTTGACTGCCTTCCTTCTTTGTTTGACGACGAAAATCACGTGTCGATTTACGATTACATTGTGCGCCTATTAAATTCTCAAATTTAACGTGTTGCATTGTTATTCTACTCTCACTCGTCACTCCTCGTTTCAAAGTTCATTTCTTTTGCTTATTTCTAGTTTGTCCGTTCAACGATCCAAACAACCGAACGGATTATCAGCTAGTTAAGCGAGTCTTTCGGCCACTGCATGCCGCCTTTTGTCAATCGTGTATCATCGTACGTCTCTACAAACGTTACACAGCTCCTCTCGTCAGTTGTGCCAGGCCGAATTACAGACGAGCGAGAATACTTGGTGCACCGACACCTGACAAACGGCTTTTCCCGTACAGCTCATCCAAGTCTGCAGAAACATTATACAGAAATGCGAGTTTGAAAGAGCGAGAGAGAGAGAGAGAGAGAGAGAGAGACAGCTGAAGAAACGAACGAGCTAAACGGAGAGGAAAGAAGAGAGAAAGTAACGATGGGAGAAGAATCAAGTGCTCCACGGCGATTCGCTTCAATAACTATGTAAATGTAAGTGCTTCCAGCGATACGATGGAATTTTACTAATTTTCCAAGCAGTTGGACCGAATATTAGACTTTTTTCCTATTAGACTGAGCTGCTTCCGTGAAAACCTTCCGTACGTCCTGGAAGACTTTTACTATTCGTGAACGTCTCTTGCTGCTTCTGGCGAACGAAAGAAACGAACCGAATGCAGTGGTGCTCGAAAATCTACGGCCAGTTGAGTTTTTCACTCGGCATTTCAAGGAGACAGCCGAAAGAAATTTCAACTTGCGTCGGGCCTTCGAAAAACCTGACTGGCCGGAAATGCTTGAACGGCACTGTACGGTTGCCATTTCCCACGAAACTCGCTGAATCTGCAGGCAGGCATCAGATTCAGAAAATATCGTAACGATTGATTGGCTCGTTTGGTTTGACCATATGCGGCATGTTATGCTGCCTGATGGTGCGAAACGGAATTGAAGAAGAGGGAGAGTCGACGAGTCATTGGTCGAAGCCAGAACGGAGTGTAGTATCGGAGTCAATTTTTTGTCCGTTGCTTGGCAGGCAACATTGTCTTTTCAAGGATTCCACACTTTGCTTTTGGCTTGGCCTTCTGGAAAATGGGACAGTGGTCCAAGTTCATATTCCAAATTGAACCGCACAGTTGCACTAAATTGAAAGAACGGAGAGCAGATGCACAGAGTGGATGGTGAGACTCACCAGACATGCTCTTACCTTGTAATGGGAGGCAGCAGTTACCAGAGGTGACGTAGCGATCGTTAGAATTACCAAATAAGAAAGTGCCAAGATCCTCCGTTTCTCTCTCATCTGAAACAAAAGTCCGAATAAATCTTATTCACTAGATGCAAGCCAGTGCTGCGTACTATCTCTATGGGCATGAGTCGCGTTGTGTAGCGCGACTGTACAATCCAATAACGAAGCCTTTATAAGTACGATAGACTTTGGCTAACAAGTGTGATGATCCGAAGGTCAAATGATTAGAAGAAACGGACCGGGCGTAGCATGTGAGTGCGAGGCGGCTGACATACATATGTATGTACAGGTGCTGCAAGCAAGTGTCGCAGCAGAACGCTGCACTCTAGTATGGTGCATAATGGGCCCTCTGACAGGGTCCAAGAGAAATCGAATTGGTACGCAGGGACTGCAGTTGAGGAGGGTTTAGCGAGAGTAGCGCGTTGAAAAGATTTGGGACTACCGACCGAGGGCGGTCGAGGGCGGTCGAGGGCGGTCGAGAGGAATGCACGGCTAGAGAAACAAAGGAAGAGGAAGGTCAGCGAGTCGACAGGTTAACGTTCGAATTAATGTGCTGCTCGCTTCCACGCGCCGACGAGCGTATTGCAGAAATTTGCACGGCACACCTAATACCGAGTGTGCACTGTACTGTTTTACGTGTGATACGAATCCATAGGCTTGTGCTATGTGTATTACGTTACGCGAGACATGTAAAATAACGAGACACGGATCGATCGAAAATTAATTTCGTCACGACGCCTTGTCTCCTCGTCGCGAGGGAGAATTTCAGATGAGCTGCAAACGCAACGCTCGCGAGGTGCACGCAGCCGGAGTTACGGGCCGCGATAGAATTTATTTGGCGATATGGCGAGAGGTGGTGCGCCGGGTGGTGTGCCGAGTGTTTCCGGCACGTCGATAAATCTGTCGCGTATCGCACGTAATCTTGGCGAGCCAGCTCCTGGCAGCCACCACGAGGATACTTTATGGCTCAGTTAAGTTATAAAAATGGTATTTTCTTAAGGCGTTCTAGAGTGCCTCTGGAGTGCGCCTAGGCACGAGATGATACGCGGCTACGACTGCGCGAGTCGATCGTTAGCTGTCTTTCAAATCCGTTGCTCGTGTTCCGATTGCCACGTTAATTCGCAAGCTCTTTCTCAGTGTGGCCTGCGTTAATTTTTAGAAAAAAAAAAAATACCTACTCTTCGTCCATGCTAGAGAGCGCGTATTGCACCCGGCTTTGTACCGATTCCCGAAAGACATTGGCAGCAGCATAGGGTGACCTTTCGATTTACTACTGCACCTTGGACTCGATCCTGACGATACGCGAGCGGCCAAAGTTCTTCTAAGCAAAAAGCTCTGTAGTCGACTCCACGGTCCGCTAAGGGCCATTTCCAAACGCGATGCTGCGGCAATGGCTCGAGGGCGTCCAATGGTCCTTACGCTCGATAGCACCCTCAGCACCTGTTAACCTCGATAAACTAGGTTAGTCTGGCGTAGCCTATCTCTTGCCACGTTACGCCCTCTCGCACGCACACCCGCATCGACACGCGTCACCCCTTCGTTATCTATCGTCGTAATATCGAAATATTGCTAAGATGTTACACATTTTTGTTATTATTGTAACAATCGGTTACACTGAATCACGTAACGAGATCATGCAAATTCATAGAAAAGTCACAACTAGAAAAAGTAGGAGCACGCAAGAAGATTAAAGTACATTTTACTAAATCGCCGTGGTTGGCAAGTGAGAAGGTACTGAACTTTAACAGAGGGTTTACGCGTATATGTCGCGAGGCGGCTGTATCCTTCTTAAGGTAAGAGCAATTTATTGGGGCATTCTTAATATTTAGCACTCGTAGTTTTCTGTAGTTTTTCCTTTTTTTTTTTTTTTTTTTCTTTACTTCAAGAATAGATTGGACTGCGTATGTGTGTAGATGCATACGGAGTGCATAGGACCGCAGGCATCGTCCATTTCTTACTTGCCAAGCTATTGTGTAATGCATAGGCAAACAGCATGAAATTGTTAAGACACTCGCTCGACCAAATCTACTCTCCTGCCCGCCCCACCTCGCCCCTATCCTGACTTTTGTACGTCGCGCCAAACGATTTACGAGACTCTCCCAGGATTCAATTCTCCAGTCCAACTAATGCCGTGTTCGACAATAGTTGGCGAACATTTGAATTTGCTTCGGAACGCATGGACGTGAATCTTGCATATGAAAAATAATACCGTCGTGTGTACGCGGCCGCCCTTCGTGTTGTGCTTCTGCTGTTAAGATTTACAGATGCATTCCGAGATACCACAGGTAGAGTCGAGCTTGAACGTAATCCTTCCTCCGTTTTGCAGGGAACAGTGGGGCCTAACGCGGACTAACGCGGACTAACGCGGACCGAGGCAGCCACTAAATCCTACGGAGCTCGCAAAGCTTTGCAACGAAGGGCCGTGCTCGAGCGTTCGCTGTGGGATATATTTAGGAGACGTTTACACGGTAGAGGCTGGAACGCATTAAATCTTTGCGTCCATTCTGCTAGTCGCGCTTCGCCTGTAAAAGGACCTTACCAGCGGCCGCAGCATGTCGTTCCACAGTTTGCCGGAGTCGCAGGGTTCTGCAGGGTTTCAGGGCACGGCCGAGCGCCTTCCAATCGAGCAACCGTAAATGAAATTCACGAAGAGAAGCGCGCAAGCGATCTTCTTTGATAAGTACGCCAACGTTCTGCACATCACGGAGAACGATTTTAAGCAGGACACCTGCCTGTATCTCGATTTTAAGCGGCAGACTGCCAGAATAAAAAAAAAAAGCTTTTTAACGATACTGACTGACAATGAGATTGAAAAAGATACGACGCTGTTGCCTTTGTGGTTTGCGCGCGACGACCAAGCGGAAAGTCTAGTCGCGTTTCGAGGGATGGGAGAATCAACGGATACGGGGGGTCAAGGTGTGAGCGGTGGTGAGAAGATTCAAGGGACGAGGGGAAGCAAAATGAAATTGTCCTAGTCTGAATTATGCGCGTGTGCGCCACCTTAATCCAACCAAATTGGATTTTCCTCGAGCAGCAGTAGAGCCCTTCTTTTGCAGACGGGCGAGTCACGAGCTGCTCGTGCGAGTTAAAATGCCTATCGGCTTGTACAAGGTTGTATGTACGGGCTTCTACGCCTGCAAGTTCGACGTGCCAGAAGCGCTTACGGAATTCTCATTGGCGACGACGCCCACGCGAATCTCCTTCTTCGGGTCATCGTTCCGTAAACATTCAAAATATTCCGCAGACTAATGAGAGATATCCCGAACGTGTCTTGCGCTGATCCGGCGGCGCATCGGAGGATGCGAATTGCTGTTCCTTGGGGCAGTTCATGGGAAGGCCGATGAAATGCTTTGCCATTGCTCGCCTGAAAAGCACACATGTACGTTTATAGGACTGCCAGTTAGCACATGTCGTCCTCCGCCATATTCGATTCCACTTACTCAGCATTACATCATTTTTTGAAAGCAGGCACAATTCCCCGCAATGGAAGCAGGGCAGTGAATGCAACTTTTGAGAGACAAAATAACCTTGAAAAATTGGGCGTCTTACTGGCTCGGATTCTCAGGGATTTCAAGTATGTTCGCAGCGCGTCTAGAACATTCTCGGAATTCGATATTGGATCGACATTGGAGCGAAGAATTCAAGGCTCATCGTCCGCATGTCACTCCCAACTTTCAATCCGACTCCCAACGGCTATCACTTCCAAATTATGCAGTATCCAACATCCGTCATTGGAGTTGAGGACACGTACTAGCCATATCGATCATTCGGCAAAATTATTCGAAAAAGAAAGGTAATACAGGCCGATCGTTTTTCTAAAGATGTCTTCGTTGATTGTGGCGCACGACCTGCACATAATGATGCTCGAGGTGTCGCTGGACAAGGTAAGAGTCGTCCGCTTTCACGCCCTTGGAAATGAATAGAATCGACACCGGTATGGAATACGTGCTAAACGACGTCACGGCGACAGGTCCACGTGCCACGCAGCTCGCCCTTCGAGACGGCAGTCGTGAAGCAAACGGTGGTTATGTTTCGGCTCCTGGACCAGGAGTGGACGTCGATGATGCCGCAGCGTGCCGATCACCGTGCGTACCGCGGCTCGAACCGGGAGGACGAGACCTTCGAGGGGGGCAGGTCGCTCGTTTTCTCCGTGCCCGAAGCCACCCTCGAGCGACCGATGGACGGACCTCTTCATCTCCAGTTTCACGTACGCAAGGAGCTCTCGAGGTACTTTGAGCTCGAAGCCTGTCAGAGCGTAGGCTTCGTTCTTCTTCGTGTCGAGCATCTGTTCAATGGAATAATCCGCGAACTCCTGGCCGAAAGAGAGGATTCTCGGGACGAACCCAAGGAACGTAATCGGGAACCCATATCGAGGTCACTGAAGGGTAGATTTAAGATTCTCGACGAGAACCTTTGCGACAATGGAGCCTTCCTTGATCTGTACGCGAGGTTGAGTTATTTCGGAAAATCGATCGTCACTAAAATCGAGTCTGCCGACACTCGGGACCGACTCTTCTACCTTGGCACAGGAGTTTCGCCATCTTACCTTTACTGGGCCCGAGAGACCGTGCTCGAGGAGCTTCGTAGTGGATGCTGGTCGATAAAAAGCGGATTCTTTTCCTCGGAGAGGACGGACTTATCTATTTCGTGCGCTTGCGATGCCAATGACGAGAATCACGCCGATGATTCGAAGAGGACGGTCACTCCGTCCTCAGAGCTCGATGAACATCGGCCGATGGGATACGACGAGCGGCTGACGACGACGCTAACCTCCGAGGTCATTGTTGTAGACGAGACCACGGAAGCCAAAGAGATGAAGAAGAGACAGAGGAAGCACCGAGAGAAAGGGGATTCGAGGGTGGAGTCTACAGAGAAGAGAAAATCCGAAAAGGAATCGCGAAAATCGTCACTAACGAGCGAGAATAGGGTCAATTCCGAAGAGGTGAACTTGTCAATTTCCGCGGGCTTAGGTGAGAATTCCTTAAAGGGATCGGCAATGGATAATCTTCCGAAAGATTTAAAGACTCAAAGTGAGCAAACGGAGCACGAGAAGACAAGAAAGTCCGGGCTGGGGCTCAAAAGTAAGATGAACGCGAAGAAGAAGAAGAAGGCAAGCGGAAAGAGCATAGGGAGATTTCATGGGAGTCCGAGTTCGAGACTATTAACGGAATCGACGGAAAGTACAATCGATGCGCAGAACACCGAGGGAGACGGCGCGAATCCGCTGAAAGGGCTTAGGACTGCGAAAGCAATGAGAAAGAAGGACGCGGGACAGTCGAGAGTTCGCGGTAGATCGGGAAGTGGAAGTGGACGACCGAGTGCCGGGGCAGCCGTTACTGGCGCAACCATTCGGCAAGGTGGTGCAAGTACTTGCTGCGGCGCAACTTCTTCCGAGTCTCATCAACCCTTTGGTGGCTGTCGGCAGCCCGAGCCTTGTCATCCCTGCGAGAGCTACTGCACGTACTATCCGAGTGCCGGCAGCGACGTGACCCGTTGGCCTCGAATGTGTCTTCGAACCGACCACTGCGAGTCCTTGCATAATGGCGGAGTGTATTCCTGCTAGAAGCTTTGAAACGGAAAGAAAAAACGTGACGCATTGAGCTTAACATTTGCATTTACCTTTCTTATAAAATCTAATTCGGCTGCTTGATCTCTGGCTACCTGATTGACACACATATACGCATATGTCCTTGATGGCGATCGCGCTTCTTTATCGACCTCACGTTGTCGAGTGAATAAAGTAGGCTTTGACTTGCTCGACGTGCAATTGGTTCAATTAACGTCACGATGAACTCGAAGGGAGACGTTGGGGAAAGACTGTTGCGACCTTCTCCCACTGCTTTCTCGAAAACTCTCCGAGTTCCTAGAATTGTCTACAGCGGGAACTCGCTTCCGCGTCGCAGAGCTTTAATCTTCAGTTCGTTATTGACGGTTCAGTCGTCGTTTGCGCTCGGCTGCTCTCGGAGTTCGTTTAACGCAGCAGTGCAGTTGCGCTGCGACGTGTGTTTATCCAGAAATTCAAATAGACGACGATTGCGAAGACCCTCTCCCCGCCCCCGTAAGATATTGTATAATGTTGTAAGGAGATACGGAGTCGTGTCATAGACATGGCAGATAAGATTAAGCTCCTGGCAACCGCGAGGGCTGTAATCGAACCGCTTTGAATTCAAAACGCTGGAGAGGAGACTCCGTCTTCTCATCGATCCTTGTAATGCTTTGCGGAAAGGACAGGGACAGCGATCTCTCTGTCCCTCCCCCTCTGGACACGTGTCTTTTAGCTCTTTCCAGGCCGATCGATCCTTCCGATTTGGTTGGTTTTCGGCTACGGCTGCTTTCGACGCAACTGCCCTTCCTGCTTGGAGCATCCAGCGACGACAATTGCACTTGCTTCCAGTGAACTCGGTCCGTCTATGAGATTCGTTTCAGGAGTTGCAACAAAACTTGCATCCACCGACATATTGATAATTAGCAGGAGGCTGAACGAGTAAACTTTATCTCCATTCCGGAATACGAAGAAAATCTCGAACAGTTGCAGCTCGGCATTGTTACAGCTTCCTGCTCGCAATCCGTGATATAATGATTACGCGCACGAGGTCCTTTATAACAATTAGATCTTTGGCCAGAAAAGTGTAACGTTGAACAACACTTTTTGGCTGCAATAGGTTAAACTGCATACTTTGTGCAATGCTGATTTTCCTTTTAGCGTTCCTTGCAGTAAAGGGGACATTGAGAGGAGATGAGAGAAGAGAGGAGAGAGATGCAAGCAGCTTCAAGAGAGATCGACTGTCATATCAGGTCCCGTCGCGTCGGATGGGATGAACTTGAACCGACTCGTAAAAGGTAAAAGGTTGCGGATACTGAGAAGCAGGAGAATCGAAAATGGAAGGTAGAAGAGTGCTCCTATCAAGGAGAGATTTGATCTTTCATCTATCACTTTTGCCCCCGTTGGACTCCCCTTCGTAGAATGTTGCTGGTGACGCAACGCGGGGTTCGACCTGATCGAGTCGGATTGATTACCGGGAGATCGAAGACCCTCGCACCTCCATGACGGAGAAAACGAACGAATGAGAGAGGTAAGCGAAGGAACGTTAGTTTAGCTTGAAAAGGGCAGCTCGGCAGCTGAGAGTTTCATCGATCACTGTCGATGCGTGTCAGCGAATGCCACGTTATCGCACCGAAGACGCCGCAGCTTATCGCGCAGCTAGACGCCAGACGCCAGACGCCAGACGCCAGGCCACTCGCGATGCCTTCCGACCAAACCGAAAATTCATCAAGTCCCCTTGAACGTGGCCAATGGCCAACGGCAATTCATCGGCAGCCGATAGAGCGCAGAGGTTGAGCGAAACCTCCTACTGAATATCGTAGGGCCAACTGCCCTCGGCATCTGTGCCATCTCGCGTCGTCTCATTTTCGTCTTCCCACGTATTCGTGACGCAGAAACCAAGAGAATATTAAAAAAAAAAAAAAAAAAACTCAAGGCAGCTGCCCGAGAATGCATTTTACATGGACGCAATAGCATCCATATTACATAAACAAGGATGCATTATTCAGTTTCCCAGCTGCCCGAAGCGATTTACCATAAATTTGTAGGAAGCCACCAAAGAGCTCCAGGCGAGGCCCCTTCTACAGTTCGATACGCGAGACTCTCTGACTGCCTTGCTGACGAGGTCTTTTTGCCAAAAATCCTCGAGCCACCTCTTTTCCGATCCCTCTTATCCTGCCCGACGGAAAGACACGCGGGCGCGTCTCGTAAATGAGCTGGTTTCATATGATTTTCGCGAGAGCGTCGGATAGAAAGCAAATAAAGTGTTGAAGCGGAGCACAGACGTAGGAGGTGACAATGAAGAGGAACTAGATGTCAGGCGGGCAGTTCCACGATGGATTGATGCAAAGGGGATTGAGGATTGCATTGATGAGCCATGGAATGCGCCAGATCCCATCGCGATGGAATAGTATAGATACTGCTTGGCTGGATGAATGATGCGGGCTCCTCTAAGGAGACGGTTGCAGTTATATTAAGCCGGTGCACTCTGACTGGCACGATCCAACCGATCCCGGGGGGTGACTGAAGATTAATCACTGATCCGTGGTCGCGCTTATGACCGATCGTGCATCCAGCATCCCCATGAAATTCAAAGTCATCCCGAAACTTGGCTAATTAGTTGACTAATCGTAGGAAAGTTTATCGATCGAGTTGGTAGAGGCACATCTCCCTGTCTTCGTGTCCAGGCCTTAGTCGGCAGATTTATGCTTTGCTAACTTTTGATCCTCGGCCAGGCAAACATTCGAGTTAGCTAATGGTCCAAGTTTGCGCGACCACAGCTTCCGCGTTAGGTTGGGATCAGCTTCGAAGCACATTCGACCTCTCCGGAAAGCATTATCTCAGAGGACCCTGAAGATTCCCCGGATCTTCGAGCTCCTGGTGGCGACGCCTCGTGTGCGCCGTACGAGTCTCCTAGCCTTTTAATTTCTCCTTGATCATCGATACTCTCCTACCGAATTCGCAAAATCTCATGATGGACGAGCAGAGAGAATGAACGTCGAAACGTCCCAAGTACAAATGTTCGGTCCCGACAGTGGTGTAGGACAGGCCTAGAATAGATCTCGCAGTCTCCCTCGATTATAGCAACGGTTCTCCGAAGTCTCGCAGAGACAGAGTGCACCCGAGGGTGACTGTCAAATCCGAAACGAGTCCAGCTGACAGTGGGTTAGACTTTTTGAATTATCTTACCTCAATATGGGACAAGTCTCGTTGAGGTAGACTCGCAGACTTCTACCAATCATTTTGCCTTACAATTAGTAACCGGTAGGTCTTATCAGGCTGAACTCTAGCAAGCAGCTGTAGTATCCCATAGACGACGTAGATGTCTTGCAACGCTTTACCTAGACACGTCCCATATTACGTGAGAGACTTGAGCTAGACTTCGTATGACGATTTGCGAGTATAGAGGAGGTCAGGAACAAGCATGACGCAGTCTTCCCCCTTTTCGCGCTCTCTTCGATTCGTCTTTCTCCGTTTAACTTGAATTGTTCATGGATTTTATTTCATTTTGACAACATCATTTTCTACGTGGAAAGGGCTGCTGTGGTTTGCACAGTAATACTAGCGGTTTGGATCAAAAGAAAATGGGCTACACGGCAAAGGAACGAGGATAAGGATCGTGGTGGAGAAGTGGAGAATGTGTAATTTTAACGTATGCACCTACACAGGTCTCTAGGACTCCAAGGCAGCTGAACATTGATGCAATACAGCTGGCCGTAATTGCGTCTGCAGTCGACATACGGCGGATAATAGAGGAGGGGACGGGGGAGGCGGAATGTAGGAGAGAAACGTCATAAGCCTTTTTCGACGTCTATAGATCGCGGTGATCGCCACGAGCGGGATCAGAGTGTCGCGAAATACGGGAGAACTTTGAAACGCAATTGACAAAGTGTACGGAAGCTGCAGTTCCCTGCACGTTAAGGTCAAGCGGGACGTTTATCTACCTCCGTAGATGTATGACTTTATGTATTTATTTATGGCTTGAGTGGCATTAAACTTATGGTAGGACTGCGAACGAAACGTAAATTCGCTTTCCCATTCGCCTGCACACTCGCTATCTTCCTAAAGTTGAAAATGTAAGACGCGTAAAGCGGCTGGGCGATGCTTCCTCCTTACTTGGACAATATGAGAAAGATGGCGGAAGACTCTGCCGGGTCTCTTGATTATGCCTTCGGAAGTCTACGGACGCTCGCTGTCGGGAGCGGCGAGACTAAACTGTCCACGGACTCCCCCAGTGTACGGCTACAGTCAGCCGTAGCTTTTTCCTTTCTGAAAAGTTTCCAACCTTGCTTCTCGGCCGACCGATCGACGTGGCACCTGCCACGCTATTACGTCTTCTTCTTTGTGCTCTGAACTTTTCTTACATTGTCCTCTTGTCTCAAGACTTATGTACTCATTTTCTCACTTCGCAATCCTCAGCACGTAACTACTGTACCTCAAAACTCCACACCTTGCATCCTTCTCTCTTATCATTTATCTCGACTGCCTCCAAAGACCCTCAGGCTCTTCCGCCGCACGACACATGCACATGCGTTCAGCGTCACGGTGGACAGACCAATTGTAAGGTCCTTCAGCATTGGTGCTATCGATCAGTGCTTGTATTTAATATTATTAGCCGGAAGCGAGTGTTCGTGGGCAGAATCTCTCACAAGTCACATCATCAGACAGCCTGCTGACGCGGCTCTTTTCTCGATGGAGACGAAGGGCTCTTCTTATTGCTAGTCCAGCTTGCGCCGTCTCCGTCGAAGCGACGCGGTGCTCTCGGGCATTCTTTGGGGTCCTCAGACTTATCTCAAGTGCTCTCCTGGTTGCTATGCCTCATTGTCTGCTAGACAGCGACTGGCTATAGTTTTCTTCCCGAAACTGGTGAAAACTTTCGAAAAACGGCCTGACGGCGGGCATAAAGCGGGGTCGAGCGAAATCTATGATTTAAGCGCACGAGTCACTGGTCAGGAAGACAGGTGTGTGTGCGTGTGTGCGTGTGTGTGTGACGAGAGGAGCTGAAGAGATAGATGGAGATGGCGTAAGAGGATCGTGGAGGAGTAAGAATTGCTGGATTGCTGGATGACGGTAATTCCAGCTGACGCAGCGGAGGAAGCCTCCATTACTCTGGATGAACTCTGATGTATCACCCCGGATACCGGCCGCGAGCGCTGCTCCTTCCGAGCGATATTGTCCCAAGCCGTCTTAAGCAGTCTTAAGTAACCCTGAGCGGTCGTAATGATCTCTGGCGCTCGGTCTTCTATTGGACGGATCAGTGGCCGAACTTGTTCATTAATGTTCGACGATGCTGTTTGGACGGAAAGACCAATTATCTATGTATAAACGTTTTCATCATATATTCTAGCAAATACGTTTTTACTTTGCCATTGCGAACATGCAATTTTGAATCAGTTGATTCTAAAAAGACGAGGAAAGTGCAATCGAGGCAGAGAGAGAGAGAGAGAGAGAATGGGGTAGGGGGAGAAGAGAGGACACGCAGCAGGCCCAAGTCGTTTCAAAAGCATCCAAGGTCATATTAACCATTTCTCAGAGAAAGTCATGAATTGTACGTGTGTTTAATCAGTTAATGGGACCTGAGCGCAAACACGGATACGCTCACCAACAAAATCATTCTACCGTCTGTTTACAGCAGGCAAATTGTGAGGTGGATCTTCACACTCGTTCATCGGTGTAACAACACACTTACACGTACATACATTCGAGTATTTTTGTAATTCGATTCTCACTATTCCTTCGCCCATCCAGAGGTGCCATGCTCCGTAGAGCCTCTCCCCCCCCCGCACCCCGCGTCCCACCCTTCTGCCGATCCAACTTGACACTGTTGAATTCAAATCGAGCCAAGCCATTTGAAAATAAGCCCAATGGAATAAGGAGATGCATGTTCGTAATGTTTTATGCGAACCACGCGCGCGTTATTAATACTTTCTGGCGAATTCTTTCATTAATTCTCCAATGAAAATTGGAAACCAGTTCGAAATTCTTGATTTTTTTTTTAATTCCGTGCGACATAACGGTGCCTTACCAGGTCAGTCGAATTAGTCGGACTAGTTGGAAAACTCGGAAAACCAGAATCCTACTTGATGAAAATTTGTCATTTCGAAGTTTCGGCCAATCACGAATCTGAATTGTTGGTTTTACGAACCCGTACGACCGACCTGACAAAGCTTCCTAGTAAAGGGCGGAGTTACGCTCCAACGGCTCTACGATCCGTTGACACGTGGCACGTTAACACGGGAAGGTGTGAAGCACAGGAGAAGAAAAAGACTCGGCGAATCTGCATCCTTTCTTCTGCATTCGAACGATTGAATAAATCTTGAATGGGCAATGCTCTGAAATTCCTCGTGGGAAAATCGCGCGAGCAAACCAACTGGAGATTCTTACGTCGCAACGGTCCCTTTGAAGAACGCATTCCAAGTAGTCGCGTGAGGGTCCGAAGTCTTCATCGAGCGTTCGTCGATACACGTCGGGACAACGAAGTAAAGCTACGGACGAGATCCGCTGAAACGGAAGCCAAAGTGACAGCAGCGCCCTGAGTTCGCGCACTGGCCATTTCCGTGATTTTATATTTATCTTCCTCGGTTGCTGCTGTTGTACGATATTTCACAAGATCCGACACGGAATGGGAAAGGAACAATAAATACGAGCAGCCGATGGAGCTGGCCAAGTGCCGCGAATAACAATAAAGAGCAAGGCTGCCACAGTATATAGCCGCTAATTACTAGATTGGCCAATCGCCATTCCACGTTCGAGCGCCGTACCTCTAAGCCCTAGCCTTTTGTAACCGATTATGAGTTTCACAAACGATTACAACGAATTTTCTTTTCCGGGAGCATAACGCGTGACTGACGTAACAACGTGAGCTCCTACAGCGCGTGAACGCATCCAGCGGCCCAGGAGGACAGGAGAAAGGTAGGAAGGAAGGGAGAGGCAGATGAGAATAGTTGTCGAGTCGCAGCCAATGTGCAGACGGTGTGACTCTTGTGCGTTATGACGTAATGAATAGTCCCTAAAGACGAGATCGCCGAATGCGCCGTTGTCAGTGGCGCCACCGTCAAACCATTTGCAGAACCTTTTCGAAGCGTTAGTTTCCTGCCGATGTTAAGAATCCTCTTAGGACTCGCGAACGCTTCTGCGCGAGAGCCGAAGATGAGAAAAAGGAAAGGACGACGATGGTAATGAAGATTGATGACGATGACGGCGAAGATGGGGAAGGCACTCGAACGTAGTAATTAGGTAATTACGTCACTATAATAATATATACGATAAGTGCTGCCTCCAAACGAGAAAGTACACTACAAATAATCCTCGGAGAGCTGTCGCTTACGCAATAAGAACTAGTCGTGTTTATCCGTGCAAAGTACACAGGAATTTTGTGTTGGAGATCTGAGCGCACGCACATTCGTCAATCCACGACACTTTATGGAGAGGCTCTCATTAGGCTGGACCTCGAGCAACGCTCGATGATGTTTGGTGTATGAGATCGCGAAAGGTCTGCGCCGGCACATTTGTTTATTCAGGACTCTTATTAGGCGCGTTGTGCAAGAGCTCAGAGAGAGATATAAATAAAGGCATACAGAGTCGACTGTGAGCGTAGAGGCGCTACGTATAGTCGGGTCTACCTTGGGTTCTGGTTCCAAGTTACCGCACCGAGAGGAGGGGAAGGCTTCCCCCCGATCTTCGATGGGTCTCGGAGGGCGCGTTACCTGCGGTCCGTCGAACGTTCGGTCAGATTGGACCAGCGGAGTGGGCACGCTTCGTAATGTTCGTAATGGGGCCCAGGGCCCCGGATGCGCGATTGTACTGAGGGTCGCACACGCGGAGCCATTGGTAATGGCATATAAACACTGACAGGAGCGACAGCACTGACGCTAGTGCGATGGATGTACATAGGTAGGCATGTAGGTGAGATCACTACTACTTTCGCGCAGCCTGCAGACCCGCTTCTCCTCTCGGCTGGCCAGTTCTTTCGTCCAGCGTGCGCCTAACACGCAAATAAACCTCCGCTGATCGATCCCGCAACTAGGATATTTAAGGCCAGCGAATGGAGCAGCATGATAAATTGAGAATAATCGGCACTGAGATCAGCCGAGATAGCCTTCGCGCCAATTTTAATAACCATTAAAAGTGAGCTACAGCTCACTCTGAACTCATCTTCCATGTCACGCTGCCTTTATACTCAATACTTGGCTATGTCTGTCTATTTTTCAATTTACCATTTTGCCAAGTCTGAGGATCGTTCATTTAATATTTGCATTTGTATATGCGACGCATCCGATGCACGGATTCTAAGCTGTACCTTAGTCGGCAGCCAACGTGGAGCCACGGAGATTCCAGCGCAAGAACGAGCGTTAATCGTACTCAGGCACACTGCGGAGACGATGACAGTCATCGGCTCAGCTGGCTGCGGTCATTTGCACTTATTCTTTCTACACTCTGTTTTGTGTTTATTTTGTTTTTATCAATACGCTAAAGTCTCAAGCAGGCGATTATGTAATCTGCCACGTGCCCATTGCTCAGAATCTAAGGACAAACCGAGCTTGCTACGCATTGGTGCTGCCACTTCTTTTCCTAGAAAGAAATCGATTAATTTAAAAATGCATCTGTACCACATATAATCTGTAGCGAGCCATAGTTATTTATTTGATCGTTAACAAGGTCGGTAACTTTTTCTATATGACAATTTTCCGCTCAGCAATGTGTTTTAAATTGAGATCTTCATCTATTATTTATGCTCGTAGGAGAATCTCCTTAATTCAGCCAGGAAGCCAGAATAACGAAGAAGCAATTAAAAGGCCTGGACACGTAACATATATATATATCTAAGATCGCATTCCTTGACGTCGACTAGTGATTAGTGCTCGTAAAAATATTATTTAGACGACGACGACGAAGTCGTCCATGCGAGGACGAGAGAGGACGAGAGAGGATGCCTGGGCAGCGTCGGTAGCGCGTGACGCAAATGCCTCCTAAATATTTTCTATTGCCTCAAGGGTACCGTCCAGTCCGCGCCACTCTTTGGATATGTAGGTGAAAGTAAAACGCACATAAAAAAAATTTAGATGTTGGAAACTTCTTTTTCAGGTAGTTATAAGATTGAAGTGAAACTCGTGCTAATTTCATTAACAATCACATAACTGATATGTAACGGTTGCTGCTAATGAATTTGATTTTACTGAAAATTTGTCATAAAAATATTGTCCAACTACGCTAAGCTGAACGACATTGTTATCATGAGATATTGTTGCACACATCGTTATACCTGCTCGTTAAAGCAGTAACTCGAAACGTTTGACTCGAACCGCGTTTTATGTTCACCACTTTGTTCGCGCCGAGTCCTAACACAGTCGAGGCGGCAACGCGCCTGGACGCGCGACACAGCTCACCGAGCTGCAGCAGTTCGGACATCTTTGCAATTGCGACATTCAGGCCGATCCTAGGAAAGGGAACCAATTAATTCTAGGGTTTCGCATGACAATTCTTATCGCAAGAACACATTGGGTTGCTAAGTAACGAGGAACCACAGGACACACCGAATGTTATCCATACATTTATCGGTAAAGCGGGACAAAATTTATACATTTTCTTCGATGCATCTACCAGAGCGAATTATTCTTCCTCTCGGTGGTCGGGGGGAAGGGAACAATAACGAACTCTTCCCTGTTTGTCAGGGTTTTTTATTCTTCAAAATTATTTTATTTGAGCTCTCTATTTTACATTCTAACGCATTGGCCTGGCTAAGATAATTAATATGCGAATCACGACAAGTTTTGTCGCAGAATTATGATAAAATTATGAGGTGTAGCAGACGTTGGACTTCTGGCAAATAGACACTTATGTGGCCTAAGTATCTAATATGGTTGGTATATGGATTTCAATGGGTTGCTCATTGCGATTTTCATGTGAAAATTGCAAATTTCAAATTTGCAGATCCGAAATGGCGAACAAAGTGTTAGTTTTTAAATTAATTTTCAAAAAACCTGCATCTGTGACATTTTTATATAGGGATTTTTAAGAAATTTTGAGAACAAATTAAACTTTTGTCTCCATATTGGAAACACTATTTTGCATCTCACGCAAGATTTGACTTCAAAATCACGAAGATTTATTTTGTAGATAAATCTCCGTATTTTCGGCCCACTTTTAATTTAAACCTCTCGTCCCCACAGTGAAGGGATTAACGACCTTCTGCCGATTATCAGGAACCTCAACGCGTTTAATCAACGTACCAATAAAGACAAAAATATTCGTATGATTTCCCTTCATTTTCTACAAGTCTACTAGTAAGCGGTATACTGCCATGCCGTTTTCCGGGAGATTTTTTTTTTCCATAAAAGTTATCTTGAAGTATTTCAAAAATTATTTGATCATGTATGAAATATTTAAATCGTATTTGTTTTGACACGGTCTAAATGGGACACGTGGACGCATCTTATGTCATCGTTATCGTCAAGTAAGTATGATCGGAGAGAGAGTTTAGAACAGAGTTCTTGGCGCAGAGGGAGAGAGAGAGAGAGAGAGAGAGAGAGAGAGAGAGAGAGAGAGAGAGAGAGCGCGTATGTGCCTGAGATCAGATGTATCTTTATACAAAATTCTAAACGATCGTCCGCAGAACCGATTCGAATTAATATTTCTTTTTAGCGCAGGGAAGACACAAAATGCACCACTGCGGGGTACGCGCTGTCGTGTTTCTCAAGGTAAACCTGTTTGCCCCGGCAGCCGAATTCTCACTCTTCTATATGACATGAAATATGGATAATGCCTGTCCGACATCCTCTTAATATTCCTGCTAATTAATTTGATCATTGGAAAGGGACTACTCCACTGATTTACAAAAAGTTGCAATTATATCTGAATACAGCTCGTGCCCCGTTGGTCACTGCCTGTATCAACTATGATTTTGGCGATAGTATCGATGGTGATCTCAATGATGATGAATGCAAGGCAAGCCAAGGCAAATCGAGTCCTGCGAGTGATGATTGTGACGTAAAGGCCAGCTGCAGCGGCGGAAACGGCGACAGTGGGGATGCTGTAGTCGATGTACCTGAAAGGATGTAGGGGGACAAGAGAGGAGATAGAGGAAACGTTAAAAGAAAGGTTCATTCGGCCCAAGAGATTTCCTCCTCCCCCCGATTGTCTCTCTCTTGGCATTTCGCTAGACCTCCTGCGCCCTGTGCCACCACCATCTCTGCTCTCCCCGAACAAACTGCTCGGCCCAAGTCTTTATAAGCCCCGTGGTGGCACGAGAATGAGTATGAAAATTTCAAGTGAGCCACGAGGCTCCTTTCGTTCTTGAATTAATCGCATTAACCCTTCGAGCAACTTTACACGATCCAGAAGTGACAATAAGTGGTCCCATTTCGAATTTTAAAACTCGTTAAGAACCTTCAAGGGTCGTCGCCATCTGCCAGAAAGGTCTCAGTGAGTATACCGTTGCTCCTTACTATGCCTTGTAATTATTGCCGCTCGAGTCGGCTAGAATCCAACTTTTCGTCCGTCTTCGAAAATCGAAGAGATGCTAATAATAAGATGCTCGCTCTTCCTCGACAAGAAAAAATGACATTTCTGTGCCACGAGAGGAAAAGTACATGCAAAGGAAGAAGAAGAAGAAGAAGAAGAAGAAGAAGAAGAAGAATAACTACTGGAGAAACGCGAGGGACAGGGAGGAATAAGATAGTCGTTCCAGCAATTATCGAACTAGCAGCTCGCGATTTTTCGAACTCTGTATTTCATTTTACAGACTTCCGGACTCCTTGGGGCTTTTCCTCGCGACCCATCGTCTCGCAATGTCTCTGTAGTTTGCACCATTTGATCCGCGTGATCCGGGAAAGTAGCACAGCTACGGGATGCTTGTACGCATTGCCGTCTCAAGACAGATTCTCGTGTGTTCAAAGAAGAAGAGTCAGTCCATGACATTAATAGGATTATCGAGTTTAGTTTTTTTTTCTTTTTTTTTCTTTTCTTTTTTCTTTCGCTATACCAACACAACACTATCGTGTCCTTAGAGCTAGAGATTACAACTAAAGAAAATTTCGAAAATCTGGTGAATACGCGGGTAGACACGAACAGAGAAGAGAAAACAGTGAGCACCTGAGATAACGCTCAATTCTTGGAGTGCAACTCGTGACTATTTGCAAGGGATCGATCGCACACGTGTTCCGTAAAGAAATTCGACGACTGAACTGTCCAAGTAAAAATATTGTATACAAGTCACTGATGAATTACCGATCGGTTCTGATTAGTGTACTGCTGGTGAGACGAATCTGTAATTGCAATTGGCTTTATCCATGCGCGATATGTAAACTTAAAAAACACATAAAGCAAAAATAAACACGTAAGTCAAAAATGATGAGTAACTTGCTCGGTGATTTTTGCGAACATCATTACGCGGATGACTTTTTTTGACTGGCCGAATTGCTAAAAAAAAGTTTTGCTGATAAGAAAAGCGTTTTTCCCGCAATTCTCACGTATGCACAGCTGCGTAAACATAAAGACAGGATAATCGCTGCTTAGATATGAAGGCTAGTTTCTCTTTTTCGTTTGACGAGGAGGAGGAGGGCATTTGTATTTGCAGCAAGCAGAAGCAAAGGACCATCGAAAAACTGAACAAGCAGGAGACAGTATTGATTTAAGGTGATCGTAACTACCGGATGAAATATGGAGAAAATAAGAAAATTCCCAACGGACTGCAGTGCCCGCTGCTACGACGTCGAAGGCGAAACGGTAGAGAAGAATCTGGATCTTGAAAGATAAACTTTGACAGTGTTGCTCGACTCTCGAACAGCGGTGCGATCCGAGACGAAGGGGAAAGAATACTTGGGCTTCGCCGAATGGCTGATAATAATAAAAAGCAACAACTCAGTCCCAAGTTTTGATACTTTTCCGCGCTTCGCGCATTTGCAACCGGAAGCCGCGCGAATCCTGTGGAAACCGGTTTCCTATGTAAGACGGGGAGCGACATACACTTTCTCAATATTGGCATATCGGCTGTAAATCTTTCTCCGCCGAGAACGGAATCACCTTTCTATCCGCGCCACTACGCTGCCGCCATGCGTTGCCACGAGCCGCGACACAACGAGCTGCAACTACACATGGCTCTGTAATTTCCAATCTACTCCACTCTCGCTCTTCGTCTATAACGTTACGCATACAGCCTTGGGAGACGTCTAAAGCGACTTCCAAGTTTCTAAATGTTTCGTACGGTCTCCGCCTCCCGCTCTATCACGTAATCAAGGAAATCGCTATTGCTTTTGGCATTGACAGTGGGTTCGAGCGAGCCGAACTGCACGACGAGCGTGACTGTCGTTCTCAAACGTATTCATTACGCAATTGGGACCTCCGTGCAGTTGCTCGGCAGAGAACGAGGAAGAAATTAGGAAATTCTGTTACGGCATAATTAGTGCCCTTTTTTCGGATGCGTAGTCATGGACCTGTGTTAAATCTCGAAATACACGGAATGCAGTGGACGCAGTACGCGCATAAGGGCACGAGCACACACGAGCACATTGCGAGTGTGTCGCATGTAAGTAACGAGAGCCAAACTACACGCTGCAAGGGGAACATAACTGCTTGCGCAATTACCTTCGCTCGGCATCCCGCGTCAATTGCATAACGATCGCGTGAAAGCGTTGCCAATGCTGCGGCGCATGGCGAGGCGTTAACTTATTTTCAATACTGGTTAAGCGACCCGGATTTCTCCCTTCCCACTTCCCACTTCCCAGTACCCGCTACTCAGTTCCCACTTTCCACGCGCACGCAAATACATGCAAACGTTGTAAGTCCAGCGTCGGTTCAATTCTGCCGGCATTTGGTTTTCACTGTAACCACGCGTCCTGCCGCTTGCAGCCATTTTCCCAATCGCGTCCGCCCTCTCCTTCCCTCCCTCCTTCCTTTTACCTTCTTATCCTCTTAACTGCGACAATTGCGTGTCCACCCAAACTTACAGAAATGCATTCGAACCAATCCTCATCGCGTTCGTCAGGAGAAAAGCCGCGAAATCCTTTGGTATAACCTGAAAAGCGTTTGCGATGAGACGTGAGGCGTCGCGGACCAGTGAAATCCCTTGGTTCGATTGATTTCTCGTGACGTGCAAGTGCTTTAAGGAAACGAAAGTGCGCCACACCGTAACGTAATTGAGAACATGGTTAAGCGGCCGCGTTACTGCCGGCATTACTTATACCGGCTCTCCTGCGCGAAGACGTGAGAACGCGGAAGCGGAGGTCGATCGACGTTGCGCCGCGGCGCCCGGACGTGCCTGCGGGCTATTACGTAATATGTATGTGTATCGGAAAAGAAAAGAAGAGAAAATCATGGCGTTCGGTGCTGTTCGAGAAACGATGGGTCTTGTTGACGGCCGCTGCTTAGAACTTGGCGACAAGTCATCCACACCTCGGTCCGTTCATCGCAGAGACACGGAATTCCAAGTACAAGAAAAGAAAAGACGAGAATTAGCTCGCGGCAAAGGGGCGCACGTCGCACGCGTCTGCAACTCCGAGTCTTCCAGTATTGCCTGCGACGACGTACTGCGTCCTCGATAGAATCGTCGACACTGTGTATAGACATACGTCGGTACGATTACGTTGGCCAAAAGTCCAGAGAACTGAAAGGATAATAAACAGGAGTTTTCACGGCAAGGAATCGTTTTACGGCTCGTTAGTTCCCGATGATCATCCGGTGTTCTCGGCGTGAGCGACACCTATTGCTCCATTAGCCTGGCCTAAAGTCGGCCAAGGTGAATAATCTTTCGGAAAATGTGGCTCTGCCATCTCGGCGTGATGAGAGGAAACAATGAGCGTAACGGGTTTCCAACAAAGAATAGAGGAAGGAACGTGTCGAGAAGCGCTACGTCTAGACGAGGTTCCCTTCTACGCTGTAAAAAGTCGACCCAACGAAATCGCGCTGGATCGATCCGATCGCTTTCAAATGGGATTTTATGTTCGCGGAACGAATTATTGTACATACGTGCAGCAAGGGGATTTCTCAGTCGCAGTCAGTCGCAGTCAGTCGCAGCGAAGGATGAAAGAACGAAGCGGGCAGGACGCAATGACGGAGAAGGTAGAGACTAATGGAGAGGAAGCTGGATACTGATGTTTCCACGGTTGGTGAACGAGATTCATGCTCGAACGGATCGCCAATATGCTTGTATTAATACAGCAGCGAGCGTTGATCATTATTCGCTTTTAGAGTAACAGCCCAAAGTACGCCGTATTACTTTGAAGCCTTTCTCTTATTTATGAAAACCCACAAGAGTAATGGCTTTTCGTGTATGTTAGTGTCTTTCGAATCTGCCGGTACAATAATGTGCGCGCGTGACTTTTCTCTCTTGCATCTTTCAATCATTCTTCTCCCATTTCTTCCGCTCACCTTCATGCGCTTTTGATACCTTCGAGATGAAAGTAGACGGAAGATCGGGAACCTTCCAATTGGCCAGCTGCATTCCTACCGAGAGAGAGCCGCTCGCGTATTTCGACGCACTCGATCAAACTTTCTCCATTATTGCAAGACCAAATCCCTTTTCGAATTCTCAAAGTTCTGATCCAATATTCGATTTCCACCCTGCGGCACCCATAGATCCTTCGCTGAATCTACCGAATTGACACTCCTAATCGGAAAAGTCCCGATCGATCGTTTGTCTCGCGGTCCGCTGAAAACTACACGGTGTCCCAGAATCAAGTGCAAAAATTTAAGGGGGCAAAAAAGTCGCGCTTGGCGCCGGTATGTAGGCAACCGACTACGCGGCAGACATCGGTTAGCAGTCTGGTTGATATGCGTGGGCCACTGCCGATGCGAGTCATGACGCATTCAAATTTAAGAATGTCAAACGAAAGTAGCGCGATTTTTTAACCGTTCGTATCTCGCCAATGCTGCTGCCGAGACCACATATTGCATAGGTCAATTCACTCGGCTCGACGCTCTCTAGTGCTCCGTTAAATTTTTGCATTCAGTTCTGGAACACCCTGTACAATGATGTTAACTGGCTGAGGAGGCAGGGATTTTCGCAAGCCGACTCAAATGGACGCGGGGAACATCGGGTGTCGTAACAGAGAACCGCCGCGCAGAAGAGCAGAGGAGCTTCGGGTAGAAGAGTTCCCTTCGCGAGAATCCTCTGTTTTAGTTGCAGTTGCGACGAATATGCGTGCACGTCGATGCGGCTCACGTGCGATTGGACGAATGAACAAAAGTCATGTTCGCGTGATTGAACCTGATAAGAGATCTGCGGCATAACATCTTGTGCTTCCATTGATCGAGTTTGTCATATTTATTTGATAATTTGTCTCGTTCCTTGTACAGTTCGCAAGAGCAGTAGCGATGTACTCATCGACGGTGACGCAGTTTGAGGAGCCGCCGAAGAAATCGAATACGGAGGAGGGCGCCGTTTCTGAGCCGATTCCGCTTCCAGAGGAGGTGTCGAGCGCGCAGCCAGTCATTTGGCGCAACGTCGTCGGAATCGCCATTCTCCACGTTCTCGCAGTTCACTCCTTCGCCACGAATTACAAGGAGGCCAAATTCTGGACTTGGATATGGAGTAAGTATCAGGAATATAGGCTGTAGTCTATGGTATAAGGCGAAGGCAGCTGCTTCGGGAGTGCGGAATGCACGAGAGGAAGGACGGTTGACGTTATTCAAAGAATAACGAGAATAGAAATGAATGTTGAGGAAAGCGAGACAACGGGGCCGCATGTCACCGGAGAAATAGCATTTTTTTTCGGATAGTCTTTTGCACTCTGTTTGCAGTCGATTTTGCATACTTGCCAGAAGCCTGTGCTGACCCCGTGTTTCTATTTCACTCTCTTGGACTTTCTCGCAAAGATTCTTTACCCCGAAAAAGGGAACCTCGCTGCTCCGGACGCTCCCACCTAAAGAACGTTGAACATCGATCGCAGTACCAGTGGTAAGACCGCCAGGAGCACCAGCGGCGATGGACCTGTGCTCAAGGAATGCACAGGCGATGCATTCGTGTAAAACCGCCTCACAAGACTAACGCTGCCACGTGCCGATGATCGGGAAGACTCAACGGGCAGTAAGGATGCTCTAAGGTTCACGGGCTCTTATTAATCTGTAAAACAGCCAAAGTGAAGTCCTGATTTTGAGAGTTCTGGAAAATAGGTTGGGGCTGCAGTCGCTGTTGGATTCGACGGAGATCGATGAACACAGAGTAAAGTACCGTCACGGAGCAGAGGACCCTCGGCGAACAATGCTCCAAGGATTATCAGAGTGGTATCGAGTCTCGACGTACAAGAGCCTCTCCTTATCAGCGGAAATTATCACCCCAACCCGTAGTGCCTGTCGGCCAGTTCCAACACAATGGCTGGCAAATAAAACTTGAGAGGGTCTAGGGGCTTTCAAATGAAAAAGATAACGTTGACACAACCCTTCGCACGCACGCACGCACACACCTGAGCACCGTTCCTATTGGAGTCAACAATCGAACGATTCTCGACGGCGGGCAGTCCTGCCGCATCGACTATTGCTACTTCTATAGCTGGAGCAGTTCGCGAGAGGACAGAGAACGGGAATGAATGAGACTGACGATGAGCGGAAATGCGCTAGAATGACTTGAAACGGAGAAGAATGAAAGAATGAGAGACAGCGATGCATCTAGCTGACTGCACTGCACTGCACTATGTTGATCTGCATGCATCTATAGTTTTATTTGTTTCTTTTCGAGGTCCAATGTACGGCATCATGGCGGGATTGGGAATCACAGCCGGAGCCCATCGTCTCTGGGCACATCGCAGCTACTCGGCGAAGCTTCCACTCCGGATATTCCTCGCCTTCCTTTACTGCATGGCTGGCCAGGTAGTAAACATTTTTCGCCTAGTGCGATTCTTAAGGCGGTACTGCGACAAATGGCTTGTCAGCTCGAGGTCGATTCAGAAACACAAACTACTCCTTTCGACTTGACGGAATTCCGGGAGAGTCGCGTTAAAGGCTCGACCGGCCTTCGTCGTCCAATCGGGTCCTCCGATTATACGATACTCCGGCCGCGATAATCTGTCTTTAGTGAAATCCAATAATGATTTTATGGAAAGTGGATTCAAATGCGATCGCCAATTCTCCGGTTTAGCGGCTTTTCTTGGGCTCTCACGGGCCTCCGGTTTCTCGGCGTTCCACGTCTTTCCGCCAGTCTGACTCGGTCCGTTCCTTCTGCATTGGTGCGTCGAGCCACTTTGCCTCCGAGATATCAGCCATGCTCTCTCCGTCCAAGCTGTAGCTTAGTTCTCCTCGCTCTACCTGCGATAAACGTCCTTATCCTTATCGAGTGAAATTGCTTCGCGATTAACAATTTTTCTTGTGGACGCGACCACGCGCAAAAACGTCTTAGAATTTTGTTAAAGAAGAATTAAAGTTAGCCGGTGCTGAGCTCACGCTGCAGCATTCAGTATCGTTAATCTCACTTTCAGCTCATACAAGAATCTCTGCTTTTGCATTGATTCGCGCGATCTCAAGGCACATGCAATTCTGTGTCTGATCCACGCAGCCGTGCGTACGAGCACGGATGCCTGTGTGCCCGCATCTATGAATGTGTACGCGAGCCAAGCGCCAATTGACATATATAGAAGGAACTGTAACTGAAAGAAGATTATTCGGAATTCCTTGGTACCTGAGTCGGAGGCTAAAGCGCAGACTGGGAAGAAAACTGAGACTGAGTGCGCAGCCGAATATTGAGGGAATGCAATTCCCTATTAGTTATTATCCCCAGCAATGGATTGTTTGCCGCGAACGGGACTTCGATCGTTGACTGTTGCTGTTCATTAAAAATTCTTTGCTCTTCCTTTCCACTCTCTTCTTATTCGAGACACCAAGTACTGGACGTTCTTATCTGTAACTTGGACTTGTTAAGCTTGAAGCGTGCCTTCCGCGAGCCCGCTTCCCCCCGTCCGACGTATCACGCGTAACAGGAATCACAGAGCAGACGAAGTAAACTTGTTGGGCGCCAAGATAAAACAAATAAATCATGAAATACGTAATGATTGAAAGTTTTCTTCCTGTCGCCGCAGACGTGCCTGTACAAATGGATCCGCGACCACCGAACTCACCACAGATTCACTGAGACGCCAGCGGATCCGCACGACGCCAGTCGCGGTTTCTTCTTCTCTCACGTTGGTTGGCTTATGATGAAACGTCATCCGGCTATAAAAAAATACGGTACCAAGGTCGACATGAGCGACATCCTCGCGGATCCCGTCGTCCAGTTCAGCGACAAGTGAGTAGGGTCCATAAGGATAGCGTGGCGTGATGATCTGCCGCGACAGCGAGGCACATAATCTCGACGTAACCATAACGACACATTTAGATATTACACGCCGATTATGCTCTTCCTGTGCTTCGTCCTGCCGACCCTGGTGCCGGTCTATTGCTGGAATGAGACTTGGTACATCAGCATCCATGCCGTTATCATTCGCTACGTCTGGCTCCTTAACGCCACCTTCCTGGTCAACAGCTTCGCTCACATGTGGGGTAACCGACCGTACAACAGGTAAGCCTCGAGAAGGAGATACACGAGGTAGGAAAGAGTCTCATTGTCCCGGAGAGCCCATTTGACATTCGCCTTTTCTTTTGTTCTTGGATCACAGGATTACTGAGCATTGCTCAACAGTCCAGCAGGTGCGCGGGTCTTTCTTTTCTTTTTTCTCTCTCTCTCTTTATAGCTCAATTAATGCGCGATTCACGCAAGGTCTAGTCGTGCGTCCCTGTAGAATGGCAAAATTATCCTTGGGAGCTGATTGTGAGACAAAAAATGTTTCTCTGATTGCGAGCCGTATACATTGTATAGTATTACATATGTGGTTATATGTATCTTGCGTTGTCACACCTTATTTTTGGCCACGCGCAATCGACCATGTGCCGGGGTTCGTAGTGAGAAGTTTTTACTAGCTACTCCTTCTCCCGCTTCGAGATAACTGGGGCTCGATAAGCTTGGTGGAAAAAGACGCACAAAGGACAAAGTCCGTGGCCAAGATGAAAACCTCTCGAGATTATCTAGTTTTTATATTATAAATTGTTATATAAATATTGTTGTTTCTGGTAAAAAGGATTTTCTCGATAATTTTTTGCAGGCTGGTGAAGCCCACCGAGAACCCCACGGTAGCGTTTTTCACTCTTGGCGAAGGCTGGCACAACTACCACCACTCCTTCCCATGGGATTACAAGGCGGCCGAACTCGGCGCGTACAGTCTCAATCCCACGACGGCATTCATCGAAGTGATGTCTTGGTTCGGCCTGGCCTATGACCTCAAGACTCCGAGAAAGGAGGTGGTCGAAAAGACGTGCCTGAAGAAGGGCGATGGAAGCAACAGCTTCTGGGGTCGCCACTATAAGCGCGAGGAGCCCCTGCAGAAACGTCACTGATCCTGCATCCGATGCGTCCCGTTGTCATTGGCGCCGTCGTCTCTGCCATCGTCGCTTCTTCCTACTAAGAAGTGCCAATGGCGTGTAAACCTGACAGTTAGTACTAGCCCCAACGTCACCAGCGCAACCAAGATATGCAATAAACAGAGGGGCATCGTCGTCACTTTTTTCAAACCCCCAGTACTTAGCGGTTTGCCGCAGCAACTATTTCAAAGTGATTCTCTATCTTTGGTAACTTAGTGGTAACGCAAGCTTTAATGGTCTAGTATATCGTAGCGGAGCAGCTTTGTGCGACTTGCTTGCTACATCTCGTTGCGTCTACGTCGCGTTAACGCCCACAATCGAATCGATTGATTCGATTGATTCGATTGATTCGATTGTATCGATCGATTCGGGGAGCGGCTGACTCTCCCGGAATGAAGATGCAGCTAAACCTTAGCTTTAAAAATGACTCAAGAAGTGGCTGAGCTCTTTCGCGGATGCAGGATTGTTCAAGACAGAGGCGGCACCAACTGTTGAAACGACGCTCGGTTCAATCCCGTAGTAGAGCCTACGGTTCCCTGCCGCGTTTGCCTTGTACGATCCTCTACAGATATTTCACCTCGAAAATGTATTAGCATAAATGTATTGGTATAGATATATGTACGTAAACTGAGATTTGCTCAAAACGAGATGAGGGCTTTTGCGGCTTACATTTGGACACGTTAGATCGTGCCGGCATACGTGATGCGCGATAAGTTCATTCCTCGCGAGTCCTCTTGGGACTAGTGCAGAAAATTGAAATGAAATTACGCAGAAATCAATGAAATCATCAAGGACGGTAATTTTGCGACGCTGTATCGTTCTTCCGATATTTCCAAGTGTATTCCAGAAGCGAAAGCATCGACGAGTCGAGTAGAACGCACTGTTTGCATAAGGTAGCTTAGGTCAAGGTTATCGTCGAGTTCAAGCAGTCATTCGTTGCTCCAATAAGCGGTGCTACTTGGCAAGCTGACACTGAACGATCCAGACAGGTAAGCGGGACGTCTAATTAGATGTTCAGAAAGACGTAGCACACGTGCACTGTGCACCTAACAACTCGGCAGTAAGCATTGTGAGCTTGCCGGCAGTGTGGGCAATGGGCACGGAACAAGAAGGCAGCTTGACACGAGGCTAAATCGCTGCGCTTCTTTCAAAAACATTCTGCTCCGAGCAACCAGCCGATCGCCAGGATTCATTTTGTGCTGTGCCGAACAGTGCTTCTTGCGTCAAGGCCTCCGAAGTGCCTGTTGGCCATTGGAAACAGACTCGACTGCCGAAATAGAATATGTACAGTGTCATAAAGTTTTGTAAATATACGAATAAAGTTGAATCCTTGAAATGTAACGAAGAAACAGCCGGCGCAGCATTTATGAAAATATTGACAATTAACCCAATGACTCGTTTGTGAAATGATGAAATTGATGAAAGGAGGACGTCGTGGATCGTTCGACGGGTGTGTCAAGGTATCCAAAGTGTAACGTCGACGTCTCGCTCTAGGATGAAGGTTGGCGAGGAGGCGGTTGGCTTCGCCTAAGTGCCCCCCTCCTCTTCCTGCCTTCGACGAAATGATTGGTAAACCCAACGGATCCTCGCATAGAAGGCTCGGGGCGGCCATTAAGCAGTAATTTCGGGCCATTCTTAACAAGTTATGCGAATCTTGAATTTAAAAAATATATATTTTTATCTCTTCAGTTCGCTTCAATCCATCTCATCGAATTAAATTGTTGAACGCTGACTTTGATTAATAATAAATAAGAGAATTTTTACGCTGCGTTTTCACACGTGTCACCGGCGTTCAAACAAACGAGCGTCTTAACGACGCAAGCGTCGGCAGTTTCGCTTTTCGAGGCTGCTAAATCGCAACTGATCAACCTTAAACCAGAATAGCTTTGAAACCAATGATCGGATCGCATTTTTACCCTGCAATTCTGGGTTCGGTATCACCGCCAACAATGCGACTGTGTGGTCGGTGTATGCGAATTTTCAGAGACCCTGTGCACTCGTGTCCTTTCCTTTTTCTAATTTGTTACTGAATATTCATTTCCATAACGACGCATCACTTTGCTTTTACCCCAGAAACAAGTATCCGAAGTCATCTAGAAGCTTCAACATATTACCAGTATTTATAAATCCTAAAAGGCCGACATAGGACTACAGCATCGCTCGAGGATCATCACTAGGAATACCTGGTATTTGCCGATTTCCTCCTCTCGTAGTGATTTAACGGTCGAAAAGCAAGAGGCCATCACTTAGCCGTTGCGCCCATCGTGCAAGGACACGCCGCACCGTCGTGTTCGCCCGTTGGTTCGCGCAAGAGGCGGAATGAGTAACACGGAGAGGGAACGAGCTAGGCAAAAGGAAGGCTGTGTGGGACGCGTAGGGCGCGTAATTAAAACGAGCCAGTGAGGGATGCCTACGATAAATCCCGGAGCACGACATTTATACTCGAATATAAATGATATACCTACCAGGAGAAAGAGAAAAGTTTCAAAGAGCTTGGGCCTGCCTTACCAGAGTTCCTCCTCTTTCCTCCTTTCGTTTCTCGGCCAAGCCTTCGCCTTCCACCGGCATGTGCAACCCACGGCCCGTGACATTGGCACCGTAAACGAGACAGTTGGACGCAGGAGATCAGCGCGTCTTTCCTATTCCTTCCTCTCCTATTGCTTCGACCTTCGAAATGAGTTTCCTCTGATTCTACAGGAGCCTCCTCCCTTGTTACTTTGTGCCTTGGTCCTCGCCGCTTCGTGACTTCCGACGGCACTTCTAGCGAGTAGAGCGCCAGGCGACGGAAGAACGGAATTAAGCAGTCAAAAACGTATGGTTCAGTCAGGAAGAATAATGATGCGCGGAATAAAGTCAAAGATAAAAAATTTGTCAATCGAACGAAAGCTATTGCAAAATGTACCTTATAGTTTCAAGACAAGATCCAAAAGTCCATCACTCTTTTTTCCGTTATCTCGTTGCCTTGCCACCATTAGGGAGCCTTCGCAACTATGTCGTATCGGACGAAAAACTGGCAAAACTAGAAATTCATTCCTTGCGCAGTATTTTGCCAATGAGGAGGCTGCCACTTTAGTCGTACGACTCGTCCGTCGGAGCTGCGCGGTGCCTTCGAGGGGAGGAGAACGGAAGACCGACAAATTAAATTCAAGGCAGTCATCTTGTCCTTCGAGCGACACGAGGACGGTTACCCGCTAAAAAAGCCTTGGCGAAATTCTCTCCAATCAGAGTGAAGCGATTGCATAGCAAAAAAACATTGTCATGCCGCCATGTCCGGGATCTCGATGAAGGCCTAATATACCGCAAAGAAGAATTTTTTTTGCAGTTCCCGTGCTGCTAAAGACGCAAGAACGAGGAGAAGTGAAGGCGAAATGAAAAGCAATAGGGACGCGCCCAAATCACCTTCCGTTTCGAGGAAAATTTCTCTCCGCGCGCATGGCTTTCACTCTTGGTCTGCGTATTGCAACTCTGCAGCTGATCCTGTACACGTGCAGGAATGACAAGGCAGTTGATAACTGAAAGCAGAAGCCAAAGCCAGGCTGAGGCAGAGGCGGCACTAGTCGTCGGTTTCCTCGTACACACATTACCTGCTATCGATTTTCCAATCAGTTTTTGCCCCTCTCCCTTCGCCCGCCCCCGCGCTCCGCCATTACAGTACCCCTCCACCCGATCCCGAACCCCTGCCACGGACTACCGCTATTCTCGACATGAAGCGAGGCGGAAAAGGGAAAAGCGAATGAACCTTCACGTAAAGATGGATTGCGGCAGTTCCTAATAAATACACGACTGTCACGGTCACACGGGTTCGCTGGATTCGGGCGCTTGTCCTGCTGTCCTTCTCTCCTGGATACATTGTTCCCTCCCTGATGTACCCATTCGTCCCATTGACCCAGCTATTCGATTCAACCCATTCAGACTGTTCGACCGAGTGAGAATCACTCACTCGCTCTCGCGCTTCCCTGCTTAAATAGTCAGTCTACGAGTGTAAGACGACCGCGCCAAAGGAGTTTCTGATAATTTGGATGGACGCGAGGCACTGGCCCGAGGAAGAGATGGACAGAGAGGGAGGAGGGGTGAGAAAGTGTGTATTTGGCCAGACGTCATTGTAACGTAAAGATAGTAGTGGGTGGTGCACTATTGCTTTGGAAAAAGAGCGGGAACGAGGAAGAGAGAGTGAAATATCTCTTCACGTGGATAAGAACGCTTGACTTCCAGAGATGTGATACAGCAATGAATTTGCGGTCAGGCGCAGATGAGGGCGCCGGAGTGTCCGTCAGCAGTTTAGTCGAAAGAGAATGAAAGCAAATTGAAGATGAAATCCAGCCGACCTGAATATAGCCATAACAATATGATTGAACCGGGGCCTCGAGTTGCCGAACTCCTTAATAATCTTGCCTCGCAGACGAGAGCTCGAGGCAACATTGTGAAGCTGCTAGTGCAACTCGTTTGTACTTATCGCAGCTAGTTCAACGATCATTCGTGACGCATTCAACGTCTGCGCCTCTTACTTATTCACTCGCCATGAAAGGCTGGTTATTGATCTTCAATGGAATAAGTATGATTGGCAATTGATATAGCAGAGCGTAAGCAATAGAGGACTCAATAGGTCTGCAAAGATGAAGCGAGGACTGAGTAAGAAACAATGAATTCGTACGGCTGACTTGACTTGACCGAAGGCTTGCAAAAGACTGCGCGGAGCGAACCGGCTTGAGCAATGGGTGATACGAAAACCTGCGGACTCCATTTTCTCGATATTCGACTACAGCTTGTGAAATCGTCTGACAAGCGTGGCATCGGGATTGGCAAAGAGTCGCCCATGATGCTTATTCAAGAAGTAACTGCGACTGACTCCCTTTCTGTGCCTGCCTTCAGGCAAGCGGTGGGTCAGGAGCTAAAAAGAGAATGAGGGAACTCAGAAGCGAGAGCAGGGCTTATTCTTCAAAAGGACGCTTCGGGATAACAACTAGTGACGTTGGAAGAGAAAAAAAGCAGAGCTTTAGGGGATTGCCTGCTTAATCTTAACAAATTAGTCCTTTTCCACCTCTTGCCCTTTGCTCTCATTCTCTGGGATCTTCTAATTACGAGCGCCGCCCACTTGAATCTCCGTCTCCTTCTGCACTTCTTGCTTTGTGCTCGCTCATTTGTTTGGGTATCGCCTGAGCCGTGATCATTCCGCAGCTTGCGAGATTCTCTCTCTCAAAAAGAAAAAAGAAAAAAAAAAATAAACTAAGCGCTTTTCCCGATAACTTATCACAGTTCGGTTTAACGGAATTCCTTGTGGAATAGAATTTTGAATTTTCGCCAGACTTTCCAGTAAAATTTTCGAAAGAAAATCTGTAAAGTAAAGCTGCTCGCAGGATCCAAGGCGCAAATTACAATTATTACAAAAAATCGAAAAGCTTAATAGACGAACTTTTCAGCAAATCAAAGCCAATTCGCCTTACAAATGTAGGCCTTAACTATAACGTAACTTCGTATCTTGGCAAAAATCAAGAGAACAGGGGGAGGAAAAGGAACATCTATACATTTCTCGGTTAAAAAAGGAAAGGGGTGAGCATTTATATGCTCGAAGAGAAAAATGCCGTAACGCCGTAACGTTGGCCAATATTATTAAAGTTTTCTAGCGCTGAGGGCGATGGGGCGATGGAAATGCTGCCGGAAGCTGCTGCTGGCACAACCCAGTTGCTGTCTGAGGGGATCTTCGTTGCTAACTAAGCCTTCCAGGAAAATGGACTATAATTGTGGCGTAATTAAGAGGCAGGAGCCGCACCCCGCGCGCCACTGCTCGTCTCCTTAATTTGCCCCTTATTAACGAAAAAAGGCAGCTCGGCTCTAGAGGGATTCGTTTGCCCCAGTGAACGAAGTAGGTATATCTACTTGCTCTTTCGAGGCATTCCCGAGAGTCTCGAGAAAACACCTTTAGTCTCTTTGACGATTGACGATGGACGATTATCGTCTCGAGCGCTGTCACGGGACTGCGCATAGCATGTACTTTTGTTCCAAATAAGATGTTATTAGCTCTCTCTCTCTCTCTCTCTCTCTCTCTCTCTCTCTCTCTCTCTCTCTCCTCTCATTTCGTTTCGAAAGACGCTGTTATATCTGCAAGTGCGAATTAATATCGTCTCAGAAAACACCAATGTACCTATAAAATCGTCTCTTCTCAAGTTTAATTGCCTTTTCGAAACAAACCGCCACTCTTGTTGTAAACGTTTTTTTGTACTTTCAAAAATAATGAAGTTTTTTGTCTTCTTGAATCTCCCCCACCCTCACCACGTATGTACGTATACGCATCTGCAGAACATCTCTCATTCGAGCTGCATCGCACTGCAGAAGCAACGGCGCGGGCGGTGCACACCGCGCTTCGGATCAGCATGATTCCCTTGATTGATCTCCTTACAGATGTTCTACCCGCAGGCCTCTTGAACTGTAAAGATCGTAGGACGAGAGTATTGGGACGAATAAAACGGGGATGTCCTGTGTGCTAACGAGGGTCCGGCGTATGAAATATTTTGTATAAAGCCGGAAGGGGCTGCGTGCCTGAGATGCTCTCAAGGAGCGCATAGCAAGGAGTTTTGTGCGTCGTAGAACTTATAGAAAATTACGCGTCTTTGATGTTAAATAAATACAATTTCAAATTCCGTTGCTCGAGTTCCAATACGGGAATCACTATGCGGGACAACAAGACGAACAGTTTTAAATCGAAATGATTATTCGCATGCGCCGGTATGCATGAAAGTATCGACATATATATTGCTATTGACAGATTTCTAGTTTGCCAATTTTGGCTTTGATACATAAATTGTAAGTGAGAAAGCTTTAAGGGTGATGCCGAAATGTGAAAGCGTCGACGAGGACGCCATTACCCGTGCCTTCGTCCATAAATATGTATATCCTCCGCTTGCTCGGTACTGTGACAAAGTTTGTGATTGATTGCGGTAATTAGCGGGTTCGCAACAATGCAAATCGAGCGCTGACTAGGCAGCATTAGAGAAATTTATCGTGAAACGCAGGATACGTACAATGTCATATGTGTAACGTGCAACACTGGGACCGGGGTGTCCGGCTAAAGTTACAATGCCAATGGCCCTCGGTAATCGCATGGCGCAACTACCCTCGGAATACTGCTGTCATTCTAGTCCCTGGCAATTCCCCGACAACTCGTGATGCATGGTCACTTGTTTGGTCATTCCAATTGACGAATCATTTCAAAGAGAATCCACCAGGTGTTTAGAATTAACCGCGTTAAGCCGCTGTAACTCCCGATACTTTCTTAAAACGTCGACTTCTCTCTAACAATAAGTGGCCAAAGTGGCCAAAGTGTCGCGAGTGCCGCGAGTGTCTTCTCCACTGACACCACTGTGGCAATGATTAATCCTGTTCGTGCTGTTCGTCCTGTTTGTCCTGTGGAGGAACAATCATTGATCTACACCTTTCGTTACGGCTTATACATAGAGAGTACCGTGCCCATCACGCATCCTGCATATTCCCACCAGAGGCGCTTCGACTACGAAGGAAGCCAATCAGCTGTTTCGTGATTCCCTTAAGTCGACAGTTACAAGACAATTAAACCTCTTGATCTGAAAATCAATTCGTACTCGAACGTAACGTTCGCCAACGAGATAAATTTTTATATATGCTTTGGAGCCAGTTAAAGAGAAAAATTGTCGCAAGAATACAGACATCTTCGTTTCCAATGTCAAATCCTCAAGATATGAAAATACTTGGAGAACTCGACTGTAGATGGATATGCTTTTAAGTATTAATTGTGTCGGATGCACGCGTCTTCTTTTGGCAAGTAATGTAATAGTGCTAAAACAGATTGACATTTCAGCTGACAGACGTCGATAAATTTATTTCAATCGCTGCGTTTCGTGACCGACATTCTTGGATACTCGGATGCTCGGATGCTTGGACACCAGGACGACGCGTGATTTAAATAAAACTCTTTTGTCAAAGATTCGGTGCAAGTTGGCTCGTCGACATTTGCTCCCGCTAATGGGTCTTGGCACATTATGAGACTCGAAACGCAAAGGTAGAGACTCCCGAGATGTCCACGTCGTGATTCGTGTTTGTCGAACGATAAATTGTATTTTAAGGATTTATAAATTTTCGGTTGGTTCGAAATTTTCATTTGGCATATACATACGTATATACGATAAGCGCAACGTAAAACGAATTTCACGGGCATTCTTTGCCTGTTTTAAAGTGACTTTGAAATTTTCATCAACAAGGTTGGAACAGGAGGGAAAGTTCGACTAGCAAAAGCGTCGATGGCGACCTGGAATCGCGGTTTCTCCGGTTGCATTTGTGCCTTGTGGCGATAATGCAGCCCGTTCGGGTCAGGTAGGCGCATAAAATCGAAGACTCAGGGGCTGCGCGTCAACAGGCAGCAGCGGGGTGGGAAAGACAGCCAGGACAAGGGGAGGAAGGAGGGTGGTTACGGTGAGTCTTGCAGATAGGAGGCTGTAGGAGGGCATGTATGCGTCGCGTAACGGAGGGACGTGCCGCTCGATACTCGAGTCCAGTGTTTCGCTCGAGCCTCCATCATCATCCACCTACCCAACTGTCTCTACGTATCTCTTGGCGTCTTGCGTTTAAACTCCAATTTTACACGTGCCCACCGACTGCAAACCTGGTAGGACATTGACTGGTCAGCCAGTAACCGCTTGCGTCAAGTTGCTGCCTCAGTTTTTCAAAGACTCAGCGTCTGCCCGACTTGTTTCATTGCGAATGCATATTCGAGTTTTAAAAGGTTTCCGATATTGATGTATCTCCCCGGGTAAAAGCTTTAGATAAGCTGATTAGTCATTTTACACGGGTCACATAAGATCACGCTCGGACCTACGAAGAATAAGTTCAGCCTGCAGCGTGGATCCAAAGCTGCTCTGAGAATGATATTTTGCGTAGTGTGAATGTGGCTTGAATCTCTTATCTATGAATGATTCTGCGCGTCTGTGAGGACACTCGAGAGCACATTGGGCTTTAAAAAGGCCAGAGACACGTCGATGCGGGTCAAGCGGGTCAAGCGGGTCAAGCGGGTCAATGCACGTGTCACAATAATATTCCTAGTCGTACGTGTCAACAGCTTCGCCACAAAGCACTGTGCACTGACACAGCGTGCAAGACTCCGCCGCTATGCCTTCGCAAACTGTTTTTGTCAATTAACAAGCACAACGTAGGACAGAGAATTCCTTTATTTCAACCTCTTCGAAATATGTTTGTTACCGACTCGGCTCGACTCAAACTAAACTTAAGCGCTGCTTTTCTTAAAAAAGGTAAACATAATCTAACGGGAAATTGAGAGTTTTTAGGTAGGAAGGGAGGTTTTCTTTTACGCATGGAAATTCCTATTTCGAGGCACGAGGGATGATAATTTGGGTGGTTTGGATTAAGGATAGTTTTACGACGAGGAGGGCGCGAGGAAGGATCGGGATGACGGTTCTTAATACCTGAATTACCTGGCGAGGCATAACAGCACGAAGCCCGCACGCCGATGCAATTGGGCCGCTGCCTAGAGCCTGGCAACAGTCGAGTTCTTGGGCTGCGCGTCCGTCTGATACAATAGCCAACTTGTCTGCCCATCCGACAGCGCGAGTAACAGCGCCGTTCGTTGGGCCACACGTCATTCATTCATTTTCAGACGTCTGCAGCACGGAGTGTTCCGTCGATCGATGCGTGCGTCAACTGCGGAGTTGTTCGTCGTAGTCGAGGCAACGTTGCCATTGTTGAGGGTTAAGGCTGCATGGCAGTGGTCCACCTGTTTACGGACGTGAGCCGATGTATCATTCGTATCGTTCTCGCTTGGACGAATGGAAAAAGTGATGGCCAATACCTTTGAAAAATGGATCTGAAATCGTATTTTCAGTGACCATTCCATGCGCTTCCAGCGACACAAAGGAACTGGGCCAGCGTTCATTTATCGTGTCGGGTGGTTGCAATGAAACGCGAAACGTGGAAACCCAGCAGCGAATCCCATCGTCAGCCGAGCGACGTCCAACCAGCGCCGATGCACCGAAGGAGAAGAGAAATGCATGACTGACACTTCGAGAGAGTCGCCGAAAAGAAACCAACGTATCAACCGTGAAACGTCTTACAATTAGTTTTATAATTTTTGGATCATCGAAATGATTCCCTTGTAGTACAGCAAGATGAGCTGCTCTAGATTACGACGTGCTTCGGCTATTAATTCGTTACTAGGACAATGACGATTGAGGTGACTAATCACGGAGAGCAGCGTGAAAGGGCGGAGAGAAGAGAAGGGAGAGGCGAATGATCTCCCTGAAGCGAGCAGAGAAAAAAGAAATAAGGTGTCGAACGATGTTGAGGACCGTTCAAGAGTCTCCAAGAATCCTGAATAGCTTTTGGAAGACTGTTCAAGTACGTTAAGGCAGGACGAAACGGTGGGGGGAGAGGTGCGCTCCTATCGATCTCCCTATCAGTCCGTCAATCTCGAAGTCTATAAAAAGTGTCAACCGTTACTGCCCTGGAACATAACAGTGTTGCAGGAATCTAACGGCTACAGGCATTTCGTCAGAATTGTGCCACTGTACTACAGCTGTGTTGTCTGCAGGCAACTCGGTGTAGCTTGAGACTCTGCGAACAGGGATGCGTAATTCTATGTCGCAGACAGAATATGTCGACTGAAGATTCACAATCGGTATCAAGTAGCCGTACGTCAAAGAAGAGCCTCTGTGACCCGCTTCGATCTGCAGAGAGCCGCAACGATGGCGTCGAAGCTGGCGCTGTACTTAGGAGCTTTCGCGTAAATCGCGTAAATCTTTGAGGATGTCGCGGGACAATAACGCTGGAAATCTTGGAGGTTTCAGTGTCCGTAAGAGTATCAGAGTAAGATGAGGGCGAGGCTAACGTGCTCTGACAATGACCAGGACCAGTAATGCCAAGAGTACACCTACGCCCGCGGAAGCTCACTGACGGACAACAAGCTCCCGACGGTCCAGGCGTCCCTTGTGAGCCAGAAGATCCAATATGACCCAGGGATTAGGTCCTTTTGGTCATGAGAGAAAAAACGAATACGCCTGCCTGATGAAACTCGCTCGTCCAGCCTCCCTCACATGCCAAGTTGCTGACTAATTATTGGGTATTGGTCATTGGCTATGGCAAGTCAGTGACTGCGCGTCTCACGGGAGACTCACTGGCGCAGCTTCGGTCCACCTCGTGTCACCTTTGTGTCTACTTCGACTTCTTAAGCGCCTCTCTCATTTATTGACCGATCGCCTGACACCCTTAAGGCCGCTATTTCATCAAGGGACAAGATTATATCCGAGGACAGAGTAGCGGACGTGCAATTAACGCGTTGTGTTGCGACGAAAGAAATTTCATGACTGCTCGCTGATCACGAAAATCACCATTGCTCTGTCCGCCGTTGACACTTGAATGAAACGATCTTGTGTTGTACGTCGATCGCAGTGGATCGTAGTCGTACGCGCCTGCTTGGAACGTCTGATTGGCGCGCATTGCAATCTCACGGTTCTCCTCTTGGCTTCGTTGTAAGCGAACTGTCAATGGGAGCTACCGCATCTGTCTCAATATCCAAATGTAAAATAAATAGGTGCTAAAAAATGCGGAATAAATAGGTTCAAGCCGGTGCTGAATTTCAACTAATGTATTTTTTTTTTGTATATTTACAATTAGTTTAACACGCGCAGCATCATAATGTGTTCACAAAAATGTTCAATAAAGTCAAGTGAGCCAGGGAGACACGAAGTACGAGGAAGACCGAATGACAATTAGCTGCTCAAAATTCTCTCCAGAATGAGCAAGAAAGCTCCTTAAAATGAAATCATTAAAGAAACAGCTCTCGATGTCAGCCGAAGGTTGGCGCAGGACTTTGTTAGCTTCTTACAGCTGAGCTACGTATTCTTTGACATTATTGCGTAAAAAAAAAAGGGAGGAGGAATTCTGAGCGACTAAAGAGAGATCCGTCGTGTCGTGTATCTTTTAGGGAGGCTGCAAAAACTCTCTTTGGAAGAACAGATGAAGAGGGAGAATGCTTCTTTTCTTCAAATCAGCCCAATTATAGCTTTCTAAATAATCAACTCTCTCTCGCTTTGACTCGCCGAAAAAGAGATAAGAGAAATGCGTAACTGCCCCTGCAACGTCCACCAGGCAGACAAAGATCCGTTTGATCGAGTCTTCTTTTTTTCCATAAATTCTGGCAATTGAAGCTTCTCAAAGAGACGACTCCCTGCTCCGAGAATCTCGGGGAGGCCTAAAGAATGAATAACGCCGGCACCGATATGCAAGTAACTGCGCAGGAAAACCGGGGTAATTTTGAGGTTTTCTTTGACAGAACGTGGCAGAGCGCCACATTGCGCCAGTAATTGCAAGCACTCTCTCGTCTTCGCGAATCTATCGCTGAAAAACAATGGCGCGGGAGCATCCATCTATCTCTATGCGTTGGAACGAGAAGCGATTATGGAGGAATGATGGCCCAGTTGAGGCTGCCTAGTTGTGCGAGGCTTTCTGTCCTTGAGAGCATTTCGACCATTTTTAGCGTCCACGGGAATCCGACAGGAACGAGAGTATGATATCTCCTAGCATCAAGGCCATTGGGAGAATCCTCCGATCGCCCGGGAAAAACGAGCTCGGTAACTTTGCGAATTTAACGTAACGCGTCTCCCCGCGTTCCTTTCCCCTTCGTGGGCCATCAAATATTTATGCCGACTGTCGCACAGACATGGGTAGCTGTATCCGTTTCGTGAAAGACAGTCGAGAGGACATTTCTCTTGTCCCATTCTTGCCCGCAGATCCTCTTTACGGATGATCGAAACATAAGATGGCAGGAATCTACAACTCAAGCGTCAACGCTCAATTTCTGTAAATTCGCCAGAAACGCGGCTACTCCAGATTGACCATCGTGAGAAAGGATTGCGCGCCATCTTGGCACTGTGGCAGCTTCGAGCAGTGCGGAACAAACGTCGGCTCTTCCGAGTGAATTCATGAATGATTGATTTGCTTAGGGCAATTACTATATATTCTCCTCTGTGACGACGTATCCTGCATCAAGACGGGAAGCTGTTGTGCGACACCGTGGGGAGGTGGTTTGAGGGTGCCTTAAGGGGGCGGTCGAAGGATCGACGACCAGGAGTAACTGCTGAAATCTACCGAACGAGTTGGAACTCGAAATTGCCGGCCATTAATATTAGCAAATGAGGATTCCTCGAGTTGATCAGCAACGATTTTTGCAAAGTGGACTTTCCACGAATATCACTATGTGCGCCGGTCCTGCTACGTGTATATCTGTACTTTCGTATTTCCAACATCTTCCTTATGTCAATGCTTGACACGACACATACCACGCCCCATAAACCACTTTACGTTCAGTTACAACATAATTGGCTGCAATGGCTTCTTTCGAAAACATCAAAAATTTCAATCACTGTACTTGATCCAAAAATAAGAAGGCCCTTTTCGCTTGTTACGGATTTCAGAGGCATTGGACCATTTGAGAGAACAGGAATGTCTTCTTTCCCACTATAATGATGACCATTGCGACAAGACTCCGCCCGCACACTCGCGATTAGTGCCTTGCTCGTTCTAGTAACATCCAGCAATTCACCTTGAGAGGCCCAAGTGAGCCAAATTAAGTCTCCAAAGAGAAGGACCCACGTAGCACGAGACGTGAGACGCGTCACGAATGACCACCAAACGATCCTCGATGACATTGATCGATCAGCAAAGACTTCTTTTTTCGTTCTTTTTCGAGAACAAATAGAAATAAAGCAAATAATAATTGACTTTTCAGCGCCACGTATGCGAATAATCAGCTGCATCGTCCATTACATTTGAAAAGTACTGCGATTCCAACAATAACCTCTGAGTGACAGCCAACGAATCTTTGCAGCTAACAGTCGACAGCTGACGGCTGTTAATGATCCTTGCGAGAAGCCGTTTGTGTTTGAATTACATAGAAACTCGCTTTATGGACTGATTCTACCGTTTATTTTAAGGATAGAAAACAAGCTGGAGGAGGAATAGGAGGTGGAGTAAGGCTTCGCGCCACCTGAGCTACTCTTTCGAATAAATTAGTTTGTACAATTTAATCTCGCGGCCCTGAAACTATTTTAATATTACCCAGTACAACAGTGCATCGCACTTAATTACTCGCCCTACGGAGGGCGAGTACTTCATTAAGATCGGTGAAAATCATTCGAAATTCGTTAGGGAATCGAAGCAACACTGCTGCTGCTGCTTCTGCTGATTAATAATTAGCAGATAAAATAATTCTAGTAAGATTGACAAAGTCAACTACCCAGACAACACATAATGTCCATAAGTCTTGAAGACGACTTTTGGAGATATGTGTTGTCCGGGTAGTGAGACTTACAGTCACGATGATAGATTTTGAGAGAATTGTTGTAATTGTTACGAAAAAATGTATTGCTGCGTAAATATTAACGATTTCTCTAATCCTTTGTCTGCAAGCAATTCGTGTTTTGGAACGTCGAGGTCAATGAATACCACGTTGAATCATTTTGGAAGCACGTGCTCCTCTTCCTTAGAATAAGTCATTTTACACATATTGACTTCGTGTCGATATTTTTTCGTCCTAGTTAGGAGGAGTCGCGATAATTGGATCATTCGCAACCGATTTCATAGATCAGTGGTATTAGAAATGAAAGAAAGCGCCGTCTTTCTCTTGGTCTATCTAAGACAAGAGGACTCGTGTTTACGCGAGTCGCGTCCCTCTCGCAGAGCAATAGCGAACGAAAACTCACAGAGAAGACGCAACGAGGAGGGTGAAGAGGATAAAAAGAGGAAACACAATGCGGTGCCGCCGACTTACCCCGAAATGCGATGGGCTTTATCTCTGTTGGATTACAAGCTGTCTGCTTCTCTGGACGGCTCGATACCTCCGCACGATGCTCGGGTGACCCTAGGTCACTGGATGTATAACCGAAGACTCAACTTTCAGCTGCCACTGCCGCCACCGACTGCAGTCACTGCACTCCTCACTATTCTACACTGACTCTAAGGTTAGCGTAGGTGCTTCGGTCGATAGCCCAGAGCGCTAGAAAAGGATGGCCTTCTACAGGAAAATTGTAACAGCGCCAGAGCAATTGGATAAGACAAACGAGGACACGGGACAAACTCGGAGAGAGCAGAGGACAGGGAACGGAGCTAGGAAGGTTAGAGAGGACCAAAGGAAATCAAAGATGAGCAGATGGATGGTTAGATATGTAGAGAGAGAGAGAGAGAGAGAGGGTGAAATAGGTCATACGTAGCGATGGAAATGAAAAGGACAAGAGGATTGGTCGAGGGGTAAAGAGTTCCGAATGACACTCGGAGTTCACTGTGAGAGCAACGGAAACTGGCGAAGACACGTGAAACGTGCACGTAAGCGCGTAAATAGTTCACGAGACGAAAAGTAGAGAAACAAGCATCAGGGCGGCTTCGGTCGAACTGAGTAAGCGTCGCGTCGGCGACGCGTCATCCACCGCGAGCACCCATTCCCCATTCTATTTCTAGGGGCGACGGTGATGGCGAAGACGAAGTTGCGCATGCCCGAAACCCTTGAAGCGATCTCCGTTTCGAATTTCCCTCGTTGCACCATGGCCAATGGCCTGCGCGACAAATTGATTGACTGACTGACGAGCGCTTGGATTGTCGGAGGGATGAAGGCCGCTTTGAGACCGTATCACAATTTCTCACTGCTTAACTATCGATTTGGTAATCGCAACAAAATATAGTAGCCGCGCCGAATGCTGAAGAATCGATGAGCACGCAAATGAGGATATACGAGCGAATGCTTGCGTAGAATTGCGAATTGAGACGCGGCAAACGACACTATTCTTAAATAAACAAATCACGTGTGAAAAGATCGTAGCTCAAATCTGTCTCTCATAAAACGCGATGTCTTCGTTTGAGCTTGATTTGAGCTTGATTTGTATTGGAGGTCGTAGGTCGTAGCGAAACTGTCGAGTGGTAAGGCCGATCGAAAATAAAATCAAAGTCAAGAACTAAGAATTCGTCACGCGTAAGCCCGTTCTACAATGGGACGTTGTCGGTAAACGTTTGTCGTATCTCGTTTCTGCAAGCCAATCGTAACATTGAAAAAGCCGAAAAAATAATTCTGATTGACTTACGACAAACAAACGTCTGTCGACAACGTCCCATCGTAGAACGGTCTGTTTACCTTTGACGCAGACAAAGACAGACAGTCAATACAATCTCATGCAGAGAGAATCCAGGTGTCACGTGCTGTTACGAAGGACCAAAGTTTATGTACTTTGGGGATTCAACAAAATTAGAATAACTGTACTTTTTACCGACCATTTTAGGGTAAATCCGTATGACAGGGTGCCTCGATGTAATAATGGGCATTACCTTACTTCGGCGCAGAGATTAATTGACGCATTTTCATTTTTCCCAAGATAATTAATTATCCGTCTTATCAGAAAGAAAATTGAATGTTCTGAAACGTTACCTTCGCAGGATCTCTCGAATAATTTTCCATAGTCCTCTTTTCTTTTGAAGCAACGGACGAGCGCTCGGGTGTTATGAAAAGGAGCTTGATAACGGCGACTCGACTCGGAGGAGTGGGAACGTGAGATTAAAAACGACTTCGATAAAAAGCCGAGGTCTCCCAGTTATTCTTGCCGAAGAATGCTCCAATTTACTGCCGCACTTCAGCTCGTTTCGAGCCGCTTTAAACTCGCTCCGCAGCTCCAAGACAATCGGCTTACGCGAAGGTGGCAGTATACTTGGCCGTTGAGCCTCTTTTTGAAGATTCATCTTCATTTGGTCAAAACAAGAAAAGAGATTACCAGGAACACTTACGAGTACTCGAACACTTGGACGACTGAATTCTCGTGGTGTACGTGATGTGTTGTTATTGTTATTGCTGGAGAAGGGTGCATGAGTACAATGAGGAATCGACCGCACGATAAGAGGGTAGAGGAACAATCGATTGTCGGGATGACAATGGCATTAAAAAAGCACTTGAAGGATTGGCTCCAGTGGCTCCGTTAATGGAATCGGCGAAACCGATGACGTCCACCAGTGTCAGTCAGTTGAGATTCCACTTGTCGGCGTGCAGTGTGATGAGCGTCGCTTCGGAGTGCGAGAGCGAGGTGGCGGGACTATTCTGCGTTGACGATTCTATGACACTCGATTGACATGGGTGGATATGATGTTGAATTCATTGATATTTCCGATTGATTGACAATCTGTTCAAGTCAATAAGGTGAATCGCATTAGCAATAACGTGCAACGTTGCTCGAGAGTGCTCGGCTGCTGTCCTGCAACTGTCATTCGACTCACACTTTGTCCTGCTTGAAATTGCTTTATTCGGTATTCGATGATCCAGCTGATGAATAACGACAATGGTAGGCGAGAAAATGCGTGTAGATCAAGAGGGCAGAGGGGGAGGGGGTGTTTGGCACGGCAAACATGATATTCGATTGAAGTGGAATAGCCGTGATGAGGTGACTGGTGGTGGTGGTGGTGATGGTGGTGCGCTGCTGCTGTATTTTGAGTCGAGACAATCTAGTTACGCTTTGAACAGGACGCTGAATTGGACATAAAATGGCGAAGCAATTCAGTCTTCTTGATAAGCGACAGACTTTCTCGCGCAATCTCCAAGCGGAATGCCCTTTCGCACCAGGCGAAACATAAAAGCGCCATAAAATATCGAGAGATGTCACCGCTAACCGACCACTCCGCCCGGCAGCTAACCCTTTGCCTTTCGTCTGTCGTCTTTTCCTCTCACTTCCTCCTTCTTCCTTCACATCGCCGATCAGGTTGCTAGGTCTCGTATTCTTACGAGAAAGTGCGAGCGTAGGCTTGCAATAACGGAACTAAGATTATTGTAAAAACGATAATAAATCCATGAAGCACGAACAAGCGAGGCGACGAGTCTTCCGCCATCGGCCTAACACATTTGATACGTAACGCTGTGGGGTCGCAATCGGTAGTGTCCATTAACGTCAAGTCGCAGCGCACGTGCGCTTTCAGCCCTCGCTATTGCTCATTGACTGAAAGGAGCGAGAATCGAGGAAAGACAGCTCGTGCAGTTTAATTATGAAAAAAAAATGTAACAAGTAAGATTTATATGTCTATTGTCTTAATCTGCAATTTACTTGGGACGAGACATACTCAAAGTTACCACGAGTGCGCTATACGACTCTGATGGTACGTTAGACACACTGGTGGCGCCGCCATCTCGTGGCACATTTCCCATAATGCGTTGCAGGATTACAATGCCTCTTTCATAACCTGTTAATAACTTATCGTATACCTACATGCATTTGCTCAGAGTCTCGAAAGTACTGAGAGTGACCACATTGGCCGGGGAAGCGTTCGCGACAGAAAGGAATGCTGGACGAGCTGCACCCAAGGATGCATCGACTGCATCGGATTCGTGCAGTGTCTAGTAGTTGTTAGCCGTAAGGTGCCAACGATTGGCAACTGGCAGTTAGCAGGAAGCAATTGGATAGTCCGCAGAACTACTGCTATCTTGCCCGAGGAGATGAAGACGGAGGACGTTCAGGCCGGGACATGTGGGACCAACTGCCGGAGTTGATACTGACGCAGATACTGGGCCAACTGTCTCGCGGAGATCGAGCGAGCGCAGGCCAGGTGTGTCGCAGCTGGAACAGAGCACTTTCTTCGCCGGTTCTTTGGCGATCAGTAACCATTCTGATCGACCGCGATCTTCGCGGTGACTTTCCGCTTGCGGGAGAATTGGCGGTGCGTATTCCGCGATAATAATAATTCCGTCACGTTCATGAAACGTCTAACTCGGCTCGAACGGCACAGATCAGGTATGGGCAGCACATGCGAAGCCTAGAGTTAGCCTGGTCCCGACCCTATGTCTGCCCGAGGGAACCGCACGTTCGGCGAAACGTCCAGGCCGAGGCCGGCGTTGGCTTTCTGTCCGTCGTCCGCGCCAAGGACGTTCAGTTAAAGAGGCTTATTCTTACGGATTGGATCTTCAGCTGCAAGTGGGCTAACCGCGGGAAACTTCTGCACGCACTCGGAAACTTCCTGGGGTTCGTTGTTCGAAGAAGCGCAGCGAGCGAGAGATCCTCGCCGCTACCTCTCACTCTGGACCTCGTGGACTTTCTCCAAGTATCGTCAGTTTCAGGTGTCAACGTAACCTCGAAACTCTCAGTCTACTGAATGCAAACCTAAGCATGGCCGATGCACTGCGCCTCCTGGGCATCGCTGTCAGATCATCTGGTCCTCGAATGATTTCCCTCGACCTGCGCGGAACCTTTAGGGAGTGGCAAGCACCGCACGGCAATCCCAGGTCGCGATTCTCGAGCTCGAACGCAAAGTCTTTTCGTAAGTGCTTTGCTGAATTGTCACTTTGAATTCTCAATATCCAGATACTTACGGTTGCTGGGCCGTCTCCACGCTCTGGGCAGCCTGCGGCTGGACTACTCGGCACTTTCGGACGATGCGCTGGATGCACTGGCGAGTGCCGCCTCGCAGGCTCTGCAGACTCTTCACATTTCTGTGAGGGATTCGGACTCGCGACAGCACACCCTGGCCGACGCGGCCTGGAACAACCTGGTGCGCGCCTGTCCTGCTCTGATTGTCTCCTACACGATAGGTACGAGTGCCGTGCGATCCCATTGGCGATTGTTTGTTAATCTAACGTCTATCGAGCTCCATTTCTAGTGAACATCTCGCACCACGAAGACGTGTCTTACCTGCTGCTTCCCAGCGTCCCCCTCGGCTGCTTCCACATGTTCAGTGGTCACGTGTGGGATCAGAGTAGATCACGAAACTTTCGAAGCACCGTCGAACTTCTCATTAACTACTATACCAATACGCTAGGTTAGCTTGACACTGGATTCGCACTGAGCTATGCAGTCGAATCGCGCCTTTACATTTTTCGTTCCTTCCCTTCAGCCGAAGTGATACTGCAGCTGTGGAACAATCGCGAGTCTCTGGACGATCTCCTCGTCTCCATGTTAATTCGATGCAAACGACTCAATCAGCTTCAATACGACGGGATAATCAGGAGTCTGGCCACCGTCAAGGATGTGTGCCAGCTACAGGCGGAGCGTAGGACTCGTAAGTCTTGCGAAGGATTTTCCAAATTACACGTGACATTACGTTATAACTCGGGATGAATCTTGCAGATTTTCGAAGGATTCATGTGAAGCCGCGCAACGTGAATCCTCGAAATCGATTCCTTCTGGACGGTATCGGCTGCCAGTACGAACGAAAGATGCACGAACAGGGTGTCGATTTTCTTATCGAGGATTCGGCGTCCGTATTTCATTTCTATTGATCCCCCCTGACACCTTCAGGTCCTCGCGACGCATAGAAACAACTTGTAACAGGGTGAAATCGTCGACAAGATGCAATCGAGAAATTCAAAATGAATAGACTGAAATATGAGCGCTAAGAGTGCTCGATGCGAAAGAAACATCGAGGGTAAGGCAGGTGTTTTATGTAAGACTTATTTATTAAAATCAATAGCAATCTTGGTGGTCACCTACAATTTACTACCTTCCCCTTTTTCCTGATAGCACTAAATACAGCAACCGTAAAAAAAGAGATTCTTCCAGAGGTCGATTCGAGGAATAATAACGAAATAAAATAAAACCAACTGCCGCCATAACACGGTGGCTTCCGTAAGAACTTGGCGTACAGTATACATGAGGATCATAGGTGCGGTAAAGTATCCAATGAAGTATAGTCCAAAACTTAAGATTCTACGAGATTGAGATTTTCTCTTTTCTAAGACGATCGTAAGTCCTGCGTCATCGTGTCATGGAACACTTTTAATACGAAATTTTATCTACATCAATCACATTCGCTGAATCAGTAGCGAGAATACGATGTTCCATTATTTGTACAAAAGTAGTAAAATTTCAAATTGGTCAGCAGACTTATTCTAAGAGCAATAGTATAGAATTAATCGAACGTATAGGACGCTTAGATGTAATACAATGTTTCGATAACGTTAACAACCAGCTGTCAGCCGGGCGATATTATTAATCGTCGCTCCTTTACCCCTTTGGCTCTTGTTCAGGATACCGCGAAAGAGTAAATCTTGTTCAGGCGCCAGGCAGGCAGATCCGAGTGAGTTACAGAATACATGGAAGTAACTTGGCCGAACGACTAACGAATGGCTGGAATAGGTGCGTACGACGATTCTAAGGGTCGAAGCCTCGAGGCATTCGATGCGTCGAAATAGCGAACGCCGTGGTGCCATTTGTAGCTCCAGGGCCTTCAGGAGAATTTTGAAAGGGCAGCAGGAAGATGACTGACTCGATAGATTTAGACAGCACGAAGAGTACCACTGCCTTGCAAGGCGGGAAACAAGAGGGAACGGCGGGAACTGCGACAGACCAAAGGTAGCGGCGGTGCGGGCGGATCGGTGCATGTGGGGGTGAAGGTGGCAGCACGGGATGGTCAACGACAGGACTTAAGATGAGTATTGAGAACGGTACGAGTGACGAATCCCTTGGTGCACCTGGGGCAGACGTAGGGTCTCTCGCCGGTGTGGTACCGCTTGTGAACTACCAAGGTCGACCTCTGAGTGAACGCCTTGCCGCACTGCTCGCAGGAATACTTGCGCTCTCCGGTGTGCGTGACGTTGTGGGTCCTGAGAAGGGTCTCGCAGGCAAAGCACTTGCCGCAGACCTCGCAGGTGTAAGGTTTCTCGCCAGTGTGCGACCTGTTGTGAATTTCGAGGCCCTTAGCCGTCTTGAGTTCTTTGCCGCAGAGGGCGCAGAGGTATCGGCGTCGCTCGTAATTCGGTGCGTCACCGTGGGCCTTGACCTTGTGCTGCTTCAGGACCGACTTATACTTGTAGAGCTTGCCGCAAATGTCGCACTTGTGTTCGGGCACTTCTTCGGGCTTGGTCGTCGAATCCGCACTGAAATGATAGAGCCGATTGTGCTCCTTCAGCGAGTAAACGTCGCCGAAGGTGCTCCCGCAGGCGTTGCACTGCTGGTACTGCATGAAATTGTGCATCGTTGTGTGCGTGATCAGGGCCGCCTTCTCGAGGAAGCTCTCGCTGCAGATCTCGCAGGTGAACTTGATCTCCTTGTGGATGCGTCTCTTGTGCCGCTCGACGTCCGTCGTCGAGACGCCCATGAACTCACATTGCGAGCAGGGCACGGTTTTCGGAGTGTGGGACTTCTTGACGTGAGCGTTGAGCATGAACTGCTGGGGATAGGTTTTGGCGCAGGTTGGACACTTGAACGGCCTGTGAATCCCATGCGCTATCCTGAGATGCGCCACCAGCCGCGTTACGAAGTGGAACTTTTCATTGCATATTTCGCAGGCCTTTTCGTTGCTCTCCGATCTGAAACGTAAACCAGCACTCTGTCAATTGAGCCAATCGTCAAAATGCTCTATAGCAATATCTCCCGTGTCGCCGCCAGTTTTGAATTCTGACGTATAACATAGAAGTCACGCAATATCTCTGCGTAACAACAGTCGCGAATGAGGGCGCACAGGACAATGCGCTATCGTACACAACTGTCGACGCAGAGAGAGAACTCGAGAGACTCTGAAGATTTTCAATATTCAAGCGTAGAATGCCCATACTCACTTGAGCTCCGAATCCATTTCCCTCTCAATGTCCTCCGTCTTGATCTTAAGGTCTTGAGAGTCGTCAAACTCCTCGTGATTGTTGTCCCATTGGCTGTAACATATGTGATCTCATTGGTCAAGGCATATCGGTACGCAGGGACGGCAGGCGATGAACGAGTCGAACGAGTACGAATGAAAATATTAAAGGAACCGTTTGAGCACGAATCTTAGAAGGCTGGTGCACTACGGACATGAGTTTTCTTTTCTCGCAACACGTAGAGTACTTTATTATACAGCGGCTACTTACAGAGTAGGTACGATTAATCAGTTAGACTACAACAAAGAAGTTAAATATTAGAAGACTGGCGTCGACTGGTCTGTCGGTAGACGAAATGCGGGATGCGGGATGACGTCGCCGGTGGATGGGAATGTAAAGAAGAAGGAGTGACAGGACGCAGAGGGCTCAGGCGGCGAGAGAGTGGATCTTTTGATGGTTCTTGAGGAAGGTGCCCGAGACGAATCCTTTGCCGCACGTGGTGCAACGATAAGGCCGCTGGCCCGTGTGATATCTTAGATGAAGGACGAGCGAGGTCCTCTGCGTAAATCCCTTGCCGCAATGGACGCAGCTGTGTGGTTTCTCGCCAGTATGGATGCGTCGATGAATCTTGAGATTCTCCTTGGTGACGAAGCCCTTGCCGCACAGCTCGCAAATAATTGGCCTCTCGCCCGTGTGCGACCTTCTGTGAGCCATGAGGGTGCTCCTCGAGGAGAGTCGAGTGCCGCAGAGCTCGCAGAGGAAGTTCCTCTCATTTTTGGAGACACCGTGACTCGCCTTCGAGTGCCGGTCCAGCAGCCGCTTGTACGGAAAGGTTTCCGAGCAGATATCGCACTGGTGCCTCTCGCCTTCCATCTTCCTTGAGGGAGGAAGGTGCACGTGCTCCGGATGCTGAAGTCTTACGTGAACGTTGAGATTGCTCTTGTACGGGTAAGACTTGTGGCAATGATCGCATCGGTGAGGCTTGCGGCCTGTGTGGACGGCGTCCCGATGCTCGAGAAATTCCGACCTGGCCAGGAAGCCCTTGTCGCAGAGATCGCACCTGTACGAATACTCCCGTGCGTGCCTCTTTTTGTGGTAGTCGAGATTCGTCTTCTGATTGCAGGCGTAACTGCATATGTCGCATGCGAAACTCTTGATCCCCGTGTGGATTAGTTTGTGCCTCGCGATGTTCATGGGACTGCGAAAAGCTTTTCCACATTGATCGCATTTGAAAGCTCGCTCAATTCCATGGACGTTCTTCAGATGCTCCACCAGCTTGGTCATGTGAAAGAAGCAAGCGCGGCACTTGCCGCACTCGTGGATGGCCCGCTTCCTGGATTTGCTCTGTCGGCTCCTGAAACGGACGAGCACACTCTGAACTCTGGTTTACTTTTTAAAGGCGTTATTTAGGACCAACCAGGGTCAACGGACACTCATTCCTTAAACTTTCTTCACTCTCACCATCAGCTCTCTAGGATTCCTCGCGAAAACTACAAATACATACAAATTACTTCCAGATAATTTAGCATGCTTTATTTATTCCTTGATACAAACAATCGCGCCTATCTGCGAACACTTTCTTGCGAGTCGCGATCGCCTCGAAAGAAAAGGACAAGACTCGCCCTGAGCTTTCTCTTCAAATACAAATCTTCCTCCGCGGCTTCCAGTACACGAGTCGCATGGATCCTTCGACGAGTCGGCCGCTCGAGGTGTCGAACTCTTCGTCTCACGAAACGATCTGAAATACACCAGTCGATCCGTTCAGTTTTCTGCAAAGGATACATTTTTTCACTTGAAAAGACGGCGTCATTAGTCCCGCACTTTCCCTTCTCTCCGGCCATCCGTCCTTCAGTTCATCATGTGACTCGCGCTTTCATTCTCGTTCGCTTTGGCGCACTTCCTCAGCACGTCCTCCTCGAACTTCTTGAGGATGCCATCGATATAGAGTGGCGGAAGTGGTGGCAGCGGCCCAGGATGAGTTTTCCGGTGGCAAATAAGACCCGGTTTTTGCGTGAAGGTCTTGCCGCAAATGTCGCAGACGTAGGGCCGTTGCCCGGTATGCGTCAGAATGTGTTGCCGCTGAGCGCCCGAACGCGCAAACGACTTGCCACACACTGGGCAGGGATAGGGCTTGTCACCGGTGTGCGTCCTCATGTGCACGGCCAAGGAGCACTTCTCCGAGAAAGCCTTGCCGCACTCCTCACATATGACCTTCTCCTGGTGCCAGAGCATGTGCTGATCGAGATTCTCTTGAGAAACCATTCGCTTCGGACAGATGGCGCACTTGTACTTGGGCTTGAAGTGAGCAAACTTCTGATGAACCTTAAGAGTGTGATTGTCTAGGCAGGAGCGACCGCAAACGTCGCAAACGACAGGAGGATTTCCGCTGTGATACTTGATCACGTGTGTCCTCAGATCATTCTTAACCTTGTACTGCTTGCCACATATCTCGCAGAAGTAATTGTAGGCGTCAGTGTGCTTGCGAATGAAGTGCGCCTCGAGGATTCGCTTGTTTTTACTGACGTAGCTACAGACTTTGCATGGATATTTTGATTTGCTATCGAAAAGGTGTTTGTGCGTCTTCATGTGGTTCTCAAGGCTTTCTTTGTCTCTGAAGGGCATCACACAGGCGTCGCAGCGGTGCACGTGGACCTTGATGTGCTTCATGAGGGAGAGTCGCTTGGGAAATATCGCGTCGCAAATATGACAGAGGTGTCCATCTGCCTTGCTGCCGAGAGATTCGGCTCTTAATCTCGATATCTCAGGTGGACCTTGGCTCCCGACAACTTTCTTCTCGTTGATCAGAAGATACGCCTTGGGCAGTATCATGGTATAGTCACCCGCCGACGTTATCGACGGTTTCGGTAGAATCAGCTGAGGCTTCCTATGTTTCTTCTGCGGGGCAACGATTCTTCTCGACATTTTCTGTCTTTTTCCTCGACCAATACGCAGAGGGTCCATCGAGGTTTCCCTGAAAAAAAAAAGTGTCCCGTTAATACAGTCTTCTTTCTCTCTCTCTTTTTTTTTTATCTATGAAATCAAAATCTGACTGCTCAGCTCGAAGGCAATGCGTTCTAAACCGATGTTCGAACAGTCAACAAAGCATCACTGTGCGTCACTGTGCCTCACCGAACATCACTGATCGTCACTGAGAAGCAGAAGGAAGGAGTCCAATCCAAAGGCGTAAGCGGCGTCTCGATTCGGTTGTTTATTTTCTATTAAAATACAAGTAGCCGACAATGCGGAGGACACAGACGGTGCGAGAGACATGATACTACATTCGATAGATATAGCCCACATAAGACCCGCGATAAAGAGAGGTTGATTGACCTTCACAGAGCTTGTAGTGCTTTCGCTTTGAAAGGAGCGTCGTGAAAGGGACGAAAAGGGTCGCGTATCAGAGCGGCAGGACTACGTGCGGTCTTTCGCTTCCTCGGACTTGAGCTGGGTCAAGTCTTTCAGGATGCTGTCGATGTATACACTCGGAAGCGGTGGATGAGATCCCGGGTGGGACTTTCGATGGCTGGTGAGACCAGGCTTTTGAGTAAAGGACTTGCCACAAATGTCGCAGACGTAAGGCCTCTTGCCGGTGTGAATGAGTAGATGCTGCCGCAACGTGTTCCGCCTGGCGAAGGACTGTTTGCAGACGCTGCAGGCGTACGGCTTGACGCCGGTGTGGGAGCGCATGTGGACCTCGAGGTCATAGGGTATGTGAAAAGTCTTGCCACACTGCTCGCAGACGACCCTCTCCTTTGTCTCGTGCCAATGGAGGTGCTGCTCGAGACCCTTCTGCGAGACCAAACGACGCTTGCATATCTTGCAGACATATTCAGGCTTGTCGTGGATGTACTTTATGTGACTCTTTAGAGCGTGAAGATTTTTGCTCGCGTGTCCGCAAAAGTCGCAGAGAATCGGTGGGGCGCCACTGTGCATTTGATTAATGTGCTGCTTCAGGTTGTTCTGAATCTTGAAGAGCTTCCCGCAGAACTTGCAGGAGAAGTGGTACTCGTCGGTGTGCTTGCGAATGAAGTGGTCTTTGAGGGTCCACTTTTTGTTGCTCTTATAATCACAGACGCTACATTCGTACATCTGCGGACCATGCGTCTTCTCAACGTGACACTTGAGTTCCCGCTTCAAGGCGAAGCTGCTGGCGCAGATATTGCACGCGTAGCTGTGTTGTTTTATGTGAATGATCAGGGCGCCCTTCTTCATAAACTTTTTCCTACAAAAGTCACACTCAAAACGGGCGCCATTTTCACTCCCCAAACCACTGGGACTCGTGCTCGACTTTCCTTCTTCTCCACACCCATTTTTCCCCCTCCCATCTCGCCGCCGTTCCTGGGGACAAGGTCGACCTCGACATCGAGTTTGACTGCTGTCCTTGTCTTTGCTCTGGCAACGACGTTTTCCCTGCTTCGTTGATACTTCTGGTGTCCCTTCGACATGGAGGATGAAGTTTCGCGAAGGCGTCTCGACATCCGCAGCATCGTTCGACGACAAAGCTATGTCCAGCGGATCTACACCAGCATCCATCGACACCGATCTACAACACAAGAGAGTTCCCGGTGTTAGAGTGGCTCTCGTCTTCTGTCTTCCCACTGCTGCACACTCTCCCGCTCTCAATCCTCCTCCCCCCCCCCCCGTCTCTCTCTCTCTATAATTTTCCTACCAAGCAACTCGAGAGTTTCTTGCACTCTGAATACTTACTCGACCTCTTAATTTGTTCAATATAAAAGGCTGAGACCTCCGACAGACCCAATGACAGGTGATATCGCGATTGTCACAGTAGGAATTATCACCATCTCTACATTCCTTTCAGACAAATCAAGTCCATTTTCAAGACGTCTCTTAAAGTACCATTAAGTCATTCCTATCCACTCGATTTCATCAATGATACTATAATTTATTCTACGGTAGCTCCATTTGTTCAATGAGAAGGCTGCTTCTTTATTTCAAATAAGGTAAATACAAGTCTGCAATGTGCTTGTTGCTCCACGATGCGCCCAGAGAACACATTTCGCTCCCGCTATTCTCATTCGCAGCTTCATTTTCTCACTGTCACTATCCGGCTGCAGTGGGAGGCATCACTCAACTCCCAGACTATGTTCAACAAGTGATGACCACCACGCGAATCCTACTGTCACGTTCGCTGTAGTGACGTGTCCAGATGGGTTTTCACTGTGCGTGGGATTCATTATTCGTTCGATCATGGATTCGCTAAAATAGAAAAAACACATGCCGGTCAGATGAATACGACAATGGAAAAGGCCAAAAAAATCCATAGCTTTTAGAATACTCACATTGAAGGAAAAATCGGCATGGTTTGACAAACAGAAGAGCAGAAAAAACCTTTTTCCCCTTTCGTTGCAATATGTTAGAAAATGTGAATGAACACTCGCATTCGTCTCTCTCTCTCTCTCTCTCTCCCGCTCAAATCATTTACTTTATTTATTATCCTCCGGAATATAAATAATTCAATTGCAAAGCGCTAGACAAGTGGGCGAGACCAGGAACCCCCTTTCGGTAAATTGAATACGCCTCCCCTTAAAGTATCGCATTACGAATCTTTAGTTGAAACAGCGTTTATTATCTATTCATTACGTTATGTCAATAGAGCATGTACAAAAAAGAAGAAGATATCGAAGTATTGTATTATTGTATAACTCGACGAATCATAGCGCAACGCAAAACGTGCCCCCGCGTTCCAATAGAGCCATAAGTGTCTGGGCATTCGTTCAATGGAGAAGGCAGGCAGAAAGATGAAATAGCAAACGGAAAGCAAAAGGGACGTTGATTTTCGAGAAATATTTACTCGATTATTATCGTCTGATTCTTCATGGCGAACTCTCTGGTAAATTCGGTTACGATATTCTTAATGGATACGACTGGTAGTGGTGGCAGCGGTCCAGGATGACGCTTGCGATGACAGATGAGTCCGGGCTTCTGCGCAAAGGCCTGGCCGCAGATGTCGCAAACGTAGGGCCTCTTGCCGGTGTGAATGAGAACGTGCTGTTCCTGGGCTGTCTGCCGCCTGAAAGACTTGCCGCAAACAGGACAAGGGAAGGGCTTTACACCCGTGTGCACTCTCATGTGCGAATCGAGATCACGTCCGCGAAATCTCTTACCGCAGGTGGGACAGAGAACCTTCTCACGAGTTTCGTGCCAGGTGAGATGCTGCTCGAGGTTCTCCTTGGTCGTCATACCTCTGCGACAGATCCTGCACTCGAATTCGGGCTTGTAGTGCCGATACTTCATGTGGGCCTTCAAGGCGTGAAGGTTCTTGCTAAAGTGACCGCAGACATCGCAGACTATCGGCGGATTTCCACTGTGATTCTGCTTGACGTGGTGATTAAGGGCTTTTTTAATCTTGAACTGCTTGCCGCACGTGTCACACGAAAAATTAAAGCTGCTCGTGTGCAACCGAATGAAGTGATTCTTGAGCGTTCCTTTATTGTTGCTCTTATACTCGCATACGCTGCACTCGAACACATGTGGCCTGTGGATCTTCTCGACGTGTCCATTCAGGTACCGTTTCATACTAAAGGTTTTTGCACACTCCGAACACTTGTACCGATGCTGCTTGAGATGCTCGGCCAAGTTGCTCTTCTTAAAAAACTTGCGCCGGCAGTGATCGCACTCGACACTGCTTCGAGTAACTTGCTTTTCCTTTCTCTCTTTCTTTACCTTCTTATTCCGATGACCACCATCGTCTTTATTGTCGTCGTCATCGACGTCATTATCATCTTCATCTTCATCGTCATCGTCATCATCGTCGTCGTCGTCGTCGTCGTCGTCGTCGTCGTCGTCGTCGTCGTCATCCTCATTGCCATCCTGCCTTTCGTTCTCGTTCCCGTTTTCGTCATCATCCACATTCCCACTCGCTGTACTCTCATCCGCTACGTCTCCTTGAACATGGAAACCCGCTGCAGAATAACCCTGATTATGACATGGAAAGCTTTGGAACCGCTCTTCCGCTGCCGCTGCTGCCGCAGCTTTCTTCTTCGGCCAAATCATGTACTCGGGTGTGCACTCAATCCTGACCACCGGTTTCTTTTTGTCCGAGTGCGTCCTCGTTCCCGAGACGCTTAACGGGTCGGAGATGAAATTTCTACAACAGAAAATTTGAGAAACATTAGACATCGATTGTTCAAGGAAAACGAGCGCAAAGGTGCGTCGAATATAAATGTGCCCGCAGGTCCTGGGAATTCTACGAAGCAATAGATTCACGTAAGGGGATGACTTTTCAGTCGGTAGGTAGACTTTACTGGGATTCGCATAAACTTTGCCAACGTAACTCGGCAAGTCTTTCGGATTCGTGAAGTTGACTCATCTAAAAATAATGTTGAAAAGCATTACGGCCAGGCGGTAGTCACGATACAGGAACTTACCTGCTCTCGTAGCCCGCGCGCAATCCGATGTCAGTTTGAGCGAACGTTCTTATTCCTGTGGTACTAAAAGTGCGATTCTATGACAATGGCTATGAATTACGAGTGAGCCTGACACGACCGATGATTGCAGAAAAAAAAAAAAAGAAAGAAAAACATGCGGGTTTATTAACACAATTCAAATTATCCATAAGATTCGCCGAGACACATACGACCGTTTAAGGAGTGGTGGGGGAGCAAGAAACCTCAGGCCCACTCGCTCACAATCCGCACGAATTAACAGAGACGCGTCTCTGGCGTCTCATTTGATTATCAGATAAAAAATCCTAGATTCTGTTAGTTAGTTGCCAGTCATTGGCATCCGACGCCTGATTCACTTTCAGCGAGTATAATTAATTTATGGGTCATCCTCATCGAATGCTCTGCATTCGAGTAAGTTGAGTGCAGCTAGAATTCTACGATTAACATCTTTCGAGAGGATGGACCGACTTTTATTGGTCCACCAGCAGCAACAGTAACAACGGCAGAAAGGGAGAGAAGTAAGAGCTTACAGATGCAAATTACGAAGCTGAAAATTCAAGTTTCAAGTAGGACAGGCACTCTCACTTCACTGAGCACCGGTCTGATTCTTCCTGATGTATTCTCTGGTAAAGTCGCTGACGATATTCTTGACGGAGACGACGGGAAGGGGTGGAAGCGGCCCAGGATGGCGTTTCCGATGGCAGATGAGTCCTGGCTTTTGGGCGAAGGCCTGCCCGCAGACGTCGCAGGTGTACGGTCTCTTGCCCATGTGAATAAGGATGTGCTGCTCCTGAGCGGTCTGCCTTGAGAATGCCTTGCCGCACACAGGACAAGCGAAAGGCTTCACTCCCGTATGAATCATCAGGTGTACGTCGAGCGCGTATTTCTCGCAGAAGGTCTTGCCACAGGTCGGACAGATGTTTCTCTCCTTGGTCTTGTGACGCAGCATGTGCTTATCGAGATACTCCTGCGTCGTCATCCTGCGTTTGCAGAGCTTGCACTCGAATTTGGGCTTGTAGTGCGCATACTTCTTGTGGCATTTAAGCGCGTGGATACTCTTGTTCGTGTGTCCGCATACGTCGCACACGACGCACACGTCGTTATGGCTGCGATTCATGTGAGTTTGCAAGTCATTCTTGATTTTGAACTCCTTGCCGCAGAGCTTGCACGAGAAGTTGAAGCCGTCGGTATGTTTGCGAATAAAGTGGTCCTGCAGGGCCCACTTGTTCCGGCTGACGTATTCGCACGCGTCGCAGGGATACTTCTCTGGTCCGTGAACCGAAGCCACGTGACTCCTAAGTTCACTTCTCAGCTGGAACTTGTTGTCGCAAACGTCGCATACGTACTTGTGCAGCTTCATGTGGCGGACGAGTTCCTTCTTCGTTGGGAAACTATTGCCGCAGGAGTCGCAACAATAACTTCTGGCACAATTGATAACGCCGTCACCTGTAGCTCCATTTCCATTTCGACTTTCGCCAGGACGCTTTCTTCTGCGCTTGATCGTCCGCTTGGTCCTGCGTTCCTCGTAACTCGATCCTTGTCCCGGCAGCATCAGGTATTCCGGTGTGCACTCGATCGTGACCGTGTCGTCACAGAGAGGATCGGATCTCCTAAAACAAAGAGCAGATGGGCGCTTTCGAAATTATTCCGCTTTTCCAGCCTCCGTTTCCTTGCTCAATCACTTCCTTACTTACTTGGCTTAACAATTAATTTCGCGATGCGTAACGATGGACGTCTAGTCCAAGGAGATGTAAGAGAGGTAGTCAAGGTGCAACAGGCAGAAACAGAGAACAGAGAGCGAGGAACGCAGAGAGAGAGAGAGAGAGAGAGAGAGAGAGGAGGAGGAGGAGGAGGAGACAAATCAGTAGGACTCGAGATTTGCTTTCGGAAACTTGTTTATTTTCGGGCTGCTACAGGTTATCTTGAACGATTGATCATTCATTCGGAAACGGTAATATTGCACAGCTTCCGAATCATATGGAATCAATCTCACCTTTGCATGCTTCCCGTTCTGCCCGAACCATCAAGGGTCCCAGGCGACTGACATTTCTTGCTCCATCCTTGCGATACGTCCATCGAACGGTGATAGATTTCCTGGCAGATCGTCAGACTACGGGATTTCGTCGTCCTGAAAAGTGCATTGCAAACAAAACGTTAGTCCATTTTCAAAAGAACCGATACGCGAAAAATGATGTATACTTATCTCTCGCCTCTGAAACAGTTGCACTGGCTTATTACTCAATCTCGTTTTCGCCGTCGTGCCTGCGGCTCGAGTCGCACGCCTTTTCATCCCAACCGAAGGACGGAAAGCGATTAAACGATTTTCACAAGAATAATGAAAAATATTTATTTCAAACTGAGAACTATACACGTAGTTTTCTTCAACAAGATACCAAACGCATCGAGCTTGGCACTTTAGAAAAATAGCGCTTGACCTATGACTTAAGCTTAAGAATTTCCCGTGATTTCCAGCTACACAGATAACGAAACGACAACTGTCCTACATACTTTGTATGATGTTAGTGCTAGAGAAGTGGACGCCATTGTCCGATATCGCAGTTCGCTCACAGCAGAGACTCCATCTCTAAAAGATGCAGCACCGTTGGACTGGCCTCTTCGGCCGTTTCTGGCCGATGACGCCGCATCGTCGATTGACAAAAGGTCCGACAGATAATAGAAGGAGTCGTCAAAGGGAGGAAGTAGCTACGGGCGAAGGAAAAAGGTAAAAGGAAAGGCGAGAGAGAATGGGAGCAGGAGGAGAGGCAAGAGACCTGAAGAATAGCGAGTAACTCATTTGATAATCGAGCTCGTTTACAAAGCTCCGCGTACTCCGCCAGCCATGTACATCGTGTCTTATCGAGGATCGCGGTCTTGTATCAAGCGATGGCTCGTTGGTCGTGAGTTGCGAGTAGCCAGAAATCAGAGATAAGTTTCCTACGTATCTCGGTGAGAGTTCGGGAAACCGAGAGAAAATCAAGTCGACGCGCGCAACACTATTTATTCCTGACTCTCCTGATGAGCGCTGTTGCATTCCTGAATGAATCCCTCGGTGAATTCTTTGACGATGTCCCCGATGGGCATCACAGGCAGCGGCGGATGAGGGCCCGGATGCGTCTTTCTATGACAAATGAGTCCTGGCTTCTGAGTGAAAGCCTTGCCACAGATGTCGCAAACGAACGGTCGCTTCCCCGTGTGAATGAGAAGATGCTGCCTGAGCTGCGAGCGTCGAGCGAATGGCTTGCTGCATATCAGGCAGGCGTGGGGCTTACTTCCGGTGTGCACGGACATGTGCCTATTGAACGAGTCCTTTTTGGTAAAGGTCTTGCCGCATTCCGCGCAAACAATCTTCTCGCGCTTCTCGTGCTGCGTCACGAGATGCTGGTCCAGGTTCTCTTGGGTGACCATACGACGCTTGCATATGTGACACTCGTACTTTGGTTTGTAGTGGGCCCACTTCTGATGAACGTAAAGGGAGCTGCTGTTCAGGCACAGCTTTCCGCACACGTCACAATTTACGGGCTTCTCCTTATGATGGAATCTCACATGATTCGTCAAATCGCCCTTGACTTTGAACTTTTTCGTGCAGAACTTGCACTGATGCTCGTACTTGTCGGTGTGCTTGCGGATGAAGTGCGACTGGAGAGAGTGCTTCGTGCGACAAACGAAACCGCACGCGCCGCACGGAAACATCACAGAACTGGAGCGCTTGCGCGACCAAGTCTCGTGCTTGCGCTCGAGATGCGCGGCGAACAGGGATTTCTTGAGGGTGCGATAGTCGCACACGGCGCAAATGTACGCTCCGTCCTCCTGAATGCAAACCTTCTTCTTGTGGGTCCAAGCGACGTGCTTGCGGAAAGCTACGGCCGAGCCGAAAGTCTCCGAGCAGACCTTGCACTTGAGTGCGCGGCCCACACGAGCCTTCGTCCCTCGCACTCCCAGCCTCGCCAGACCCATCCCACCGAATCGCATCGAGTGGTCTTGCTCTATGAATTCAAATCCCATCGCTAGTCCTTGATTCTGATCGTGATCTGCCTCCCGATGGTCCTGCTTCGGCTCTTCCACCTCCATCCCCTCCTGCTCCTCAGGCAACTGCACCACAATCTGTTCATCTTCCTGATTCAAATCGTGCTCCAGCTGCGGCTGATACGCTTGCATTCGATCCTGCAGCTGATCCTGCTCCGAGGACTTTGAGCCAAGAAGGTTCGCGGCGAACCTTTCGATGGTAACCATGCTACCCTGAACTTTAACCTGATACAGATTGCCGATCCCCGACTTGTCCTCGAAATCATCCTTACTGGTCACTCCGTTTATAAGAATTGGCTTGACGTCCAGTGCATCGTCGTCATTCGCGTCAAGAGGTTCGCCATTTAGGAAATTGTGATCCTCCTCGTAATATCTACCATCGTACGATCCATTGTCTGCTGACTCGTCGCCGTAGACGCATTCGACTTTGGCTATTTTACTCTTGCACTCAAGTTCGGCGTCCTCTTCGTGCTCGAAGAGTTCCGGTATGGCCTCCTCCTCGAGGGGCGTGTCGTTTTCCGGGACGAAGGCGTAATAAGGTTTTCCATCAAACTCTAAAATTTGCCATTTTCGCATCACGACGGATTCACGATGAAAGATAAATATACCACGACCCGTGTCGGCGTGGACGTTGGCGTCGGCGTCGGCGTCGGCGTCGGCGTGGATCTCAGCATCATTATAGCGCATCGTATACCTGAAACAATCATCATATATCCACATTAGTCGCGTCAACACATTATATTCGTAAGATTAGGCATCGCGAGACTCGAACCACCGGCTCGCGACAACTCTGACTGTTCACAGCTCGCTTGCTCTAACAAGTGCAGACGGTCGAGTCTCACGCTCTTGGAAAGAAAATATGTCTTTATACATGTGTTTATGTTACGTGATCAATTAGGCAGAGCACGTTCAATTTCGATTCGAGAACATTTCCAAAGGCCCGACGGAAACAAGGCACGTGTAAATGGAAGAATTTAGAGAACAGTCGCCAATAGTTTATTCATCGTGGTATTCCTTTTATTGGAATACAGATTTAATTTTTTTTTTTTTTCCCCACGACTTTATGCGTACACATTCCCTCTTCTGTAACACAAGAGGCACTGCATTGGTAGTGGCACCTCGAGAGAAGAAAAGAGCGACACAAATCAACTCGATTTCATCTCTTGTTAGTGGACCAACGCGCGTTACTCGCGCACTTACTTCCTCTTACGAAGCGTCGACGCGAGGACTGCTACTCACTACTAACACACCTGATTGCAAAGTACCGAAGGCGGAGTTAGGCAGAGACGCCAATGATAAAAGAAAAGAAAAAGATTACTTGAGGGAAAGGGGGTCGCAGGGAAGAGTGGACAGAGAGGTGTAACGAGTCTTATCGCCGTCGGAAGCACGTGTATGATCGGGCCAAGAGAGAAGAGAGCAGAAGAGGAGAAGAGAAGAAGAGAAAAGAGAAGTACCGGGAATATATGTAATTTTTATCTTTTAATAAAATCTTTCAAGTCCTTGAGAATACGATCACTGCGTATGAGGGGTAGGGGCGGCAGGAGGCGGGGGCGAATCTCCCAATGGCAAGTGAGTCCAGCTTTCCGAGCAAATAACTTTTCGCAGACGTCGCAGCTGTAAACGCGTTCGCCCGTGTGCAGCCGAACGTGCTGCTTAAGATTGCTGTGACGTGCAAATGCTCGGCTCCAGGCGAAACAGGCACGAGTCTTCGTGTGCTTTCGTAGCTCGTAGTTCTCGAAGAACGTCTTGCCGCATTCTTGGCATATCGATCTCTAATCGAGGTGTTGCTCCTGGGTGACGAGTCGCCGCGTGCACAACGAGCACTCGAACTTTGCCTTGTAGCGCGCGTGCTTCTGGTCCGCGTAGAGCGAGTGACTCTTCCTGCACGTCTGCCCGCACACGTCGCAGATCACTTCCGCGACCTTGTGGTTAAGGCGCGTGTGGTTCGTCGGGTCTTCCTTGATGTTACATTGCTCGTCGCACAACTGGCAGGAGAACTGGAACTTCTGGGTGTGTTCGCGATTGCAAGGTGTGATCGTAGTGTGTCTGTCCTTTCTTGGAAAGACGAAACTACGGACTCGCTGCCATCGTCCTGGCTCGTGGAAGGCAACCTTCCCACTTTCGCTTCACACTCGACGGTTCTTCCCGCAGACTCGTCTTCGTCGACGTTCTTTTCCCACGTTCCGTCCTTGTGTTCTCGGCAGAGACGAGGGACGCGATTTTTCGCCGTCGTCAAGTGATCAGTTCTAAAACACAAAGAGCTAAAAATTAGTGTGCCTCCGTGGAATTGCGCAGAAACGTCGTTCCAGCGTACACGACCTACGTCGGAGTAACTTACGTGAGATCTACTAAAGTTTTCGTAAATTTTGAGGGAATGCATCTCGAGAACTCGCAGTAGGACTCGGCGACAAGTAACGATATATGATTCGCTAGTTGTGAAAGCGTCGTGCTGCGGCTTAATCATATCGTGATGTCGGCTAAATTGTTAATCTCTCTTGGGAAGTCTCCGCGAGAGTTTATTATTGTGAAATTCATATTACAAGTCTGGTTCGGGGGAAGGGATAGGAACTCATCCGGTACACATTTTATTAATAATTGAAGTAGCGTCACGATTATTTCTTAACGAAGCCACTGAGGACTTCGTCGAGCCTGACGACAGGCAGTGGCGCAAGGACACCCGGATGAATCTTCCGATGAGCGATGAGTCCGGGTTTCTGAGCGAAACTCTTGCCGCAAATGTCGCACACAAAGACCTTCTTCCCCGTGTGTATGAGAAGATGCTGCCTGAGATGTGAATTTCTGGCGAAGGACTTGTGGCAGACTGGACAAGCGTGGGATTTAATTCCGTTGTGAACAGACTCGAGATGTCTGCTGAGGATGACCTTGTCCGAGAAGGACTTGCCGCACTCCTCGCAGATCGCTCGCTCGCGTCTCTCGTGCTGTGAGTGCACGTGCTGCTCCAAATTCTCCCGACTGACCATGCGTCGCTTGCACACGAAGCATTTGAACTTTGCCTTGTAGTGAAATCGCTTCTGATGCGTGTACAGGGAGTTGCTGTTGGAACACGCCTTCCCACAGATCTCGCATACAATCGGCTGCTCCTCGTGATAAAATCGCACGTGATTTCTGAGGTCACCCTTCACCTTGTACTTTTTCCCACATTTATCGCACGAGAACTTGTAAATGTTTGTGTGCTTACGCACAAAGTGCGTCTTCAGGATGCACTTTTGTTCGAAGCTTAGGCCGCAGACTGTACATTCGAAAGATCGAGCTCTGTCCTTCCGGTTCGTGATCTGCTTCGAATGAATCTTCGAAACGTGCATGTGTAGGCCTGACAACTTCCCTGATTTGTAGCTGCAAGTGGAACACGAGAATTTTAGTTCCGTCTTGGCGTTTCGTGACATCTCCTTGGGGGCAGTGAGGACGCACCTAAAACATGTGAAAATAGATGCATCCATTAGAGACGGATAGCGCGATTGCAACATGAAGAATTCTGCTGATTGAACTCGAGAAACGGTGGGAACTTACTTCTTTGGAGAAGCGATCAATGAATAAATAGAGCAGTGCCATTCGAATAAAGTACATTTGGACGCACAGAACTCACGGATTACGTAAAAGGATAACCAGATAGACATTATTTCCTAAAAATTTATTTTGTCAATCGCCTTTCAATATCGTCTAAATACATAGGCCGTTTTGAGCCGAGAGTAAGAAAAAAGTAAATTCCTGATTCAACGTTGCAACTTGGAGCGTAGTGACATGAGAGAGAGAGAGAGAGAGAGAGATAAAGAAAGAGCACATGAAATTCTGAGTAGACACAAGAGGAGACTCGTGGAGATTTGGATATCTCAAAGTTTCAATTAGAAAAAGATCCGCTCGAGCGATAATACATTCTGACACGCAGTGATAAACTGTCGACAGGGACGGTGCAGATCGAGGCGAACGTATTTACAGAAGTGAAGAAAGTCAATCTTTCGCATGTGGCAATCGGTCGTCACGCCTCATCCGAAGCACGCTGGAACATCTACTTCTTCATGAAGTCGCTCAGGATGTGCTCGATGTGGACGACCGGAAGTGGCGGATGTATACCAGGATGGGACTTGCGATGGCAAATCAGGCCTGGTTTCTGGGTGAAGGCCTTGCCGCAGATGTCGCAGATGTAAGGTCGCTTGCCCGTGTGGATGAGGAGGTGTTGCCGGAAGGCGGTGCGCCGAGCGAAGGCTTTGCCACAAATGTGACAGTCGTACGGTCGATCGCCGGTGTGCGTCATCATGTGCTGCTTGAGTCGATGATTCTCGGAGAATGACTTGCCGCACTCCTCGCAAACGAAGCTCTCCCTTCGCTCGTGCTGAAGAAGAATGTGCTGATCGAGATTCTCCTGGCTGACCATGCGTCGCTTGCAGATGTCGCACTCGTACTTGGGCTTGAAGTGGGCCCACTTCTGGTGAACGTAGAGGGAGTTGCTGTTGGAGCAGGTCTTGCCGCAAACGTCACAGACGATTGGCCCCTCTTTGTGTTTGAACCTCACGTGGAGCCTCATGTCCCCCTTGACCTTAAACTTCTTTCCGCAGTACTCGCACTCGTACTTGTACTCGGAGGCGTGCTTGCGCTCGAGATGCTCCTTCAGACGACGCTTGTTCTGACACTTGAACTCGCAGATGTCGCAGGAGAATTCCGTGTGGTCTCTGCTCCCGCGACTTGTGTGCTTTCGTCCAATGTGCGAGTGCAGCGTAGACTTGTTCGCACTCTCGTAATCACAGAAATTGCAGGAATAGGTGGTTGGCGTCTGTTCCTTGTCGCGCTTGTGCTCGAGCGCCACGTGCATCTTGAAGGCGATTAGGTTTTTGCAGATCTTCGGGCAGAGCTTGCACTTGTATCGCTCGGGATCCCTGTGCACGGTGTTCTTGTGCCTCTTGAGCATTTGCTTGATGGGAAAGCAAACGTTGCAGTCGTCGCAGGCGTAGACCGTGCCATACGCGTATCCCAAGGCATCCGAGGCCTTTCTCTCTGTTTCCATTTCAGGCTCCATGCCCATACCCAACCCTATCCCCATTCCCATTCCCATTCCCACCCCCATCCCCATCCCGATCCCCATTTCCATTTCCATTGCCATCCCTTCTTCCTCCCCAACCCCGAGGTCGACTTCGAGCTCGTCATCAGCCAACCCTTCTACATGCTCTGCCTCGTTCTCTTCCATCTGATCCTCGTGCTCCTCTTTCTTGATCTTCACGGCGTAAAAGTTAACGTTGTTGTCATCCACGTTTTCGACGGAAAAGGGATAAGCGACATGTTGCTCGCCAGGATCCGTCACTTCCTCTGCGTACGAGCACTCGTCGTCTGGCACTTTGACGTGGTGCAGAAATTCGCCGGCACGCACGCGCCCGCCCTCGGAAAGTTGAGACGCGTGATTGGCTGGGACAAAAGCGTAATAGAGACATCCCTCGAAATCCACGATCTGCCAGGGTTGCATCGGTATCGACTCCTTTCCGTATAGAAACCTGCCATCCTCCTTGAGAATCCTACGACACAGAAAATCCATTAATCCTTTAGCCGGCAAATCGATTAATCAGATTTAATGTTACGATGCCAGTGTAATGGTGCATGGATCAAGTGGTCGGCATTATAGGATTGGGATAAGCTTAAAGGTAGAGTCGAAAGTCGATCGCAGTTTTCCTTCGTGTCAGCTGAACTTTCAAAATGAAAGGAAGCGACCCTTTGAAGATACACGAGAACATTTCATGAATCAAGTCATCGTCTGTCCGCCTCAGATTTATTAGTAGCAAGTGTGCGCGGAATGTGACACAGTGGCGTGACATTCGCAATACAGAAGATAAAGAGGTGCAAGTCGCGTGACGGAATAGACGGGCCGACGCAACACGTGCTCGGACGCACGCAGTGTTCCTATGACGCCTACAAATGTATACAAGTACATTGAAAAAGTCTTTATTTCTCGAACGTTGGGTAACATCTGACCCGAATGAAGGACCGTCTCCATGTGAGATCATTTTGTGGCAGGGACACAGACACGGGGATGCCGCAAACGCTCCATCGAACACGTGCCAGGATGGGAGCGAATGAAAGGGCGCGGCTGATACAGAGAGTAAGTTTCTCCTCCGTGGACAGCGGCAAAGGCCGTTCGTTGGCGCGGGTGCTCTTCGAATCCTCGGTAAGTTACGCGGATAGCGGATAAGATGCCAGCCATCGGCGTCGGCGTGTTAATGCGAATGTCGCAGGATGTCCCTGTAGTCTTTGTCACAATCGCAGCCAACTCTTCAGTCTTCTGTACATAAATACAAGGGGGGTGACGACGACCGTTGTTAATTGTTCATGACGTCATTGAGAATGTGGTCTATTAGAACCCTCGGAAGCGGCGGATGAGATCCAGGATGAGACTTCCGGTGGCTGATGAGTCCAGGTTTTTGCGTAAAGGCCTTGCCGCAAATGTCGCACACGTAAGGTCTCACTCCCGTGTGTATGAGGAGGTGTTGCTTAAGGGCAGTGCGCCGAGCGAAGGACTTGCTGCAGATCGTACAGGCGTAGGGCTTGTCGCCAGTGTGAATCCTCATGTGCACCTTCAGCCGACTGTTCCGTGAGAAAGTCTTGCCGCACTCCTCGCATACGACGTTTTCCCGCTTCTCGTGTTGACGGAGCATGTGCTCGTCGAGATTCTCCTGACTCACCATGCGTCGCTTACAGATGGCGCACTCGTATTTGGCCTTGTAGTGGGCGAATTTCTGATGAACGTACAAGGAGTTGCTGTTGAGGCAGGTCTTGCCGCAGACGTCGCAGATCACAGGTTGCTCCTTGTGAGTGAACCTTATGTGATTGGTCAGATCTCCCTTCACCTTAAATTTTTTGCCGCATGTTTCGCACGAAAATTTGAAGTCATCGGTGTGTTTGCGTGCAACGTGAACCTTCAGTTCGTACTTGTTTTTGTTCTTGTAGTCGCACTGATTGCAAAAGAAAAATTCTGGCGCCTTGACGCCTGACACTAAACGAGTCGACTTGTGTTTTCGCTTAATGTGCGAGTAGAGGCTGGTCTTCTTTCCGGTCTTGAAGCCGCACTCATTGCACGAGTACACGTTTCCGAGTTCCTGGATACGATGCCTCCTCTTGTGCGAGTACAAAGTGCTCTTCTTCGCGCACTTGAAGTCGCAAATGTTGCATTGGCACTGCTCGTTCGCGTCGTGCTTTCGGATGACGTGAGCATCCAGAGTGGGGGCGTTCTTGCACCGGAAGTCGCAGCGACCGCAGGAAAGAATCGCTCGCGGGCTCGATCCACGGCGTCGCTTGTGCACCCGCAAGTGTTTCTGATATTTATCTTTTCGGCTGGTTTCGAACGAGCACACGTCACATCGATAATTCTCGCTACCCTCTTTTAGTCCCCCCTTACTTTCGCCATCATCCCCGCGTTCGACTTTGTTTTTCTCTTCGGCTTCCTCTCTCTCTTCCGGTATATTATCGTCTAGATCCTGTGCATCCTTATCGTTATCGGCATCATTGCCACTGTCGCCACAACACTCGGTTTCCTCATCCGGTACTTGACGTGCCACCCCTGTCTGCCTCCCCCGTACCAGAAGCACCCGCTTAGAATTTTGCCGTCTGCTGGATGTTTTCATGCTCTGTGATGCCCAGTCGGAGCAGGTGCGAGGAGCCGACTCTTCCTTCTCCAGCCGAGCGCAGGGATGCTTCGCTGCGACGTGAGAGGTCAGAATGACTCGCCTGTCGCAACGAAAGCTGCAGAGTCGACACATATAGTTGGGATCGTTTAGCGAGCGAGCCTCGCTGGAGCTGGCTCGTAAATTTTGGGACGAAGAGGATTGTTGCTTCTTGCGCATGAACAGCTGCCTCGTGCGAAAATTTTGCCTGTGGCCAAATTTGTGTCTCAGCAACATACTCTCCACGGGAAACTTCATGGTGCACGTGTCACAAGAGAAGCACTCGATGGCCACTTCGCAAAGATGAGCTAGTGAGCCCAAGTAACGACTCTCCTCGCTAGAGAGTTCCGCTTGCTCGGACTTTCCTGTCGTTCCACCGAGCCCAACAAACTCTTCAGCCACCTCGACCTTGATGTTGCTCGACGCAATGAGCTCCTGCTGTCTGCTGGCCTTCACTGAAGTGTCATCCGACGCGGGGATGAGCGAATAACGGAGATTCCCATGACAGTCAGACAGCTGCCATAGTCTCATCGGCACCGAATTCTGTCCTAGGATGAAGCGGCCATACGCATCGCTTTTCAGCAATCTCCTCTTTTCTCTTTCTTCGCATCCAGCAGCTCCACTTTCTTGCCCTCTACAACAAAAGAAAGCTACGGTTATTACCAGAATATCACTCGCCGCTCTCGCGATCGTTACTTACTCCTTCGATGAATTGTTTTACAAGTAATGGTACTAGTGGCTAGACATGGAATTTTCAACAGTGAATCTGAGAGATTCGTGAAAATTTCACGGGACTACGCACACGTACACGTGACAAGTCCGTTAAAACGCACTAACTTGAAGTTGGCTTTACTGTCCGGAATCAAATGGACGAGCTAAACTCGGTCGATGCGTTTCGTGTGATGTATTGCTGTATACCTAGATTACATTTAACGTATAAGCAATCACTCACTTATTTCTCGTGTCGGAATAAGAGATACCAATGAATACGCGTGATCAAGTGATATGGTGACCTAGTGACCCGGTGGATCCAGTTGCTTCGGCGATTGCAACATTGACAATTATAATAGAAACCCTTCACCCTTCGTATAGAGATGTGTTTATTTGAATTTTCTTTATATGTATAAATAATGAGGAGGTTGATAATAGAAATGAGATTGTTCTTCGAGATAATGGGGATTATTGGTTTAGGACTCTCGATCTCCATCCACTCCGTCACTCATGGACGATCTTCCTGAAAGTTGCTGTTTCTCTCGCGCGTCGCAGATTACTCGATTGTCAAATCGCCTGTTTGCATGCTCGAGATGCCATTCGCGTCTGCAACATAAAATTTCATTTGGTTTCTTAAAAAAATGCGTCGAGCACTTTTACTTACCTCTACCACGATTAAAGATGGTCGCTGTAAAAATTGTAAATATTGTCACGAGGCATCCAAACTTATCATCTGTTTAATCAGGGTGATCGAATAGTTCTTCTGCAAAACGAAAAATCATTTTACACTCAAAGTACAAGTTGAATCACTAATGGCTTGAAATCATTGCGAGCAACTAGCTCTCCATTTGCAGATTATCGATATTTCACGAAGTTTTATTTTGCTTTACATGATGCGAGAAACTCTGAACGTATAAGTATGAAAACTGCAGAGCGATACTTGACACGGGGATCGAATGTAACGTACGTAACATGTAGCGTGAAAGTGCTGAGATCGTAGACAAGTTAGGAATCGGAAAGGAAAAGGTGAAGGTGAAGAAGGGAAAGAAGTGAAAGAGTACGAGGGGGCGCGGTCTGTTCCAAAGCCTCTGCGAGTCTCTTGAGCACAGTAATGATGACTCGCTAGAAAAAGCCAAATACGATTGGCTTTAATACTGCTCGGTGTGACAATGCAGATGCTCTATAGTTAACATGGCACGTGGAACACAAGAAAAGTCTTCTGTCGTTTGCGGCTGACTAGCGACAGACACCACCGACGATCACCCGAGGGTGGATTATCAGTCAATTGGCAATCGACGATTCCCCGAGTGTCTTGTTCCTGCCGAGGGGAACCGGTGGCGAGGAGAGATGGGCGTCAGGATGCTTCCTGCGATGCTCGATCATGTAGTACCTCCGCTTGAAGGCTTGTCCGCAAAGGTCGCAAATGTGAGGCCTTTCCGCCGAATGCGTCAGCAGGTGAGTCTTGCGCATGTGAGAGGTGCGAAAGTTCTTCTCGCATATGTGACAGGGATATGGCTTGACGCCAGTGTGGGTGGTTTTATGAGTGGCCAAGTACCTCTTGGAGGCAAAGACCTTGCCGCAGTCCTTGCAGACGTAGCTCTGATTGTGCTGGAGCATGTGGCTCTCGAGATTCTCCTGAGTGAGCAGTCGTTTGTTGCATATCGAGCATTGGAACTTGTACTCGTTGAGGTGAGCCACCTTGCGATGCTTGTAGAGGGAATAGTTGCTCGTGTAGAAGCGACCGCAGATGTCGCACATGTGCTGCGAATTGCTGTGAGTGCCGATGTGGAACTTAAGGTCCCACTCCATCTTGAATCGCTTCCCGCAGTGCTCGCAGGAGAACTTGTAATCGTCCGTGTGCTTGCGGATATAGTGGGACTTGAGATTGTTCTTTGTTTTTGTACGGTACTCGCACTTGTCACAACAGTGCAGCAGACTCGAGTCGACCTCCTCGTGTACGAGCTTGTGGGCCTTCAGATCGTACTTGTACTTGAAAGCCTTGGAGCATGTCGCGCACTTGAACGGCCTGTGAAAGCTGTGCTTGCTTGTTATGTGACGGAGAATCTTGCTCTTCTGTTCGAAGGTCGTTTGACAGATGTCGCACGTGTAGTTCCCATCCCTCAGTCTCTTGTAGAGAACTTCTCGCTGCCTCCTCTCCGTGGCTTCGTCCTTCTTCTTGATCTTGAGCTCGGCCGCGCCACCTACCAGGCCAGCCTGCGATCCTTCCTCGAGGTCCTTCTGCTCCTCGCAACTTGATTCCTCCTCGCCGATCGACAAAACTCCGGGGATCTGCGAAGTCAAGGTCGCCTCCTTTTGCCCAGACTCTCCAAAGGTGATCCGCTCGCGTCTCGACTTTTTCCTCGACCACGAAATGTTGAGCTTCTCTGTGGCAACTCGCAACTCGTCTTCCGCTTCCTCTTCTCGTCCTCCTGCTTCTTCTTCTTCTTCTTCTTCTTCTTCTTGTTCTTTTTCATCGCCTGCCACGCGTTCGTCGGCCACATCCTGATCGGTCTGAACCTTCCCAATTTCAGCCTTTATGTCCATCGCTACGTATGAATCCTGCCAACCTCCTTCCAGATTCTTTGATGTGTTGATCTTTGATCTTTTGCCGTACGAGCGCTTCTTTGCCAATTCCACTTCCGCATCTGCACGCACTGTCGATCCTAAGCAGTTTCTTGTGATGCATCTATGGTCGCCCGGCAGAAGCTGACACTCGCCTTTCACCCTGACGATGTCCAGAGGTTTACTTTCCTTGACTAAACAGTCCTGTGATTTCCTAAAACACGAATAATTGGTGTCAATTGGAGAACGTTCTGAGAATCAAGCTAATCGTTCGATCAGTCGAGTAACGTGTGATCGATTCCGTGCAACTACAACTGCACGTATATGCGAATCGATTTCTTTAAAGTGTAATAAAATGGGAAGAATGGCTATAGTGACACTGCTGCACGCGACTATATCTTTGGATCGTGCAATCTTTTTCATTTATTTTGAAGCAACAATGCGACTATCGTGATCGTAAGAATCTCGGCGCGTAACGAACGTGCTAGCCTCCGTCATATCGTCGGCATACTTATAGCTACTGCAAATATCACAGATCTGCGTCTTCGTTCTAAACGAAGGCGCAGGGTGCAGACTCCGACGCGAGTCGGAGCCTCTTGAGCTTACACTTTCCCGAAAGTAATACGTTTTGCGCGTGTGCTTTGGGTGCTTTCTCTTAGGAAAATCCAAGATTTTCGAGAGAATCGTCGATGCTTCCCGATGGTGATGGCTGCACTTTCGGAAGAGTTGCTAAAATTCGTGACTGAAGGACACACTGAGATGAAGATGAGACACGAATGGGAAATGAGTGAAAAGAGAAATAAAGGACATAAATCCAAAATTATTATCTCCTGCCATTATGTTCCAAGGTGCGCGTTTCGGCCATATTTCTTTCAAGTCCTCAATAAGATTTTTTGAGCGAATAACGACTGTCCATGTAGCACGAATTATTCAAAAGATAGGACGTTTTTATTTGTTTTAACAATACACTTTGGGATATGTACACGGATCGGTTTTAGCAGCGGCTTTACACGAAACACTCAAGAAGAGTTCGGAGATTAATGGATTTTTTTTTTTCCTAAAGAGCGTAGAATGCGACTTAGCACTCGTAAATTGCAAGTTTTTTAAAATCAGCGATTTTACACTTTTCACACTTTTGAACGCTATGGATTAGAAAAGATTTAAGAGGATTCAGAAAAAGAAGACGTTAAACGTCAACGTTAGTCACGATGATAACCCATTAGTCTCTTGAGGGTAAGTCGTGACGACGCCACGAAGGGTTAGCGCAGACTGTGCGAAGGACTCGTCCTTAAAGTCATAATAACGATTTTCGGATTAAAGTCTGCAGTAATACAAAAAGTACGAGGAAATTGAGACTATGAAATTGTAAACTTATTGTCATACATTAAGCCTAAGGCTAGTTATCAGTATGTGAAAGATCAACGTAGCCAGGAGTACAGACCAAGATTACTACTTACCCCGCGTACAGAGTCGCACGTATGTCAAGCGCTTTAAACTAACTTTACATTATGCTCATAGGCCTAGGACATTTCGGCAACGGTCTTCTCGGATGCATCGTCCATCATCCGCGATATCACATGTGTGGAATAGAAGGGCAGGAGGAAAGAGTTCATTCTAGTGCACTGGTCTTTCCATCGTAATCCATATTAGATTTGATAGTCTCGAGTATGTTCTTGAGGGTGACGGGTGGGGGCGGATCACTGGCATCGGGATGCTTCTTCTTCCAGTGAAGCATGAGGGACGATCGCTGTGTGAAGTTGAGTCCACAAACGTCGCAGACGTAAGGCCTGACGCCGGCGTGCGTCAGGAAGTGAACTCGCTGCGTGGCCATGCAGGCAAAGGCTTTGCCACAGACAGGACACAGGTGAGACTTCTCGCCGGTGTGCACGCGCCGATGCTTCGTCAGTCCGTATTTCCTGGCGAACTTCATGCCGCACTCCTCGCACACGTATGTTTGCTCGTGCTGCTGCATGTGACTTTCAAGATTCTTTTCAGTCTGCAGCTTCTTCTTGCAGATCTTGCATTCGAATGATTTCTTCTTCTCCGTGTGCATGTAGTTGCGATGATAGTAGAGGGAGCTCTTGTTCGGATAGGAGACGCCGCAGATGTCGCAGACTTGTGGTCCCGTCTCGTGGTCCGACATGTGAACCTTGTAGTCGGGCTCGACTTTGAATTTCTTACCGCAGAAGTTACACTTGTATTTGTAGTCGTCGGTGTGCTTCCGCGTAAAGTGCTCCTGCAGGTAGGGATAGTGCTTCGTCGTGAATTCGCACATCTTGCAGGCGTAAAGCGGCGCCGAATCACTGTGCTGCTCCTTCATGTGCTTCTTAAGGCCAAAGTTGTACTTGAACTTCTTCTGGCACGTCTGACACTTGTACGGTCGCATGTCGCTGTGCGTGACCATGTGCTTGTTGTAGAGGCCTCGCAGCTTGAAGGACACCTCGCAAATGGGGCACGCGTATCCCTTGCTTCTTTTCCTTTGCCGCGAACCCTGACTCGTCTCTTTCTCCTCGAAACCATTTGAATTTGAATCCGACTCAGCTTCGGACGTCTCGGACACCTCGAAAGTCTCAGCATCCTCCTCGCTCCCGCTCGTAACGACTTGCCTCGCCTTTCTCTGGCTGCGCACTCTCCTCCTCCTCCTTCTCCTCCTCCTGCTGCTTGTACAGCCGGACGAATCGTTTAAATCCTCGCTCGCATCTTCGCAGGCGATCAGCAACTTCGCTTTCGAGGTCGTTTGAAGTTTTTTTCTACTTCGTAAAGTTTCCTTCCTCTTTGAATTCTTGGACGCTCGAGGATGCTGCTTGGAGTCGTGATCGGTATGAAGTAGCGGCAAACGGAACGGTGCGACCTTCTTTCGCCCATTTCGTTTCCTTCTGCTCGCTGCGTCGATTACTTCGCAATTCTCTTGCCGTGTCACGACTATCGGAGGCTCTTTCTTCCTAGAAATTAAAGATTCGATTAATATCTAGGCCGAAAGTGAACTTGCAGTATCCCAAAAATCCGGCTAACGACTCAGGGTCGTTACTCGTCGCTCGACGTCATTAGTGACTTGGGTGCATTTCCTATCAGGAAAACGTGTACTTGTAAATATATCTTGTGAGAGTAATCGGGTAATATAAAAGAAGCAGACCGATCAAGAAATTAAATAAGACGAAGAGAGAAGAAAAAAGAGAAAAGATAAGAAGCGAGGAGAATAGAATATCCTAGAAGGGAGACGGCGAATTAGTGATCGTTCCTCACTTATTTATTCGTATAATTCTGAATAGTAATCAGACGGACACGGTATGCACAATTTTCTAAAGCTTCTCTCTCTCTCTCTCTTTCGCACTCGCTTCCTCGTGCTGAAGAAAGAGATGTCTTAGATGCCTAGTCAATAATGTTCGCTACGGGACTGTCGTGCTGTCTTCCCTTTCGGCATTGTCGAGATGCGCTCGGTCGAGACCCGAGGGTGATGCTCGTGCAACATCCGGATGTTTTTTGTTCCAATGAACCGAAAGAGCTGGTCGCTGAGTAAAGGCTTGCCCGTAGACGGTGCAAGCATACGGCCTGACTCCGGAATACGTGAGCAGGTGAACCTTGCGTCCGGTCACGCTGGCGAAGGCCTTTCCCCATATCTGACACTCGTAGGACGTTTGGGCAGATTGCGTCTTTATTTATCTCTTAAGGGCAACCTATCTCGTCAACTTCATTCCACACTCCTCGCATATAAACTTCTGTCCGTGCTGATGCACGTGATTATCCTGATTCCGTTGTGACGCGAGCCTTCGCTTGCAGATCGGACACTGCAATTGTCCATCCTTGACTCTGTCCTTATATAGTTTTTGTGAAAGTATACTGAGACAGCTCATTACAGGTATGGTAGTCGAAATATCATTTATCCAGTAAGAATTCTTCGGTACCAGAAATCTGCCTCGGATCACGATTCGATCTAGCAAGCATTCTATCCGGAAATGGTCATTGGCGGCGTAGGAGATTATTCATTGCAAGGACATCGTTTTCCTGAAATTATATTGATATCGTTCGAAGAAACATACAATTTCAGTTGCCCTAAATATAATGGTTGTCACGGATACTTAATACTTACCACTTAAGTGAATAGGAAAGACAGGAAAGACAGGAAAGACAGGGAAGGCAGGGAAGGCAGGGAAGGAATACATCGTCTACCTTACATTAGCTGACGCACTAAGGCACACGTCGCGCATAAGGAGCGAGAAAGGTCGCCCCATTATTATTCAGTCGTGCGCTGGAACGAATGAGCTCTATTGAAATTCAATTGAGTGTATTCCAGGTAGTAAATTCTTAATTGTAACGAAAACTCCGTCGCCGCGTCGCGTTACTCTTACTGACGAGTAACGCGGCGGCCGCGAAGCAACAAAGCCCAGACACCCGATCCTTCCTCGAGTACCAATGTCCCGTGGACGCTGAACGCGTTGTCAATCGATAGTCTGTCGCAAAATCAATTTGCTTTGTTTCTACTCGGATGCACTTAGTCTTGAGCACCGAGAAGCAGGTTGGCAATCTTGATAGGTGGTGGCGGAGGATGAACGCCAGGGTGCTTCTTCCTGTGAACCATCATCGGGGACCTCTGAGTGAAGCTCCGTCCACAAATGTCGCAAACGTACGGACGTTCTCCCATGTGTGTCAGCAAGTGCATCTTTTGAGAATTATGGGAACCGAAGGTCTTGCCGCACTTGGTACAGAGATACGACTTCTCCCCCGAATGTGTCCTGAGATGCTTCGTAAGTGCGTTCTTCTTCGAGAATTCCATACCGCACTGTTCGCAAACATACTTTATTTTGTGAAGTTCGGCGTGACTCTCCAGATTCTTCTGACTCTTGTATCGCTTGCGACATATCGTGCACTGGAACTCCTTGATCTTGGCCGCGTGCTTGTACTGCTTGTGATTGTAGAGGGAACTCTTGCTGGGATAGGAAGTGCCGCAAATGTCGCACATGCAAGACTCCGTGTCGTGATCCTTCATGTGCGTCTTATAGTCCGATTGGATCTTGAACATCTTGCCGCATTGCTCGCAGCTGAATTTGTAATCCTCGGTGTGCTTACGAATGTAGTGTATCTTGAGGTAGTACTTTGCGTTTGCTTTGAAGTTGCAAAGGGAGCAGCTATGAAGTTGCGTGGGACCCTTGTGTGTCTTCATGTGCCGAGTGAGGGACTCGCTGTACTTAAACACTTGGAAGCAAATTGTGCATTTGCAGGTGCGAGAATTGCTGTGCTTCCGCATGTGACGACTCAACTTGTTCTTCTCCTTGAACGTCTTGTCACATATCTCGCAGGTTGGAAGCTTCTTTCTAGCCTCGGGGTATTCTTCCCGGCCAGCCCTTCCGATCACTCTGCTGCTCTTTTCATTTCTCAATGATGCCGACGACTTCTCACGGCCTCCCGCCTTTTCCACAGCCAAGTCGACGCGACCATCGACATCTTTATTCTCTTTCTTCGTTCGCTCCTTCTTCCCCTCTGCCTTTGGATCCATCACGTCCTGCCCGCAATCTGTCTCTACTCGACCCTGCCGATTTGCGCATCGCTCCGGTTTTCTCCTACCGTCACGGCTGCCACCAGTCCGATTGACGCCGCCATGCTCGAAATACATCTTCCTAGTTGAACGATGAGATTCACTGCTCTCCCTCGTCATGTAAACGCTGAGAGACGTCGGCATGCGAAAATAGTCTTGACCCAGCTTCACTCTCAGAAACGAGAGATCCAGAGGATCAAGCAGGCTCAACCTAAAAATTAGACGGAGGTCAGTCGAGCAAACATTACGGGAAACCCTCTAATTCTATAGATAAAGGAGATGCCTGTAGTACCTGCATTGAAGAAAAATGCACCCCGATTCGTGTGCATACATTCTTATCTAGAGGACTTTTTTAAGTCATCATTAAAAATGAACAATAAGGTGACACCGAATTTTCGGTGCGGAATGCAACGAAACGCTGAAGCAGGTACCATCGCGAGGTGAAGAAGCGCTGTACACTGTTGAACAACGGTATGCAATATTGTACCAAAAACATATTCTTTCTTTTATTTTGTATACTACATTGTACATCTTTCGTTTTTTACGTAGCAATTTTCTCTGCACGATGGGAAACGCAAGCCCTTCGTCCGCTGTCGATTAACGATTTTCAATTTTCAACTTTTCTCTCGTTACGGCCCGAGAGGCCGCCTGCGACTCTCAACGAGTGTCTCGTTCATTTCACCGCAAGGCGACGGCGCAACTTGAAACGAAATGGCCGACAGCAGGAAGAACGCAAGTCACGTGGCCCGTAAACACGATGTCATGGCGTGCGTCGCGAATGTAGCTCATCGAACCCCTTGCTCTGCTGCTCCGTATTGAGAAGCGGGTGTCGCGTGTCCATGTGATCGATGTTGTTGTCGTCAACGTGCCCGTGGTATTCCAAGTATCCGTAGCAGGCTATCCTCGTCCGTGGCGTTAGAAAGATACGAAAGTGTCCAAGAGACGCACAGTTTCCGGAAAGGACCGTCGCCAGGAGGGAAGCAGCATCATCGAATGTCGCCCGGAAGCATTGGGCCAACAGTGCCAACTGTACAAAGGTACAAGCGAATCATCTCGATAAAGGCACGGTGAACTCCCGTGCTTAAGCCAGCAACTACTTTGAGCTCTTATTCACGATTATTTTATCCTGAACACCGTGAAGGAGGTTCGTAATTTTGATCGGGGGTGGCGGTGGATGAATACCAGGATGCTTCCTGCGGTGCAGCATCATGGGCGAGCGTTGAGTGAAACTCTGACCGCAGATGTCGCAGACGTAGGGTCGCTCGCCCACGTGGGTCAAGAGATGAATCTTCTGGGAGCTGAGGCAGCCGAATGTCTTGCCACAGATGGCACAAAGATACGACTTTTCGCCCGAGTGAGTTCTCAGGTGTTTCGTCAGGCCGTACTTGAATTTGAACTCCATGCCGCACTGCTCGCAGACATACTTCATCTTGTGAAGCTCGGCATGATTGTCAAGATTCTTCTGGCTCTTGAAGCGCTTACGACAGGTCATGCATTCGAATTCCTTGATCTTTGTCTTGTGCTTGTAATGCTTGTGGAAGTAGAGGGAGCTCTTGCTGGGATAGGAAGTGCCGCAGATGTCGCAGACACAGGACTCCGTGTCGTGGTCCTTCATGTGTGTCGTGTAGTCAGACTGCACCTTGAACATCTTGCCGCACTGCTCGCAGCTATAATTGTAATCCTCGGTGTGCTTCCGGATGTAGTGGATCTTCAGGTATGGCTTAGTGCGCGCCTTGAAATCACAGAGGGCGCATGCGTGAAGCTGCGTAGGCTCGTCGTGAATTTCCATGTGTCGCGCTAAGTAGGCACTGGTCTTGAAGCCCTTCGCGCAAATGGCGCACTTGTGCGGTCTAGAATTGCTGTGCTTGAACATGTGACTGGTAAGTTTGCTTTTGCGGTCGAAGCTAATATAGCAGATCTCGCATGAGTGCGACTTCTTCGTCCTGAGTCGCTTAACCCTCGGTCTATCTCCACCTCTTCTCTTCCGGAAGTCGAGCGGCGCGTCGTCCAGGTCGTCCTCCTTCTCGCTTTCAGGCTCCACGATATCTTCAAGCTCTCCGACCCCCTCGACCTCTTCCGTCTTCGCAGTGTCCTCGTCCTTCACTCGAGGTCGACCTTTTTCTTCGACGCTCGGTCTCGGCTCTTTCATCATGAACACGCTCAACGACTTCGGGATCCGAAAATAGTCGTCTCCTAGCTTTACTGTCAGAAAAGACGGACCGAGTGGGTCTAGCGGATTGTACCTAAAAAATCATAAAATCGTCAGTTAACTGTGGGAACGCGATTGACGCTCGGTCTTTCTTGCTATGCGCAAAACATGCATCGCGGCTCAGTCGATCCTCGACAGATCAACTCTTAGGAAGTACGCACGACTCGCCACTCAATCATCCAACCTCTTTCCCTCGCTCTCCCAACCTCTCATTCGCACTCGACACTCGCTCTCTCGCATATGGCCCTCCCGATCTGGCTGCTATTCAAAGAATGAGGGTCGTCGAAAGAACGGTAGATCCTCTGTTCGTCTGATCGTTTAATCATTTAATCCATATCGCCGTTCGATTTATCGCAAGCCTTAACCCGGGAACGATGTAGGACCCGACGCGATCTAGAGCAGATCTAGAGCAGATCTAGAGAGCGGATCCTCCAACTGTACTTCCGTCGAGGAGAACGTTGCCCTGTCCGGTATTTGCTGACTTCTGAAAACAGAAACACTGACACACGAGATCAATGAAATTCTGGAATCCACCGTTTGGAAATATCCTCGATAGACGGAGCTTACCGTGATCGACATTACTGCAGCGCAATAGGCACAAGTCACTCGCGACTTTGCATGGTTTTATTACTTTAATTTCATTTAACTTAATCAATAGAATACGTTAAGTATAACAGTTTAATTACAAGCGCTATATTTATATTACAATCGCGACTCCATACTCTGTCCATTGACTTAATCTGAAAATGCGAGAACCCCGAGTGCCGCTTCTCCTCTCTTCTCATAATGCCACCTCTGAGTTTCACCGCTGATTAGTCTCGGGTGCTACGCTTTGTATCGACGTCATTCTTACAGGCAGTGCCCTTGGCAAGTTGGTTGATCTTCGGCTGGATGCTCTTGAGCAACAGATCGAGCTTAATGGGAGGCACTGGAGGAAGATCCCCAGGATGCTTACGCCTGTGAAGCATCATGCTACCGCGCTGGGTGTAGGCAGATCCGCATATGTCGCATCTGTAGGGCTTGACATCCGTATGCGTAAAGAGATGCAGCTGCAGAAGGCTGTGCATCTTGAATGTCTTGACGCAGACGGGGCAAGAGTAGGGCCTGTCCTCCCTGTGAACGTTCTGGATGTGATGGGTAAGGGCGTACTTGCCCGTGAAAGGTTTTCCGCAGTGATCGCAATAGCAGCTGCCGCCGTTGTTGTGTTGCTTGAGTTTGTGAGCATCAGCAGATTCCTGGGAAGCAAATCCCTTGGAGCAAATGCCACACTTGAAGCTCCTGTTGCGCTTCGCACCGACCGCATGATGCGTCTTCTTGTGGTTGCAGAGCGAGCGATAACTCGGCAGCACGTCGCCGCAACGCTCGCACACGATCGGTCCGCTATGAATCTGATTGATGTGAGTGGTGAGATCTCGCTTAAATCGCAGCTGCATTCCGCAGATGTAACAGGAGGTTGCGTATATGTCGGTATGCCGGCGCACGTAATGATCTTCCAACCGCGACTTGTCCTTGGCCTTGTAGCCACACACCTTGCACGGCAGCAACTCGTAGAGACCCTCGTGGATGACCTGCACGTGTTTCTTCAAGGCATTCTTCATCTTGAACGCGTGCCCGCAGATCTTGCAAGTGAAAGGCCGCAGCGACGAATGCACGTACTTTATATGGACGGTCAGTTTACGTTTGCTCGCGAAGGACTTGCTACACGTCTCGCACTTCGGCTCGATCAACAGCTTTGGCTCTTTCGGCAGCTTCCCTTCGAGTCTAGCGGGCGACTTTTCTTTTCGTCTTTCCTTGGACTTGTTGGCTAGTTGCGTTTTCGAAATCCTTGGCGCTTTGTCCACAGCAACCGTCCTCAGGGGTCTCACAGTTAAACTCGCATCAGGCATCTGTCCAGACGATGACGTCGTATCGGCGACGATTACCTTAGCGTCACTTTGTATCTGGACTTTTGGCACTGGAACCCAAATCGACTTCTCGTCCGGTCGCACCATAAGGTATGGTTGAACTCGCAAGGGGTCATTGCGATTCCTGAAAGAGAAGAGAACTCGGTTAGTTTTGATCAAAGAGCATAAGAAACGTAAGAGTATAAAGCCTTAACGTCTTTCATTATCTTATTCACTTACTCCTCTTACCCGTTTTTACTGTATTATTCTCATATTATCTTGTGTTCAGCTTAACATTTATTAGGTCTTATATTTTGTTTGTATTACCCATTACATTCACTCAATTCTCGTAACTGCGAATGTTCCTGATGGTATGAATAGCGAAACCTTTTTTTTCCTTTTGTATCAACTTAAATTACATCGTTTTCGAATCTGGTAAACGTGACAAATTTATACATCTTCAATCTAATTTCGTGAAGCCGAATTATAAGAGAAAAAATCTCATTGGTTGGAGAACGAAAGAGAAGCGAAGAGTCCACTTGTGGTAGCTGTTGCTGTGGCAATGGAATGAGTGCGTGATAAATCGAAGTTTACTAACGCATAGATCCTCCAGGTTGAAATTTCATTCGAAAAACGGAGGGCCTGTCGAGATTCTAACTAGTTGTAGCTCTTTACAGGCCTAGTGAGGACCTGGGCAGGTCCTGGACTTGCAATGGAAAATTTCTACTAGGAGGACGGGGGCGAAAGAAGAATTTTCTACTAGAGAGAGAGAGAGAGAGAGAGAGAGAGAGAGAGAGAAAGAATATCTATTGTTGAATGTCCTTCGTGGGATCTATGATCGGGGTCGAATATGATGATTGATGTATACGTTCCAGGTGACTTCGCTTGTATCTTGCCGTACTCGACCGCTGAGCGAAGATCGCCGCGGAGAGGTCACGCTCGTACATACAAGCGCCGACCAGCATGACACGATGGGCGGGCTTCTACTGTCGTTGCTCCCGAGCGGTTTCTAGTAGACGATGTAGACAAAGTAACCGCTGTCTTACATATGTTTGACGAACCTATAATGAGAGTACTTCTTCCTGTTGGCAAACTTGATGCCACACTCGATACAGCGCCGTGTAAGAGCGCTCCTGCTAAGGAAATCGATTCTTGAGATTGCGTTCGCTCTTGAAGCTCAACTTGAGAAACTGGTACGGTGTCCGCCTGTGCCAATGACATTGTGTACGTTGTGACTTGAGACTTTGAGGACTTACCACAATTCTCGAATTCTTGCACACGAGTTGGCCAAACGAAATTTTCGTACACACTGAACGGAGATAAGTCGCTCCTGCAACATCAAAGAGTCAATTAGAGGAAGCGAAAAGATCGAAGCCACAGAGTCGGCAGAACATCACCCACTTGAAGAAGAGGAAGTAAGTTGGGTTAGAGAAGGTCTCTAACCCAAGATCTCTTCTTGCTGGTTATATCGAGAGAATAAAACCTAAACAAATTTAACACATGGTATGTTCCGGATTTTTATATTATATCTTTGTCTCAAAGTTCAGGACAATGTGCAAAGTTGCGTCCCTTCCTCGAGATGCCTTCTCAACGATTTCAGCTGGCCAGGTTGACGTTCGCTGGTCTTGGGACAAGTATCGATGAGCGCGGACGTGCTCTTTCAATTAAACTGTCATTGGGAACTTCCTATCCGCAAATCGGGCATGTGTGCTTCAGTGCTTCGAGCTTGATAGTGGCCATCCTTGCTTTTGCCACCCGAGTCCTCAGATATTTCAAACTCCCTGAAATTGATCGACGCTGCAGCAGATAACTCGAAGCACTCGGACGTCTCTCCGAAATCTTGGACTCTTTCGATTTCGAGGGAAATTCCGAAATTAAACATGGACGCATCTCCTTTTCTTGGAGCATCAAGGCCAGACTCGCTTCTTTCTAACGAACTTTCGTCGACTTCGTCGCAGTTGTCCCCGAGGATGACGACTCAAGACTGGAACGGACACTGGAACTGGACTCGTCACTCTTTCGCCTCGTTTCACAATAATTCTGGAACATTTTCGAGTTTAGTAAAATTCCCATGCTCTAAAAAGCACAGAGCGAATGTGCAGAGAAGAGTTAAGGACTTGGGAAAAGAGAAAGTTCACATGGTCAAAACAGAGGAGATTTCTTTATTCGACATTCTTGAAATGAAGTGTGCGGAAAATACAAAGAAGAATAATATTCCACTTCCGGGATTGCAACGATACCGAGATCTGTATCTCCAGGTCCATTCGGAGACTAAGGCAAGATGGCCCTGAAACACCATTAGTGAGGATTAGTAGATTTCGCTTAGACGTACAAGTCGAATCTTCGTTTTCGAACTCGTAATCGAAACACTTGTATGACGAGTCACGTTCGAGCCGTCTCGCTTGTCTTACGTTATTGAGCCGTCGTCGTTGTAGGCGACAAATTCTATAAAATATGCCCGCGTGCATTTGATAGAATGCCGGATTCGAAATTGAAGAAAACAAAGACGAAGAACGCGTCATGCCGTGTAAGGACTTTTCCTTGTATTACGCTGCTTTATTAAAAATCGACAAAGGTATTTACAGACTCTGCGCGATATATACTACTACGCTATAAGTACGACGCACACAAGATTGTTCGATTTCACTTTCAGATTGGCGAACTTGAGCTGAAACTGCACCTGGACATCATTCCGTCCCGACAATGAAGGAGCGGACGGACGAATAAGTCCTATGTGCCTCGCAGTTCGCAATTCACAGGTCGACTCGTCACAAAATTTAAAACGATACGAAATAGGAAGAAGCTTGGAGAACGTATGGTTTGTCGGTTAGTAAAACATTGATATTCCCCGACGTCATTCAGACTTGACACTGTTCTCCAGTCTGCTGAGAAGCAAGGGCGGCGGTGGTGGATGAATACCAGGATGCTTCCTTCGATGAGCCATCATGCTGCTGCGCTGCGTGAAGCTCTGACCGCAAAGGTCACAGACGTAGGGTCGCTCGCCGGTGTGAGTGAGCTTGTGGACACGAAGAGCGGCGGATCGAGCAAAGGCCTTTGAGCAAGACTTGCACTGATAGGGTCGCTCTCCCGTGTGCTTGCGATTGTGAAGCTTCAGAGCGTGATTCGTTGCAAACTCCTTGCCGCAGTGAGCGCAGAGGAATTTTTGGGAGTGTAGACCAATGTGATTTTTCAGATTGTACTCGGAGGCGAAGCTCTTGTTGCAGGTCTGGCACTGATATTCCTTGGGGGCACTCTTCTGTATCCCGTGAATGACTCTTTTATGAGCGACCAGGTAAGACTTCTGGGAGTAGGCGTTGCCACAGTACTCGCAGATGAAGGTTTTGGTACCAAGGTGACTGGCCTTGTGATCCTCGAGATCATAATTCGACATGAATCCTTTGGCGCATTGCTCGCAATGATAACGAAAGTCCTTCTGGTGAACCCGACGATTGTGGGTGCGCAAAGACACTTTGTTCGTTGTGGTGAAGTTACATATTTCACAGGTGTACTTGATCCCCTGGTGAATTTGCATGTGACTGGTTACCTCCGAGGAGCGCTTGAAGGCTTTACCGCACACGGAACACTTGTATGGCCTAAGATCACTATGCTTCACCATGTGTCGCTTGTAATCACCGTGCCGGCTGAACTCTATCTTGCATATCTCGCACTCGTACTTGACTGTTTCTTTTTTACGGTATTTTCTCCTTTTTTGTCTCTGCGGCGACTCTAAATTTTCAAGTTCGTCGGTACATTCCTCCTCCTCTTGCTCCTGTTCCCGCTCCTCCTCGTCGTCATTGTCATAATCGTCCTCATCTTCCTCTTCCTCTTCCTCTTCCCCCTCCTGCCCCACCTTTCTCGCCATCGCCCTCTTCTCCGCCTCCTCCTCTTCCTCCTCCTCCTCCTCCTCCTCCTCCTCCTCCATCTCGTCGTCATCATCATCTTCACTCTGATCTTCATCCGCATCGAGATCCTCCTCCTGCTTTACGAGTCCCCGGAAAATGAAGCTTCCTTGGCAGTCTGCAGTGTGGGCAATTGTGAGGATGGTGACAGAGTTACTGGCAGTACTTGTGGCGGTGAGGCAGTTGCTGGCGATGCTGCTTGCGTCGATGGAATTGGTGACTGCGTAGCTTCCGCTCGTAGCATCTTCCTCGAGAACAAGAGACTCCTTACTCTCTGACGGCAAGTGCGAGGACGCGCTCGGATCAGGATGGCGGACTCTGCAAGGACAAGAGTGAGTTTTCATGGAGTCCGTAAACGCGTCGCGAACAGAGTTGCCCTCGGTGCCGCGCAGGACGCTTCTTCTGGTACGTTCGTGTCCTTGCAACCTCGCATTATCTTCCTTAACGCTCCTACAAGAATAACAATATAGACATAAATTGAGGTGACGTCTTTCTCGCAACCCTGCGAAGATATCGTTCTTAGACATAAGAGAAGTCAAGTGCTAATGATGAACGCAGTGATCCTCGTGGACGGTCCTTAGGGCGCTACGTACAACACGGGATACATCAAAGCACAAGGAATTACGAGCTGTGGGTTCGAAGTAGGGCGAACGTGAAAGAATAGCTAGACCGCCCGGGGATGGGTTAACAGATTTTGACAAAGCAGAGCGTTCAGATAAGTCCCGATGATTACGATACTACAAGTCATGAAATATATAAAATCTATTTATTATTTCAAAAGTTTCGCCAATACATAATAGCCATGTGTGAATGCGCTATAATCGTTAATAATTAAACGTTCTCGTTAACTAATCGTAAGACAATCGGTAATCAATGTAACTCATAAAAACAACGTGTCGTAATCAGTTTGAAATGAGCGACAGAAAGGATAAAGGTAACACGCGAGGTATCTCGCAGGTTAAAGGAGGTGATGGTAGCGCGGATGAAGATGGAGATGAGGAAGGAGAAGGAAGGAGGAAAGGAAAGAGAAAAGGAAAGAGGAAAGGAAGGACGTGGACTCAGACACAAGTGGACTTCTGATGGGCAGTCAGGTTGCCCTGGCAGGAGAAGCCACGATGGCAGATTTGGCAGACGTATGGTCGCTCGCCGGTGTGACCGCGCCTGTGAATCGTCAGAGTGGACCTCTGAGAGAAGGCCTTGGGGCACTGGTCGCACTTGTAGGGCTTCTCGCCAGTGTGAACCCTTCTGTGCATTCGCAAGTTTTCGGAATCAGTGAAGCCCTTGCCGCAGATGTCGCAGACGTAGGGCTTCTCGCCGGTGTGGATGCGTCGATGTTTCTTGAGGTGCTCCGCACTGCTCAGACTCTTACCGCAGTAGTCGCAGAGGTAAAGTTTCGTTGGGTTGTGACTCTCTTTGTGCCGGAAGAGGGAGCGCTTCGTTGCTAGGACGCGGCCGCAGATGTCGCAGGCCGTGCTCGTCACCTTGTTCGCCTTCATCTCGGGATGCATCCGACGACAATGAGCCGAGAGCTGCCGTCGCAGGTAGAACGCGTTGCCGCAAAGCTGGCAGACAAAAGGCTTCTCGCCGGAATGGATGTTGTAGTGTTCCTGGAGGTCGATCGCCTTGCGGAATCGCTTCTCGCATTCGTTGCACTTGAAGGGAAGGTCCGCCTTGTTCGTGTGTCGCAGCATGTGAATGCTCAAGGCGGCGAGGACCGTCGTCTCGTAGTCGCACTCCTTGCACATGTAGCTCGGATAGAAGTGAGTCTTCTCGTGACGCGTCAGGTCCCTAAATAATCGAAATTTCTTCGGGCAGTGCTTGCAGGTGAGGTCACCGACGGTGTGGCGCAGCAGATGCTTCTGATAGTTGCTCTTGTGCCGAAAAACCTTGTTGCAAGTTTTGCAGAGAAACTCTACTTCGGACTTTTCCTTCTTGACCTTCAGGGGGCGCCCGACGGTCTTGCGTTTTCGTCCTGCGTGTTTCTTTATGTGCTTTCGCAGATTAACGTACGTCCTAAAGACACGGCCGCACTGATTGCACGTATTCTTCCGCTTACCCTTGTGCTCGATCTCGTGGTTCTCCAGGAGACCCTGCGAGTTGAAAAAGACACCGCAGGTTTTACATTGAAAGGCTAGCGGCAAATCCTCGTCCTCGATTTCCTGCTTTATTTCGTCAGTGTTTGGACTCGCTTCGGAACTCGGCATCGCCGACACTCTCGACGCTTTTGGGGCTCTTGACGACCTCGTTGCCCTCGACTCATCGTCGTCCTTTAATTTCTCTACCTCTGTCTGCTCCGCATCTTTCTTCACCAGGTCGAGCTTGGCGAACATTACCATCGGGTAATATTCTTCGGGGAATGGAAGATGGGTGTATCTGAAAGTAAAAGTTAACGATATCATAAGTCACGTGACCGAGAACTTACTCCCCCTTCTCTTTGCCCTACTCCCTTCACTACCTTCACTACTTTCACTAGCTTCACTATAAATTCACTAGCTGCGAAGAGACTCACTCCTCAGCATACCTTAGTATATCATAATATAGTGACAAGCCCTCCCTCCCCTGTTACGCTATATGCTTCTTCTGCCTTTCAATTCCGTCACCCCTTGTCTACGTAATTCTACTTAATTCTCTACGTAACTCTTCACCTTAATGTCGAAATCTTGAACGTACACATACTCGCTCACGCACTCCCACACGCTCTTTCTCTCTCTCTCTCTCTCTCTCTCTCTCTCTCTCTCTCTCTCTCTCTCTCTCTCTCTCTCTCTCGATCCTTCCCGTGGAAATTGGCACTCGCTTGCCTCACGATATGTACAGAGTGACCTCACATCCTAGATTTTCAAATGAATTTATTTATCACAACTGTACATGACACTAAACATAGTTACATAGGTCCTAAAAAAGAGCAGACGCAATAGGACATGAAAGGATATCCAGTTTTGATGCGTCTGGCTTCTTCGCAACGTCCATCTTGGAACAAGTGAATGGAAAAGGAAGAGATATGATAATCTTGCTAAAATAGAAGATTTACGTCCTTGAGGATACGGTTCACACGCATGGCCGACGCATGGTTGGCACTTGCTCCGATCTTTCATTTTTAATGAGTATAGGAAATTTCTTTCAACATTTTCTACGGCCCGATTATAAGCCGAAATGACGCTTCATTCTCAAGATGATCTGACATTCATCAATTTGAACGCCCGTCGTAAAGAGAGCTTACAATTGGCTACACTTTCGTCAATGAGCAGGCTGGCTTGGGCCGTAGGTGCCGATAGGAGGCTGGACGGTTAGACTGGCTGAACGATCATGACGTTAACGACGTGGACCTTAGTGTGGGCATTGAGAAGTGCCCTGGAGACGAAGGACTTGGTACAATAGGAACACTGATAGGGTCTTTGTCCCGTGTGATAGCGCTTGTGAATGACGAGAGTCGAGTGCTGGGTGAATGACTTTCCGCAGGTGTCGCAGCTGTACGGTTTCTCCCCAGTATGAGTCCTCTTGTGAACGACAAGCGTTGTCCTCTTATGGAATGCCTTGCCGCAAACGTCGCAGACAAGAGACTTCTCGCCGCCGTGGAGTCGTAGATGATCCTGAAGAGAGCCCTTCGAGGAGACCGATTTGCCGCATAGGTGACAGTCAAACTTGTTCTCACCGGTGTGCGACTTGACATGAACCACAAGCGAGTTTTTGTAGGCGAAGGTCTTTCCGCAGAATTCACACTGATGCTTCACGGGTTTAAAGTTTGGATCGTGCATCTTCAAATGTCTGGCGAGGGTGTGATTGTTGGGAAAGGATTTCGCGCAGACCTGGCAAACGTGCTCTTTGGCCTCGTGCTTGACGTTCATGTGTCCGTGAAGCTCGGCGTTTGTGAAGAAGCCCTTACTGCAAATCTCGCAGAATCTCGTGTACTTCTCAAAATGACGACGATGATGCGTGGCCAGCTGAGAGGCCTGGACAAATGCGCGACCGCACACGTCACATACGAAGTTTCGCTCCCTGGTGTGAATCCGCTTGTGCACTGCAAGTGTGTTTGTCCTCTTGAACGACTTATTGCAAACGTCACATTGGTAGGGCCTCGCGTCACTATGAGCCACGAGATGACCTTCGAACAAATTCTTCGATCTAAAGCGCTTCGCACAAATCTGGCACTGATAGAGCCTGTTCTCTGGCACGACTGATTCAGCAAACGTCGCACCGTTCGTCGTCTCCGAAGAAGCAGAGCTCACCTCGCGTTTTGTCGTCTCAATGTTGTTCTCGTAGATTATTCCGAGGCTGCCGTCCTGGGCCTTGTAGCCTTTCGATTCCTTGCAATCCTCCGGTGCACGTGCACGGTCGCGCTCCCTCTTCACAGAACGAGAATACTTGCTCCTGTCGACGAAGGTTATCAGGTCCTCCTGAAATACCACGTGGCTCCTTCGAGAGGAGGTCATCCCTACGGATTCTTCCAACTCGTATTGCTCCTCATCCTGTTTCCCTTCGACGGACTCATCGACTGGCTCTTCCTTCATTTTCGAAAGCCCTTCCCTCCCACTCTCGAGCTCCTCTGACTCCGTTTCTTCCTCTTCCATGGGCGACCTGCAAGTAAAACGAGAACTTGGTCAAACTCGAATGCTTCCCTCTTCGTTAGCTCGCATTCCACATACGTGACGACCTTCATCCCTTTTCCACGAAATTGACTTTATTCTTTCCCTCGGACTTTACAGATTTTACAAGTCTCTCTAAATCAACTACAAGAATACATGTACTGGTACACTGTTTCGAATAGACACGCCGTGACATTGCTCCCGGTCTACTGACTTCTCTTGAAAAGTCTCTTTCGTCCTCGTTCCTTGCGCCCCTGATGCTGCTCCCGCCGCTTTCCTCCTTTTCCAGAAATCTTTCTTGCATACAATCCCTTCTCTTCTCTTCGCTCGAAGAAAAACTGCCGTGGCACGTTCTTCCTTCAATTTCCGGACATACCTGGAAGGGCTTATGCCACCATTCGCGTACAATTCACGCGCACCATTAATCATCATGTTAATTGCAATCAATCTTCGTCTGTGTCAATGAAAGGGCTCCGTGAAAAAAATATACAAAATATATTTCTCCCAAAAAAAGATACAAATGTAAATCGAGAGATGAAAAGCTTGTATAAAGAGACAGTTGAAAAACGGCGAGTGAAAAAATGGCACAAGAATGGGGCACGACGATGGGACACGGTGAAAGGTAATCGCAAATAATCATCGGCAAGAATTCTGGTGAACTCTGAGCTGCGCACTGGAAACGAATCCTTTCGAACAAAGCTTGCAAACATATGGCCGTTCACCGGAATGATAACGTTGATGAATAACCAAGCTCGTCCTCTGCGTATAAGAGTTATTACAGACGTTGCAGCGATACGGTCGTTCACCGGTGTGAGTCCTCCTGTGCACCATCATCGTGGATCTCTTAGTAAAGGCGCGTCCGCAGAGATCACAAACGATCGGCTTCTGTCCAGTGTGAAGTTTCGCGTGATCAAGAAGGGAGGACCTCGTGCAGAGTCCTTTGCCACATACGTCACACTTGTATCTCTTCTCTCCCGTGTGACTGTTGAAGTGCATTTCGAGGGACTTGCGAAGGACAAAGGTCTTGCCGCAAATCTCGCACTGAAACCGTTTGTCCGGCACGTAATCCGGCTGGTGGATTCTCTGATGGCAGCGAAGGAGGGACGCTTCCCTGTATGACCTCCCGCAGGAGGAGCACTCGTGTTCCTTGGCAACGTGCTTCACCTTGTTGTGAGACTGGTAGTCGCTGTTATTGTGGAAGCCCTTGCCGCAGAGCTTACAGAAGACCCTGTAGTCGGCCGTGTGTCGCCTCGCGTGGGCGACCAACTGAGACTTCAGCTTGAAAGCACTGCCGCAGACCTCGCACGCGAAATTTCTTTCGGAGGAGTGCGTCCTTCCATGGATCTTGAGCTCGGTCGACCGTTTGAATTTCTTTCCGCAGATTTGGCACTCGTGCCGGAAGACTTTGCTGTGGACAACCTTATGTTTTCGCAAGAGCTCCTTGTTCACGCAAACGCGATCGCACTGTTCGCACTTTAACCTCTTTTCCGGATCTGGATCTCGATCGGTCCCGACGCCCTTGGCCCTTTCTCTGCCATCCAAGTTAGCCTGTAGTGGCTGCCTCGCATCGAAACAAGCTTGCGCCTCGTCCGACGAAAAGTCAACCGGTATCTTCAAGTCCTCATTGCGCCCATAGACATCCTGAACGTCAACGAGCTCTCGCTGTGGCAGGTAGAAAACGCTGTCTATATCCCTTAAAGCCCCAGCGGATGTCGCGTAGTAAGACGACTGGTGGGATTCAGTCGAGTGACGAGGTGCTCGGGTCTCGTCCTCTCCAGTGCGTGAATCCTTCTCGACGTGCGTCGGCGTACTCGATCCTGCAGCGCAAGCGAGAACAGAGAAGCTCTTGGTTCCGCATGCACTCGGACTGCCCTGGTTATTAGTCCCAGTCACGGAGACCGAGGAACTTGCCGACAGTAGTATTCCGTCGTTCCTTTGATCCAAGGGACTTGAAGACTTCTTGCCAATGATTAACCTGAAAATAAATTGAGAGTCTGATGTATTTTGGAGACTCGAGGAATGTTTGAATTGTTGCGTGGAAAGCAGCGTTTTTACGAGCAGGAAAATAAGCCTTCCTCCTATGCATCCACTCTCACTCTGACATTCACCCTTTCACGCAATCTCTTGGCTTCTTTTTCGTGAACCGGCCGCGATGATTTCATGCGAGGTCACTCTTCTTGGACGGACTTACCTCATATAAGATAACGATAATACTGTGCTCACGAGCTTGCGCCAGAAATGGCACGAAAAAAGAAAAAAAAAAAAGGTAAAGCAGTAAAAGAACCAATAAATGATGTTTATTAGGGCTACAAATTTACAGAATGAGTGAAAAGTTTTCGGAGAATTTGGCATCGTTTGTCAGTGTCGTCTGATTAATCTTGAGCAATCCTCCAAGTAAAGTAATTCCATCGAATTCACCTGAAACTGGAAATATTTGTTACTTGAACGAACATGGACCAGAAACGAGGAGATCACAGTGCTGACGTAGAAGAAATGACGCTCGACAAGAAAAATAAAAAATTCCAGTTATAATTGATCCAAGCGATTCTTCCGAAGCAAAATATCAAAGATACTTACGAGCGACTGTTTTCTGATATATGAAATAATTGACTCGGCGAAATAGTGGGATGGAACGAAAGGACACTCATAGCGACACATCTTTTATTAAGAACGTAGAAGAGAGGGTACGAGTAGCACAGCGACGATATGAAAGTACAATTTGATTACTCGCTCTGGCTGTAAAAAAAAGTCTCATTATCTGAAAACGAAGGAAAATGTAAATTGTTGACACGATGACACGTTGACAAAAGCATGGTGTCCCATGACATGCAGCTCGCTCTCTCGACGACTATTTACACGGCGGCGCAAGGCGTAAAATTGAGGATGTCAACTGCAGGCTTTCCCGGAGCATTAGGAGGTTCACCGAGGTCAGTGCACACACAGCGCCACACGATCGGATGTTCGATGGAATCCCAAGAACTCATTTGCCCTCGTTGTGCGACTTGATGTGCGAATTAAGGGATCCCTGCTGCGTGAATCTCTTTTGGCAGAGCTTACACTCGTAGGGCCGTTCCCCCGTGTGTGTCCTCAGATGGACGATGAGGTACTTGCGGACGCTAAAGGCCTTTCCACATACTTCGCAAACGTGAGGCTTTTCACCCGAATGGATGCGCATGTGAATCTGCAGATACGTCTTGCTCGATACGGATTTCCCGCATATCTCGCAGGTTATCTGATTCTCTCCGGTGTGAATCTTCAGATGGACCTTCAACGCAGCTTTCCAATAGCTTTCGAAGTTGCATATGCTGCACTTGTGCTTCTCCCGCTCTCCGTGAGATTTCATATGCATGTTCAGGTATGCTGCACTCGCGTAAGGCGTCTTGCAAATCTTGCAAACGAACGGTTTTTCCCCAGTGTGCGTGAGCACGTGTCGCTCGAGTGTCTGATTCGTGTAGAAGCCCTTGTTGCAGGTCTCGCAGTAGATCACATACTCCTGATTGTGCTTCTTCTTGTGAAGCCGCAAATCATAACCGGACACTTTCGAGATGCCGCATATGTCGCACGTAAATCGCTTATTGTGCTGCTTCAGGTGAGTCTTAAGAAATTCCTCGGTCTTGAAGCACTTGCCACAAAGAATGCACTGGAACGGTCGTTCCTGCTGGTGCACCTTGATCCTGTGCTTCTGCAGCTTCTCGTCGTCAGAAAAGACCTTGTCGCACTCGGCGCACCGCCCGCCGCTCTTTCTCTCGTGATTTTGTCTGTGCTTGAGAAACTGCATTTTCTTCTTAACCTTCTTCCCGCATATGTCGCACTCGTAGCTTCCCTGACATCCAGAGATTGACTTTCTTTCCGCAAATTTATCTCGTATTCTCCTTCGATCGCGTCTCTCTATCTCGCCCGTTTCTCCTCCTTCCAATTTGATCTCCCCCGCTTCTAGAATGTACTCCTCGGCCTCCTGAGCTTCCGAAAGAATTGCAACCTGCTCCTCCAGCTGCTCTTGTCGCTCGATATTATTGAATCCGGCCACGACCACAGGATATATGCTGCTGCTGCTGCCGCCGCCACCGATGCTGCTACTGCCGCTGCTGCTGCTGCTGCTGCTGTTGCTGCTGCTGTTGCTGCTGCTACTGCTGTTACTAATGCTGCCAACGACGATAACGTTGTTGCCAAATTCGTTCTCCTCGAGAACCTCCTCATCGGGCTCAACCTTGGTCAGGGCTTCGTGGAAGTCCGCTGCGCACCTGAAAGCAAGGACGGAGTGATCAGTGCGCTCGAACGCTCTAACCGGATGACAGCTAGAACCTTCGGCCAAGGAATCTCTCACGTCCAAGATCATGCATGACCACCTTAACCTCTCCCGTTCCTGCCTTGCCGTGCTATCACTCTTTCATTCTGCCATTCATTCATTATGCACCTCTTCGTGCGGCTTTCAAACAAGTGCTCTTCTTGGCGATACCGCATGTATTTCAAGGGTCCGTGAGAATCAGAGTGAAATCTTAAAAACACTTTATTGACCTCTAAACGTAATTAAATTATACTTAACATAAGCTAGTGGATTCCTAGGAGCTCTACGTTACACAATGCAGAATTACGATTGGCCGCGAACTCTTCCAGCAACTCCTTGGAGTGACGCGCTTCACGCAGAAGCTGCGCTGAAAAAGTACGTCCCCCACAAACTTCACCCTAGTATCTGTGGTAGCCAAATATTTTCTTACGTTGGTCTCGCAGAAGTTCCAAAATTCGCGACTGCATCGTTCACCGAAACCTCCGGAGTGCCGTGTCTCTGCGAACACACGTTTAGAGTCAAGGCAATTTTCCCTCCTTCTCGAGCGAACTTTGAACATCCCTGCGGCAGTCTAGAGAGCAGCGCAACTGTTGCGGATGTGACAGTCGTGCTGAATCTCCGTCTCATGAAGGCTCGTTTCTTAGGGTTGCGTTTTTCGATTTGCTCCTCACTCCACTCAGTAGAATCGCAAAACAGCTTGGAAAAATGTCCGAGGTTTTTATGCAATCTCAATTTCTCTTTAAGCTGATCCGGAACCGAGTGAGAAGCTGACTTCACCTTGAAGCTTTTCATTGAGCTTTTCTTCTTCTCTGAGTCGGCGTATGAGCTACGTGTCGATTACGACTAAACCTGCAAGCGAAATGGACTCGTGAGCTTTTTGCTAAGGACACTTCAGTTAGCAGGATGCAGTTAAATGGATCGCTGCGTTGGCAGTCGAGATTTCCGGTCAAACTAGAACGCAATCTTTAAAGAATCAGTCACAGTTTTCACAGGTTGGCTCTACCCCATTTACTCCATTTGAGGACACAGACTTCCTGGCACTAAGGACGATCCTCAGTCGGAAGTGTGGCCAGTCTCGTGCCTACGCTGATGAGCCTTCAGGGATCCGTGCTGTGTAAACCACTTATCGCATCGTTCACACTTGTACGGTCTTTCACCGGTGTGAGTTCTTTTGTGAATGAGAAGATTCTTCCTCGAACTGAAGGTCTTGCCGCACACTTCGCAAATATGCGGTCTCTCGCCAGTGTGAACTCGCATATGCGTGGACATGTAGTCCCTGTTGATGAGCTTCGTGCAAACCTCGCACGGCACCTGATTTTCCCCGGTGTGAGTTCTGACGTGTTGCTTCAGACTCTTTTTATAGTACGTTTCGAATTGACACAGGGCGCACTTGAACCTAGTTCTGGTTTTGGGATCGTTGTGTGTCTTCAGGTGAACCTTGAGATAGCCCGGAGAGCGATAGGATGTCTGGCAGACGTGACAGACGTAAGGTCGGGCGTCGGTGTGACTGATAGCGTGAAGTCTCAGAGTCGCCTTGTTATAGAAACCTTTTCCACAGATGTCGCAAAATTCGCGAAACTCTTTGGTGTGCCGTCTGATGTGCAGCTTAAGCATATAGTCGGAGCGACGCTTCGCCCCACAAATGTGACAGACATAAGGCCTCTCGTGAAGAGCCATGTGCAACGCCAAGTAGCTCTTCTTCTTAAAGACCTTTTTACAGACGTCGCATTCGACTGGTCCCTCCTCCGGATGAGCGAGCTCGACGTGCTCGCGCAACTCTTCCTCGCTAAGCCACCATTTGTCGCACTTGGCGCACCGAACTCGCACCCTGCCCAGGTGACTTGCACGATGACGCGCCAAGTGCAATTTCTTGGGGAACATCTCGTGGCAGTGATCGCACTCGTACATCGGTGGCTGCGTTGGATCTTGGGGAAGGAAGGTGGGCCGATGTTTTCGACGATGATTAAAGAGAAGATTGCGCGACGAGAAGAGCTGATCGCAGAGGTCGCAGGCCACGACTTCCTCGAGCGGCTTGGCATGGCGGTCAAGGTGAACCTTTAGGTTGTTTGGCCAGATGGTCTTGTAGTCGCACAATTGGCAGTCGTAACGCCTCGGTTTACCGTGAATCATTTTCATATGTGCGTTCATAGAATTCTTGCAAGAAAATGAAGTCGCACAAACGAGACATCGAAAGGGTCTACTCGCACTTCCTAAAGAAAGTTTATTCAGTTCTGCTCGTACCCTGAGGCCCTGCCCTTTCAGATTCCTGAAAAGAAACAGCTCGTGTCAATTGCATAACGGCATAAGTAGAGAGCAACAGGAAGTAACGCGATTCTACATTGGCGTGAATCGTGGACTGAGTATACGAAGAAGAAAAAAAAAAAAAAAAAAAAACAAAACACTGAACAGCGTGACCTCAATCCAATTACTCGAACGGCTGACACCACGACGAAGCCTTGCAATAACTCTTGCCATTTCCTTAGGATCGAAGACTAAGGATGTCGGGATGAAAGAAATTGACAAAGCACGCGAAGTGAAAAGCGGTTGCTCTTTATTCGAGAATAGTATCGACTAATACAACGGCGGGTGAAGATGGCGCAAAGCACAAATAGCTTGATTGCGTAGAAATCGTCCGTTGGTCCAGGCCACTTTCAGTCGCAATCGCCAAGCCAGAACAGACGGGACCGCTGCTCGTTCTAGCGTCGATTTATCCACGATTGGTGGTCTAGCATGCATATCTGAATGAAAAGCGTGAGCTCATTTCGGATTATCGTGGCGTCTGAGATGTGCACTCAGAGTTCCACGCTGAGTGAATCTCTTTTCGCAAATCTTACACTTGTAGGGTCTCTCGCCAGTGTGCGTCCTTCTGTGCTTGATCAAGTACTTTCGCGAGCTAAAGGCTTTGCCGCAAAACTCACAGACCTCTGGCTTCTCGCCAGTGTGAATTCTAATGTGAATCTTCATGTACTGCCGACGAATGAGTTTTCCACACACTTCGCAGGGCACCTGACTCTCGCCAGTGTGTGTCCACATGTGCTCCTTGTAGCAATAACTGTAAAACGTTTCGAAGTTGCATATCTCACATTTGTACCTTTTCCTGGTCTCCGGTTTGCTGTGAATCTTCATGTGACTCCTGAGATAAACGCGATTCCCGAAGGACTTGTGGCAAATCTCGCATGTGCACGGCTTCTCGTTCGTGTGAACGCTCATGTGCGTCTTAAGAGTGGCCTTTAGATAAAATCCCTTGTTGCAAATTTCGCAAAATTCCGTGAATTCTTTATTATGCCGCCTGATGTGGATCTTCAAATAATACTCGGAAGTGAGCTTGGCGCCGCACACATGACATATATGAGGCGCTCCGTGAAGAGTCATGTGGACGTTCAAGTACTTCTTCTTCTTGAAAACTTTGTGACAGACGTTGCACTCGATTGGACCCTGGGAACACTTTTCTTGGCCGTTTCGTATTTTTGAAAGCTTGTGTTTTTGCGTTTGCTTCTTTTGCTTGTTTTGCGATGACATCTTCACGTGCCCCAGCCGATGCTTATTCAGCTGAAGCTTCCTGTGGAAGCGTGTACCGCATACGTCGCACTCGTGCGTCCCGTATTCCTCTCGCAGACTCCCGCGCAAGCGCACGCTCGCAAGTTCGCGCCGAGGACTCGTGCCTCCGCAAGCGTCAGGGGGGGCACCGTCTTCCGAAAACTCCTCCGCTCCCTGCCCCTGCTCATCCTCCCTCTCCATCTGCTGACTCTTCTCGCTATCCAAGGCTGCACGAAGGTTCATCCGGACGGTGTGGACTTTTGCCGAATGATTCGATACACTCACCTTCTTTGTCGTCTTTCTTAGAGCGCCTATCCCCAAACGCCTGCAAAGACAACAAATTGGCTAAATGCAGGAATGACGTGCGAAAAGGACATTGCGTCCTCTTAACGTGTTTACAACATCTGCCTTCCCCAGAGGAAATATTCGCTGGATTTCCGGAAGCACGACCCAATGAGCTAATCGAGCGGATCGTGAATCACGATCGATTGACGGAAGCAGCCGAGAGAAAAAAACCCGCAACCGCGTCATTCAAATCGATTCGCAATATAAATATGGAGATCAACTCGAACTCGAAGACGTCGCAAGCAAAACTCGTCGCTACTTATACGAGGATGCGTTTGACTTCCCAGTGAACAGAGACCCGTCGAATACGATTGGTTATTGTCACAACGGCCATTGATAGTATTAAGACGGGAATAGATCAGTAACGTGCTTGGAGCAAATTCATTAAAGACTATTTATTTCCACGCGGGCCATTAAAAGAAGTGTAAGAAAAGAAATGTAGAAATCTGATAAATAAAGCGAATGAAAGACAAAGAAGTCGGGCCATTCGCGGAGAAGCCTGTAAGATACGTGTGGACGACTACCAACGATTGTATGGAGTGAGGAGGAGTGAGGAGGAGTGAGGAGTGGAGAGAAGAGAGATATGTGTCGAGTGGAAGATTCGGAGAGCGATAATCAAACGTCAGCAGCCACGTCGCGGCCGAGTCCGATGGAGTCGGTGGACTTCCGGTGCGACCTGAGGTGAGCAGTGAGCGTTCCTTTTTGAGTGAATCTCTTCTGGCAGAGCGAGCATTCGTAAGGTTTCTCGCCGGTGTGCGTGCGCCCATGAATCCTGAGGTACTTCCTGGCACTGAAGGCCTTTCCGCAGACCTCGCAAGCGTGCGGTTTCTCGCCCGTGTGTATGCGCATGTGGATGACCAGGTAGGCCTTACTGGAGACCGATTTGCCGCACACGTGACACTCGTAATTCTCCCCTGTATGAATTCGCATATGAACCTTGAGAGCGCCGCGCCAGCAGCTCCGAAAATCGCAGAATTCGCACTTGTACTTCTTCTCGCGAGTTCCGTGCGTCGCCAAGTGCAGTTTGAGGTAGCCCCGGCTGCTGAAAGAGGAGCCGCAGGTCGAACAGGGGAAGGGCTTCTCGCCCGAGTGCGTCGTCATGTGCTGCTGGAGGCTGGCCCTCGTGTAGAAGCCCTTGGTGCATATCTCACAGAAGAGATCGTACTCCTTGTTGTGTCGCTTCTTGTGATACTCGAGATTGCAGAGCGTAGCCGTCGAAGCGCCGCAGACGTCGCAGATGAAAACCTTGTCGTGTATTTTCATGTGGACGTTAAGGAACTGTCGAAGCTTGAAGGATTTACCGCAGACCTTGCAGAAGAAGGGCTTCTCCTGGATGTGCTCGCGAATTCTGTGATAGTAGAGTCGCTGATGCGTAGCAAATCGCTGCTCGCAGCTCTGGCACTGATAAGGCTCCTCGCCGGTGTGAATGCGCCTGTGTTCGGCAAACACGTCCTTCAGGCGAATTCGCATGCCACAAAAGTCGCACTCGTACATTGCCGGCTCTTGGCCGTTTTCCGGGATGTAGGTCGGCTTGTGAGCACGACGATGAGCGTGCAGTTCGCCCCTCTCGCTAAAGGACCGGTCGCAGAAGTCGCAGACGAGCCGGCTGTCCGATTTTCGCGAAGGATTGCGAATCCCGCGCGATCTGCAACGAGAACATGGAGCATTGCGTTACGCAAGGGAAATCTCTACTCTCATTTTCGGATCATCCACCCATTCTGATTCGCAACATCCGTCGCAGACTCTACGCTGACGACGAGACACCTTGGCAGGAGGAGAAAGCAACGACCGAAATAGTTACCGCCGCCATCTTCCTACCTGCGTCAACCGATTCCTTTTTTCGCTTGGACCAGAAGCTGCGAACGCCTTCGAAAACAAAGATGTATGCACGTCATAACGCGACCCCACTATAATTTTACCGATTTCGAGACTCGCCCGTCCAAAAGAGAGATGGTCGACAACTCCTCCTCGTCCTTCTTGGATGCGACACTGAAAACGACGGGTCGCAGAAAAGTACCATACAACACCTTCAAAAGTATATAATGTTATTTTATTATTACATAAACATCGTTACATATACAACCGAACAAAGTTTTCGAAGAAAGAAAGAGAGAAAGAGAGAAAGAGTGAAAGAGCGAGAGTGAAATTGAGGTCAGTCAAAAGCTGCACTCCGATCCAATGTATGCTGCAAAGTTAACGATGATCGTCAAGTGGAAAGGAGTAAAGATCCAATAATTTCTGCTAAACTCTCAACAAGCCGAGGGCCTCGCGAGGATCGCCGTTGACGCTCAGTGATATTCGTTTCCAGGTACGGTTTTGGTCAAACGGTTATCATCAAACATTTGTAATCTAATACGTATAAAAGTTTCAGAAGAAGACGAGCGTCTTCGGTGAAACTTGTATTTACAAAAAGATAGACCATTTACAACCGTCTTTTTCAGCAACCATGCTTCGAGTGAAAAAGTAAATATGATGAAGTATCAGTGAAATACTTTTAAAATGCAAGAACAATGATACAGAGTGAATTAATAAGTAATCGAGGCGGCACGTGCTACACGTGCTACGCGTGCGTGGGTATGAAACAAAAACATAATTAATATTATATAAAAATGTGAATAACACAATTACTCGAATACGCGACTATTCTAAAGGACATAACAATATAAAGTAATTTAACCTTTAAGCTGCCGCTTTTTTTGAATATCAAAAAATCGTACGTTTGCGATAAAAACCCATACAAATGTTTTCCAAACAACTGGTGCAAAACATCCGATAAATATTCGAGCCGCTATAGCGGCCACGCGGCAGCCCGAAGGTTCATAGTATTGCGGTAACGGTGTTTTTCGTAAATTTTCGAATTGTCTAAAGTAACAAACGAGTAAACATATGCATATATACTTTTCATGAAACAGCTTCTAATAGATCGTGTTAGGCGGATATTCTGAATATATAAAAAATAATTGCTATGGAATGTAAAAGAGAGAGTAACAAATCCGGCTAATAAAAAAGAAAATACTAACAATGAGAATTACAGTAGCGAGTTCGGAGCATATCTCGCGCCACGTGTAAAAGCGCGACATTCGCTCTTAAGATAGTTCGATTGGATTTGCACGCACATTGACGTACATACTAATATATCATAAAGTCTTCTTTGTCGACGGAAACCAAGAAAACATCGATTCACTGTTTAGGTCTTCAAATATTCAAGACTTTGTATGGCTCTTACACTGCTTTCGTAGTAAATAAGAAACTTCAAATTCGAACGTTCAGCCATCTTGACTTTTAAGAATGTGTTTCCTCGCTCTACTTTACTAATATATTTCCAATTTTCTTGGAATCCTTTGATCGTCACAATTTTTTGACAAACAAAAAAACAAAATGCTTCTCCATAAGAAGCGATCAAAATAGTTGATGGTCTATACGAACGATCACAGTAGGAAAATATTTATCTTGACGTACGGATGATGCAATTTTTCATCTTGAGTCAGTGCAACATCAATCGAACTAGCTGAATATCAAGAGGTCTCAAATGTCTAAGTGTACAAAATTGCAAAAAGTTTTCGAAATATATTAAGGCGTATCTCGCACGGACGGAAAAAGCCTTCGAGAGTTCCCGAATTTCAGAGCGAATACCGCTTGAACAATTTCGAAAGAATCGCTCGCGAAAGGACGGTTAATATTTAGGAACTAAGGCACACAACGTCCGCATTCTGGACTGCCAAATCTCTAAAGTAGTTGCACCATCGGCGCTAAAATCGACGCTAGAAATAGTTAAAGCCTACGTTTTCACAGTAATGAGAGAATCCATTTTTGCTTGGTTCGTAGTCAAAAGTCTGTGAAATTGTGTGAATGCAACTGTAAAACTTCTTTAACCCTTTCGCTACGAAGCCTATATATGGAATCTGAAATCTCTACCAGGCTTGGTTTGTACACACTGTACACTTTACATGCCACGCCTGCCGTAGCGAAAGGTGTTGTTATAACCCTTTTCTTTCTTTTTTTTTTCTTTTTTTTTTTACATAATGCAAAGAATATAGAGGCCGAAACAATAAATAAATCTTTCAAAAAAATATTATAAAATGCGTCTCAAATAGTTAATATAATCTCGTATGCAGTCATGTAAACAATTTTTAGTCTCTATAATCGGAAAGTTAACTTACAACGTAGAATTTACTCTATAAAGACAATACGAGCCAAGTTAGCAGTTAGCATTTAGCAGTTAGTGATTAGCGGTTAGCAGTTTGCCTGTCAATTCATAGAGATTCTATTCCTAGAAGAAATCCATTTCAAAGCACCAATATGCCCAGCAGCTAATTCTCTACTTGTCTCTATACTTGCTGTCTGTCCGTTCGGCTTCTATGCTCGTAACGTCAGTTCATCCCAAAGAGAGTCAACCTCTCTCTCTCTCTCTCTCTTTCTCTCTCTCTTTATTTCTCTCTCCTCTAGCCAGGCAACATGACAGTCACGGTATCGTGACGCTGTTGGTGCAGTTCTTGTTGATGTTGTTGTTGCTGTTCTTGCTGCTGCTGCTGCTGCTGCTGCTGATGTTGTTGTTGTTGTTGTTGTTGTTGTTGTTGTTGATCTTGGTGGTGATGGTGATGGTGGGGGTGGTGCTGGTGCTGGTGCTGTTGCTGCTCCTGCTGTGCGCGAGCGTTCTGCTTGGCATGCGTCTTGAGATGAGAATTGAGCATAGTCTTGGAAGCGAAAGATTTATGGCAAAAGGTGCAAGGATAAGGCCTGTCTCCAGTGTGGCCCCGCAGATGAACGACCAGAGTGGTCCTCTGCGTGAATCGTTTCTCGCAATGTGTACACTTGTGAGGTCGTTCGCCGGTGTGAGTGCGCCTGTGGACGCTCAAGTAATTCTGCGAGATGAATCCTTTGCCGCAGAGGTCGCAGACGTGTGGCTTCTCGCCCGTATGTTTCCTTACGTGCACCGTCAGGTAGGTCTTACTGGATACGGCCTTGCCGCATATGTGACAAACGAATTCATTTTGACTACCAGAGGTACCGTGTGTCTTCATGTGCACCAGGAGGACCTGCTTCCTGGAGAAGCGCTTATTACAGAGCTCGCAGTGATGCTTCTTCTGAGGTGGCACGTAATCGGGCTGGTGCAGCTTGGCGTGAAGTCGGAGTCCTTGACGATAACGAAAGGTCGCGCTGCATATCTCGCACTGGAAGGGCTTCTCCTTCGAGTGCATCAACTGATGCTCCAGGTAGTTGCTCTTCGCGTAGAATCCCGTGCCGCATATCTCGCAATGAAATTTGTACTCAAAGTTGTGGCGGCGCTGATGGCTCAAGAGATTCTGTCGGTGGACACTCGCGTAGCCACAAGTCTCGCAGGTGTGACTCTTCTCGCCGGTGTGAACCAGCTGATGCTTCCGGAGGACCGAGGGCGTCGTGTACGATCGACCGCAGTGTTCGCACGCATAAGCACCACCCGAAGTCGCTATCCCAGCTCCCACTTCGATGCCAACAGTCTCACTGACCGAATCTCCTGTTGTTACCTCGGTTTCACAATCGGTTTCCACCTCAACCGCGAGAATTTTCTCCTCGTGTTGAGTCTTGAGATGTGCGTCCTGCGCCTGCTTCGATACAAAACCCTCGCCGCAAATGGTACATGGGAAGATGCTCTCCTCGACGATCCCGACCCCAATTGCAACCCCGACCCCCCCGACAACGTTCTGCGGAATCAGCCTGATTTCGGTATTGTCGCTAAATACCTTTGCGCTCAATTCACTGCCATCGCACTCCTGCGGCAGCATCGTGATCTTTGAAACATAATATCTGCAAATAAGAGAGAGACGATCAATGCTAGTCGTATCCCGTGTCACTACAGAACTTTTACATTATCCTCGCGCGGCTTTATGTACAAACTCCGATTTTCTCATACACTCTTGCATTCTATTTGCGTTTCTCAAAAAAAAAAAAAAAAAAAAAAATGAAATATAAATAATCGCATAAAGCTCACCGTGCTTTTCGGTCGAGCACTGCACTAGTAAAAACGCATCATCCATATTCCGTGACCCAACCTCAATATGGAAAAAAAAACTCCTAGTCTTCCCGTACTCTAGACACGCTACGCATACATACACCTCGTATCTATCCCACCTCTCAGATTTACTCCACTCGGAAGAATTCCAAAGGACATTCCTTCAGGAAACAACAATTCCTCGTGTTAGTAGCATCGCATATGATGGGGATATTCATACAATTGCAATAATTGTCTCCATATTCATTTCAGCAATTTTAATGGACTGTTCGTGTTAGTACATTTACCTTTAATAGAGATCTTATCGTCTAAGGGAATCCTCTCCCGCGCACCCTCGCTCCCTTTCTCATTTCAGTAAATTTTGCCGTGTTGTAGCAGCGCAGCACAGATCGAAAGCGGCTCTCCCAAGTGTCGCGAGGACCCAATCACTATGTACAGGATGCATCTCGATGAGTTTAACTTTTAACGATAAACTCACCAGAAAAGTATGGACCAGCATCGACGAAGAATCTCCAGATAAACTTGAGAGACTTTTTCCATCTTCGATGTGTCCTGTGCTGCTTTAAAGTACACAACTTTTTACTCAAAACTTTCACTCTCTCTCGTATAAATCCCTGTATAGGTATTTTGAATGACAACGGTGGAAATGATTGTTGAGAACGTTGACGTTGACGTTGACGTTGACGTTGACGTTGACGTTGACCACGATGATAACGAAGACTGGAAACGGCGACGGCAACAATAATGACATTATTTTCCGCAAGCGTATATTTTTCGTGTCCCATCAAAATCTAAACGGGAGATGCAAAAAAAGATACTACTACTTACCAATTGCAGTATGACGCGACTTTTTACTCGAATGTCGGCAGTATCGTACCATTGTAATTACGTCAAAACTATTTAAGACGATAAGAAAATACGAAAGGAGAGCAAACATAACTCTTGGCGAAAATGATGAAAATTTCCCTCGCGAACCTATTACAGCAGAAAGTATATGAAATATATTAAATTAATTTCGATTTCGATTAGATTCACACCAATGGCTAATTCGCCACGCAATACTAATAAACGCTTAAAACTCCGTAAAAAGTAAATAAATTCGAAGAAGCGTGGCGAAACTTTCAATCACTTACTTATCTGCATATTAGCAATGCTCGTTAGCTGAGTAATAATAATGGAACGTGGAGCAGTTATACATTCATTTATATTTCTCAGATTAATAATACAACCGGCATCTTCCGACTTCCAAAGACAATGTATTAGACGGACATTACACGAACATAAACATGGCTAGAATTAATGAGAAAACTTGATCTTACCTTGAGGCGCACATATTTCAGTTAAATTTTCAGCTTTGCTGTTCCTGTTTAAAAAAATAAAAATCAATAGAAATTGAAAAGAAACCCGTATTTGACAATTGCACAATAATTGGATAACTTCAACAAATATTTCCGATAGATTTAATGACAGAACTACAACCTCTTAGCCTCGGTGGTTTTGAATGAAATTTTGCGAAAATCTAGTAGTTAACGGACCTCATGACTGTTTCTTCAAAAGTCCATTCAAACGGTACTTAAAATCCGTTGAAAAGTACGTAGGTGCCATCGAGAACTTTAATGCTAAAACGATATTAAATGGAGAAATGCGAATCTAATTGAATCTATAGAATTACACCCATCGACATCTTAATAGCAATGTATCCCAAGAATAAGCTGCCGTGCAGTGTTGTCCAATGATACGCTAAACAGGTACGTCGTCATCTGCCCGATATATGGTACTCCTCTGTAAGGCAAAGTAGTAGAGTCAAGAATTCGAGCGTCTTCGCAATTGCAAGTAAAATTCGAGCTAGAACCAAAGTGAAAGTTTGTCGACGGTATCATCGTCATCGTCTCTAGAAGATACTAGGAAACTTTGTTCATCATTAAATGCAGTGCATATTGATACGCGATCAACTGAGTGTATTTTTCGGCATTAATCCGACATCGTGCAGCGCTATCATTAACCAGAGGAGAAACGGACCGATCCATGGGAATGCTATTCTAACAAACGCTATGCCGCAGAGAAAGTGTTACTTATTTGAAATCAATAATAAAAATGTCTACTCAATTTCCAGAGCCACTAGTAGATTTACCGCCATCGGTCAGTCGCGCATTAAATACACGAGAGACATAAAATCCCGTTAAGACAGGACAGATTGACGATCGACCCTCACGTCCTCAAGTTGCCTGCCGATTGCCGATTGCCACTATTACTCTACTCTAGTCTACTCTGGTCTAACCGACGAGACTAAAGACAGCGAGAGAGAAATCTCTCACCTATCTTTCATCCTTCAATTTTATAAGCGTATTTTGGAGCGGAAGCTTCTGTATAATTAATTTTGCGTAACTATTCTCGTTGTGCAACCACAGCAGCTCACCCGCCTCGCCTCCTTGCACTCTTTTATCGGTGCAAATTCTAATTGCGCTTCTTCAAATTTCATTCAAATTGACATTCTCGTCAGGCAGCGTCTGCATTTCACGAGGCTGGATCTGATACGTAGGGTAGCCAAATATATTATCTATATACATAGCTGTTAACCTAATTGCCAATATACCTACGAGTACGTAGATTAAGTATCCGCGTCTTGCTTTCTAATTGCATACGAAACACAACGCCCATAGAAACGTACAAATGGTATCACAGTGAGGGCATTCGCGTGTTACTAATAAGAAAGTGGATCGAAGGATTTTAGATTCTTCAGTGTAGCTGAACATCTTTCACTTGGCAACGGTCCCACTGAACGTGATGACCGAGTCTCTACGGCGTCCCTAGTGCAATAACAACAGGGAAACGAAACAACGTTCATTTAGAACGGCTACACAAAAGTGCAATAATAACATAATAACTGCGAAATAACTATAAATAAAAAGAGACGAGGAGTGCGAGGACGACGGTCAAGAACGAGAATGAAGATAAGAAAACTCAGTGCTTCTTCATGTGATTGAGCATAATGGTGCGCGTGACGAAGCCCTTTCCGCAAAGGGTGCAGGTATAGGGTCGCTCCCCTGTATGATATCGGCGATGTACGGTCAGCGTGGAGGCCTGAGTGAAGGACTTGCCACACATGGCGCAGAGATACGGACGCTCGCCAGTATGAATGCGCTGATGCACTACGTAATATTTACGGTGGGTGAAGCCCTTGCCACATACGTCGCACACGAGTGGACGCGAGCGATGCATCGCCTTGTGACTAGTCAAGGAGTCGAGAGTCGGGAATTCTTTGTTGCAGGAATCGCAGGGATAGGAAGAATTCCCGACTGCCACGGCTACGGCAACGGACTCCTCTACCACGTTCTTCATTGTCAGCTCCGAAACACTAGGTACCTGCTCGCTCGAGGAACTAGGAGTGCCGCTTCCAGTTGTTTCAACTGACCTAGTAGCTCTCGTTGCGTTGATGCGACCGCTGTTGTTTTTGTTGCTGCTGCTGTTAAAGATGTTACTTGTAGACTTATGAGTTTTTGTGTGATGGTTGTAGGTATTACGCGTCTCAAATCGCAAAGGACATCGGGGACAGGAATAGGGCTTATCCGGAGTAGCGTCGTGAACCTTTTTGTGTCGCTCGAGGAGCGTGCGATATCGGAAGGTCGCAGTGCATTTGTCGCAACCAAAGGGCTTCGTCTCGGCATGCGTGACCTCGTGCATTCGCAAATGACTTTGAGTTGAAAAGGTCTTTGAGCAGATGCCGCAGGAAAACCTACGTTCGAGATCTGAGTGACGCGTTCTCAGATGATAATTTAGTTTGGACCGAGTGTGAAAGACAAGACCGCAGGTAGGACAGACGTGCGACTCTCTTATCATTCGACGATGGTCTGCGTTGAGCTGATGATCAATGGGAGTAGCGATGCCAAGAGCGACGTTTCCAGGCGCGTTCGACGTAATCGAGCCAGCGGAAATGCTGCAGGCACTTGCCGTCGAGATTGAGGAGTCGGCGGGGACGTTCGAGGTTTCGGTAATGGAGTGTAGACTGGGTAAGAGCGCGCTGCCTCCTTGGCCGATCTCGAGCGTCAGAGGCAGCATTGCGTGAAGGAAGGGCGTCGACGTCGGAGGGGATAGAGGAATAAAGTTGCAGTATCCGGCGAGAATGAGTTCGCCACTCTCTGGAGAGGGCGAGAGTATTTGTCGCAACATCCCCGATATTCCACCAAAGAGCTCAGCAGCTTCCCTGAAAGGATAAAACCCAACAACAATGCCACGTGACCGGAAGTGTCCGTTTGAACACGTCAACGAACAGGCGGTGAAAGAGTTGCTTTTGCTTTTGCTTTTGTGTCGTAGTGATGATAATGCTGACGACGGTGATCGTGATGGTGATTACCAATAATGACGGTAGTGCAAAGTGCTACGTTTGACTTGGCTTCACTCGGAGTTTGCTTAGTTGTTGCTTGCAACCAATAATTATCCATCCCACCATTTCCACGGAATCGACGCGTGAGCTTCTTACATTTACATACAGCTCGCACTTCAATTCCGTTCCAGTTCAACCCATCTTGTTTCACCTTGTTGTCTCGTTCCAATTGATCCCCGTGTACCAGGACTTACCGGACTCTGCGCCGTCCTTTGAGCAATCCCGAACCCACCATGCTTACCATTCCAACGTCATTTACATTTAGCTTCCCCCTTTATCACACTCAAAACGCACACATGCGGATGCGTACACGCGCCACTCGCTCCCCCCCCCCCATCCCGTCTCTCTCTCTCTCTCTCTCTCTCTCTTCATCCCTCTCATGCACACATTATATTATCAAGTCTTTACGCGTTCATCCAACTTTACTCTTGATCTACCAGTTACTCATTCCGCCCAGTATCACTTCGACTGATTCTACGTTTCTGGATCCACCAAATTCACAAATGGGATTGAGACACAACAATGTCCCTCTAATAATAAAGCAGGGATGGATGTTCTCGACAAACGCAAATGACGCCAGAAAGTCGTCTTCGAAAAAAGTGCCACTGGGAAATTCACGCGATAACGCGAGTCACGGTAGGAAGCCAACTAAGTCGTAAAAATAATATATTGTAAAGATTTAATAGAACCAAGTGCCTCACCTCCAAATAGTTGTATATTGCAGTAACCCAGAGATCCTCTTCGTAATCTTGATCATCTTGATCATCTTGATCATCTTGACCATCTTCGTCATCACTTAATAATCAAACCACACGATACAATTTAACCACGCGAATTTCCGAGACCGATGTCCTGTTTGGTGAAAGACATCGTAGTACTCTTAAATCTAATATTACATGCGCCCACGATTAGTCACTAAATGTATCGCAATTAAATCAGAGAGAGTCCAAAGTCACGGATGAAAAGGTACAGGCTTCGCTGCCAGTAAATGGCGCAGTGCATGAAAAATTAGTGACGATGCCGGCGCTCGTGTAGAAAGAAGTCACGAGCAAGCCACGCAAGGTACATTCATCGTATCGCAACATGACAGGCAGCATATAAATATAAAGCTTCGTTTGTCCAGCGCTAAACTCACGAGTCAATTCCAGAAGGATGTAAAAATATTACATACATATCGCAGAGCCACGCGCATAAAAGCATCGCGCGATCTCCGTGACTGGGCGAACCTTGAGGCAGCAGCTGGAAAACTAAAATATCGTATAATGACTTTCCGAGTTGCTGCTGAGCAACAAAAAATCGGATCAGCATTAGTCACTTTTAAAATCTGATAATAAAATTATTCGGCGAACTGGTTGAAAAGGAAAAAGCAATGTAAATGAAAGATTCAAGCCATAGACGCCTATGACGAATGCCCAAGAAAATCATACCGTAATATGGCAGCGTAAGTAAATAAATAAAAAATAAGATACTCGCCTTCAACTAAATCATGAAGATACCAAGAAGAGTCGCCGTTATCTTTATGACTTTTCCAGCACTACTGTCTGTTTCTAGTATTTCAGTCTTTTGGATCAATGAGTCTTCTTTCAATGCATTCTTCTTCTTTCACATTAAGAGCCGTGAGCACTTTCGATTATTCTCTTGCGTTCTCTTCATCAGTTACCGATGGGACACTTATTAACCTGCCTCTCGCTCCTCCGACTTGTGTCGAGTGAGACGGCGTTAAAGCGCTCGCGCGATTTCGCTGCGCTGGCGCTTTGTAAATGTCTTAAACGTAAACGCCGAGTGAGGGTGAAGACGACAGATGCAAACTCTTATCGATTGTAAACTAAAGTAGCAGACGAAAGACGGAAAGAAAAGTATAATATGGGGAGAATGACGTAAAGACACTGGAGATCGAAACAGAATTGATCTACGATCGAGAGGCAAAAAAATGGGTTGACTTACTGTTAACGAGAGATGCAAGAGGACTGGGAGACTTGTTGAGCAAATGATATAAAATATAAAATAATTAATGCATAGAGCGTAGACTTAAAGAACTAGAATTAGGCCGGAGGGGGGGGGGGGGGGCTCATGTACCTCGTACCTCATCCCTCATCCCTCATCCCTCACTCTCAGAGTGTAAAATTCGTCGTAGGCGGATGATGCAATGAACGATGCACCGGAGGAATGGCCGTAAGGCAGGAGGCGAACCGTAAGAAACGTAACAAAATTAAGAATAATTTCATCCGCTCGTGGCAGCCACGACACAGACAATACAAGTACACTTATCCAGCTTATCAGACATATGCGTTATACATACATAAAAATAAGAAAATACTAAATTCATTAATCGACTCCCGTTATCGGTGGTGTCGAGTACGAACGGTGGCCGAGTGCGGCATTAGTGCCTTTACGTAAGCGTGGCAATATTATATCGACAACATGGAACACCTCTTCCTCTTGGACAGAGAGATCGATTGCTCTTGCTCTACGTTCTATTTTGTTCATTTGTTCAATATAAATTTGACTTTTAATGCACCTCCTGGTACCTGCTTAGAGCCTCGGCAACCCAAAGCCACAATAACCCTGTGCTTCTCGCGAAATAACCGTCACCAGGTACCGCGCACCGCGATGACGGTAATAGAGACAGAGAGTGGCATTAAAACTGACAACTGCAAGGATCGTCGGATTCGAGAAAACTTCGATGAAACCCCTCTGTCCATTTTCTGATTGTATACACGTAATATTCTAGAGAAGCGTGTGATCGAATGAGGTTCAAACGCGCCAATCGTCAGGAGATCCGCTCGTGGAAAGGCGCGACGAGAACCGCGACGCTGCGCTCCTCCTCTCATTCGAACATACGCCAGACTCATGCTCGTTAGGACAACGCACACGTACAAATTAAATGACCTTTAGCAATTTCAGTCAGAATTCTTGTCACTTGAAAGATTCGAGCTTTTTTCACTTAAACGATCCAAGAATTTCGAAAATCTTGTGACTGCACAACGCGTCTTCGCTAACGGAGCCTCCATTTCTCTCGCCGTGACCAAATTGCCAAAGGTCTAGAGCCAAAGATGGTTGTGGGGTGTGTGCGCACCTACCTTGTGCACGTTCGCACCATACCATGCCACTTTGGACAACGGGTGACTAACTCTCAAGTGTACCTAACGAAGTCTCTGTCCCACATTCTACGTCCCGTATTCGATTTCAAATTTTCAATCTTCACTAAAACACAAATGGGCAAAAATCATTTTTAAAAGATTTCGAGTACTTGATATTCTGTTATTTCAGGCATCAAAATATTTTTATCCAGCAAGATTTGACTCAGTCCTTCGCATATGATATATCGCATATATCCTAAAATTGAATCTCTAACTTGCGTATCGAATAATATAGTCCAGAGGAATCAAACTCTTTCTTTGACTTTTTATTTGACAAAATGTCTCAACGATATATTGCATTCGTGAAATAAAGATTTTTGTTTGAATCGATGAAAACTAGATCTGATTAAACTTGGTTACCGAATGAAAAATTATCAAGAATCGATTCAAATTATAAAAAATCCCATTGCGAAATTTGACCAAGAGTGCAGAGTGTTTAATGATTGTTTGTGTTCTCCACAACGATACCGCATCTTTGGCTCTCGATCAATCGAAGGAAAAGTAAACGAAAACTCACCCAGACTTGGGGTCGCCGTCGGCTGCCTGGGGTATAGACATTTCAGGCATTTCGGTGATTTTTTGTTGCTGCAGTCCCGAAGGGCCTGCCTCGTCGCACGCTAGTGAAACGTTCACGAACGTCGTAGGCTCGATCGTTCTGCTATTACTTGGATCTTCCTCACTCTCCTCTTTAACGGGTAAGCCTAAAAAGAAACAAAACGTGCAGTTGCATGGGCGCTCAAGTACACACAAGACTTTAGCGTTCGAAAATATTTAAGACTTACGAAATTTTCAAAAGAATTAAATAACATACCTTCGTCCGCGTCGCACTCTTCGTCGGAGTTTTCATCCTCGTCAGTGGTGTCCTCCTCGTCGTCTTGATGCGAGGTAGGCGCTGTGACAACGGTAGAAGTGGCTGTGCTTGGATCGGTACCCGCCCCGGCAGTTGCACTGGCACTTCCTTGGTTCTGCGCTAATTGTTCCTGGTGATTGGGTTGCGCACTGGGACCCGCCACCGCCACCACCGCCTGCACTGCTCGCACTGTCTGATCCGCCTGAACGGCGTTACCGCTCGTGTCCATAGGAACTGAGGTGATTTGTTGCTGATTGCCACTGGGTATCATGATAGGCATCCCCAAGCCCATATTGTCTATCATGGTCATACCACCCATGTTAGCTTGGTGCGCGCTCACTTGCTGCATCACGTTACCGCCTAGCCTACTCTCACTGTTTTGTTCCTGCTTCATCACACTCTGTAACACGATAAGCCCAATCATTTATTTCATTAATTTCAATTGCTTCCACTATCTTGTAAGTTATCAAATACTTTCGCGACAAATGCGACCCAAGAGCGAGAGAGTGTCGCGCTTTTCATATATTTTTATCTATTCACTCGTTACCAATCAAACAACCTATTAACGCTGTCGAACGAGTAAAGTTGAACTCTTCGTAGAAAGATTGTTCGATCGACTAAGTTGGTTTTTTTCGATATACTTTAAAGCCAAGCAGTCGTTCGACACTATTGCGTATTACAGATTGCTATTCGCACCAGAGAAAATCTTGCGACCTACACAATTTATGTTTCAGTCAGTGGCTGTCGCGGTTGTCAAGGTAAACACCATTGAATAACAATCGTTGAAAAACAATGGATAGTCGGGCGGGATTCTGGCAAATCGCTGTACGCTCTCCTCCTCGGTTGCATTTGTCCACGTATTACTTTGTTTTCCAAACTTGAGTGAACATTCTTTTAATCACTGATTTATGCCACAAGAAACAACAACGACAAAGATAATAAGGACATTTATAATTACCGGGTTGAGAACTCCGGTGACATAACCCTGTTTGTCCTCCAGGCCAACTTCTCCCAGCCATTGTAGAAGCTGCTTTTCAGCATTGGCCGTTGTATTCCAAAATTGGTAAAATAATTCTACTTTATACACACAGTCATCACATATTTTCTTGGGTAATTTGTCCTCTCTGGCAACCTGCAATCAGAATGGATAAAATTCTTACTCGCTGTATCGTGTGACTGCCCTCGAGCACTCAGCCTCCACGTTCAACTGACAATGAGATCTCTCTGTCGGCGATCAAGTGCGTATCAGAAATCAGAGTAAATTTAGGAACTAACGAAGCTAAGATTATGTACGGATCAAACATTTGTGATTCGAGCAAGGTGGAAGTGAGAAAAGGCGATGCACTTGATGGAGGCCTATCGAAATATAAAGAATGACAATTGTAACGATCTGATAGCTGTGGGAACGTTATACGTCGCTGGAACATGAATCTGCAGATAGAAATACGCTGTTCGATTCAGCTGAGAGAATCGCATGAATCAATAAAACCACCACCGAGATCCGTCAACCATTTGGTGGCACGTAAACGTCGGACATCATTCTGTTTCCATCACCTAATCGAAAGTAGATGAACAAGCGGCGGAATATGGAAATGCAGAATGAGAACGGATAAGCATCGTTAGTTCGCTTGAAATTCGTTATTGATCACTTCGTTGACTTGAGGTATTTACGACGTTTGCCGGCAAACACGTGGCGCGATAAGTAATCGTCGATATCGATTCTGCGTCCCTAATAAGAGAAGTCCCCGCTACTCCATTGAAGCTACATTGTATATGTATATACAAACAATTCGTTCATTTACAAACGGAACATCTTCAAGTGCAATTTGGTTTCCTGAATGAGCAATCGATTAAATATCTCGTACCGTTGGTAAGGTCAAAGCCGAATAAAGAGAACTACAGTGTTGGTAGGTTCGTGCAAAGCGTCAAAGGACGCTGGCTTTCGATGGGACACGCGAGTTCAACGGAGAAAGGAGAAGTAGAAGAAAAAAGGAACATCGGGAATAACGATACGCTGTGAGGGATAAAGGAGAAGGAAAACTACACGAGTGAGACAAAAAAAAACGAGACGATAAAGAGAAAATGAAACAGAGGGGGCCACGAGGAAGAGGGAATAAACTCCAGCACGAAACATAATCTCGAGGGGGGTTAATGGGTAGCAATTAGATGTGTAAAGAAGAATTGGTGAAAGAAAGTGCTAGAACATATCGTAGGAAGAGTCGACGAGAAACTATACACTGCTGTTGGGTAACTTTGTGGCGTTGCGCGAACAGAACGAACCATCTGACTCGTTTACGTTTACATTTCTGTATAAAGCGGCCTTAATTCCCAGCATGTCTAATCTACAAGGTGCGCAAACAAAAATGTACAGAGACAGACCACGTAACCGACTCTCTGGTCTATAGGGAGATTAAAAAGTTGCATGATAAGTCCGAGAGTGGAAGAGAGCTTCTCAAAATGGCCGACGGCTTCGAGCGACGGCGTAGTTGACTTACCTTGACCGGCAGACAGGCAGCGATCTTGAGGAATATCTGCCGAACGTCACCTTCCCCTTCAAAAATCGGCACAGAGACACGATCTTTCACGAGACACAGCCGGCACAGATCCAGATAATCAAGGGAGGACATTTTTCCGTGTAAAACGCCAGTTCGAGACGCAAGCCGCGCCCGTGGACGCGTACGCTGTTTCACCCAAGCCGCAGAAGACCCCGCGTCGTTCGGTGCGCGTCGTTCGTTCACACCGCTTCGGGCAGTCTCGGCCATACTCGAGTGTCCTCGGGTTTTTCCGTCCGCCGTCGGCATGGGTCCGTGTATCGATCGGGCGCGCAGTGCGAAGCCAGCCGACGCCAACCGCCTTTACGCACCAGGTGCGAACCAAGTCTTGACTGGAGCCTTAAGCCGCACTACTTCCAGCCAGTACCCTTGCTCCTCTTAGCTTTCCTTATTTCCCGTCTTCTGAATCGCTCTTCATTAAATGCCCTGCCGTCTTCTCTTCGCTAAACAATGGAAAAAATCAAAGATCGTGCCGATCAAGCTACGATTGAAAAAAATTATGCACGCGTGAGAATGCAACAGTTTGCACTCGTATAACGGGTATAAAATCAAGAGTACATACTCGTCTTATAGTCTCTTCGTTGTTCTACTTACGCTTTATTAACCCGTAGATTCAGATCGAAGCACGATAAACTCCAGGTGAGTGATATTACGAGTGCGGTGTGAATCCGCGAAATTCACTTGTTACGAAATTGTAAACATGACAATGACGTGAGTTCCTCAAGTACACAAAGGATCCTCGTAATATCCTCTGTTTTGACTGGAATAAACGCATCAACGTATTAAACAGCATATTGAAAAAGTAATGTTAAGAATCGTGTTAGAATACATGAAGCAGTAGGATTTGAGCTTCTACTTTTGAGTTAGCTCGAGATAGTGACCGCAGGTGATCAATGTAATGCCGTGACTCTTGAGGTACGGGGCCCCAAAGGCTCATAGCTCGAGCATGGCCGAGAGAATACAAACGTGACAATACATTCCTCGTTTATGCTCATCCGGCAAACAGTTTGTGCCCTGGCACGAACTCACTTTTGATTGGCCGAGAAGCTGATACGACGCTGCTCGACCAATCGACCTCAAGAATTCCAACCAGACATCTCCCAGTCGTTGCATCCGCGCGGGAGAATACACGGCGAGAATCGTGTGGATCGGTGCAGGTCGGTGCAGATCGGTGCACCATAGTTGGTCGAGTGAGAGCGAAAGAGTGAAAGAGAAAGGCGTCATTTTGACCGGTCACGAAGGTTACGCCGTGCTGCTCGAGCATACGATCGTCTTATCCTACACTGTGACTTCTTGCGATACTTTAAGAACGGTCGGACATATCAGAACAGAGCAAACGGGAATATCCTAAGCTAACGTGGAGCGGATCACTGATCACACATGGTCGAGTATCGATTTACGTAGAATGGTTAAGCAATTTTGAACAGATTTGCGTAAACAAGACGATTGAACCGTCTCATTCCTCTCTCTTTCTCTCTCTCTCTCTTCGCTCTGTTCCGATGACTATTGTCTCGCAATTCGACAGTCTACATACCTTCACCTTGTCAAAGAGACTTATTTAGAATCATTATGCGTGATGGCTTTAGAAGAATGTCTGGAGGTGTGCACTCTTGGGTGTCTCGACATTTATTTCCTTAAGCATCAAGTATGTAACGAGTTTCGTCCTGGTCGAAGGCTCGATTGGGACAAAGCATCTCCACACTTTTTTCGGCAACTTTTTTTTATATACTTCCTTTCTTATATCACAATATGTGTAAGAAAAATACCTACGTTCAACCCGCTGGAAAAGCGTCAGTGGTAATTTTATTGCAAGTTACAAGCTTTTGGTTTTAATACAAATTAAAATTAGAGACATAAACTAATGGTAGTCGAAGATTTTAATAATTTTTTACAGAAAGCTACGAACATGGTGAATGCTTGCTGAATGATAATCCCGTGTAACTTCTGCCCGGTTCTACCTTGCGTGCATATCTCCCTTCTCGCTTCTTTTGGCCTCGCCGTTTCCACGTCGTCCTTTCGCGGCGCAAAGCGTCCTGAAGCAGCTTCGAAGCGGATGGAACTGGCGTAGCACCGATTAGTTGCTTTCAATGGCGTAGCGAACTCGGATCTTCAGCTATCAGGAGCAGACGAAGAGCTGAAATATGTAGCGGCAAGAAACTCGAAAAAGTTTAGTTAAAAAAAACTGCTTTATTGTGGCAGAACACATGTATTATCATATACCAGCATATAATTAGGAAGTTCATAGTAATTTACAAATCACGATTCGATTAAAGGTCAATATATATGGCGGTGTGTGCAGGCAGATTTGGGAACCAATTTCGATCACAGTGCGCAGTTTATCGTTAAACGTCCCTGTACCGGAACGCCCTGACGCCCTATGAAAGACACGGGCGTCTCGCTTCAGCGATCCTGAGACGCGATCGTGAGGTCTCATATTCGCTTCTCAACATCTTTATGTTAATAAATTGAAAGTAGGGGATATGTGGTATCGTCTATCGTCTTTCCTTCCTTCTCTTTCCTTGTGACTTGTGACCCCTCCCCCCTGCCCCTCGCGCCCCGACGCTCTTTTTTTCTGTTCACACTACACTTTCTGTACTTCCAGCCGGTGGTTCATCCCCTCCTGCCCTTGCGATCGTTCGCTTCCACTCTTCCGTAACTCCCGCAACACAAGCTAACCTAACCTCTATGAAATCGCGGTCTGGCTAGATTGCCCACCCAGGACCACACGCTCGCTTCCTCCCACCCATCTACCTTGACTCGCTCTTCCTCTTCCTTTTCTTCTGTTATCGGAGCTCGAAACTATAGTCAACCGACGAGTCAAATGTGACATTTTACGAGATTCTTTTGCTTTGCGATTCTTCGAGAGATGACATCTCCAAGACATATTTGCTCGCGGACCGACTATGTAAATAAAAATATTTGGTCCTAGGCGATATTTCATCTTCTCCACTCTGAATAGCTTTAGTCTGATGAGTAACGTCTGCCAAGTTCCCGATGATCGTTTGCGAGTAGACGCGAAGGCTCCTCGTGACGGTTCCTAGTTCGCCTGAGATTTCGATGCGAAGGAGAAACTTGAGTCATTTTTCCGTGACAACGCGTTGTCACGGACTCGCGGCGACTTCTGTCTTTCTTCCTCCCAAGACAACGGCTGCATTAACTGCATTGCTTCGATGCTCGAATGTAATCGATTAATTAATCTTTTAAATGCGTAACTGTAATCGTTAGCTCTATAAGTATAATAGCAAAATTCTCGTCCACGTTCTCCTCGAGTGAACCCAGCCCACCCTGATCCACCTCGATTCGAGCCTCCCCTTTACGGTTCATCGTATTCGGTAACTTATAAACATTTATTACAAATATTATTCTTTATACTCGTACGACGTATCGTTACAGTGTGCTACCGCGTCTGTATCTACTAATACAAATTTAAAAATACGGGAAGTTTTAATGCCATGGCTGCTTAGGGTCTCCCTCTCTCTCTCTTTCTCTCTTTCTCTCTTTCTTTCCTTCTCATGACGCTTCATCGGTCCATTGACATTCTGAAGTTAGAATTGGTCGACATTTCTCCAAGATTTATGCTACACGGAGAACGGTACGCCATATTGATAAATTGTTTTAATCAGCTTAACGACAAAACGTCAATCGACAATGCAAAGTAGAACGCAATGTTGGAGGAATTTCCGTGAGAGCCTTTCCCTCGCAAAGGATGTTCGGCTCTCTGCGTGATATCTTAATTCGTCAGTTTCTCCCTGCGGCCTTCGTCCAATCGCGCATTCAGTTGGCACAACACGCTGTATCGCCGTTCGTCTTGTTCTTAATAATCTCTTACGCAAGGAGAGGTCCGCTTGGACTCTCTCGAGGAAGTTCAGGACGACGCTCCTCGGTCCTCTCGGATGTCTTCGACATCCGTGACCTTCCCCGAGCTACTGGTGCGGGCAATACAATTTGCGTATTACTTTTCAAGGAATCTATATTACAAATATCGTATAATTAATAACAAAATTGTTACGACAAGCATACCATTAATTCGGTGTCGTTACACTTATTATCGTTTAGTTATTCATTAATTCTGTTGCATTTCACATTATAGCCATTTATACTGGTAAGCTGCAATGTTGCAATCATGCAAATCATCTCTAAGCGCAGTCCGGGCACACAGCCACACATTCATAGAAATCGCACCTACGCATCGACGCTCCTCGAAGTAATGAAATACGAGCGTAGCCCCCTTCCTATCTAGCTGGGCAGATCAGTCGCAATCAGTCGCAATCAGTCGCAAATCTCACGAACGTCGCCGTCTCCAGCGTCCCACCATTGTTTCTCCGAATCTAACAAATAGCCAATGTCAGTCCTCTCTGAAACGTGCGCATTCGATATGACAACAGATTATTAAATGGCCCGTCAATTGAAGTAAACGCTTGCATTTCTCACTTTCGTCTTGTATTAGAGACATTCGAGGAGGGTACCCTGTGCGCCTCGACACCTGGACTTACGGTCGCCGAGCATACTCGTAAAAAGGGAAATGGAGAGTCCGAGGCTGCTCCCGCAGCAGCGTTACGATCTGACGGGCCGAATTTCAAGTCGCAACGGGAATCCTTCGCTCCGCTCGAGGGATAATGCAGATTTCTTCTGAACCGGGAGTTCGGATCACGCAGTGTCGCAGCGCGCAGCGAGTCGTCGTGGTGAGCGCTCGATTGCCATTGGTCCAGCGCTGAGAGCACACGGAATGCCTTATGGCAGTTTACTTATAGAGCTTCGAAGCGGACGAGAGTGTGAAACGGAACGCCAAAGTTCGATCACGGTGGAAATACAGTGGTAGAAAATCGGGGACGGCCAAAAATCGGAAAGGTGAAAAAGCGACAAGGAATGACGTTGGAGTACTTATTGTCTATCGTACTCTATTGCATAGGAAACGGGTGATACAAATTCATCGTCATCATTATTATTATTATCGTAAAATGGTACGACGAGATGTATTAAAGGCTAGGGGAAGGGGACGGGGAAGAAAAGGGAAAAGGGAAAAGGGAAAACGGAAGTAGAAGGTGGAGAGTAGATAATATTTTAAACGCATTCCCTATTGTCCGCAGTTTCTCGTTGACTATTCGAATCTTTGCAATTCCCTTATTCTAGATTATGGAAAATCCTCCTGACCGATGCGCGACTCCCGAGTACCTTATTCTAATATATTACAATGTCCCTTTCTTTAATAATAAGGAAGGTGTAGTCGGCATCGCTTCTTTCTCTTTGTCTTAATTCAAATGCGCGACTAACACGTGGCGGGTGGGTCCGTCGTCTCTCGTGGGGACGTGCGGCCGGCATGGCTGCGAGCTGCGCTTCCAGGCTATTCCGGCTAGATAATTGCGAGGTTTTATCATGTCTTCTGGACTTTACCCTCCTCACCTTGCCAGCATCACCACAGCCACGGAGAGGAGGAACACGTGAGCTCGGAAGCATGTGCACGTGGGAATTAAAGGGACGAGATGGAAGGAGTCTTTCCTGGCCGACGTCCTGGTCCACGCTCAAACTTGATAAAGTATCTATGGTAGCTTGTATGGCTCCTTTTGCACGTCCCCGCTACGATTGTTAACAATCCAAATTTTCTTAAAGTTTAAGAAGTGGAAAATCGAGAATGTCAATTCTTCTTGTTCTTGCGTACTATACGTATAATATGTCTCGCAGACATATGTAGGTATATTATACACATCGTAAGTTGAAACACCTTGAGTCGTAGCCCCTAATCATCGTACATGTAACTATATACTTCATATATACAAATTGTAAAATGTTTTTGTTAATTAAAAAGTTTTTTCTTAGCAGTGTGGATGTAGGTAGAAATATCTTTTTTTTCTTTTGTATCTCTCGTGCTACCGAACACATGGTCACTCGCACACCATTTTGTACACGAATATCAAGTTTTTTTTTTCTGTTTTACTAGCCTTGACGCTAGTCCCCCGTCGTTTTGCTCTACTTCTACTTTTTAGAAATCGAAAGAACCGTTATATCGTTTTCTTTGCTTAAACGTTTACTAGTTTTTTCAACATCTTCTAACCCTCGCATTTCCTGGTTATATGTCCTGCGGTTGCCTCCCTCAGCATGAGACGTTACAGCTTTAGGTTAGATTGCGCGTTCACCTGTCTCAAGATAGACCAATGAGAGCGAGCAGGAATCCTGATGGGCGCAGGGGATTCAGCGGCCGCCTGAAGTCCTTCTCGAAAATTGTATTTGGGGTACACCCCCCTCCCCCCCGCCTCACTCATCTATCGAAATACTTATAGAGTGAGTATATATCAGGAATTCACCGTCGAGGAGAAATAAATATCGCTTAGTCTGCAGACTGCAATGGAAATGAAACTTAGCAGCAAAACTTTTTCAATTTCGTATCTAACCCGACTTTCTGCTTTGCGATGAAACTTTAACGCTTTCTCTCTACCTTTTTTCTTTTCTCACCAACGGAACCAAAAAGCCAAAGCCGAGAATTTGAGACATGTGGTGTAGCGCCAGCGGGTTCTCTTTAACCACTAGCCCTTCGCTCGAATTTTCTTCGGGTTCTGGCAATTAGTGGAAAAAAAAAAAAAGCAATACGGAACAACGAAGAGTACGAAGGAATAATGGAAAATAAAGGTTGCCAGATGATCGCGAAATTTTCTGCTTATGCCGGAAGAAAGATAGTTTGTTGTCTTGCACTCCTAGATGGAACTACGACGAGAGCAATGGAGTCGAAATTCTGGATATTGAAAGTATTCCGGATGCTCTGAGTACTCCAGATTGCAGATTGAAGATTGCGTTGATTGTGTGAATTGCGTAAATTGTGGCTCTGGAGGAAGGTAGGGTGTGGGTAGTGTTCGGGCTGACGGGCAGCGTCAGATGCTGGCTCGATGCTGATGCAACGGCGGAAGTTGGAGGAGAGGTGCGAGGGCCGGGGGACGTAGTTCGGTTCGCACACTTAGCACCGGAAGCTGCTGCATCGGAAGGAGGTGTGAGATCTTGCCGGGCGAACGGCGAACCGTAAAGCGCGGTCTCCGCCGTTTCTTGTATAAACCGCTGCAGCGGCAGCTGCAGACTGACTGGTTGTCGTCGAGCGAGATGGTGTCGCCTTGGGTCCCGACCTGACCCGAAAGTATCGAGCCATTCGCCGTGATCACGTCGCCCTCGAGACGCACCGCTCCCTGGGCCGCCTGAAATCGATCCATCCGACATTGCAGACTCTCGTCAATACACGGGCTACCAGCCACTGCCCAGATATCTTTTTCTTTTAATTATATTAACGACTTCGCCCTCAGATGCAAGTACTTGTTTAGTGCGGCCAAGTGGCACTGTCATCCCTCGTCCCTCATTGATCGCGACTATACTTGGAACTGGCTTCTAGTTTGTCGTCCTTGCGAACTTACCTGCAGAGCTTCGGCTTCGTCTCGGCGTTCGTCCTCCGTGTTCATCGTGACGAATCTCAGGACGAGTAAGTTTAGCGAGGCTGCGACAATGGCCAACCCGAAGAGGATGAAGATCAGGGCGAACATGACGTACTCAGGTTTGTTGTCGAGAGCGTTGTCTTTCTGCAGAGCGACCATGTCGCCGAACCCGATGGTCGTCAGGGTGATGAAACAGTAGTAGACAGAGTCAAAGTAGGACCAGCCCTCGTACCTGGAGAACGCAGCGGCGCCACCGGCGATCGTCAGACTCGAGAGCGTCGTCACCACGCAGATTAGGTTCATCTCCGAGGCCTGTATTGGACATCGAATTAGACTTAGGATACTTAACAGTCAAAGATCACTATTTGTCCCTGCTTACACTCCCTGATAGCACACACACACACACACACACACACACACACACCGACGATCGAAGACGACAATTTCAAAAGTCTTGATCCGTCGTCGACCGTTCAGCGGAGGCGCTAATGCGCTTTCCCGTGGTTGGTGGGAGCGCGAGAAAAACGGCACGAAAACGGATGCGCCGTACGTTGAGGACTCCTTCAAGGTGTCCTAAGTTCAAGACCTTCGAATGACGTCATTGGGATGCGTTTGCGCTATCAGGGCTTTACAGGTCAGAATTGAAACCTACTTGGACATCCTTGCAGTGCAACAGTCGTTTGACGTTTTGAATGACAACCGAAGAGAATTTGTTGAGTCGCTCTCCTATGCTCTGGAACATGACGAGACCCAGTGGTATTCCGACGATGGCGTAGCACATGGTGAACAGTTTCCCGCCTATGGTATTCGGCGTCGAGTGTCCGTACCCTGTGAACAAGCGAGAGCAGTTCAAGTCTTTCTTTATATCTGTTAGCCAGTGTCACGCGGCAAGAGACTATCCGAGTATCTTTGCGTATGAAATTTTCTAATCAAATCGAAAGACCGAGTAAAGCAGACTCAGTAGAAAATTCTTATTTCGCGAGATTGGAAATGGAATGAGTGGACCGACGACGTGCACGTTTATGCAATGGAAACGAAGCCGCTGTGAAATGCAATGGAGTCGAGACGTTACCGATAGTCGTGAGGACCGTCGTGGCGTAGTAAAAAGCTCCGGCGAATTTCCACTGCTGCCCAGCCTTGTGTGGCTCCGTCTTTTGCACAACCGTCTCCATGACCTTGAAGTCGTCCTCGCTAATGTTGTATTTGCGTATCACCATTTTCTCTATGGCTGCGGACACAAATGGCAATACACACGATATAGGGATGAAACATTGTCTTTGATAGAACTAGCGCCGTCTACGCGAAAAATTGTGATGAATTCGCGAAATTAATGTGCGTTAACGCGTTTATCGGAAACTACCTACTGTAGCGTCCACGCTCTGACAGGCATGCAAGATAGCTTATGTATAAATTATGGTGATGGGCACGAAGAACGTAGAGCGGTCCGCGGTGAAAACAATGCACAAAGTCCCCTGGTGGCCCCGTGGTCGGCTGGTTGGATGTCTGCGTCGGTAAAGCGAGTCGCTGCATTAATTCAGTTTTTCATCGAAGGATCCTTTATCAGCCGCAGTATCCTTATCTACATCTGAAAGGACGTCGGGTAGCATGCCGATCGACGTGTTGCTAGCATGACACGTTAACTGCCACTAGGAGGATCTTTACCATCTAATGCTTCCCAGCGTCGCTTTTCCGTCTCGGACTCGAGGGCGTCGAAAACTGCAGCGCCAACGAGGAGGTAGGTGAACGTGCAGACGATCAACGATAGGGTCCGGACGTTTTGCTTCTTCATTCTCTAGTGAGCCACATGCTCACTAGCAGGGCCTCGGCCCTAACTGCTTGCATCGCTCAGAGAATTACGGGGTTGGCTGGTGGGCCCATGGCGCCCCTCTGTCTCTACCTGTCACCCTCTTTTTTTCTTGCCTTCCTGCCTTCTTTTGACTGTGCTTCCACCCCTCCCTTCGGCCCGTCTTCCTGGCCTGATTTCGATTGGAAGGTGGTACTTTGGCTCCGGGTATCACAGCCCCGGCTCGCGGCTCCTCTTCACGCTGTCTTCCTGTTCCTTGCGAGCGTCTTCGCAGAGCCGCCTTCGTTCACCTGTAACGCACTGGCGTTGTTATTGGGCCCGTAAAGCCACAAGGGAGAATGCGAAACAGGGCGAAGGAAAAGAGTAACCTGCAGCCTGATCTTTGTTGTCCTTTGCCGTCGACAAAGGTTTCGGCAGAATGATATGGCAGTGCTTTCGCTGCTCCCACTGCCACGTGCCCTCCATTCCTTGGCGTAGCGCGGCGCTCCTCAGCGTTCACTGAAAGCAGAGTGAAACGGGCGTCGATTAGGAGAATGCTCTTCTCGCAGAACACCTCGTAGCCAGTGTATCCCGTATTCCAGGATTACAGCTGTGAGGTGAGGGTCGCGGGGGATGTGGCCCGTAAACTTGTATTACGAACGCGTCATTTAATGACCAAATGCCAAAGTACAGGAGGCGGGTTGTGTCCTTTGGATACAGGCCCGACCGAGAGGGGAATCAAGATGTATGGAGGATTATAAGGGTCACTCGTATTATACATATCTGTAACATCCCGACGCGTCTTGTACCTTCGAAAGTGTCGGCTCCGTGCTCCTTCGCTGCGCCTGCCGGATATCCAGCCAACTTTCATTCTCATTTTCTGCTTGCGATTACAAGCATCGGGTAATATAAAATTGTTATAATTTATGTCGAAATACGGTTGCGCAAAAGTCTAGCTACAATTTTCCACCATCGTGCATTCTTAAAGTCATGCTGCCGCGCCGACGTATGGGAATGAGCGGCAAGTATTTATGGACTTCTTGGTGGTTTTGTAGCGACGGGTCCAGCGTCGGAGTCTGCTGGGACGGCAAGCAGCTCTTGGCTGGCAGAGCTTTTCGTTGCGGATGTGGACGAATGGATGGCGCCGGGGAGGAATCGTGGGAATTCAGCGACTCTTTTGAAGCGATTAAACGCATGCAGTGCAATTGTCGCAACAGAAGATTTAAATGGACGATAAAGGGATCATTAGGTGAACCGACGAAAGTTCAAGGCGACGGTAAATCGTGAGCTGCAGATGCACGTAGCTGATCGTAGCCGCACGCAACTTTGGACTATCTTATAAGTGGCCCGTCAAAGTGATCCGGACGAGAGTTACAAAACTTATGGCCCGTAATTCGAGAGAAAGTTTTCAATATCTAGACGGTTGAGTTTGCTATTATGGCATCCAGTCGTGCCAACGAAAAAAAAACTAGAATTTGTGCTTTTTGTTGAATAAATGTTAAGGGTAACTAATTGTGAGCCCAACTCGCAGCCATTCGAAGCTGTCTTGACCCATTCTGCTCCAGCCAACCAATGATTAATGGCGGCATTAATGGACAGAGAGAGAGAGAGAGAGAGAGAGAGAGAGAGAGAGAGGAGCTAGGGGCTGCCGCGGTCCACGGTATAGCAACGTTCTATCGATTGACCAGAGGTGAAGAGACGCCAGGCGCCGCGACGTCCTCCAACCATTCTCCAGACAACAACATCCAAGAAAATATAGCCCACTGATATGGAAGCTAATGAACCAATTTCGCGTAATAGGCCACTGCCTTCGAGGGAAGCGCGCTGGCCCAGGAGACGGTCTAGGAAAGTTTTGCTGGCAGCGACACGCGATCGTCGACAATCTACGTCCCTTCAGCCGAGCCAACAGGTGTCGCCGTCAGCGTCGCCGAGCTGACATCTGCGAAACAGGCGCGATGGAATGGAAGTTGGTGGTCAGGGCCGCTGGTGCGTCTTGGAACTCGATTGGTGTCCAGCACTTTGTAATTTATTCTGCAACACATCTTTCCGATGCTCATGAGCATCCTTCATCATTCAAATTAATCGATCTTCAACCTGTGCCTTTATCGACTATCGAGTCCGGCCGTCATATCGAATCAAGGATGTACTTGGGTTATTGCTTCATGGCTGCGAAGGGCCAACGGCCATAACTACTCTCCGAAATTAGTCATTAAGTTTAATTGAGATAAAGCGTTTAGGCCTAGTTAGTCTGAGGTAGCACGTCATGTCGTTGAGCACGCCCAGTGGCACTGGTGCGTCCTTTGCATCAGGATCACGGAGACCATTCGGTTTCGCAGGAGATGGTCTCCGATCACCGCAGCGATGTACCATGTATCTGCTCGAGAGACGGTCGACTCGGGCCGAGGGATGAAAGTCGTTAAGATCGGGAGGCTGGAGCGAGACGCCGGTCAGGTGCTGCGACCGTAAGAGTTTGCGGTTCGGCAGTTCACTTCAGTTCAGTTGAATTTGCTCCGCCTCGAAGCTTCCGGAACGTTCAAACGTTGATCACCCCTCCGCGTCTCCATACTGAAACTTAACACACTTACGGGATCCAGTGACGCGAATCCAGCTTGACGTCACTGCGTGAAAATGGGCCATGGCCTCCCTAACCCCTACTCCAGCTTCCCTCAGCCTCTTGCCCCTACCTCTCATCTACACCCTCATCCGCGTACCGCTACTCTTTGCCGTAGTTTGTCCAAACGAAAAATCCTGGCAGGCTGAGCTAATCAACAGGAGCGACGAGAGCAGCGGGTCAGCCTTAGAAAAATTTTTCTTTTACCCAATGGAAGTGAAGCTCGAGTAAGAATTTGAAAACTTCTTTTTCTTTGTCGTCTTACGCTTATATCGGGATGCGTCGCAAGGACGAGGAGGATCTACGTGGGAGACACTCGCTCCCGGAACGACCGTTCCTAGTGCTCCGCAGATTCGTTGTTTGCCTTAGAGCGAAAATGAGTAGATGAAGAATTTCTGTAAAAACTGACAAGCTGGAAAAGAGTAAGTACTGGACGTAAATCGTGCAACGGAACTTATGAATTATACGAAATACAAAAGACATCGATGAATGGACGGATAACGCATTCCGCAATGCGGAACGTTGTTCTTCACCGCACGAGAAACACATTCGCCTTGAGGAGTTCGCTTTGCGAGTTTTCGACCTTCACAAAACGTCGACACGAAACGTTCTTTAGATTCGATAGGTGTGGCTAACAGTTTCATTTTCACCAGATCGTATTCGGGACTCTACTTTTTTTCACTAGTTCAATTTGCTAATTCTGAAAAATCGCAGGGTCGACGGATCGATGTCACATCGATATTCAACCGCAAATAATGCAGCAGAGTCCACTGCACAGGGCCTTTCAAGGGACATGTAAATAAAATTCCTCAACGCATTCTCATTTAGTGCGATGCACTTGATCTTGTCATTGAGCGGAATAGCTGTGCGCGACTGTGTTGTCTCTAATTCTGAAGAGAGCTACAAGGCGATAGTTAGAGATAGAGAGAGAGAGAGAGTGAGGGGGGGGAGGGAGGGGAGCGAGAAAGAGAAGAAAGAAGGAGACACGAAGCGGAATGGATATTCAATGCTATTCCAGTCGATAGGAGTCAAATTGCGAACAACTAACCAATAACACGAAAGTCAAGTTGATCGGGTCGAATTACTCGTCGCGCTACGGGTGAAGTGCGATGCGCGGTTGCATGTGCATCGCGTTTGCTCCGATTCCGATGTCAAGGATACGCGTGCGCGATTCACGCTGGGAACTCGCAAATCAGGGCTGCGAGCTGTGCGCACTCGTTTGCCTGAGACACTCTGTACACGTGTACAGAGTCCTTACAGTACATCTGTCCTTCCCTTTACCAGCGTCTACTCGATTTCCACTGCATCCGAATGATCTGTACCTTGTAGCAGCAGCTCCGCCTTGCTTGCTCGGCTTAATTCAACTTCGGCCAACCTGATCTTATCCATACTCAGGGAACGTTTTGTCATCGTGGCTACTTATAGGAATTTGAGGCTGAACCGCATCCCGCAAAGGTAATGCGGGAGACACGAAACTTTTCTACGACAGAATGAACCGCAACCCTCTTAATTGAACCAGCGCCATACGTATGCGTCCTTCAATCTCTTAATTCTTACACTTATTCGGTCAATGCGTCTTCTGGCTCTCCTCTTCCAGCGAGACAGGCGAATGCTTCTTCTCTCTCAGCCTCCTCATCGAGAAATCCTTTTTATATCTCGTTAAGGAGAGGCCGTGGGCTTTTCCCCCGTCCTCGGATATTAAATTTCTCCCGCTGGTCGTTTTCCTTCAGGACTCGTTAAGCGCTGGCGCACTTCACGTGGGCGGAGGCTCTATCATTTTATATCGGCCATTACGTAGCGGCTGTAATTTGAAAATTCTATTTTGAAAATATCTCCTTAGACCACGATGAAATACTTTAAAGCGAATTCCGGATTTTAACTGGAATCATTGTGAATATCTTCACATGGAAGAAGAGAGAGGGAGAGAGAAGCGACGAAGAACGCCGAGAGCACTAAACGTTACTTGCCGTTGAGTCATCGACTCTAGTAGATAATTGCATCGACGTTGTAAGTAATTAGGGTCTGCGGTTAGGCGGCTATACGGGGTTAGGGACAGGCATGCGTATAAACTCCAGCTACATACTTGGACGGAAATTGGATTTTCGAAATGCAGCCTGACTGTTCGCACCGGCAGGGAAGAGCAGCGTGCGGCCCATCCTAGTTGCATATGTATGTAACGAGGGACAACGCTGGGCAAATAGTCAGACAGGGAGAGGAACTTGTGTCCCTTCAAAAGAAAGAGGGAGGCTTTTTAAACAATGGTAATTATTGTAAGACTATGAACGCAGCTTTCCTTCTCCAAGTTACTAGCTGCAGATAACAGTAGATGCTGCCAAGTGATTTGCATGTCAAGAGTGGAGAATAAAAGCCGTACGGTTAGCTGCTGCCTCGTAGTTTTTTTTTTTTTATTTTTGTTTTCAGAGAGAAACCAGGGAAACCAGGGAAACCAAGCAGAGTAAAATGCTCGCTCTGTGTGTATGAACTTTAATGCCTCAATGGGGATGTATTTCATGTAAAAGGAGTCACCGAGAGCAACTCGAGAGGGGATGCTGGCCTGGTTTCATTGAACCTCCATTGCGGCAGAGAGGGGCAAGCAGCAGAGCTAGCGCAGGCAACGCGCAGCCTGGTATGGTGGTTACGTTGGTTACGTTGGTTATGCTGACTGCGTTGGGGTGCGCCGGAGTAGAGACTGGAAAGGAAGGGCGCAGCGAGGCTATGTATAGCCCGAGCGTTCTATATATAGTTCGTCCTTTCTATAAATAGCCTCCAACTACTCCACCGCAGTATTTTCGAGCTATGTAAAGAGCATTTGCTCCTCTAAAACTGTGCAGCTAAACACGAGTCACTGCTGGCAGCGACGGCCCAGACAGCAGCGATCGCAGCAGCAAGCTTAGGTGCTGGCTGCAAGGTTGCAACGGCTACTTCCGATCTATGCTTTCGAGTCTCGACTCCTCTGTAAATGGCTACTACTGGTATGCGTCAATGACTATAGACGTATGCAGAATTGCACATGCAGCCCCTTGCATAAGCATTCAGACACCTACGATCGGATTCGAATGCTGAAGGCCCTGAGTTTAGAGGGAGACACTGCAGCTGAATAAGGGTGGCGGGTGAGCTACGGTCCAATGATTCTCGGGATACAAAGGGAGGACCAGCGAGACATACTCAGACATAATCCCACGAGGGCAAGGCAGTCCCACCTGAAACGGAGAAGGACAAGCGGCCTTTACATTCACTTTCTTACTTACGACATCTTTGCATTAAACGTCGACGACCCAAGGGATTCTACCCTTTGAACGGGCAGCCAGCCAACTTCCGTGACCCATTTTGTCAGCAGCTCAACGTTGACGTGGACGCCAACGCCAACGCCAGCGCTTCGGAGAACGAACGACTATCGATACCTTGGGCGTCTCTTCAAAGAGCAAACTGAGGTTCGCAGCTCACTCACAGTGGAGCCGCGTGTCTCGCCAGTAGCCATGGCACACTGGTGGTACCTCCAATCTCCTCCTGCCTACGGCTACTTTCGCATTCCTTAATTCTTCTTTCTCCCTGATTACTACTCTTTGTTTCATTCTTCGCCTGCACGCAATCACGCTCTACTTGCTTCGATAACAATTGCAACATGATTGCAAAGATCGCAAAGATCACGAAGAGCAACTCTCATTGTTTCGCTCCTCCTGCCTCTATTTTTCTTTCTCCTCTTCCACGAATTACTCTGCGTCCATTCCAATTGACCCGCGGCCCAATTTCAATGAGTAATTTTCCAATTAGGACAAACAAAACGGATGAATCCCCGAAGGTAGGAAGGGTCGACCGATTGGTCGCACGGACCAAGAGGCAGGCGAGTGCGTTGTAGAAATGTCACGGAGCGAGTGGAGCTTGGGTGCGGGAGGGGAGAGCAGGTCACTGTCGTGGGAGAAGACGATCCACGGGGGCAAAGGTCCGGCTGCAACGACGGCATCGGAGAAAGTGCATTCAGGCTGGCATCGCGTAGCTTTTGGTGGGAATCGTTTGCGTGACCTAACATGCCGACTGGACTCGCGATTTGACTTGGCAGCGTCTAACGAGAGCAGCGAGCAGCCATTGCAATGTTACGTAGCTTTCCGCTTCGTCTTTCGCTCGTTCTTCTCTTCCTCTCAACTTAATGGAGAATCATTGGCAACTCGTGACCGCTCAATTGAGATCGCGTAACCATGGCTAATAACACGGAATATACGAAGGCACAGATTGCCGCTAACATTTAACGCATTGATCGATTAGCCGAAGGCAATAAATAGAATCACGGCAAAGGGTTGCAAGCTTCATTAGACCTCCCTCTACGCTAATCTTTTATAAATAGTTCATTTTTTTCTTCTCGATATGCCGAGCAAGGATGGCCGGAGCTTCCGACCACACGTAGCACCTTTCTGTCTCCCTTGTCCTCCAGCGCTTCGATCTGCCTTGTCACCACGTGCCTTACCGAATAAAGTACAAGCATTAGGCGACCAAATTGCTCAGAGAGCTAATCGCGTAATACTTTTCACGTGGAAAAAAAATTAAGTGAAATTGTGAAGGTTATACTTTGTCATTACCGATTCCTTGGGACTTATTGGAATCAACGTGACCTGTTTCGAGGATTTCTCGAAATCCCTTTCGAGAAAAATCGTGGGGTACGGTATGGGTCATCCTTTTTTTTTCAAACCACCCAGGAGACTCGAGCTCGGAAAACAACCCGATGGCTTCTGCCGAATCTTTGCACATGGAAATGGGTGCTGATCTGATGATCGAGGTATCCGCTCGCACGTGAGCAGCGCTCAACTCTCTTAATTGCATCTCCTAGCACTGATTTAATCTGAACAATTCTGGCAGGTCCTCGTCTTTATTCTCATTGGTTCGATCGTCGTATTGGGATCGAGCAAAGCGAATGCGAAAGCAAAGGACTTGGAGGAGGTGAGGATGAGAGAATTCGAGGAGCTTCTTCGTCGAGAAAAACGAACTCGAAGCGTCGCTCGTCTACTAGGAGGCAAAAGGACTCGTCAACCTCGACGATCATGCGCCATGCGCTCGAAAGACCTCGGTTATTCGTTGCCGGAAGAACATTTCGGGATCTTCGTTGGCTCTCGCAGCTCCATTGAAGCGGAGAGCCCAGCGACGGCGAAGATCCAGGAAAATTCTTGAGAGGCATCGTTATGCATGAACCTCGACACAGCTGTTATTTGGCTTCGTAGCCGCAAAGGTCACGAAGAAGAAGAAAAAACGGAAGTGATTAGGCCTTGATGAGTGAGTCTTGAGCAGTGCAATGGGAATTGTTATCAGGAAATCAGCAGTGCGTGTACTCGAAGTGCTAATCGATCTGCTTCGCGTACGAATCAACAATGGAATCTGAGAAGTATTGAATTTTACAGCCCGTGCGCACCAGTGCGATACGTGTCCATGGGAATCGTGCTGATTGCGTGACGTTTAAATATTCTCTTTTTCCAGACAGAATAGTCAAGCTACTGATTTTTCAAAAGCATTCATTATCCTTCCATTGAGCCCAAGTGACGGCAGGGCTTCTGTGCTCCAGGACGCAGGACGTATTTTGTACTGGCACTTTGGCAAAAGTAATTATCGGCAATCTCGTCGTCATTCCCCATTGAATTCTCGGGTCAGGGTCTCCCGTTGGCGGACGGTCACTGATTTTCCCTCCAAGAGGGAAGTCGCGCTCTTAGCTTGTCCGACACAGAAAGAGTTAGAAAAGCTTCTGTGCAAAGGCGGCGACTTCCGACGGAATCGAACGTTTGCTCGCTTGCCAAATCGAGTTTAATGGATCGAGCGGTTCCGCGAGTTGAAACCAATGTGTTAATGTTAATCAAATAATAAGATGTAAGTTTGTTGCGTGCATTCTCAGTGCTTGAGCCGCAGCATCAAGCGCGTGCGCACAACATGTTAAGCGACCTTGAACTTTGTCGTAATTATTACTGTAGGTTGCGAAAAGGCTTGGAAAATGAAAAAACGATCATGATCGAGTAGGATCGATGCAATCGAGCGAGACAAAGGTTTAATGCAAGGTCAGGGCTGTCAAGGCGATGGAGTGGAGGGAGGGGAGTTTCAAGGATTGGATGATCGGTCGCTTGCCCTGTCGGTACTCGAGCAGATCTTCCTAGTCCATAGAAAAGCTATATCTCTCATTTGTTCCTCTTCCATTGGAATCGGACACTTGCCAGCTGTTTCTGTATTTCATTGGAAGTTCATTTCACGGAACTTTCAAGCTTTTTCTGATCACACTGTCATAAGCCAATTATCAATTGCGAGGGAATACAAGAACCGCGAAGAGCAGGCGGAAGACTGGGAGGACAAAGTGCACGGAAAATGCTGTGAGACTCGACATATTCTCCTGCGCCGTCTTATACGTGACTTCCTCTCGATGTTTGGAGTCTACTGATACGCAATCACGATCGTCGCTTTCAGACTCTTTTACGACCTAGACGCTAACCAATGGCGCATGAGTATGCCTTGATATTCTTACTGCCGTCCATCTCCAATTCAAATAGGTATAATAGTTTTCTGCGCAGGCTCACAAGGTTGCGTATTCCTCTTCCTTCTTCCGGTTCAAATAGACACACGCAAGAGAGGGCAGAGCGCCCTCCTGTAAAATAGAAGCTCACCGGCAGCTGTGGCCGAAGAAAATATGTCGGCACCGCCGACCTGAACAACTTCGCGCTAATTGAATATACGCAAGATCGTAAGTTGGTTCGCTGCCACGAAGGAGACAAGGGCGCTCCTGCTTGGATCGTATGAAAAAGAATAATTAGCCGAGTTAGCTCATAATTCCGCGAGTCTAATCGCCACTTAGTGAGATATTGCTATTGAAAAAGTCAGTGGCGGTCTTCTGAATAGCCAAGTATTAGCAAGGGGGGATAATTAGGAAACGGGACCAAAGGAGAGCCGAGCGTCACCGAGCACAGCCGAGTGGGCAGTGCCGAGGAAATTGCGTTTCGTTAGTCCTCCCTACGTGAATCCTCCCTCCATCTCCTCTACTCTCTTTTCCATTCCGTCCTCGGCCCTCCCCCTCCTGCTCCTTCGGGAAATCTCATGCATCTCTAAATTTTCTCAATTTTCAAGCTCTGATCGATCCGAGAACATTTCTCCAACTACCAAAACTTCCACTTCCCACCGTTCGATCATGCGGCGCTGCGAGTCTCCTTCTGCGATTTAAAATGATCAGCACAGATGAGAGCCGCTGAGCGGTTTACCGAACATTCGGGAGTTGCCCGCAATTGCGATTTGCGTTCGAATCTGAAAGAACGTGCCGCGGCTGTGAAACTGATTGGTCAGTGAATTGTCGCGTCTGGGGGAGACTCGTGTCTGACGAAGCAACCGTTCGATCATTCATTTCCTTCTTTCCTTTAGGTCGAATAACCTCGTGATGGTAAATGCACGTGCCCTCTCGCTCTCCTACGCGATGCGTGAATGCGTAAATGAGTATTTAGCCGCAAGTTCACAGCCAACCTAGCGACTAGCCAGTAACGCCTGTCAATTACTTATCCACGCTATGAGCATGAGTCAAGTCGCGTGTACGCAGCTGACAGCTTCGGGAGAAAAGAATCCATACACCCTGTACAAGTAATGACTTAATGCTGTAAGGGATGCAGTAAATACGCAATCGCCTCTATCCAGTAGCACCCTCGTTATAATTATTACGTAAGCGTGGCGGCAAGAACAATCCGGGCGCCGTTGTAACAGCGAGAAAGACATGGACGATTATTCGTGACGAGCAACAACATACGTAAATTCGGAAGGAAAGCTGCCGCCGACCTGAATCTTCTCCTTGGATTCTCTTTAGAAAGCACGAAATTCAGAAGCCTTCCCTTCTCAATTAAAGGAAACTCGCGTTCATTCTGACACTACGAGTCGAGAAGGAGCTGCAGGCTGCGTGTCTACTTGATTCGAGAGTATCGAATGAATCCGCTCGCAGCGCTGCCGTACAGCGACAACCGGAAATTTAAGTCTCTTACTCTATGATAGGCAACTTCCGCCCCTATCGATTCTGCACCGATTGTTCACGCGGGCATCGTCGCCATTATCACGAGTATCGCGTCAGTGCACCATGATATCTCGACCGAGAATATCCGAATAATCTGATTACAATCGATCCCGTGAAGAGCTTGCACTCCGCTGCAGCTCTGAACTCTCTTTAGTTGCGCTCGACTCGCAGGCTGATTCAGTCGCCGCGTTTCACTGTCTGGCCCGTCTAAACGTCTTATGTCTGCGACACTCTTTACGCTTAATCCAAAATTTTCATCGTCTTCTTTGCGCTGCCACTGTACTGTTTTTCTCGTGTTCTTCCATTGCCCTTTGCGCCCATCGACTTGCAGTTGATCTTCCTTCTTCCGGAGAAACTCAGCAAAAGAAATAAGAGATGGGACTACGGCCGCGGCTAGATAAGCCTTGGTATCGTAGCCACCGTGTCGGCGTTTGCGTCAACAAAGCATTTATGAGAAAATGGTACAATTGGCGGAGCTATAAGTATCGGCGTTGGAGTATTGGCTGTTGCCGAGTCATAATTGTATCATGTCGTCAACGCAATGTGATATTCAAGCATTAGTGAGTGGGAGAGAGAGAGAAAGAGAGCTTCTTTAATTAAAAATGCCTATAAGCGCCTACATACTTATATGTACCTATGTATGTACATGCACACCAATGCCTGATAGCTCGTTTACCGAGCCAGCTGTGAGTATGTACTGTGTGTGTGTCATGTACTCTGTACTGTGCACGTGGACACTTTATATATATACATACATATATGGATACGTGGCTCATCGCGGCAACCTTCAGCAACTTTCTTCAACTCACTATGAAACTCACTATGGAGGATTCTCTATTTATAAAGAGGCTTTATCGCACCTTTCGCTAACTTCCGATCATTGTTGAGCATCTTTCAGTGGCTGCATCGTCTTCCGAGGAAATTTGTTCTCTCGCTTTGTCCCTTAACGAGGTTCCGACACGGATTCTTCTTTTCTCCTCATCTTTTACTCTTTCGATGGGATTGACAAAGTTCCCGCCGAAAACATTTACACAGACCCGTGCTACGAAGTCCATCGACCGTTGCTCTTGCTTCTGAGACGTTTTGCGTCTTTGAACTGACTAAAGTCAACACCATCAGTCAAACTATATCTATAGCATTTTCTTCCTTTCCAGTCTATGTCTTTTCTGCAGGAAGATTTCTTATAGCGCGATGGGGTGTCGTTTGGTTAACGACTGTCGTATTTAGTCTACAGAATTTTTTCCGTATTTCTCTCTCTCTCTCTCTCTCCTCTCCTGTTTCTTTTGTATCGTCACTAATTTATGTAAAGCTGACGGTGTCATCGATCGTTCGTGCTAGCGCTGGGAACGTTTCTTAATGTGGTAGAACGAAAGAGCATCAGGTATTTGTCGAGACGTTAGATATTTTCGGAGATTAAACGGAAGCTCGAGAAGACTGCTCGAAGGAGCAACAAAGTCGGGCCCGGTGGAGACAGGCTATGGGGGGGGGGGGGAGGGGGTAGATACGTAAGTGTGCTTCCCGGCATCAAAGATTAACGTCTCTGCGGATGTCTGGTTCCGAATTTCGGCTCGAAATATTTCATGCATTCGCGAGGAGATACGCAAAGGCGTCCACGTCGCACGGGTGTTGGATCAACCGAAAAGCGAAGGGAATGGAGAATGGAGGATAGAGAGTACTAAGAGAGTGCTAATTCTCGGTGTATTATAATTGGCTCGAAATTTGCCCAATTTTCGCATTATTCGAATAACGTTGAATGAAAATCATATAAGTACGGTTATGAGAGTTTTTGGGTGGTCGAAGCAGGACTCTTTGAGGCCAGTAAGACATGAATATCGAGATGTCATATTCTCCCACTTCTTCGCCACCACTTTACGTAAAATTGTTCAATCTCCTTGGAGGGGGGCATGGATTTTGGATCGTCTCTTCAGATCTGTTCGGCTACATTTAGCAAACATTTTGAATCGTTGCCTTCGTTTTTGCCATGCAGATTCATTTATATCATTAAGTCACTATTCATTCATTCAGTTTGCGGTGTTGCGACAATCTTAAATAATCCTTCCCAAGGTTTTGAGGGTTGAATGTTTCCTTAAATTTGAGAGGGAAAATAAAGCTGATAAAATGATTAACAAAAATGTATACCTGATTTGAGAGTAGACAAGTGTAAAACTAAAGTTAGCCAGTCAGGTCAGATTTGCCCTATTTCGGTAGCCTATTTAATGGAAAGTGTTTTTATCCTCCTCCGGCTAGATGTAATAGGAAGTCGTCGTGCGTCGGTCCAGCGCGCGCACATCTCGAGAGACACGTCAATTTACTCAAAGCATATTCTCCCGAGTGTCTCGATGGCGCGCGCAATGCCTTTCGTATTTGCATAAACACTACTATCTTACGAACAGTCAAATCAAAACTGGATACTCTTGTCCAGTGTCTTGACCTGGGACAGTATCGCAGGAGCGCGACCAGTGTCCTGTGCATGTGCTCGATGGGTCCTAACCGTGGCCTAAGCTTCCTGTATTGGTTGGTACATTCGGGTCGATATTCGCCCACGGGTGGGAGTAACATCATTCCATCCGCAAGCATCCACTGGAGCACCACTCGACCACCTATGCTCTTCTCGCCTTATCGACTTTACTCTACCTCACTTTTATCCTCTCCCCTTCCTGGCGCATTCCCTTCCTCTGATTATCGAGGTTTGTACTTTGGAGCAGCACGAAGAGCAAGCGCTGCAGCTGTGCGACGATCGTTTTATGCCGATCTCATGGTTTCCGTCTTTTGTAGATCAAAGAGACAAGAGCAGAGAAAAAGGGAGATCAGGTTTTTCGTAACTTATTGCCCTTTCTGTGAGTTTATCCTCTCTTGATTTATTTCTTTTCTCTCCTCCTAGAGTTCCAACAGACATCTTTGAGAATCTACAAGGTGTGTCGCTATTTGCTATGAAATCGACAATTTCAAGATAAATCCTGAAAATTTTGAAAAGAATTGACGCTCCTACTGAGATAGACAGTCCGGTTTGTATAATTGAAATTCAAATGGCCAAATGCATAATGCATCGACGCGCAGTTGCGAGCGAAATTGCAGGAATGAAAGGCGGAAAGTGGATAACGCAAAGTAGATTGATAGGAGTGACGTCGAACACGAAGTTGTGCCAACGATAACAGCCGTTAGCCTTAGGTGCACTCGTGCGAGGAAAGTTGATCAGTCGAGGATGACACTCGATGTCACGTGATCGATCACGTGGTCCATAGTGGCATCCGACTTGACTCGAGAGTGCCGCTCGTTGCACCACCAGTTTCGCTGTTGCTGCTGCTCCGAGCCTCCATGGTTCGAGTATCCTGCTGCCTGAACTCTCTGACACTTTTGCACGGAGACCAAAGCGATCATCGCTCCAAGAGCGCGCCTCTAGTTTACACAGGTTGCAGCTGTTGCGCCGATGTCGGCAAAGAACGCAGCTCAAGGAACACAAGGAAGAAACAAGTTTCCGGGGAAACGCGGCAAGCCTCTGGCAAATCTTCGAGTCACAGAACACCTTCCTAGCCATCGTTCCCATCTTTCAGCAGCGGCCAACTATGATCCTAATTACTACTTACCTTAATGAAAACTCCTAATGAAAATCTAGCTGCCTGAATAAGCTGAAAAGGAATTGTATACTTTCAGCCATGAACACCATGGGTCGGACAACGCCAGATTCTCTGAGCGAAGGTCGGCCGATTTTATGATCCAGCACTCGTTTGTTGCATGGCTGGATACACCTGGCCTAAGTAGGAACAATCACTTGTTACGGTGCCTCCTCCAATTAATCGCGCTTCGTGCTGGCGCAAGCAACGGCCTCTGGCAGTTACGTCGCACCATTTACTCCCGAGAAACTCTACGTTGGAGGCTCCGATCCTCCGCCAATCTTTCAGCCATCGCCTTGCCTGCTCCTGGCTGTTGCCTACGAGAGGTCGACCGGCAGGGAAGAACTTGCAATCGTAGAAGAGTCAGGGTGCGGAGTTGCAGGCTGTGCGGAACATGGCGCCCAAGGGAGCAGTGTCATCCATTCTCTACTCAAACAGGCGGCTGGCGGTTCGGAAGCCGACAGAAGCGAGGCAAAGCCTTGAACCATGTTTGGCCTGGTGGGTGCGCCATGTTGACACTCACACACGCCCCACTCACTGATAGATAGGCAAAGGACAAACTCCGATAGTTTCCCTCTCAAACAGAATGGCTGAATGGCCGATCGAAGCAAGAAGGGTACTCGACACGAGGGTCTCTGTCCTCGTCTGCGTCTTTACCTTCTTCATTTTCTTTTTCCTTCAAGACGAACGAGAGAGATGATATTAAGACTGTTAGCAGAGATTTTACCGAAACAACTGACTGGGCAATAATAAAATTGTGCATATCGTTGCTGTAGTCGAAACAACCCTTGAATTACCCACCCTTTGGCGATTCCTTCCTTCGCAGACCAAGTGCGTGCGTCAGCGCCACCGTCGAGATGACTTCGGTGATGCTCGAGACTCCTGTTCCCCTGCTCTCCGATAGTTCAGCGTCCTAGGACTTTGGGATGACTGTACCATTCCGAAAGTCCAGCGGTGCTTTTTTTTAGAAGCTGGACGTCAGGTTTACCTGTGAGAGTGAGAGGCACAGTGGCAGTCAGAGTCCATCGCTAACGTTAATATCTTGCTCATTTCTGATCTCCCATTTTTGGCAAATTGCTAGCTGCAGGCTGCGGAGAACGCGACTCGTCGCCGTCTGCAATCTACGGATGAGCAACGCAAATAATGTTTTTTACCTCTTTGCACCTTTTCCACTTAATTCTTTTGCACGGCTCCAGACACGTTCTATATTTAGGCACAGTATTGAATTTCTATAAAGTTTAAACAGTTCGGTATGCCAAGATGATTCAGTATTCCGAGTTTTGCAAGGATCGCAACGTAGCAGCACGATAATGAGAAATTCATGGAAAAATCTGGCTTTTGTCGTTTTTAATTTTGATTCGAATCGTACTTCCTCAGGTATTACTCGTCCGTCGAATAGGAAGGCAGTCTTCGTGTCTATAAAAGCCAATCGTTCAGTTTCCGAAAATACATTGAATTAACCAGCAGAACCCTTTCAGTCTGATCATGCGTAGTCAGTTGGCTCCTCGACCCGCAGCCTCCTCAACCTCTTGTTTTCAGTCGAAAGTTGGCAGTTAAGACGATGAGCCTGTAATTCTCCATGCCACGAGTGGAAATGAATCGCGCTTCGGTGCCATAAAGTCAGCAGTGTGCGGTGCAAATGACTTCGTCCGAAGGTGCTCGAGCGAAGAGAGAGGACAAATGTGTTTTAGGGAAACAGGGGAAAAGTGTAAAGGAAAGGAATGTACGAGATAGAAGATAAAACCCATAATTGCTCAATCTGTCGTAAACAGAAGCACGTAGTAAAACAAGGGGCAACGTACTTTCTCGTTTCGGGTAGTGACTTAGGAGCCAGCGTACAAAAAAAAGTTAATCAAATCTTAGGGGTTTGGTGAGTCCAGCCTTTGCTCGAGTCCTTGACGACTGTAACGCGCGCGAACGTTACTGTGGCCACAATATGTCTAGGATGGAACGATCGAGTTTGCTGTGTGCAGACGAATCGTGGAAGAAGTGTGCGAAGGAAGCCCAATGTCGAAAATAAAAGTCAGGACAGAAGTCCGAGAGCCAGTAGGCCTCGAACCCGAGCAGTCATCTCCAACGCAAAGTAGCTAATAAAGCATGTGGACGCCGCCGCAGTCGGGGTGCGTTCGTTACGTCACGACAGTGAAGACGCGCACGCGCACCCGTCCAACTCTCTTGCGTCTTGATCGTTACTCACTCGCACGCAGCTGTATGCGTTTTTCTTCCTTTTTTCCGGCGAGTGAATCTTAGGAAAAGAGGATGAACGTAACATGACATATTAAGAACATTTCCTGGACGACTGACGAACAAATACGATACTGTCGCTTTTTATTGTCAGTTCGGTTCAATTCCCAATGTGGAAATTTTGGCTTTCTGACAGAAATCCCGGTCATACGTAGTTATCTCGAATTGCAGCCCCAATGACGAATGACTATTAGCCAATCGGAGAGGACGAGCGGATTAATGCGGCGCATGCAGGCAGCCAGTACATGCGATGCAACCCAATGCAGTACATCACTGTTGGCATTCAAAAAGAGAAATTGAGTATCACAATTCCTCTACTCCTGGACCAATTATTAGATTTCATAGTTGGCTTGTGACGCTGTGTGACGCTGTTCCACGGCGCAGCCATGCTACCTTCTGCCAGCTGTACTTGATGGGGAGCACGTTACGCACACGCGCGCGTCTTCTTAGCAAAATCAATTTTTGCTGCGGGACGGCGCGCTGCTCGCAGCCTCCTCCAATTCCACGGCTTTGCGAACCTAGTTGATCGACTCGTGAACGCACAGCGTCTCGGAGAAAGCTGTATGGGACGAATAATAATGTAAAGGCCGGACGAGAGTAACGAGTAAATGGAAAATAATTATGCAGAAATGGATTTCGTTGATCAGGAAGTCCATGCTACTATAAATAAATAAAGTTCTTTGCGACTTGGAGACGCAGAGGCAAACGTATGGTCGTCCATGCTCCCTGTCATTCTAATTGTAAGACCGTGACCCCGTGACCTATGACCTGTAAGCACGTGGCATATTCTCCCACGTCGGACCATCGATTACTTTCGAGATGCAGTTGGACACCGAAAGTAGCAACAGCTTGGGATCGAGGCTGCTTATTTCGGGACTATAAGTTTCGCCCCTCTCTCCCCCTCTCTCCAGCGCATGGAACGCTCTCTACTCCACAGTATCGGATTTTTAAATTTCCGCATTAATACTTTTACATGTCTTACAATTAGCGCTGAAAGGAGGAGAAATGATAAAGCGTCATACGTAAGCCAAGCGTAACGTAATCGCTAAACCGATTAGACTTGCTAGGCACCCAACTGTGTGCGTCAGGCTCATTTCGCTAAAGGAGGGTGAACCAGAATGGAAGCTGTTTCAATAAAGAGAAATCAACGCGCATTGCATCAATGAAAAGAAGAGAAATCCTAAAGCGCAGTCCTGAAGTGAGGATTCTGATGCTGGACTCGCAACGCACCCTTCGCGGCTGCCTAGCATGCCGAATCCCAAAAGTTCTCCACGTGTTACCAGAGAACAAAGGGAGACCACAAGACAGCCTGTGGGCTCCAGGAGCGTCGCCTCCTTCGCGAATTCGTCAAAACTGCAGCGTCAGATTCGCCTGATGCGTAGAAACAAAAGCTCGAATGCAGAAGAATGAACTCTGCTTCCACCGGGAAGTCTCAGCGCTGTCACACTTCATATCCAGTCTTGGCTCCTTTCTGTCGTTTATTCTCGCGCAGTTCAATTCCATTAGAGAAGCAACGTTCTTTCGCGTAACTCTGGTCAATGTTCGGTCCGAGGGATGGATTTCGCAGACGGTATCCCTCGGTCTTCAGGATTCGCACTGGCATCACGAGATGTCGTACGTTCCGAACATCGCGCCTCTTGAAAGTCATATGACGCTTCTTCCAGCGTCAATTTGAAGTTGCGTTGTCTACGTGTACATCTTAATGGGTGTTTATTACCCAGTGAAAACGGGTGCAGCACAACCGATGTATGAAATCTCCTTTTACTATTTTTGTCTCATTGACAAACGCGTAATTCTTGGCACGGATGCTGTATGACCACCGAACGGAGAGTAGCCGGAGCTGTGGACTTGGATATTCTTAATAGGATTTATCGCCCATAGTCTTAGCCGCGGATCACTGCTTCTCCTGCCTCAGCAATTATTATATTATATTATATAATTCCCGACGTCGGGCGTCCAACTGCACCTACATCTAAGTAGGGCGCCGATTACTATAGTCGTACATCCTAATATAATATTCGAGAATTCCGTCTTCGATCTCGTGCTGCCAGTTGTGTTGCCAAAATTTTAAGAGTTTGGTTAGGTTATGTCACGTTTATCTACAATTAACAAAGAAAGTATCTGGGCTATCAACAAGCATGTGAGTTGTACGTGCTGTTGGCAGTCGTGGCTACTCGGAGGGGGGCGGGCGAACATTCGGATAGACGATGGAGGCTTACCGGAAAAAATAAAACGGAACAAGCGAAGGCACTTAAGGACAGCGTGAGTTCCGACGTCCCAACGTTCCTGCTAAGCGCATCGACAGAGAGGAGCCAAGCAGTCAAGTGTTTAGAAAGTCAATCGATGTTAACTTGGAAAGAAATCATGGAGAGTCGAAGTGAATCCGCAATAATCGACAGGAATTGGAAGAAATTCAAGAAGAATTACATCGTGAACGTTGGTGCGATGTTCTTCTGTCATTCGGGCACTGCGCAGGCTGTGCACTTTCTTGACTGGGGGCACCATTAATCGAATTGCCATTCCGGACAGATCCGGTTGCATTATTTTTCAAAAATCCTCCAACCTCGAGGCGAAAATTCACTGCGGGGGACGCACGTAATCACCAATGTAACAGACGCTGCTCTCTCTCTCTCTCTCTTACTCCTGTCCATTTCATCGATTTGCTTTTTACGGCGGAGCAACGTTTTTCTGCGTTGACATGGAAAACTACTGGGGTGGAATTTGCCAAATATTCTTAGGTGTTTCATGGTTGGCAGTACTGCCGACTGCCGCGATCTCATATTGGCACTAGATAAACTGTACGAATGATTAATTTGCCTAATTAGTTTCATACAAGTAGAAACAACTCTGTGAATCGCGTGGCTCAAACGAGGGACCGAACTGCATTATCCCAGTTTGGCGAACAGCTGCTTGTCAACGGTGCTACCCAATCAACTAACTAGGGTTAGTTTATATAGGTGGAAATAAACTTATAGCATTTATAGTGGATATGCGCAATACCTAATGCACAATTAATATTAGTAATTAAGGAGCACCGGATAATGATTGGTAGCAAGAATTTCTATTCGCAGTGACAACTAACACTGTTACGCTACTTAATAAACTGTCATTACTATGACTACCCTTTGCGTTATCCGTGTGTACAAGCTAATTCTGTGCGCGCAAGGTGCATGCGTAAACGGAAATACGTAAAAAGTATTGATAATTCGAAAGAAGCAACTGCATCAACGATGGTAGCGATGCTAGTTGCTGGAGGAGGGCTTCGATGTTGCGTTGTTCGCTTCAAGACGGAAAGGGAACGCAAACGGGCGGAGCGTGCCGCCGTGTGTACGAGGGAGACAGGAGACAGACGACGCTAGTTGGCGTCCCGCGACGCCGCCGGAGTAATATTACAGAGGACGAAGCGCGAGGGATGAAGGAGGAGGCTAGGGGCTGGCCCGCCAGAGACGTGATCTATGAGCCAATTTGCTGACGATTTTCAAGATCTTTCATCATCCGATGGGTTGTGGTGCGCGAGACTGAATATTTACTGGTCGCACCACCGAGGACGATACTTCTGCCGAACTTATCGATGCTAACGTGGACGATGAACCCAACGTCCTCCTTACTCTCATGATTCTCCACTGCTAGCAAAGCCCAGCCCTTTCGGACACAGCGCATCATACATGACGGTCGTAGCTGTACGCTCACAGATGGAGGGAGGGGGGGGGGGGAGGTGCGGATATATCGAAATTCGAGTGAACACATGTTTCTACAAATCGAATAAAGATCTACACACATCAGAGTGATAACGGTATTAGTAACGGTTGTCGCAGCGATTCAACTGGAGCCCGCAACGACGCAACGATCGTAACGCTAGTTATCGCGTTGTTATGCGTTTTAATTTCCAGTCTGTAAAGGACGACTGTCGATTAAGCAGCAGACAGATTGAAAATCTTGTTGATCAGAGAAATGTTCGAAGGTAGAGGTGAGCTAATTAGACAATTTTCAAATTTAACATTATTTTATAAAATGTCTAATCGGACTATTTGTCTAGCTATGTCCATTGAACATTTAAAATCTCCACCCGTCCTTCTTGGAATGCTTGATGCATAAAGCACCCCTTGCCTTATGATCACTCATTTTTGATGCACTACGTACGTTCTAACCTCATCAACAAGTAAGATTTACAACCCGTTGATCGCCTGAAAATCAGGACAACCTGCCGAGTACCGATATCGCATGGGCGACCACAGCGCCACCTGAAGAGCATTTTTTCACGCTATCCATATGGATATCGCAACCGTGTTTGACGTGTAGACGTTAAAACGGTAAAAACGAAGGTGTCAGTGTTGCGCGATACCGACAGATGCAAAGAGAGGCTAGTAGAGTAGATCGCGTTCATAATCAGTAAATGGCGGACAGTCAATCACTGGAAACAACCACTCCTATGCACCGAACATATTCACAGCTCAATTCGGAAATGTACCAGTTGCTATAGTACAGATATGTCCGTCCTATCTTACTGGCGCACAACAGTCAATGCCGATTGTGCTTTCCCTTTCTTTCCGTGGTCCCCGGGTAGTGACGGATACATTGTAAAGTTGAGTTGACGTCGACGTCAAAGTCGACGGATTCTCTTATGAAGGATCGCATGAGAGGAGCACCACGTGCGACTGGATCGCACTGGATTTGGGGAGGGTGCGAGCAGTCATGGCTCCATCGCCGTAGCCTCCCACCTTCTACGTTCTAGACTTGAGATTTGAGCTGGCAACATATTCAGTGCGTATACGCAGACTACTTGCAGCATTGCTGAAGGTCACGAGGATGGGATATTTACAAGGAAGGCACGATTCGGGTCGTTTTCTCGTTCGCCTTTCTCGAGGAAGTCACCCTGACCAGATCTTTGGGATTCGCATCATCAGCTATTCGTTCGGCTCGATCGGCTGGAGTTAACCAGGGGATCTGGCCCTGAAGTTGCAGCTCTCGCCACGATCTTCGGGCGTTCTTTCTTTCTCCTTTCACCTTTGCTCTCGAATCTTCTATCCTTTGTCTTCCGTTCTGTCCCTTTACCTCCAGACCCAGTCGACTCGGTTGATTCTCTCGCTGCCCACGCGAAACATGCATCTTCGTTGTGGGCGTGTGATTGCCAAGAAACCCAAGTGAATAGGAACATCCTGGACTTACCTTTTCTCTGCACAGCAAACGCGAAATCCCTCGCAACAGCCGCATCCCCATTGCACTGCACTGCACCACACACAGTACACTGCACCTTGCGCTTCAGCCTCTCCTTCACCCTCTCACTTCCTCTCGATCTATCTTTTTCCGTGACGTTCAACCTCCCTCCCACTTTCACCCTCCCGTTGCCTCGCTAACTATTATCTCTCCCCCCTCTCCCCCCCTCTCTCTCTCTCGATCCTTACTCTCCTTAATTCGTTGCCAGTCTATCCCTCCGACTGGCTGTCGCTCTCGCGCGCGCAATATTAGCACGTAATGTCTGCGCGAGAGCCGCGAATTCTCTCTCACAAGAAATCCAGCATCCAGCTACGCCCGTGACAACGACTGGGCAACTACTGGAGGATCGTGGTACCGGCGCAAGCTCTGATTCCGATTTTGACCGGCGCAGCGCCACCAGAGATACACGGCTGTTAGGCAGAGGGTGAGGCTGTGCGCGAGATGCCGAGAGGGTCGAGAAAGCTCGATTCCCCTCTCGCTTTCTCCCTTCATCTATCTCACTCTCTCCGGGAGCTTCTCCACTTCTCTGCGGCCTGTGGGATATCGTTCACCCTTCCACTCAGCCACCTCGTCTCCCTTAAGCAATATCGAGGGAGGCCTGAGCTATTCCGTCGACTGTGCCCTCCAATCCTGAGCTTGCTAGACTCCCCTAAAAGTGGCTACAAGCGTACTCGCTCGGTGAACCGACGTTTTTCCCTAACGCGCTAGGCTCTTCCTTTACAGAAATCCAAACTTATCGAGAGAATCTTTCCGATGTAGGCAGCGACCCGATAGAAAGTACGTATGATCATTGGGTGTCGGACTCGTGCCGCGAGGCTCACCTGTCAGTCAGCGTAACATCATTCATGATGGAACTCGAATATCTATGGATAAAGTGAAGCAGTTAATGGAGATCTACTGGACGCACACGCCATCGTCTTCGCGCGCGACGTCCAGTTGCCAGCTGGCCAAAACTCTGCGAAGCGGCCTTTGAGTTGTTATCTGCTGGAGACACAGGATAATCAATAAACTCTAATCGAACAGAAAAGTGTCGTGTGACGAGCGAGCTTTAATAAGTGCAATCGTATTGTTAAATTTGAGAGCAATTCGATTAATACCGATTATGCGATTTGTGTAGTATTCAAAAGTCAGACGTGGCGACGAAGAAGCGTTGAAACTGGTAGGCTACGAGTGGAGCGGTCATCGTCTTTTCGTCCATTAAGTCAGACAGTGCATGCCAGGTGAAGCAGAGATGCCTAGCGTTTCAGGGGGGATAGTTAATTGCGCAAATCGGTTGTGAAGCAAGCAGCAACTCCAAAGGCGAAAGACGAACGGCGCAGCCTAACCTAACGTAACGACGCAAAGATCAATTTTTCAATTAAGTTGAGGCGAATTTCTAAAGGTATAGCTCACAGTCCAATTATTCCTCGTATCGGCCATTGTGCATCTCTCCGACGCGTCCGAGGATCGATATGATACTCGACGATGACAAAGTTCCATGTTGTTAGACCGAATATCGATGCTAATTCGTTTGCACATTTGGGGCGTCGAATTCCATTGCGAAAAATGTGACATGTCATTTCCCCGAAGTGTATCTTGGCTGTCTAACATGAATGTAATAGGTGTTCGTGTCTTATTTCAATGAGTTCACGAACATATTTTCCCACGTGACAAAAAAACTGGGCCAGTTGGATTGATGAGTGGTCAGAAGAGTCAGATGAGAATAAGGCCTCAATACAAAAAAATGTATTTCCTCATCTCTATAATGGTCTTGTGTTCGCGATTACGTTTGCAACCTTTCTCTTCAAACGATATGGCACTTTATGAAATTAACGAGGTCGAGTCAGCCTTCTCCTAGCGCAAAGAAAGTCGGGTTAGCGAATATTTTATGAAATTTATTAAACAAAAAAAAGATCCATCGAATATGAAGCTTTGCCATGTGTGACATCAATTACGCGGTGCGTATGTACAGATATAGCAGTTTTAAATAGTCAGCCATAGTGAGAACAAGTGCTTGCATTATATAGCGAACCCCTGTCGATCGAGTATCGGTATAGCAAGTATAGCATTAATTCTTGATGGACAATCGAAAACGACTCGACGTCTTGAGAATGATACACATCGACAATATCTCATTAGGTAGGCTCGTGACGGAGAAACAAATTGGCTGAAGGCTCTTTTTGACTTTGCTCGCCTAGTAATTACCCATATTTCGTTCTTCAGTTTGGCGAGTCCGATTAATTCTATGCTGCTGCTGCGCTTGATTGGACTAATTATGTGGGCTGTTCCGTCCATGTCTGTTTAACAATTGAACATTGACATAGCGCTAAAGTAAAATGTAATGCTGACGTTAAATTAGAAAATTATGAAATTAGCAGTCCAGTGTTTGTCGAACGGAAAAGCATACTCTCCCAGCTTGATATATCTTCGTTCTTGCTGGCCGAGTCATCGAGTCCGAAAGTCTCTATTGAGAAACATGAAAAGAAACGAAGGAAGCTTCGAATTCGTTGTCGGCGTGAATCGCTGCTGGATGAAGTGGTTCGGGTTGTGGCCGTACTGTGATAAATTCTCCTCGCATCGACTGTTCATCACGCTTCTTATGGCATTCAGTTTGTTCATTCCGCTAACGGCATGTCTCTTCGAAAGCAATGATCTTGCCGGTTATATTGATATCTTGAGTGTACTGGTACCGACCATACTGATTATCATTAAGTTATTCTTCCTGCGAGTGAATCGCGACTACCTGCGCCTCCTTGTGGAGGAGATGGCCCAAGATTGGAAGAATTTTGAGCAACTTGAGCTATACGAGAAGGAAGTTATGATGAGATATGCTAAACTCGGTAGGCTGATCAACGTCATCTGCATTGTCTTCGTATTTACCGCTCAATTGGGTAGGCTGCGTATGAGATTAAATTATGAGAACACATTTACTAGGACACCTTCAGCTCCTGGAATTAATAGTCTTTGTAGAAGGCTGCGACTGTACGCAGTTATAAATTTCCAAACTATATTTGACAGCACATGAAATATTTCGAATGTCTCTCCAATCCCATAGATCTCTAAGAATTGGTTTAATCTGAATGTAGCTACTAGCTATTGCCTACAATAGTAAAGTTACCGATCGTTCTAGGCATCGACACTGCACCATTGACTGTGTCATGGAAGAAAACTGGAGAACGTGTCTTTCCCGTGTTATCGAAATATCCGTTTGACAGCTACCTCTCGCCCGTATACGAACTCGTCTACATCGAACAGTGCATCGCCATTGCCATTTGCAGCATCAGTAACCTGACGATTGATTGCTTCTTGTCTCAGCTCGTTCTCCACGTGTGTGGTCAACTGACTATACTTTCGCGGTTCCTTGAACGCTACCACGAGTCACAGCGTGGGAATTTGCTAAAGCTCTGGACACGATGTCGCTGCTTTCGGTGTATCGTCGAGAATCATGTTCGGCTAGCAAGGTGATCGTCAAAAGCAAAAAAACATACGACTATTTCCATTGTTTACTGATGATATAGCTTAGTCGATTTTATAGATTTATGAATTTAGTCGAGAGTTCCTTCAACGGGCTAATTCTCTGGCAACTGTTGAACAACACTCTGCTATTTTGCGTCCAAGGATATCACATTGTGATAGTAGGTAAGCCCAGTTTTTGACGAATTTTCTTGATAACAATTATTTCCTCGCTGCAGGATTTAAATGCCCAAAACACCATCAGCATTCTGATATTTCTCAGTTTCCTGATTACAATGGCTTTCCAGTTCTTCCTTTACTGTTACATCGGAGAAGAAGTAATCGGTAAGGTACGTATCACAACAGTACAATTATTGTATTCCCCACAATAGTACGTTGGCAACCTTTGTAATTTTGTCATTGAATGAACAGAGCGAAGAAATTGGGTACAGTGCGTACCAAGCCCTATGGTATGAATTTTCACCAAGAACGGCACGGTTTTTCATTATCCTGATTCTACGCTCCAGGAAGCCTTTCAATATTACAGCAGGGAAATTCTGTATGATGTCCATGTCCTCCTTCATGAATGTACGTATGTACATGCAACAATAGTAACAAATCGTATGCTAATACTTTTAATAGCAATTTTCTCCTCTCCCTCTCTTTTAGATACTGAAAACTTCAGGAGCATATTTGTCCGTTTTGAAGGCAATAAAGTAACTCGTTGTTTAGACTTTAAAACAAAAAAACAGAACGAATATTGCATGTATTTTTGAATGTGTTTTTAAGTGAATATTTCATCATGTTCTACAATAATATTAGAAAAGGCGATTTATAGCATCTTTTAAAATGAATCTCTACCAGAGGAGTCCATAAAGAAAGTCGATTATAAAACTAAAATTCGTATCGTCTTGAGGATATAATTGTAAAGAATAAAATGCTTATATTATTTTTGAAAATTACTGTAGTATCTGCATTGTCAATGCACCTTGGTAGACAAAATGGCGATGCTTTGTCTGAGTGCTTCTTAGACCGAGATCGAATATGCCTTGTGTTCTCTATCAATGCTCTCCAGGTTACAGAGTATTTGCATTATGACACTTTCTATCAACGTGGCGAGTAAAATCGACCTTTTCCCGAAAGGTTTTACTGCACCGTTTACAAGTTAAACTGTGATAGTAACAATAGGAACTTTAATTATTTCTGAGGCATTTGTTTCATTACAGTAGGTATATGGAATTATCGACGGACTTACCGGAAGTTCTCATGGAGTTTCATGTGTTTTTTGAACGATCCACGTTTACTGTAAATTTTAGAACAGCTAGTGCATCTTAACGATGCTGGTGGTTCTGTCGGTAAAATTGCGGCTTCGTGCAATTTTTTAATGTGATCTATTTTATCCGATCTGCGCTTGTACTTTTCCTCAGAAGATACAGCATCGTAAGTAGTTATAAGATGTTTACAAAAGTTCAAATGATTTGTAAAAGTATTCGCTTCGGCGTAATATACGCCACTGGCTTTGAATTCGTGAAAGCACCCTAAAACAAATGTAAACCATGTTCAAAGAAAGAAAAACTTTACACCTGAAACCGCGTGTAATGAAAAGCAGATAATTTTCTTGTGAATTTTTATAATAAATGAATGTTTTCTACCATCGCCAAATTGCTCGGTGCAGTCTGTCAGACAATATGCGGCAGCATTACCACGATTATTTTTGTCACTTTTTTCTTTCGAGGCTTCCTTGGTCGTCAATTTATTACTTTTCTTTTTGTGTGAATTCTTATGATTTAAAAACAACCCACTTTCTTTAATCACATTATCGGGTGTATCTTGAATAGTCATACTGTTGTTTACTAGAGAATATTTTAAATTCAAAACATTATCATCGGGAATTTTATAAGTAGTTACTTGTGAGTCAAGATTTTCATGAACATTTAAGTTGTCAATATTTTGAATATTGTTGTTGCATGCAAATTCTGACCCATTTTGTGCTTTACTTCTACTGGGAAGTTCAATCTTCTGACATAATACTGTATTTTCAATGGACGATGCAGTTTCCTTTATAACGTTATTTGCCTTTTCTCGTCCGCAGATGTCATTGTTAATGATGATACTTTGTGGGAGCAATTTTCTGACTGTTTCCATGTGTTGTTCTGCACAATCGTTACTAATTAATAAATCCAAATCATTGGTATCACTGTTTGTACTATCTGTGTTATTTGTATAGTTGTCTAAAGTGGGATGTAATAATTTGTGTACTTCGTCGGAATCTGCCAAGTAATTCCCTATGCCTAAAAAATCTGTATAATTTGGGATACATAGTTCTGACTGAATTCCATTTATTTCATCCTGCTTTGAAGTACACTGAAAATCTCGACATTCTATATTTTCCTGATCAAACATTGTCCTTGAGTGAAATTCTTGTTCCATGCACATTGCGGATTTAAGCATACAATCTAGTGATTGATCGGCCATAACTGTTTGGTTCACTTTTACTTCGTTAATTCTTAGTTTATTTTTATCAGAACAAGTAAATGTTGTTGTCACATTCGTTTCCTTAAAATTCCCTTCATCTAAAATTTCTTCGAGTTTAGTCTCTTCGTTTCTTTTATCTTCTGTTACCCATTTAGGGCTCCCTTGTTTTATGGACAAAGGCTTATGCACTTGTTTTCTTTTGTTTACAGATTTTTTAATATATACTTTTTTTATCTCTGTCGCAGTAGTCTGATGTGCTTCTCTAGACGTGTGTTTTAAACCATCACAATTATATTGAAGGCTCTCTGGTATATCATATTGATAATCTTGTGAATGTTCAGAGTCCTGTGCCTTGTATGATAATCTCGCACTTCTAGGTCTTAAAATGTTTGGTAAACTTCGAGTGGCTTGTCGTGAAAGAGTCTTTTGTACTTGTAATAACTGTGCAGTACTAGATCTGTTGTCATCTGTATTTAAATGATCTGTTAATATAGTTTCTGAAATCTTTGATGAATGTTGAGAATTATAACGAACTATTTTATCAGATGTGGGAGAGATTGTAGCAATAGTTTGACTGTTCCTGCCCAAGTTCCAGTTTACTCCATTCTCAGATTGTTCATTGCTTCTTTTCAACATAAAGAGGACGGTTTTTCCCTTAAAGTTTTTGATTACTCTTCTTGTATAGACTTTAGAAATTTTATTTGTAAAGTTAAGATTTTGACGTTTTGAAGCATTCGTGGAAATAAGAAAAGCTTTTTTCGTTGACTTCCATTTATCATCCATCAACATTGAATTAGGTGTAGCCATTCTGCTGGATTTTTCGGAATGCGAATAACAATAATCTGAAAATAAGATTTAAGAACGTTGGCACAATAAAACAGTGTCGAGTAATTTTCGTGACACACACAAAATAACAGTACAAATCTGAAAAATTAATGTGACAGGTACACAGTTTACGTCTACTGGTACCAGTTGGACCGCATGATGTTTTCAATCGATGTTTCGATAACAATGGGGATGTTCGAAAGATGAGACAATAAATCCACTTAAAAAATGCGTATAGTACGTACAGGTCATTGGAAAAAATTAAACCAAGCCTTAGGAATTACACTTACCTTGATTCAGCAAGAAATAGAGTCCAAAAAGAATGACAGGCAAAGTCTCGCGGTGGACATTGTATTATAAATGTGACATTTTTTGTAAAGATCGTGATAGATAAACAATGGTTGGAACTTTCTCTAGAAAATGTTCATTGTTACAGAGATTTAAGCAATAATCTTGGCCTTTGGCACGTTTGTGTACAGTCGCGTAGGACTGAGGAAGACACCAGCACACGAGTTAAGTCCTTACGCGATAAGAAAACATAAACACTCCACAAAGAGAGCACAAAGGTGTTCAGGAGCGTATTTAAATAATTTGGGGCCCCAAAATACGTTGTTCTTCAAAATTAATACTGTACTTTAACAGCAGCTCTGAAATACGTCTTGTGCTTATTATTTTTTATTTATATTCATTAATCGTTTTTGGAATTTTCTGTAATACGCTAACGAACAGCTAATATAAGAGCAAAATATTTTATTTTTATAAATTATATCCCCATGAATATAAATATTGTTGGCATAATAATTTATCTCCATACAGATGAATATAAATAAATGAATTGTAATAATGCATGAATATTTGCATGTATATATATATATATATAAATATATGTGTGTGTATAATTGAGGTAATTTACGATTACCAGTCATTGTATTCAGCAAGGTCGTCGTTTTGATTTTTCAGTGAAGAAAACAAGACGTCATGCGGTTTCGGTCGAGGATCTTCCGTAATTTTTGTAGGCACCGCTTCCACCTCACCAAGCATCCATTCTAATTCTACAAATAGATCTTATGTTCTGGTAGTTGTTACACGAAAAACGTAAAATATAGTAATCTGAACAACAAATACGAGCCTGGTTCTGTTAGTTTCATGCCTCGCAATTCAATGGGTCCTATAATCTGTTTAACCATGTTGCCATTACTGTATATGAAAATAGTAGGAAGATTCTTGTCTGGCCAATTCGGAATACACGTGGTTGATACACTTTTCAAGAACTTAGTTGCTGGATATTTCTTTGCAAGTGTAGCCAAATGCTGATTTATCAAGGTACAAAGAGGAATACTGAAAATAATGGAGAAGGATATTTAGAAATTTTCATATGTCGGTTGATTGCATTTTAAATGTTTATATCATATCTTGAATCTTTATAATTAATAATATACCCTGGCTTGTAAAGATGAAGAACGACCCATGTATCCTCTCCAGCGTTGTTAACTTCGTGCACATAGTCCTGTGCTGATATTTCCCTAACATCACCATATTTTGCTTTACTTGCAAGCTGTTGAATCTCTGCTATCCTTTTACGCCGATATTCTAAAAGTACCTTTTCATCTTCTTCATCTTCTAATTCATCAAGTTCGTCTAATGTTCTAGATTTTAGGTCATTCCCAGCTATTGAAAAAAAAGTTTAGATAGATTATTATATTGTATTTGGTTACACAAATTAATTTATTATGAATTCTATATTCAACAACTAGAGTCATTACCACGACCAGTTTTTTTATCTATTGTAGTTTCCAATAAATCCACAATCTGATCTTCTGTGATTTCCTTTTCTTTTTGCTTCTCAGGAATAATACCTTTACTCCTAAGAATGTCATTCCACTCAGTATCTTCGTTAGGGTTTTGCTACAAAGGAACAAAATTAATCAAAATGAAAATTCAACTCCACGAGTAACATGTGCTCCAGAAATCCAATATGAGTCATGTATGAATCACTTTGTTAAATTGGAGCAGAGAGAAATTATCTATGAAATTAATAATGACAAATAAAATTGTCGAATTTTATTTTATATTAGACGGGTGGATGCATAAAACAGCATGTAAATTTTTATCTACTGTGAAATACCACTTAAATGAATGTAATGCATCCTTAAAAGGTAACACGTCTGATTTTTACTCAATACATTATTTCAATGAAATAACTACAAATTATAGCTCTACTTACCATTACGATATGTACAGTAATCCAATTTTATAAATGTATTATATCGTTTGGCGATACCTTTGATTATAAAGAAAAAATGATATTCACGAAATATAAACGTGGAAGAGTCTATTGTGTACTGAAATAGCTAAGGCAGAGGAAAAGCAGAGAATCTGTGAATGCGGTCGTATTACATACAATTACATACACACCAATACACACTGACGCTTATGCGTGCATCAGTGATCCTAAAAATTCCCTAGATTCTTCATACGTAGTCAGATAAAGTAAATGAACTATCAATATTACTCTATTGCGCACATCAATAATACAGTACGGTTATTTAATATTTTATTTGAAAAAAAAATCATAAGATTATATCATGCACACCGCTGGTGTGCAATTATTATATTATTTACTCTTTGACAGTATATAAAGTAAGGACAGATAACTATTAGATGATGGAGTAGATATCTGGACTTCGACTAACTTTGACTATCGTTTCCTTCAAACTAACCTAATCTAATTTAATCAGTCATAACCTGTACACAGGAAGACGAAGTGATCACTAGCAGAAATCATTAAACTATATCCAGAGAGAATTTACGTTTTCTGCCTATGTTAAATAGAAACACCAAAAATGCAAACTAATGTTGTTTTACAAACAACGCGAGATATTTATTCTTTAATTCGCAATACTCGAAATACTCGGTATTTCACGCAACCGGTTACAGAATGTCATTTGATAGTTCAACGATATTTCAACGTTTACACTTGTAGTACTACCATTGATAACAATGGCTATGAAAAATCAGCTACAAAAATTAATGGTTTATTAGGAAGTGATTTTATTCAAGCGTATTTAATTCCTAAAACTGTGGACCATGAATACAAAGTTTTTGCAAATTTTAGATATAGATCAAAAGCCTGTGTGTCAAAAAAAAGAATATTTTTAAAAAATATTGAATCTGGTGCACAAGTATTACACGTTGGTTTGTTAAGTCACAGCATGTCAAGACCATTGTCTCTTGATGCTAGACATTTTTCTACAAACTCTGTATCAGAACATGTTGGCTCGAATAACATTCAAGCACCTCTGATGGAAATGACAGGAATTTGGAAAAAATTATCAGAATGTGCACCTGTCGAACTTGTACAAAATTCATTGATCTCATTACATTCAAGCACAGGTTTGCCTTGGTGGGCTACCATTGTACTTGCTACTGTCCTTGCAAGAAGCATAGTGACAGTACCATTGTCATGTTATCAGGTATAAATTTATACGAATGTATATTTTTTCAAAATTCAAAGCAATATATTTTTACAGGCATACATTATGGCAAAAGTACAAAATCTTAAATATGAAATGGAAGACATAGTGAAGGAACTCAAGAAAGAAACTAATTCAGCTGTAAGGCAATTTAAGTGGACTGAAGATTATGCTAGATCTGTATACAATCGTTCAGTAAGTGACAATTGGATAGCAGTAATAGTGGAATGTCAATCAAATGTGCTTATTTGTTTTGTTTTTTTTTTTGTAATGTAAGTCACTTTTCATTTTATTCTTTTTTTTAGCTGAAAGCACAATGGAATAAGTTGATTGTTCGTGATAATTGTCATCCTATGAAAGGAGCAGTACTTGTAATTGTTCAAATCCCATTATGGGTAATATTATCGATTACCCTCAGGAACTTGTGCTACATGTTGCCTCATGGAGACACAGGTTAGACACGATTAACAAATTTCTTACAGAGCAATGTCCAAGATAAATTTGAATGGTATTTTTATTGTATCAAAAAGGTTTTCAATTTTATTCTTACAGCTGCTCAGATAACTTACCTTGAGATGGCAGTAGGTGGATTTGCTTGGTTTTCGAATTTGACGTATCCTGATCCAACTTTTATATTGCCAGTGATGTATGGTCTTTCGAATTTGGCAATTGTTGAAGTACGTGTTCAAGTATTTCCTAAACAAAGTCAATGGGTCGTTTATATACGAATAAATATTTAATTATGTAATTATATTCTTTTCATAGATTCAGTATATGCTGAAAGTTGGAGAATACAATAAAACACGAAAATATACTACAAATTTTATGAGGTGTGTCTCTATAGCTCTGATACCAGTGGCTGCATGTATGCCGTCAGTAAGTTTTAGTAGACTAAATAAAATCTCACTCCATTACAGATGTCACATTATGTTCATTTTATTGAAGAGATCAACAAATTATTCTTTGTTTTCTTACAGTGTATCACTTTGTACTGGACAACAAGCAGTTTATTCGGAATTTTCCAAAATCTTCTTCTTGTGTGTCCAAAATTTCGAAGACTGATAAGGATACCTGAAACAGATGTAGAATTGGAACATCCGTACTCACATCTTCTCGAAAAAATTCGTATAAGGTTGGGTCTCCAGAATGAATTAGAAAAAATAAAAAAACTGTGATATCCTGTGCAATCTTATGTATCAATTTAAAATAAATAGTTATTACATTTATATTTGTGACGGCGATAAGTAGTTGGAATGGTGAACGTATCCGTGACGTCGCAATGATTATAAACGGATGATAAATGCAATGTTTTTATTCCGTTTTCAAATACTAATCACAATTTCAGAATGCTAAATCCAGCTGCATCTTATACGGCGCGTGATGCTCGATATTGTTGGGTGTGCAGACACGATCTGTTTGTCGAATTATATTTTCGAGCGGATACAAAAAGTTAGTATAATACATTTTACAAATACCAGCTGATATCTATATCAACCCAAACATCTAGTTGTCTCTACATGTACGTACAAATCGTAGCGTTGAATAACTGAAGCGTAATTTGCACAATTGGCAATTGGTATCTGCACAAGTGCTGGCCAACTGGGTTCTCCGTGCTTAGACGGAGCACGTAGACTTTGACACATGAACGTAATAATGTTAATACAACCTTTGATCTGACCCTATAGATAGACAGATAACCCTTTCTCATAAAATCCCCGGTGTACTTCGCTCGCGCGAGCCTCAATGCGCATCTTGCAGATACGAATTTCAGTTTACACAAACGTAACGACAATTCTATACAACGTGTAACACATGTTTATTAATCAAAGTAATAGTACACTGTGAGTTGAGTACGTGTCAAGAATGAAGCTCTCAAATAAAACGGGCTTTAGCATTCTCTTCTTAATATTTTGCCTAACAGACATCACATTAACGGTAAGCATTCGTCATCTGCGTTCGAACGTGTGAGGCAGCAATGCATATTATTGTGAAAAAATTGTTCTAAGATGGCTGATGCGACCTTGACGTAGATTTTCGGACATTTTAAAGATGACATTTGCACGTTCACAGTACTTGCGATTGCACATTCGTTAGAGGCTAACCGTTTGTTTCAGATTCACGATTCAAACTTTGGCACGACGAAACCTGCGAGGCGCCGTGAATCTTTCGGACGACACTATTCGGAAAGAGGAAGCTTTCGATTGAGCCATGGAGAGCAAACATCAGTCGCATCCGATTGGGAAGAGGCAGAAGGTGTGAATTCCAAAGAAGCGGCTACTGTGATTGTGGAAAATGATAAATGGAGTCCATGGATTAAAGCGACTGACACCGCCATTGAGCAGAGGCGAGAGATAAAAGGCAGTGCCGTTCACGACATCACCGACAGCGAGCAAATCGAACAAACGAGGCAGAATTTTGACGTTGATGCTCCGCACTTTGAGCCAAATCATTCGTCCAAAGAAGAAAGTAATCGTGATAATTATGAACAAAATGGGCGCAAAGAATATTCCAGACTCTTTTCTAGTGCTGAGAAGGTGAAAAAGGCTTCCGAAGAAACTCCTGTAATTTCGCCTTTTGATGAACTGACAGAGAATCAAGAGACCTATCAGTATCAAGACGGCCTCCAGTATTACAAGGTGCGAGTGCAATTTAGTTTTAGTTGCTTATAATGCGAGCACACCCTCGGTGGCTTTGCTTAGGTGGCTTTGCATAGTTAAGAACGTGTTTGAATGGTTCTTGATATTAAATAATTTCAGAAGCCGCGAAAAGATAAGATACTAAGTGCAAGAGCGTCAACACATTCCAGCACAGTTGCGAAGTATAATTCCGTATCTGGAGTCGGATGTCCCTATGCAGGCGCGAGTGGACAATTCATTTATCCTCCGGACTGCAAGTTCTTTGTCAACTGTTGGAACGGACGGGCGTTCCTTCAGCCTTGCGCTCCAGGAACGCTATTCAGTCCTGAAAAACTTGAATGCGATTTTCCACACAAGGTTAAATGCTACGGTGGTGAACTGGCGGACTTTACTTCGCATGACTACCTGAAAGACACCGTCAATCGGGAGCCGTTCGTTCAAATTTCAAAACCTCAAATTCTGCGGGAAACCGTGAATTTCAATGTAGATCGAAGAATTCTTAAAGATCTTATATCGACTATATTAAGCTTATACACCTATATATATATATTATTTTTTTCAGGCAATCAAATGTCCTCCACACGTAACTGGTTTATTAGCACATCGGTCAGATTGTACTAAATATCTTCAATGTGTCAATGGCGATACCTACATAATGAACTGTGGCCCTGGAACTGTTTTTAATCCAACGATCAGTGTATGCGACTGGCCATACAATGTTAGGGGTTGCGAAGGTTAACGACTGAAAGCTACTTAAGAAATGATTATTTCTAGATTTGAGTGTTACGATACGTAATATTCTTTCATTATACAGATGCGTTGAAAGATGTCCAAGAGGTAGCAGCAGCGACTGTTACACCAACTTTAGAAACAGTTAAAAGGAAGGATGAATGTCCCGCGCGTTACACGGGGCTGCTGGCACATCTAACTGACTGCAAGAAATTCCTTCAGTGCGACAATGGAATTACTTACGTGATGGACTGTGGACCAGGCACAGTTTTCAATCCGACGTTGTCCGTTTGCGATTGGCCGTACAACGTCGAAGGTTGTGCCCAAGGTAGATAATGCTATGATTACACCAATAGCAATAATTTTTCTTTGATTTCATTTTTTTTTCCTTTTTTCCTGTACAATAATACGTATTCTCGATTCATAAGCCTATAAGAAAGACTCGCAACCTGTGGAGACTTTAAGTGGATATTGGCCTGGAAATAGTAATGGGAATGCTGACACTAGGGAGAATTCGCAGCAAAGTTATAATCAACGGAAAGACACTCAATACAATTCGAACAACGATGGGACCCAATCGGTATTGAGTGGCAACGGTCAAGATCGACCTCCTACCTCTTTTACTGGAAATAACAATTGGTCCAGAGAAGATCCTAATGGTCATGATGTTCAATGGTACAATCAATTTCCCAGTTTTTATCGGCAGCAGAATGGATCTACAGATACTAATCTTAGGGAACCTGTACAATGGCAAGGAAGTTACGGAGTACCGGGAAGCATGAACCGCAATCAAAATCACAAGTGGTCCGTCTCCAATGACGGTCAACAAGATTATCACTACGGTCAGGGGCATGATCGCCATTATTGGCATCATTATAGAACAACCACGAATGGATACGATGGTGTGGATAAACCGTGGAAAACAGCAGAAACAGATGACGATGCGTTTAAGAGAGATGATCAAGAAACTTATCATAGGCATTATTCAGGACCAAGGGGAAGCGAGGATCCTTCAAAAGAGTCTACCAGAATAGATTTTTCAGATATTGGAAGGGGTTACGGCAACGTTAACGACAGTTTCGTCGAGCACCGTCAATCCGAATTTGATGAAAATGTGTACGTGAACAACGATTACGAGTTGCCCGAGGAAGTCGAGAGCACCGATAAGGACAGCGTCAATACCTCGACGAACGTGCAGCATCATTCACTGCATGAAAGTGACAACAGTGGCACTTCACTGAATGGATCAAACTGGCAGGTCATTCAACCCGGAAGGTTTCCTCCAGTTCCGGCAGAAGGAGCACAATTGGGTCAGAAGCCTGCACTGAGCAATACGTGGAATCAAGGTACTTACTATTAGTATTTAGTGCATTGGTGTTTAGACCCCATCGCTTTGGTAACGTTAAGTGCTAGCCTAAACGGTCTTACCTGTTATCGGGATGAGGAATTGAGTATTGGCGACAGGTTGGTATCATATTTCAAGCGGCAGACAAGGGATGGAAACTTTACTTACTTCTTTAACGACTAACAACAACACAAATGCCACATCGCCATGCACAACACGCATGGACAAGGCTTTTTCCGCTAATACTACTTGCTTCTTTGCGAATGGAAGCGAAGGCACGAACTTTAGCTTTCAAGCTAGCACAAATGAATCTTCGAGTTTTCGGCCATCGTCCACTCATGCCCAGATCCATCCGAATCTCGGATATGGTCAGGAATATTGGGTAGCTACTGAGAGCAACTCGAAGAACACTTTGCAGTTGGTGGGACGACCAAAGAATACATTGGACGACAGAGCCGTCAAGGGCAGAGAGCATGAGATCAAGATGAGGCGACCGCAAGTTGAGGAAAACATAGAGAAGGACCAAGGCAACGGTATCGTTGTAAGGGATTCAGGGAAGGTTCACGCAGTTTCAGGTACTAATAGGACGACTCAGGGAAGAATGTTTAACCGATGGTTTGGAAGAACGAACATTCGTACGGAGCCTGCGAAAGCCAGTCAATTTGACTCAAGATTGGATCAGTGGGCTGTCAAGACTAACATTTTCCAGCAAGCCAAGGTAGCGTCGCGAACAGGTAAGCAGGTTTTGATATATAGGATATTCGAAGGACTGAATGGTAACGTGAGCCTCTTGCTCACGAAGATGGTTCTCTGCATGCGTTACAGATGCGAAGACAGGAGGATTTGAAAGCCCAGTGAAGGTAGACGATCCGCGCAGAATAAAGGGTATTTATGTCAATGTGAATGGCATAAAGGGTCACTACATTACGAAAGAAGTCGAGATAAATCAGGGACATTCGAAAGTGCAAATCCACGCGAATGTTTCCAATAAGACTTACGGCAATTCTTACGGTTCACGAAAACCAACAGTCTTTGGTGATGTCGAGAGATCGACGATAAAACCGGTGACACATTCGGATAGCTTAGACCTTGCGGGTATAGCCAGTAATCATCCTTCTAGTAATCAAACAATCTACGGAAACCACGTTCGCCGCTTTGGAAAGACCTCCCTGTCTGCGACAGATACTAGTACGAAGTATGAATTCTCTACGGAAAACATTCCCAACACTTGGAATCCTATGTCACATTCTAATATAACGACGCCCAGACCAACGGCAGCAGTGTCGATGGAAGTAGACAATGCTGAAGAACAGAGCCAGAAGAATGCCACTTTTGCTTTCGAAGATCCTGTAGAGCGCGGAGACGGTTTCTCAGCTTTTGAGAAGAAAGAGGAGTGGAAACCGCAACTCGTTTTCAAGAATAAAACCGGAACAGCTGATGCGAATGCGTCAATCATGCCAATCAACAGAAAGAAGCTTGACCCTGATGTCTTTAATGAAGAAATAGTATTTGGAGCAGGTAGGTACACATACTATATAGGTACGCTGTTCGTGGGATTCCATGGGTGAGCGTATAACGAAAAGGCTAGATAAACGTTACTTCGATGTTTGGTAAGTGTTTTTTTATCTCTTTCTTTTCGTTCAACTTTTTTGGTAATTGCGGTTTTTGGCTCTTCATTTTTGCCTCTGGGGTCGGTTATGTGTATCAGCTACGAAAGCATGCGAAATTCATCTTCTAGGCGTCAGTTTGTTGAATTCACAGGGAAGTGTGTTAAATAAACATTGATTGTTTTATTAATTTATTTTCAGACGAACCTCCGTTTCCCGTGTACTACATACCAGCTGTACAACCACTTGAAATCGAGCAGTCAAAGAAACCTCGATCAGTCACTCCAATCTCAGGACAGGTAGGGACAGCCTGAAATCTTGTTCTACCCACAATGTACGAGTCCGTGATAGTCTTTTTGATGATAGGTAATAAGGTTACGCGGTGGGTTGACCCTCAGAGACGGTTATGTTGAAGTTCAAGGGGTGGAACCAGGATGGGGTACAGTTTGTGACACGAGAAACCGATGGACTCTTATAGAGGCTCACGTTGTGTGTCGCCAGCTTGGATATTTTAGGTAAAGGTTTTATCTATAAAAATGCAGCTTGGTCACAATATTTTAATAAGGTTGATCAGAGACGTAGCAGTATCTATTTGAATTTCCTAAGTTGTATCGTGTACGTAGAGGCGCCGAGATGGCATGGCAGGGAAGACACAATCAAGCGCAATCTCCCACTTGGATCGCCGCCAGCAGTGTGACCTGTTTCGGGAACGAAACGTACTTTCAAGAGTGCAGGTAAAATCGCGACATTCGAGCTTATGTACATGCAGTTCAATCAGTAACGGATAAGTCAATCGATTCGATGATTGCTCAGGTTCAGTCACGATCAGCAGTGCCAAGTGGAGCGAGACGCAGTCGGAGTTCAGTGTCTCCAAAACAGGGTCGCCCATTGTCGCAGCGATGAAATTCCCCACGGCGGACAATGCTATCATCTGGCCAGTCCTGATTCAGGCCTGAATCATGCCGAAGCTCTGAATTACTGCGCCTCCAGGGGAGCACGATTGTTGGATCTCACTAGCCAGCATGAAAATAATTTCATATCTGAGTGGCTGGTGCAAACATATCCAAGCGTGGAGTCGATTATGACATCTGGACTTGGCTTTACTACTGTAAACAGAACCGTCTGGATTTGGCAGGACACGAATAGCGCAAAGTTCAAGTGAGTTCAGTTAGCACGAAACCGCCGCACTTCTTCGATTAAACGATGAGGCGCTTTTGAGAGGCTCTAGTTTACCTGGTGGCTAGGTTCACCAAATGGTGGCCAGGCTGGTTGAATGATCACAGGGAGTCTCCGTGGGTGAGCTCTAGGCCTGCTTGTATCATCATGAAGCGAAAGTTCGCCTGCCACGAACATCCCGAGCATTCCTGTCTGACTGATTACTTCTTTTGGGACGTCGAGGACTGTGCTACTTCCTTCCAGGGACACTCCTTCATTTGCGAAAAACCCTTTGATGACATTGGTACAGTCTCTACTAGTTATCCACCTGTTTGAGTGTTGATAACATTTTTATATTTTTCGATCGTCGTCCAGGATGCGTTTCCGGTAAAGGGGGTGGATACTCGGGCACAGCCAATATAACTTTTTCCGGAAAAAATTGTCTTTTCTGGGACGACGAGATTCTAAAACATTCTTTGGTGTTAACGGTGAGTCTTGTTATATGCGAATCCATGGGCGATCTTTTTCCTAGTTTCGATGCTGACGTTGCAGATACTTCCCGAACGGATTAAGGGAGAGCTCGAAGGACATAACTACTGTAGAAATCCCAATCCGATGGAGGAATCGGTGCCGTGGTGCTTCACAGCTCTCGGAGAGCGCGAGCATTGCGACATCCCAGCGTGCAGCACATTAGGTAAATTCCGGTGACATTAATACCTGCCGCAGCAGCTTCCAGATTGTCACGTTTAGATCTCACTATTTCTAGGCTCGGAAAAGTGGAACGTTGGCAGTGGTTGTAAGCCCAAGTACTTTGAGTGCACTGCCGGCGAGTGCATACCTGAAGCTTGGCTCTGCGATGGAGACAAGGTAACGGATCAATTCTATTTGTGTTTTTACAACATTATTGATGCTGGCGAACGTCCCTTTCGTATCCTTTAAAGGACTGCACGAATGGAGCGGATGAGGAGTACTGCGCTCTGCACTTGAATCACTTCGCGAAGACTGCGAAGCACAGATTGAAAGGACACGATGTTGAGAAGTGGGTAAATACTCCGTTGAAGACGTGTGCGCTCAGATGCAAGGAAGCCGACTTCACGTGCCGATCCTTTGCTCACAAGTATGTTTGAAAAACGTGTAGTTCATTGGGGCTACTTGGTGGCTTATTTGACCGATACTGGTGCTCAGTATTTAGCCAAATATTTCTTACCATTAGTTTTCGACGCAACGTGTGTTTACTGAGTGACGGAAATGTCGGACTTACGGGGGCTCTCAAACCCAGCAAGGAGTTTGACTACTACGAAATGACAGACAGGTCCGTCATTTGCAATGACATGTTTCGATGCGACAATGGAAAGTGCATCAGCCTGTTGCTGCGCTGCGATGGCAAGAATGACTGCAACGATCATTCAGATGAGAACACTTGTACAGTCGAGGAACTCGATTATGATATTCGGTTATCTGGGACAAACAACAGTCACGAAGGAAGAATCGAGGTGAAAGGTAAACGAATAGTAATCACACCCACGATACATTTTAAATGGTAACACTTAGTCCTCAGATTGGAGGATTTATACTAATTCGGTCGAAATTACTGAGTTCAAGTAATACTTCCTTCTCGTATTTGTTCCTTTCGTAATTTTACATTTTTAACAAAATACCAAGATTTAGAATCCGTATTGCGTAGTGCACGGCGAATGGGGTCAGGTTTGCGACGATGGCTTTGGTATGATCAATGCCGGAGTCATATGCAGGGAATTAGGCTTTGAACTGGGAGCCCTTGAGGTCAGACCAGGGGGATTCTATGGCAATCTGCTACCGTCGACGCCCTTCTTCGTCGACCAGCTCAAGTGTCGTGGCAATGAGAGTTCCCTGAGACAATGCGATTTTGATGGGTGAGTTATTACACGCTGATCCGAATGTAGACGTATGAGTTTCCAAGGTCCACAATATTCGAAAGTACAAGACTTAATTTCTGTGTATTTCTCATAGCTGGGGTGTCCATGACTGTCTACCGGAGGAAGCCGTAGGCGTTGTCTGCAAAACGGCGATGGACACTTGTCAAGAAGATCATTGGAAGTGCGACAACAGTCCTGTTTGTATTCGAACGACATTCATTTGTGATGAAGTGCAGGATTGTCCAGACGGCGCCGACGAGAGTCCCCAGCATTGCGATGTATGCAGATATCGAGTCGTTAGATTTCTAGTTCTCGCTCTATTGTTCCCAAATGAATGTTCGAAATACAATGTCGCAGGTACCATTTGAATTACGTCTCGCGAATGGCAGTAGTCCACTCGAAGGTAGAGTTGAGGTGCGTCATCATGGAATTTGGGGAACAGTGTGCGATGACGATTTTACGACGGCAGCGGCCACCGTCATCTGTAAGTCGCTTGGCTATGGGGGGCCTTCGATTCCTAAAAAGAATGGGGCCTTCGGGGCTGGCGAGGGTCCCATATGGCTCGATGAGGTATGGCACGAATTCACTTATCTTCAAGTACAGTTCGCATCATTTCATCTCTTTTGATCCGTAAAGGGTTTTGGAGATACTCCCGAAACGCCAAGTTATGAAAAGTGACACATTGTAGCTTGGTTGATCTTCCAGGTATCCTGTCAAGGGAACGAGAGCCAGTTGTATCGATGCGAGCACAACTTCTGGGGTCAGCACAATTGTGGCCACGACGAGGATGCAGGAGTTATTTGCACCGTTGGAGACGTCTTTGTGGAGTCTGAGGTAACCCCATTGACAGCGCAAGACTGTCCCATTCTTTGAGTGATATGTTTGCGCAATGTAAATGGCATCTGTAAGTGTCGTACGAGTTATTATCGATTATCTGCTGGTTAATAATAATAAAGGGATGGAACGTGCTTCCCTTTCACGAGAACTCCTCATATCTGTACATTTTGTACTGCAACTCATTATCTCACCTAAGGTTATGTTATCCGTGTAATGTTTACTATGAATGTACTATTGGTGGAGCAGCACACGAAGGAAACCGTATCCTATCTTCCGGAAGTGGATATAAACGATCTGCTGCCGGCCGAGTGCGGCAAGCGACTGGAAGATTTTCCCGAGGATAGTCCTTTCTTTCAAAGAGTGATCAGCAGCAACGTAGCACCGAAAGGGTCGTATCCGTGGCAGGTAACCATTTGAATTTACGTATCAGAGGGTGTATAATTTCCGTGTGAAAAAAAGGCACCTTTCATTAATGTCGAAAGGCCAGTATACGAGTGCGTGGGCACAGCCGATCGAACCACTGGTGCGGCGCTATTGTTCTTTCGCCATTGCACGTCCTCACGGCTGCTCACTGTCTGGAGGGATACAACAAGGCGACGTACGTAGTGCGCGCGGGTGACTACAACACGGAGGTAAGACGATTCGAGCATTGAATAAGAAAGAGATAAGAAAGATTCGAACGTTGCCGCTATTTTTAGATCGACGAAGGAACGGAAGTGGAAGCAAACATCGAGGATTACTACATTCACGAGGACTTCCGGCAGGGTCAGCGCATGAACAATGACATCGCTCTGGTGTTGCTGAAGGGCCAAGGCATCCCATTGGGCGAGAACATAATGCCGATATGTTTACCGGCTGAAAATCTTGAATATCTGCCAGGACTTAATTGTACTATAAGTGGCTGGGGAAGCATCGAGACAGGAACTTCCGGTAGGAGAAAAGTTTCTCTACCAGTATCCTTACACAGACAAGGACTATACAATTTCACTATTCTCTCCTGTCGTCCCTTCATTTCGCCGTTTCAGGTCATTCTCGAGACTTGAGATTCGGTTGGGTACCACTGATCGATCAGTCGATCTGCCAGGCTAGTTACGTCTACGGCGAAGGTGCGATCAGCGAGGGTATGTTCTGCGCAGGATTTCTCGAGGGCGGCGTCGATGCTTGTGACGGGGATTCCGGGGGTCCTTTGGCCTGCTTTCACAATGGTCAGTAGCATAACTATGTTACAAGGTATTTCGGTATTGCATGCGCATTCTATGAAATCCAACGAAAATTATGTTGTTCAGGAGCTTTCACCCTGTATGGGATAACGAGCTGGGGTCAACATTGTGGCGCGGAAAACAAGCCTGGCGTCTACGTTCGGGTCGCTCACTATCGAAAATGGATCGATCAGAAGATTCGTGAATCACTCACCGGCCGATAGAGTTTAAATGGATGGGATTAATAAATACATGGTGCACCTGTCACTTTTGTTAATCTGCACTTTATTTCGTAAGACATCTTCGTTTCTACATAATATTAATGGTTGTCCTTCTATTTTATTTGTTGCGTTGTGTCATTCAATTTATGTATGTACAGTAGCTCCAACGTATCAAAAGGCGAAATAAAGGCATTGAACTTAATTCAAGTAATCGGCAATATTTACAGATTAAAAAAAAAACGAACGAAATCCGGTTCGTTATAATTCTTTGTACCAGAGTGTCATTAGTAGATATCGATATTCGTGCAAGTATGTGCTCCGTAATTTCTATCTATGGTTGCTTTCCGTCTTTGCCCACTGCGTTTGGCTTTGCTTAAAATTCGTTCGCGCTTAGTCATTTAAACATTTTTTCATTTTTACTCGTAGTTTATTTCAGAAACACTGTCTTTGCGCGAGTGTGCACACGTGTCTGATCGTCATCAATTCCAATGAATGCCAGGTGACGCGGTGAACCGGTATGAGACAAAATGAAATGCGCGTTCGTACAGTACAGTCTTGTAGTAGGATTTATTAGAATTTGCAGTGGTCAAAGTTTTCTGGCTCGGTGGGCAGCGACGGAGAAGATTTGTGTGAAACGCCAGAGCAATCTAAATGTAAGATGAATTCAGTGCATTATAAAAATGTCATGTCGCTCTCCAAACGAGTACAACAAATTTAGGTTCGAGAGGTGTAACAGTCGATAGATTAGTCCTGTGACTGTGTTGTGCGTATCAGACCGGTTAAAGATGATTGGGGAAATCAATGTTTTTTTGTTCACATAAAGTCACTTAGGGGAATGTCGAGCAAAAAATACACACACACATACACGTATAGCACGAAATTAAACTTAATTCTAACTTAGAGACTTAATTTAGGCATAATACGACCCAGGCACGTTCTTTCCGCAAGAGAATTGAGTGTTTATTCGAATGTCTCGAATGCCTTGGCATTATATTCAAGTAATTCTAGCTGTTCGATAGAGCTAATCCTTAGGAGAGGTTCTTGTCAGAGTAGATAGAAACACTTGGAGTTTTCGCGATACTCACTCCCTTAGGTCTGACTAAAGACTATTGTGACTAGATAAAAGCAAGAATTCCAATTGTTCGACGAAACATAATTTGAATAAATGTTAGGCGATGTTCAGCGTGCTGATCATTTTAACGGAACAACTTATCCTCGAGTTTCTCGTAAACAATTCGAATTTCGATTACGGGCTAACCTTAGATCTAAAAAACATATGGATATATGTATATACACGACTTTCTTATTTACAGATTATAATTATAACGTTTAGCTGCGAGGGACTAAAACGGTGTTAGTAAATGAATTCGTCTAAAACGCTCGAACGAGTAAAAGAGGTGAACAATTATGCGCAGCTGGCATCTTCTACGTCAGTCGACCTCACTCGTATTCTTGCATTTCCTCTCTCTCTCTCTCTCTCTCTCTCTCTCTCTCTGCTTCGTGCTCTCATACACGTGCGCGCGCTTTCGCCTCTTATTCTCTTTCTTTTTCGCATTACGTTAAGCCACATCCACATTGATTTATGAATGCACATTCAACATGCTCTTTGAACGACTCGTCACTTAAGTCGCGAGTGCTGCCTCTGACAAATGACAATTGTATCCATCGGAAAGAAAGTTTTCATTTGACAAAATTCATGATCCACTGGTCAGTATATTTCTGTGACGCTTGATCTTACCAAAAGAGATAAAAGAGGGACAGAAGTGAGGTGCACAAAGTGGTGTGTGAAGAACGTACGGTATAGGAAGTGGCAAGTAAGAAAGAATGGAGCGTTATACGCTTACGATAGTTTGTAATTTCCTATGCATATTGACAATGCGCTGTGTGTATGCGTACGATATATTCTATTTGGTAGATACTATTAATGCTTGCAATTATGATAGCGTGATAGCGTGCACGTAATAGTCAACTTTCATATATTTTAGATGACAATGGCTCGAGCAATAAGTCCGTCTCGTTATCAGGCGTTAAATTGCAGAGAGGGTACAACCTACGGAGGGTCAATTTACAAGATGAATTTAGCTAATGAGCTACTTTGATATTTCGCTAGCTCGCGAGGAGAATTCGCGACGGCTAACCAAAGTGAAACTTCGTTCGACACGAGAGTCTTTGATGGGTCTGAAGATGAATGTGCTGCGTGAGAGGAAGCATCGGTCATTCTAAATTGGCTGATTTCTTCGATTTGGCTTATTTGGGTTTAGCATCAGTTACGAAGTTCGATCGTCTGTCTGCTCATCTAGATTGCGACCTCCCGCTTGCGATTATCTTCCTTTTTAAAATTACTTATCCCCAATCAATCACTGACTCTAGATTCTAAGTCTTGCTCTCTTGGTGTACTGACCGTGTCAGGCATTTAAAAGCGTGTTCTTGCTCAAGTCGCACAGGCAAACAGGCAAACAAACAAATAGACCAATAGACAAGTGGACATTTAGAACTCGCGCCGCAAATCGGCGGACTGCTCAACTCTTAATGTATCAAATTGTCAAGTTGCCAGATTGTCAAATTGTCTATGGGACTCAGCATGGATGAGATGGCGATACGTGTCACTGCTGATACGCAATGGGGTCGCAGGTGGAGGGTCGTCGCGCCTTTCGTGTTCCGGGGAAACAAACTCTTGGTCCCTATACTTTCAAATCGATAACAGAGCTTCGAAGAATCTCTCTAAAATGAGGAAACGAAGGAATTCTGTTTTCGTTTTATTTTTACTTTCTCGATTGAGGAGCATGGCGCCATACGTTAGGACGTGATAAAAAATTTCAAACAAGTAATGTTGCTGCACATTGGAGAAACATGACGTTGCGTCATTAGTCGCCTAAAAATTCAGATCGGGATTCAAGCAAGTTCGCTCAGATTCGAGTCGATCTGCTCCAGTTACACTCCAGCTTCAACTTAAGTTACAGGAACGAACCTATTCACACCTAGGTTTGTTAGCGTATATCAAAAGGACTATTAATTATACTTTATGTACTATGTACTATGTACTGTGTGTTATATACAGGTGGAATTCGCGCAAATATATCTCATGCTCACGCCTCGCATGGCCGCCATTCCTGATCCCGCGATCCTCGTGAGAAAATTCAGTCCATGCCTACTATTTTATTATTATTTTTTTTTATTTACGAAAATTTACGGAATTATTTACGAAAAACGAAACACCGTGTTCTTTCCATTCGTCACTTGACGATTACTTTAAGATTCCATTCCTATGCCACTTTTTCTTGGCATTTTTAAGTCCGTAATCTTAGCTTCCCAGTATTTCTGTTTCTCTCGATGCGCTTTGCCATCGGAACTTTGAACCGGGCGAGGCTGAGTTTGGCGCTTGTGCTTAAGAGTTTTGTGAGCGAGACAACGTGTGTGGCTTAGGAACTATACTTACTGCTAGTCGATACTGTCACGTGAATTTTATTATAGTCGCTCAGGCGAATTGCGATGATTTACGGTTGATTCACATTGTGGCAAAACGATGCAAAGTTTCTATTATTTTCTCACGCTCTGTCTCTCTCTCTCTCTCTCTCTCTCTCTCTCTATCTCTATCTCCGCCTCCGCTTTCGGAGAAGAGTTTAATGAAAACTTGTTCTTGCTTTGCCTCACTTCGTCACAGTCTGAATCATCCTCGACTCGATCCGATAATCTCGAGAGTGGAGACGCGAAACGTCGAACAAACATCTCAATATGTCTCGTTAGTCTAACTAATTGTAAGAACGCGTGAGATCTCTTGGTGTATCTTCGATCGCGAGCAATCGCAGAGCAAACGCTAGATTAATACCTTCTTGTAATACTTTTTCCTCGGCCTTCTCTTCTTTCCTCTTCTTCTCCTTTGGCTTTGATCTTCTTCCCTTAACGAGCTCGACCCTCCGGCGCAATTAGTTCATTCGTTACACTTTTACTAACATATTGGCATAACTATTACAATTGGATACGTAATTATAGTTTTACTATATTGTACTATAGTATACAGGGCTATCCGGCTGAAACGCATCAATACGATTTGGCAGCTGGCACGCTTAAGCCGAATGTCCCTCTACATTAGGAATAGTGTGTGTGTGTGTATACCTATTAGTATCTCTCACGCTCCGTGCGTTTGATCAAGGCTCGATTTCACTGGGCGTTTAAGTCCGACCTAACAACATAACAAAGATTAATTTGACAGGACGACATGCATTACACGTTTGCTCAAGAATTACGTCGACTGTCTGACTTACTTTAAAGATTTGTAACGCTCCTTCTCCGGGTTGTTATCCGGCGGCTCGCACTCGAACGACGCCAAGGCCAGAGCTGTGCACATGGATGAAGATTAGCCACAATGAACAAAGAATTTCCCTTGAAACGCGACTCGTCGTCTCTTGGTTCTTCGTGCACTCACCGTTTTCCGTGAGTACCGGACTAGCTTGGAGAAAAGCGATCACTCTGGGATTCTTCTCGAAGGGGCAGGCCACCTGCTTCCACGCGATGAACTCTGTGACTTGCTTAGCGAGCTGCCAGAATTTCTCAAAATTGATGTGCCCGTTCGGTAGTCTGAAAATCGAAGAAGCCAGGATCTCAGAGACGCGAGTCTTCCTGATAAGTTTCTGCGAGCCGACAGCAGTGTCGTAACTTTGAGGATTCGCTATGGGAGCCGAGGGGGCGGGAAGAAGAAGAATGGAAAGAGGAAGCATTGGATTGGAATCGAGGGAAGATTGCCCGCGTAATCGTGCACACCTACGTACGTTCACACGTGTCGAAAGATTCGCCAAAGTCGGCAAAGTCGACGGAACCGACGCCCCGGAATTATGAGAGGCAAACTTTTGCAATTGCTCGCCGAGAAGCTGACGTATTCGTTAAGTATAGCGTACATAGCATATTTGCGCAGCTATCAGTCAATACCTGTCGGACCGAGGAGACTGCTTTCACCTTTTCCATCTTTCCCGAAGCTTTCGAATCTGTTGAACCTTTCCTATGTTTTCCACGTCTTCCCGGGTTTCGGTCTTCTCGCCACGCTACCTAAACCGTTAACACCTTTCGCGAACCAGCACAACTTTTGCCATTACAAGTTTAATAAGTTTACACGCATACAGAGAAGTCCAGGAGCGTGGAAGGGTGTGTGGGTGGCAGGCAGAGGGATGGGGGGCCACCGAGGAGAAAAAGAGGTAAAAGAGTCCCGGCTGTACTACTGGTAGCTCCTTAAAAATGTCGCGGCCGATAATATTGCTGGAAATCTGTTTTTCATTTGGACTTTAGAAATGTCGAGAGATTTTGAAAGAAAATCAGTAGATTGGAAAAGGGAAAAACGGAAACACGAGAGCAGCAGGAGATCAAGGAATCTCATTGAGATTTACATAAGTTTCATTAGTGTAATCGAAATTAGGTTGAGGCCGGCCATTGGCTTTGCGCGGCCAATCCTAAGAAGACTTACTTGTTGCTGCATCCTTCGTTGAGGAAGTAGAGGTCTTTCACGAGAAGACTGAAGAACGGAACGACTATTCGCTGTCGCTCGTCCGTCGCACCGGCGCTCCGCCACATTGCCGCTTTTAAAGTACTTCGGTAGCTGCTGAAGTTGCTACTGGGATCCATCTGATGTTCCAGGATCGAAAACTTGGCTGACTGGACCTTGGACCACTGAAAATATTGAAAGGATCCACGTAAGATGAGAAGATCATTCGAAAGGCATAGTTGCGGCTCTGGGGGTGCTCGCGTTCATCGCATTCATCGCATTCATCGCATCGATCGCATCGATCGAAGAACTCTGAGATCTACCCGTGAATTCTCATCAAGTTGGCGAACAAAAGTTCGCGAATTACGGAGGGAAACTTTGGCCAATCCTGGTGGATTCTACCAATGATGAGTCTCGAAGGGCGCGTCTGCTCACAATGGTCGGACAGCAGGACGGAGGAGGAGGAGGAGGAGGAGGAGGACGGAGGAGTACCGGGGCAGCAGCCATATGTTCGTGCACGCGTGAAGCATGTTTCCGACAGACGGTAGATGCATCTGACTTGGTATCGAACTACAATTGAATCGGTAGTATTGCTTTCGACTGCCGTGGTGGTCTTTCAGATATCGAATTTAATGGCGTCTATCGGCAGCCTCGGACGAGGTCATCAACCTGTAAGACTTGTCCTCGGTAACCAGCGCTTCCGCCGCGAAAGCATGTTTAGGACACGAGAGACGCGTTCTCGAATTGTTTCTCGAATCCAGTGCAAATACGATTCACGGCAACTCTGAGGACAATTTAATTAATTCCTGGGACAAAATTACCGCGAGAGAATTACGCTCGTGACGTAGGATTTCTTCCGTTTGCTGCGTTCCCAGCGTTATCCCGCTTTATACCTTTACGTTTTGATAAATGTTTAATGCCAAGTTATCTTTCATGCAGCAACTGCGTATTGACGCGTCCATGCGAAACACAACTTTGACTAGCAAACTGTAGTTTAGTTAACTGTTTGACGTTATTTTATTGACAATACTTCATGGCATGATGCAATTTTCAAGAAGGAGAGAAAGCATGAGAACTAACATTTGCGAGAACAAACATTCGAGTAGAAAGACAAAGTAGATATCCGGATGACTTCTATGAAAAATTAAAAGCGCAAGTTCTGTACCTTTTTGGTCATCTAACCAAGTCGTGCAAACGAAAGGTATTATTCTAGAAGGTAATTATAGTTATTTCATGGAGGAAAGATAGGGAAGGTTTCTTCAGAATGCGAGAATGCATCATCTTGTTGGATTCGGGAACAATTGGGCAGCTCCACTCACTGGCGCTAATGGCTCGTTGTAAACTGACTTTTGAGCATTCATAACCCAGATTCGATTAAAAGTGCGTGAAATATTAGCAAATTGTAAATTTTCATTAACGAAAATTGCCGCGAGACCTCCAGACCAGTACGCTGGCGTAGTTTCCGCAATTATTTCGTAAAGCCCTATAAATCAGCTACGTGAGCCAAATGAACACCGAATAGATGTAGTGCGATTCTGCCAGAATACCAGAATACAGGATATCGGGATACCAGAATACCAGCCTCTATAAGCCTACAAACCTACGAACCTACGAGTCGGCTAGTCAGCTAACTAGAGCGCCAACTAGCCTATCTGCCTGACTGTTCGTTTATCCGCCATCCGGTGAGCTACTATTCAGCTCGGCAAAAAGCATAAAATCCCGTAGGCTTGTAATTAAAAACTGTGGACGTAAGTGAATTGAGAGCAATCATTCGGCGCATGATGACAGACACCGTGGAGGACGTGGAGGGTGACGGGGCGGACGGCTCTGCAATAACGATTAGCTGCGAGTGAACGTAATCTTCGTGAAAGCAGAGCTAAGGTAATTCTTATTGGAATGGTTAGTGCGTCTATTTGAGAATCTTTGCAAATGTCCAACTATTGCTGGCTGAAATATTTAATTGGAGACAGATGGATCAAGTACGGTGACGCTTCCTGCAAATACTCAACCATTGTGACTGAGCCTTTAATTTATTATTTCGAGTTGCACAATTATAACAACTAGCTAATATTGGCGCTACTACAGCGCCAACTAACTCGAAACTTTTTAACGAAGGCAAATGGCGACCTACATTTCATAGTCTCCTACATGGGCTGGCAGGAACTAACAGGGAAATTCAGTTACACCAGTTTTGGTGATTTCATGCCGACTGCTCGAGCGTCTAGCCGGTCGTTTGATTGGTGAATCGCAAAGCCACAGAAAGTTCACGGTAAAATGTTGAGATTGGTGCGGAACTTGAACCCAGATTTTTCGCGTTCTAGCCGCGATGCTCTGATCCCTAAGCTATCGAGGGTCCGCGTAGTCACCCTCCCGCGCGGCTCATGATAGCTCCCCCCCCCCCTCACTACCACATAATGCTATCTTGATAGTCTACAGAATAATTCAGCAACTTACCGTTTTTTTCAGTCTGGAGATCGGCGACATGTTGAGGCCCGCAATGATCGCCATCAGAGAGTTGAAGTTTCCAATGTTGAAGCATTCCCGTGCTGTTTCTATCCAGTATTCGACTACTCTGACACGCTGCTTCTTCTTTGCGTGCTAAAAGTGAACGAAGTTGAAGAAGTAGAAGCTACGTTTGAAAAATCGTTAAGCATAGTCTCGCCTTCAGTTTCCAACCCCCACCCTGAAACCCGGAAAAGTTCTTGTACGTTTTTGCCGGAAGGGGAAATCCCTGGAGACTGGTTGGCCAGAGTAGACGGAACTAAGGGACTCTGCTACTCCGGGACTATCCCACGGGGTTATCTACCGATCTGAGGCAGGCGTGAAACTTTTGTTTTCATGACGAGCCACCCTCTAATATTCATACTAGCGAAACGTGGCTCGTTTTCGGCTTTCCTGAACTTTCAAGTTCAGAGCTTCCCCCAACGACTCTGACGGGTTTACGATTACGGTTACGCCAGGAGCTCTCCATAATTGCCTTGATTGGACCTTCGTGAGTTCGCGTGAATGAGAATTAAGAGAATTAAGAAAATTAAGAGAAGGCCGACGGTGTCCTTTATTTTGCACTTGAAGCGCAGACTTTATTTCCTCCGTTCTCCACTCTCTTACCTTGCAGACTTCCGTTGCAACGAAGTAACTCAATCTGTTGAACCACTGCACATAGGACTCGAGATTTCGAGTTTTTTTCATATCCTTGAAGGAGGTCTCCAGATGAGGCGACTCCTGGAGAGAAACGGAAGTTTAGAATGACAAACGAAAACAAAGTAAAACTAATGCCGCCCGTTTACCTTGGCAAAAGCTTGGACGAATTCTTCCGGTCCGATGTAGGAAAGTCTCTCGAGTTCGACGTGGGTTAGTTGTTGAGCGAGAACGGTGGCCGACGGACACAGTTCCGTGACATCCACCTACGGACCATAATGACAAATAGGGTCACTCGTGTGATCTAGAGAGTTTCGGGGAACAGTGGATTTTAATGTTAAAGCGTCAGACGTGTAGGGAAACTAATGGGAACAATTGCCAGATGGCTGTACGACATGTAGCAAATTAGTTGCCACGAATAACTTCACGGGGGGAAATACAAGAGGTAAGAGGAACGAGGTGGGCAGGACAGACAGAGAAACATTGTATGAAGTTCGGGGAAAGTGACTGACGGATATCAGGGGGTAAAAAGTTCGGAAACGTAGGAAATATGGAGAGGAGATGGAAGGGGGATACAGAGGGAAGCCCCTAGTTTCATTTTAGAAGTATTTATACCAATGGCAGTGAACATCCGTAATGGAAGCAATAGCAATAGACGTGCATTCCGTCTCGTATCGGAGGAAAGTTCTCTGCAACATTCGTGCTGGCGAAAATTTATACTATGGGGAGTCTGGTTGGTCGCTCCCGTCACTACGTGCCCACTAATTGATTGCTCCCTGACGGAATTGCGGATTGCTGCGAAGAAATTGGCGAAACTGGTTTTTACGTCGATTTACAGCAATCCTTAAATTTTACTCTCGATTCGATATCAACGGAATTCTCAGGAATGTCCTAAGAGACAATAAGCTGCAATACACGTGAAAGTCCATACTACATGGCACGCGGTCTATCCTATCTGTAGCTGCTGTCACGATCGTATCGATTGGTTCTTCAATTTTGATAATTTTGAATCGACAATCGCCATTTGGTCCAGCAAAATATCAAAACCTGTCTCGTCGCGTGTCCGACGAGTAACAAAGTTGTTTTGGTGTTTGTCTGTTCACTGTGTGTGTTCGGAGGAACAGAGAGCGATGCACGAGCGTGCGAGTGAGTGCGCTCATCTATGTACGTATGTCTATCTATAGAATGGAGTCTTCTATAGAAGCGGTGCTGCAGGATAGATGTTGCTTATGAATAGACGATGCCGTGGAGCGAGTGTGCGTCGTTGAAATCTTAAATTGGGGAAGCGACTCGGCCCTACGAATACGATCGCTAAGGCGACCCAAGGGATTTGTAAGCCTCGTATAAAGTGTCAGGTGTCCGCTTGATTTTCAAATCACGCAGCCAAAGTCCTCTTTAAGCTAACCCACGTGCGAATCGTCGGGAAGTTTGAAATCAAGACAGCGTCGCTCTCTAATTGTAAGCCTCCCGCCTTATGTCGTGCGCTGTAGGCTTGAAACCGAATGCCGCTTATGAAGAATCTCTAGCATGAAGCTTCGTTCTCTCGACGTGGTCCAAGGGAAGATGGAAAGATGAATAATGAGAGTAACACTTGGGAAATATATAGTCTCGATTATATTCCCTTTTATAGGCAACTTATGTCGCGCCTAAATCTCATTGGTTTGTCCTCGTTTCATGAGTGTGTGCGTGCGTATGTAACATGTGCATGACAGAAGACGATGTTTGCAGGGATACGATATATTTAAAATTTGTCTTAACTATTATGGCCGTGTGATTGTAATTACTTTCACTGTTTATTCAAATTTTAACGAAAGCTATGCAAATTCCCGGTAATTGTGGTTCGTGTTTGAGCAATTACGATACGAAATTTTCGGTCCCTTTGTCAGGATACGTTTCTCGGTTCCCGTAGCCCGCATCGCGAGCCACGATTGGTTCACGTATTCCTTTTGTCGTTTGCATAGCTTGTCGCTGCCTATTTATCACGGGAGTGAAAAGTTAACACTTTTTTAAATTGCCTAATTCGCAATTCACTTAATTCTTGTCCCAGGGGCAGTTTGTTGAATAGTCGACGGGCTCCGAAACGTAGGCGTAGACCGAAACGTCCTTATATTTAATGATGAGATTTTAAGGCGAGACGACAGAGAATGAGAAATAAGGACTGAGAGTCGTCGAGAAATGAGATCAGTGGGCTGCGTGATCCGTTTACAGTCAAATGGAACTCTCGGCGTTCCTTCTTCAATTACTGTCGATCGAATTATCGAAAGATTCGACTAGCAGACGTAAGACACAAGGAGAAATCGCATTTATAGCTCGATACTTACTTCCTACATCTTTATTTCTCTCTACTGTGACACGTAGTTAGTTACAGGTACACATAGCTTGTAGTTGCATGAGTTGTCGTTGCCACCGTAAGGCACGTTGTCACGGGCACTATTGGATTTCACCACATGTCATCGCCGTAACCGATAGTTCTTGTCTGTGCGCGTGGAAAGTATTCCGCTTGCACATAAAGGACAAATAAATAAAATATAATATGTACGATTAGCATACTGTGAACGTGCTCTCGCAACGTCAAACACCAACGGTATATGTATACCGTCGCGAAATACAATTTTTATAGTAGAGCCATACTTTCTTTTTTGTCTACTTTTAATTCATTGCCCTTTTATCGAGCATTTCATATTATATTACAAATTATAATGAAAGTTATATTTATAGGATCCGCAGGACCCTCCACTCGGGATCTCTGAACACTTTTAAATCTTTCACTGCGCCTGTTGACTGGTTGTTGAGTCTTTCTAGAATACCACTTCTGGAAAACCTTCCGACATCTCGACGCTGCAAAAGAATTGGAGCTTTTATGGTTTTCTTTCTTGTACTTAACCGAGTTGTCTTTCAATGTTAAACTCGTTCTGGCTATTGCGAAACTCTCGCAAGCGGCGCTTTTCAAATTAAGCACGGAAGTAAAGAAACAGGCCAAGTCCTCATTTCTTCTTGTGCGACGAGTTCCCTTTTATTTTATATGCCATTACGAGGATTCCAGAGAGCATAGGGAGGTGGTACCTTACGGCCAGGAAAGCTGCAGATGTCAGTTAACGGGTAGCAGATGATGGCGAATAATGGCGAATAATGGCGAACAATGGCGAACAATGGCGAGTAATACGAAATAACATCTAATTAGGTCTAATACGTTAACCCGTAACGAGCTCGTAAGGAAAATAATAATCTTAATCGTAAATGCAGCTTGCTCTTCGGGTAAATTTCGCGAGAAAGGAAGAAGTCGCTGTACTTTTAGGTGTCTAAGGATGCGCCGAAATGTCGTGTCGGGAGGATGCAAGTCGACACGTGCAGAGATACTCGACGAGAGGTGGGAGGGGAAGGGGGAAGCTCAATACTCGTAAGGGGCAAAGAGGCGAAAGGCGAAAGGCGAAAGGCGAAAGGCGAAAGGCGAAAGGATAGGTTGGCTACATTGTGGCAAAGAGCATCGCAGCACTAGGAATAAAGTGGCCATAGCATATTTCCAGACGCGAGGAAACGCGTCCTATACGGGATAAAGTTTGAATTGCCGCGTTGCCGTATGATAATCGGGCTCCAGACGCACGAATAAAGAAGAGCAATGGCTGCACCGATTATACGAACAATTCTCAGCCCCGGGCGCGTTGTCGTCTCTTTCTGGAAGGAGAAAAAAGCCCGGAAAGGGACGAAAATGAATAGAGGCTACAAGCCCGAGTTTGATAACAACCAAGGGATATCCGTCCGAAATTTCCTTTACAGCGGGTAATCCCACAAAATGGCCGAGAGTATTCAGGCTGGCAACCTTTCGCTCGAAACTCCAGGGGGTAAGCAATTTTTTACACACCCGTACGCAATAATTACACCGTCCGAAATAATCTCTCCATCCCTTTCTCTCCCTTTCTTTCTCGCAGGCATCCTCCTTCCCACGCGTGATCCTCGTTTTTCTCCGTCTCTTTTTTTTTTGTATGCACGGGCTGCTCTCGCGGCCTCCCAGAATTCCTGAAGGTTTCTGCACAAGAGCTCGCATTCTCAATCCTCTGAAGGGAAACACTGATCTGGCGCGCCTTTGCGTCATTGGTCATCTCAGATTCTGCAATGGACCTTCAGTCCGTTCTGCAGCATCTTGCGATGCTTGCCGACAAGGCGGGTGCGCAGCGTCGCTTCGTTAGGGCGACCTAGACGCTCTGACAGAAATAGCCGGACGTGTGCACGAAGCCTAAGGTTAACGGGGCTTACACTCTAATTTGCCATTTTGAGTCTCTTTATGCGAGGGTTTTAACGGCATAAATGATTTTTATTGCCAGTCGCCAACGAGAGAGAGTCGAATAAAATACAGGGAATGACTTCTCCCCCATTTCCATCCCTTCTTTGCGCAGAGGGATTTTATTATCGGTACCATCTCTACCCTCGGTGTTACTAACTTTAGCTTCATTTCGCAAAGCTGCAATAGCACATTATCAATATATCAAGTGGGTCGGCGTTGCAAAGCTCAGAGCTCAGAGACTCATTCTCAGTCCCATTATACGGTCTCAATAATTTATGGCTCTCGATTCCTTGATTTTTTTGTCAGTCGGCGATCAGAGATTTATTGGAGGGCCATTTTAAAGACGAGTGGTTTATCGCCTTTTACGGGAAGAACTGTCAATGCAATTCTTCTCCTTGTACAGAGACAAATACAGCGACGGCGAAGCTTCAAGTTGGCGAAAGCTACTCTTCACGAAGAGAGAGAGAGAGAGAGAGAGAGAGGGAGAATGAAACTCACTATAGCAAGTCTGTCGTTCATCCGTCCGTCTGTTCGTTTGTTACCGCTAATAATAAGAGAACACAATTAACGCGCCCCTGTGACTCCTCACCCGAGGGTGCAAAAAACCCGAAGCGACTTTCCTCTGAAACCTATTAGAAAAACAGCCACCGTACCACAGCTTCGTCGACGGGAACGAAAAATGGAGAGCGTTTATTTTAAGATTTACTCTTGACGTAACTTGGTGAAATTCGCAAAAAAATATAAACGAGGATGGTATGGCGGCTTGTAGTAATCCTAATGCGGAAGGAGCGCGGACGATAGACAAGGCCGGATGGAGAGGGTGGGGGGGGGGGGGGGTCGCAGATTCTACTATTTCACGAGGATCAATCTTGTTTTACGCGATTCGACAATTTCGCTGAAAGCAACTCGTCTTACGAACTGGATAGCCTCGTGCTTGATGCACGAACCAATTTAAGTTTGGTTAACATCGAATCGTGCTATATTTAATTAAATGATATACTTGCAAATCATAGCTAATATTGCAGGTTATATACTCTAGCTGTTTGATGGGTCTGTGCCAATGCTGTTGCACAAATAGCGGAAGGTGGGGCAAGACAAGCGCCTTAACAAAATAATGCTGTCAGATCAATTCGACAAAGATATCATGATTGCTCCAGCTTCATCAAATTTGTTGAAGACCTCATCTTACCCAACTTCGGCTGTTTTACCACACCATCCGTCAGTTAGCGTTTCACGTGTGGAAAATGATTGAGTATATTACAGAGCATATGAAGCATATGATCGTTTTAAAGGGCACGTATCTAGGAATCAAACTGATCAGGTAGGGAGGTTCAGGTGGTTTGGTTCACAGAGAGATATAAAGTAAAGAAATAAAGTGCTGGGAGGATGTATATATATATATATATATATAGACGAACCTGAGTGAGCTGTTCAGCGGCGGCCTCGGTCGCCAGCCTGGCCAGGCCTTCCTCGTACCTTTCCAGGGCGGTCAGTCTTAGGAGTAAATTCTGCAACAGGGCGGAGACTTCCTGCCTGGCGGCGGCGTCTACGGCAGCCACTTTCTGAGTGATGGCTCTTACGTGTCCCATCACTCTCTCGTCCCGGAAGTCGTACGGGAACGTTTCAGTCCACTCGGCAAGCAGTTGGACCAGCCGAGGCACAAACCGGTGAAGTCGTTCCTGTGGCACAGATAGGACATGTTCCTCGTAAAATTCATTGATATATGGAAAGTATTGGCAAGTCCTTGTCTAAGGGCGTCTTAATCAGGATGAATATTGCGTGAACCGCAGCACTCGAGATGCGTCGCCTCTTTCTTTCTTGCGGATCTGCCTGGACCAATTTGGACTTACCTTGCCACCCTCCCCATTGAGGTTCTGTTGATGCTCGCAGAGGGCGCAGACTTCTCCGAGGAGCTCGTGCGGCTTGATGAAGAGCCTCGCGCTCAACAAAAAGGCGAAGAGGTATGCGCGATCCGGATAATACTCTTCGGTGGGTACCATGTGCTGCACCAAGGCCTCCAAAGATCCTGACACCAGATTACCGTCACGATAGACTAAGGCCTGAAACACACGATTTCTCATGAGCATCTTTGCCTGGATTCTGTCATCAGCTACTTTAGTCCTTATTCACCATTGGATGAGCTAGGGATTAAGTGATTGAGGCTCTTTAGCGTGGATCCGTTAACCGGAACCTCAAGTCTACGATTTTGCATTGAAATTGCGCCAAAGAATATTACACTGCACTCTGTTATTATCATTATCATTATGACATTACTCCTCCCTGAAGCAAAACATACCCAAGCATGTCTGATACTATTAGGTATTAAGTTGAGCGCTTTTACGAAATACGTGAAAATTGCAGATTCGTTTGTACTTCGCAGTGCAGTGCGCATTGCTATGTCGACACGAAGAGGACAGTCGCGAAATCGCAGATCAACCAAGTAGCGCGGAAGCGAAGGACATTCGATCAAACGAAATGCAAACTGCGTGAAAAACTACAGATATTCAGGATAAAGCTGAACACTTATCGCTGAATTTACGCAGTATGTAGTCCTGACGCGGTTGCAGCTCGCAGCTCTACGAGTGTAAATTATTCTCGAGTCTCGCGGATGCGAATGTGGGAGAGAATGGCTGAGCGTGGCGCGGCTGCTCGCTAAAGTTTTGATTCAGTTTGTTTCATAACCACAATTAGAAAGGACATTTCGAGTCTCGAGTAGCCCCGGGGTGGACACCTCCGGGCGCCACTACGCTGGACTTTAACTGACTTCGTTTCAAGTTGCGCTGCGCAGCCTGTCAAGCTGCATCCTGTGCCAGTTACGCGTGGACAGCAATCCGCGAGAATTCGAATGCTCTCGACGCATCATGCGTCTCTTTCGACTGATGCTTGCGAGTGCCGACTTTACGGACCTGAGTCTTTTTAGTGGGCATTTTGCGGCAAACAAATGCAGATGTTTATTCTCCGCGACACACGAAACTGCGCTCAGTCAAGCTGCATGCAATTTTTCTTTTTCTCTCCCGCCTTTCCGCGTGCATGAGAGAGAGAGAGAGATACGTTCAAACTCGCGTAAAGGCTTCCCCTGAAACTGCTGTTAATAAATAATATGAGTAGTTGTTCTGGTGAGAATACAAATGAAAAGGAATCAGTCGTGCTTATGTCAAAAAAAGATGAGAACGACAGATGGCAAATAATTATTTATTTTTCACATTTTGACTAAAATATTAGTTCTAAATTTGAGCGGTATTCTGTCATGGCCTATATTTATCCTGTATCCTGCATCATTCATACCGTTTGCCAATGGTCCAGTTACCTCCAAGGGAGTTTGCGCCGATCTAGATCCGCGGCCACATCACTTGTCTCCATTCCTTCATCACTTGAAATTTCAGCATCACAGGCTAAGCTGAACGCAACTTCAGCATCAATGGCCAGCAGCTAACTGAACTTTCAATCACCACACCCATTCGATTGTCTCTGGTGTTTTTGACCCACTTAACTTTGCTTAACTTCCTTAACTTGAACACAATAGCGACGCGCTCATCCTTTAAGTTGTCTCGGACTCGGCTTACGTTTCGTTTTCCAGTTTGCCTTCCCTGAAGGCGCCAGTCGAAAAGTGGAAAACTTCCATCATGAGGTCGACACTACGGTCGATTTTTAGAGTGTGGCCAGATGCACGAAGCGCATTAAATATTCAGGAGTAAGAAATGAAAAGCAAGAGCAGTGGAACGGAGTATGGAAGCGTCACTCCTGGGGTAAGAGATGCGGGCGACAGAATGGGAGGCAAGCGCTGAGTCCGTTTACTTCGGAAAGCAAAGCAGGGAGTATAGATATATTATAATGGGTAAAACAGTTTGAGGCTTGGAAAACAAGCGGAACGCGGACATAGCAGAGGTTTTGTTTCAATAGAGGTTGAACTTTTTTGTTCCAGGCGAGCCAGCGAGCCAGCGAGCCAGCATGCCAACTGGGAGTTGCAATGGCGTTGGGTTCGGCCAATTGGCGAGTTTGTATTTTCCACCAGACGAAGGTGCTCGTGGGACGTCTGCCAGGCAGTCAATAACAGGAGTTCTGACAGGAAGATATTTCAATTAGTATCTAAGGAGGAACGATAATCAAGCTTCGGCCTGTTTCTACCTGGCAAACGTGACAATCGCAAGTCTCTCTGGTTCGTCTTTTCCTCAATTTCTGCTTTTCATTTTACTTTTCTTGTTACGACGAAATTCTGCTTCGAATCTTTTCTTTCCGCCATGAGCGGTCGCCAAGTTAATTTCCACAGCTTGAATGTAGGTTGCAATATCCTTCGTAACCCGAAGCTAATCCGGCCTCACCAAGCGACTGACGGCGCGAGCTCATCCCAGTCTTCATGTCGCAATAAAAGGAATATTTCACGTTCGTCTTTCTTTTGCTTTCCAACGCGTTCACTGGATCGGAGCTTCATAGTGACGATTCCCCGCGTGGCATTTCGTATGATCTTCCTCTACTCCTCACATCTTGTAACGATACTTATTCACTTGCCAAACTCCGCCTCAACTTGCCATTTCCTGCGTGATTGCCTACGCGTGGCTCTGGCCACGTCTTTTATCCACGTGCATTGAAAAAGAGTAATTCGCGTTTTTATTTTCGTAAAATGGACACGTCGGCCGACATTATAAGATGCTTTGTCAAAATACATATGACAGAAGGAGGATGGACTCGAACGCTAATAGGAATAAAGAAACTAATCAGTCGACCAACTGCTGACCGCATCGAGTTTCCCGAATATTGAACTATCGAATAAATTCAAGAGGCTACGCGATACGTGCATTTCCGAGTGGATCTGTATTAAGGATGCTTTCCTCGGAACATTGTACAAACCACTTTGCTCCTTATCTTCATGACTTACTTCCTGCAGCTTCGCCGTTCCTGAACCTTCGAGATGCATAGCCACTCGAATTCTTTTAAAAATGTCGTTCAAACTTCAAACCTCCCTGTGAGTGCAGTCAGCATGAAATCCGGGTATTTGAATTCGGTGCGCAAGCACACAACAGCACAAAGCGTGGAAAGCTGCCTCTTAAAACTGTGTAAAGCAAACGTTTTTGCCCAGTTGTAAGATGACTGCGCTGCTTGAATTTAAGCCTTAATGGAGCCACAAGACTGGCCTTCGTGCAATACGTAGACGTCAGGGCTGCCAGCATTAAGCGTCCAACGTCACACTTGGCTGCACGAATACACGTGCGCCAACTCGCCGAAAAATCCCGAGAGAATTGCAAGTGGTTCTTCTCCATCCCTCTCCCGTATTTCTTTCACTCTGCACATCCATTATCTATCCCCACATCGTTTTCAAAATGGGACGACGTCTGCGCTTTGAATTTTCAATTCTTCAGCAAAAGAGTGCGCGTGACGATGGCAGCGTGGGATTGGTGAAAACACGAGAAACACGAGAAATACGAGAAATGCTTCTCAGATATTTATGAACAATTTTCTGCAAGTCGAAGATAATGCTTGCTTCTAAGGGGATTACTAGTTGTCGGGAATTCAGAAGAAAGTAAGAGCAAAAAATATGCTCGGAAGAAAAATAAATAAAGAAAGCAATCTCAGAATAAAAAGTGGAATAAACAAACATACGATCGATGAATGTAAAGAATAAGGAGGGAGCATTATTTAGTAAGATATAGAGGAATGTGGGACAAGATGTGCTACTCGTGAAAATCAGTTGCAGATGTGGATTCGCGACAGGTGAAAATTTAAATTTAAAAAATTGGGAGGTTCTTGGCAATCAGAAAATTAGGCACCGTAGAAAGGCAGTAGCCGCTGCGGATCCCCTGTGGAGAAACATGACCGGAAAATAAAGGTCGAGAAGGCAGAGCGAGGAAAGCGGCATCAACGGCCGCATTACGAAATAATTAGGGAAGTACTTCGCTTGGCAGGTTTCGTGCCCGAGAAACTTTTTCCTCTGAGATTTCGTAGTGCGGGGACAGAGAGAAGGCCGCAGTCAGGGAACCGAGAAAAGCAGCGCCGGAAGTAATCACAGTGAGATGGCTACTAAAATAATTCTTACTAGAACTGGACGAAAGCCCCGCTTAATTCGCTCCGGTATGAACGTAATGTGTAATTAGTACGAAGCGCCAGCATAATGTTTGCTGAACAAACCCGGTCGAGCCGCCAGCACCGTTGAATCTTATCGGGCTGCTACAACGTGTACACTCACTGGAACGCGTGTAGTTATAGACTCGTGTAGCTGTGCTTCCGTTTAGCAGAGTTTCGTTACTCTAATACGGGAGCATCGGGAACAAGTACGAAACTTAGGTTAGGTTAGCAGCAATGCTGTAAGCGTACATGCTGCTCCGAGGTGCAGGTCGTGCGGCGATTGTGCCACGTTGCGTCGGTTCGCAACACAGCCGCTTGCTGCGTCGTGTCGTAGACGGCCGCGACGTCGTGGAACGACGAGCCCATGGCTACTGCCAGGGTGGCTTGGATGTCCGCTTAGACGGCGCTTAATGCCAGACACAGATAGCCAAATAAGGCAAAGCATTGCCTCTGTAACTCCAAGCGATTGCAGGAAGCACCGGAAGCTGCGCACTGGCAAGAGACTCGAGAATTTTAATCAGCAGCAGCTTCGACCTTTCGAGTTTTGTCCGTGTAGTCCGCCTTTTCCCATTCAAAGTTGGCGTTCGCGCGATTCCTTTTTATTTTCCGAAATGGATAATTCATTCATAGAGTATTTAGCCTTGCATGAAAACTAGAGTCTGTATGTTTTGTGAATCTGTGCCGCTGTTACAGTTGTTTGCATGGTGATTTATAGAGGGACCTTCTCTCCGCGTGCTTTGTCTGCCCGTGGAAACACGTTATCATGAAAGTGGTTCGGTTAGGACCGGCGGATCAAGCCGAAAGCCAGTCCGAACGCTCCGCGTTCCCTTTGCCGTGATTAGATTGTGTCGTTTCTTTGCCGGGAAGAAGGAGAACGAGATGAGAACGAAGAAGGAACAGTTGGGGCGCGGGAATATCGCGAAAGACACTGGATACTTTCCTACGCAGATAGAGAGGCACTTGCGTCCCAATTGGCGGTGCGTGACAACGCGTGAGATTACTCGCTAATTTTCAGCGCAAAGAGCGACGGCGATTTTCTGGCTTTCTCGGTTTTCCTCTCTTGGGTGAGAATATCCAATGCCAGCATCTACGTTGGAGCGTAGAGCCAGGGTCGCAGACAAAGCTTTTAATTCCGAGTGAATGGAGGAACGAGCGCCGGCCGACGGACTCGTCGGTTCGGGATACCCAAGGGAGAAGGGAAAAGGACGAATGAGAATGGGCGAAGAGGTGAGATAGGGGCGGGTGGAATCGGCAGCAGCGGAATAGATTGATAGACCAGCTAACGGGTTAGGAACAATAGTTAACTTGAAACGTAATCGCTTAATTCCAGGAGTCGGCAATCGATTGATAGCTCCTGTCTGCCCATCGATTTCCAACTTTAACGCAGCCAAATCGACTTTAATCGTTTCCTCTTCTTTTAGAAGTTTATGCAAAGAGAGGCAGCGAATGCGGACGTTGCCAGGTTAGTGGGGACGTGGCTAGATGGAGAGTGGCTACTGGCACGAGAGGGAAGGGACGACTCGCGAGTAACGAATCTCCCAGGATTACCTCGACGAAGAGCTTGTTATCCCGAAGATTCCGATCGTAGGACAATAAACGGTGGAATCGTTCAATGTTTCGGGGCTTTCCATAAAATCATGCTGAAATAGACAAATATGAAATATTTCAGTACAAAGACACGCACATGCGTACTTTGTATCGACCATTCTACGCGGTTCCACGTACATACGGCTTGCTAGAAGTCTCATCGTTTTCGATCTCATTGACATTTCGAATTTGGATTATCACAATTCACTTTAGTGTTGAAGGTAAAAGAAACAAAGAACTTTCGACGATAAAGCAACACGAGTAATCCCCGCTTCGATTAACGAATTATTATCAATAGAATAAGAAAGTGATCACGTGTCCATCTGATAATCAACAGGATCTATTTGTCCATGGGATAAGTGATGCAGGAAAGAGAAAATGGGGAAAGTAGAAGATAAGTTGTATGTATGAAGGACCCGAGGAAGGAAAATTATGGAGGAAGAGAAATGACAACCGAAGGAGAAGCGTCCACAGGTTTGCTCGGAAAAAGCAATGCGTTACTTTGCTTTAAAATGGAAGCGCGGAGGCTGCGCGCGATTCGGTATCTTTTGAGGGATACGAAAAGAATTGATGTAAATGAAGGGCAGACACGCAGGGCCTAAGCAGACCTTCGGGACATGAAATCTCAAACATGAAAGTTGGCTCGCGTATCTTTATCGACCCGCCGTTGCCGCGGCGACTCAGGATGCTCGCTGACCATCAGCCATCGACGATTGTCTGCAGCAGGTCAACACTCAACACTCTAGGGAGTAAGAAGAGCTCGTCGGATCTTTTCATTCTTGCGCAACTCATCCATTGGAGGACTGTGTTCCGGGCGCGTTTCAATTATTCCTTGGATGCACTTTTGTGGAGCGTAAAGGCAAAATGCGCTTTCTTCACCTCCTTCACCTCCTTCACCCCTTTTCGCCGTTCTTCGTCTCTCGATTTCTGGATCTTCCGATTCCTGATCGTCGGATAGTTGTGCTCGAAGGTCCTGGAGTACGAAGAGGAAGAGGCTGAAGGAGCAGAAGGAGCAGAAGATAGCAGCTGACCCTGTGGCTCCCTTAAATGATTGGGCTTTCAATTTTCCTACAATTACTGGAAGAGTTATGGCGACAGATAAGAAAATACGGCAAAACCTTTTATCTCATGGAGCATGATCCACGAACAGCAACTGCTAACTGCTAACTGGTAACGGGGTTGCGACCATTCTGATACGCTGTGGCACCATTTTGTGTCGCCCTGTGAGAAATACATTTCCTTGGGCTGGCTCACCGTAAAACAGAAATGTCTTCCGTTCTCTTTTATCGTCCAAGTCACATCTAACTGCTGCTCTGTAGGTAGCTACGCCCCCCAATCCCTCGGCTTTTGGTTTCTTAGTCTTCTGGTCCTGCCATCTCTTTCCCCTCCTTCTTCCCTTTTGTCAACACATTCAAATTTAGCTTCTCTGCTCTTCAACCAGTCGCCGGTTTTTGTGGCCGCGAGATTCATATTCAGCAGCCCGTGCTTTCGTTATATTGTGTATATATTTCGAATCATAATAACGTAATTGAACCTAATATCGATATAATCAGCAAGCGGTATACTTAAACGAGAAATAGCCGCAAGAATTCGATCTCGAGAATCAGAGGTTAGTCTGATCCGCATGTGGCATTTCCTCGGCCACCGCTTTGCTATTCCGTTGTACTATTCTATACCCTTCTTTGTGTGTGTGTGTGTACTCTCGTTCTGCTTTTTGCTGCCAAGGAAATACGCGTCTCCTTGGATTGGTCCAAAATTTCCGCAAAGTGCACTCGCCTTACGTAAGAGAGACGAGTGATATTTTGTGTTTATTCCCATCGAACAATGCCTACCCTTGTCACTGACACCGTGAAGAGAACGAGTATCGAGCAACCTCAGAGTCTGCAGAGTCGCCCAGTGTCGCGTAATGCTTCCTGCTCCACCTTTCACGACTCGAGTAACATTTCTCGTTTCCAATCTTCCTTCAAGTCTTTCACGAGATTAGCTAAAACATCTTCACACTGATTAGGTGCGTCGTCTTATTTGCGCCCACATCCCCATACATCGTTGCCTGCATCTTTCGACATCCTGACATCTCATTATTAAATTGTACATACAGAATCGCGATTTACTGCGTGATCGTTATTTCATCGAATACTCACGTGTTCGGTGTTTATGGCTGTGGCATCCCGGATATCCTGATGGTCAGTATTGGCCCCGTTTACCAATCCACCTCCAGAACCAAGGGTCAGGAGGCCTCCTCCACTGAGTCCACCAGCACCGAGGCTCTTAGTTCCTGCACCGCCAGCGGGCGTCTGGGGTAAGCTCTGTCAAGAAGAGAATCAAACAGGAATACATTAATCGATGCGATCGAAGTTAGGCTCATCCGTATGTCTGTCTTTCTCGTGCATGTCACGCATGCTGTGTGTCTTTTTGCTATACTTTCGTAATGTATTCCTGTAAAAACTTTGCTCGCGTATTTTCGTTGTAGAATGCTGCAACGGGTTGGCTAATCAAAGCGATTAGTTAAATGACCTACAGTCCAGCCACAAATGCAATGAGTCTTGCGGCCGTCAGCCTGCTATAATTTTCACTTTTAAAGAATCTCCTGAAAAACCCGTCACGCTTGACTCACTGATTGACTATAGATGTCACGACTGATTGATACGTTTCGGCTGATCTACATACGTTACATCGCGAATGTAGAGTGCACGACGTAATACGTTATAAAGTATACGCAGGCGCACACACGCCGTATTGGAAATAGAAATTTTAGATTGTAGCTTGTAAGAAGCATAGACACAATGACTAGGGTGGTATGGTGTAATTAAGGGTCGAATATTGCACCATGAAATTCCCTGCGTAATATAGCGGCTTAACGGACGCCTTTTCTAATGGGTTATGATACGCTCATTAAATCGTTCATCAGGGGAACTTTTCTATCTCAGCCCATTAGGATTAATGGTACAATGAGCAGGAAGAAAAGGAAGAGGCCTGCAGGTTAACGAGCTGCGATTCAGTTTTAATATCCCTCGAGTCTCGCCAAGACAGCTGCGAGCTCTCTTTTGGCTCTCTTGTACTTCTTCTTCGACTTCTCCTAGCATAAACACGTGGCAGATCCATTGACTGCTTTCCTCCTCCCCACGCCTAGAAGGGCTGAAAACCACGTGGTGTCGAGCTGAAATTCCAACTGGCCGATTAGAAGCGGTTCCAAATAGAACTGGTAGAAACAGTAACGTCTTCCTTTGCAAGTCACTAAGTGAGGAGACTAATTGTAAGCTAACTACTTCTTGCGCCATCATCAGGACTCAGTAAGGCGAGTTCGGGTCACCAAAATCACCGTTATTGGCAAAGATTTGACAAATCAGGAATCACGCATGGTCTTTGCTCTCACATTGGTTCTCCTGGTGTTTTAGAGTATTTCAATTTTTATAATAACCGAAGCACAGAGTCACAAGCTCCTCTTTTTTGCTCTTTTACCCTTAAAACCGCTTTCAAGATCCAGCCATCGCTTGTAATCTGATAAAACGATATTTGGTCGTCCCGGCAGGCGTGTCGATTACTCGGAGCTTCGAGTAAAAGCGAGGTTGCTTTAAAGATCGGTGGACACGGAGACGGGTGGAGCGGGGGTTGGGGGGTCGAAGCGAGACGGAACGGAAAAAGAGCCGTTTACGTTGCATCGCAAGTCTGACGGGAGGGAGGAAACGGAGGCAAAGGTTGTAGCCTAGGCACACGTACCTATTTCGTTTATTGGTAATAGCAGAGAGTGCTCTTAGAGTAATGGGGGACCTGAAGGGCCGATAAGTGACGCTTTGCACTTTACGGTTCTTTTTCTTTTTTTCTCTTCTCTCGGACACGTCATTTCCTTTGTCCTCGCCCTCGTACGCTTCCATGGCTACACGTGGCTACACGGTTTCGCAGAGCGGCAGACACACTTCGAGCGAAGCCGAGGTAGCTCCACTTTATTTTACTTTCTAGGCCATTGATGGCTTCCGCGCTACAAACAGTTCCTGACCATTTGCCTTCTCCTCTCTTGCCCCCCTTGACCTCCCGGACAACCAACTTCCGTAGCCGAACAAGCGAACGAACAAAGTGATTCGTATTTGTCTATACCTGTGCTTCTGATTCTCTTTTCGTTCTCTCGGTTCGCGAACATTTTATTCTGTTTCTCCTCGGATCCCTCTTTCAAAATCGCGAAATCTTCTTAGGACTCCAAGTTGCAAGTCCTGCGAGCCGCGGCCAAGCATTTCTGGCAAGCCCTTCCCGTGGCCAACTGGTGCTCGTAGGCAGGAAGCAAGTACATGGAATTCTCCGAAGCCCCAAGTAATAATAATAATAATAATAAGTCAGCCAGGCAACGAGACACCCATGTCCGTGTGTGGTGTGTTCGGCTACACGTCCGCATTCGCACACGTATTATGCAATATCTTGGTGCGCACCTTTGAAGCTATTTGTCTTTCTTATTTTGCAGAGGATCGGAAACGCGCTGCGGAATACAAGAAGCTTCTTTTACATTAAAGTTTACCTTTCCACGGTTTTTCAACTCGGATTGTATTTCGCTTGCAGCTCTGCGTTTTGCGGTTCCTTCACTTTTTACATGGTTTTTACTTTCTCCCCACTCTCTTCGCGTATTACACCATTTCCTTCCTTTTTTCCCCTTTTCTTCAACTTTCTTTTACACACAGACATTCTACTGGCTGTTCGCTGTTCAGGTCGAAGTCTGTCGGCTGACTGATCAGTTTACTACTTGCGCATGGCTAGCACGTCTGCTGCTTGTAAACTCATATTTCATTGCCTTACGTTACCCGAAGAATTTTCAGGTCATTTCTCCTGCGCAAAAATAGCACTGATTTCATTTAACACGTGGCAGCATTTTCATTTTCTATACTTATGTATTTTTTATTTTTTACTATGGTACTTTGACGTGATTCGTGCTGGCACACTTCTCTTGTGCACTACCTTTTCTTTTTTTTTTTTCATCTTTCATTCGCGATTGCTTTTATTCGATCAGTCACTTATACTCTCCCTTATTGTGCACCATTAGTCTAGTTGTATTATTTCTCTTTGGGGAACAACCTCGGATCCTCGGAGCCCCGAGGCTCCAGATTTCGTCAAACGTGTGAGCCTTCCGAACCTTCAGAGCCTTCGGTACCTTTAGAACCTCTTGCATTTTATTCCCATCTCTTTCCTTGATAACTGCTGAGAGATCGCCTTTCGAGGCGCACAACCCTCTTCGAGCTAGAGAATTTGCACGAAACGAAATTTTCGCTTCGCAGGGCTCTAAAGTGCAATGTAAAAGAGTGACTAACTTAGTTTTCCACGACTTACGATGAAGAGGGACGCTTCGTCAAAGGAGCGCAAACTGTAGGCGAGGACGATTCTTAGAATCGCTTTTGCACAGTACTCGAGCTAGCAGCTTCCAGGAACGGCAAACTTGGAGCAAATTCGATGCTGTGCCAGCGTGCGACCATACGAGTGCGTGTCGACGCATTCACAAGGGAAGCACGGTTAGGCAGGTGGTCGAGGTCTGCCTCTTCAAGGGAATGTACTGACAGTCGATGGTGTCACGAGAGAATAAAATTTGACGCCGACGTCGCGTCCCGATGGCAGCTGGATGGAGCACGAGGAAATGTTCTCTTTCGTTCGTCCACTTTCTTACTGGTAGGTTGCGTGACGAGAATTTCGGCTAGTTGGATGAGTTTTTCTAGAGGCTGGATTCTCGAGGGTGAACGCTCCAAGGGGGAAGAGTTGAAATTGTTTTCCGTCGTCTCTGATGGTCTCCCAGACTCATGACGCATCTTAAGCGACGTGGCTCGACATGCCGTAGCTACTGGCTACTGGCTTCTGCTGTTTCCTACTGGTCCCTGGACCCTAGTTCCTGGCCTCTAGCTGCTCCCGACGGACGTTAATGGCATCTCGCACTCCTAGTGAATTTTAATGAGGTTTATAATTACTAAACTGCGTGGCCCTTTTCGTGCACGCGAGACTCCAGAGCACACTCGTGTTCACTAGAGACCGACTTACCCAACAAACTTCAAACTTCCAAATTCCTCGAGTCTCTTGGACAATGATCTCGTCGAAGAAAACAAAAATAGGATCGCACGGTGTTCCACCAGCTTCTGGTTATTGGGAAGACTTATTTAGAATAAGTGCGACGACTGAGACTTTGAAGTTACGACGGAGAGCGCAGAGTGGAGCGTAGAGCTAAAATGGCATTTTGCGAATCTTCACAGACTGGGCTGTCGCATATAATCGGATTCGACAGAAAGTTTTCGGTAAAATTTTGAAACGTGGTCATGGACAAAGTTGAACTCGATTTGGATTGCAGAATATCTGATGCGCCGGTTACGCTTTGCCGAGAGTCGAAGTGCTGAAGAGAAATCACTAGGTATATGATACATACTATATGCATGTACGCACGCGAATCTAGTGGACCATTCAGGCCTTCGAATCCAGGTGGGCAACCTTTTCCGTTTCCCGACCTTTTCGAGGCTAGCACCGCCACAAATGAAAATCCGAAAAAGGCTTACGTCATAATTGGGTTTAGGCTTATTTAATGTTCTTCATTTTTTTAAATGGCAATAGAACATTAAATTAGCCCAAAAGGAGCCTCCACTTACGACGTACGTCTTTTTTTCAATTTTCTTTCGTAGCGATACTGGCGGTTTTCGTCAAGAAGCAAAAGACTGCTGCGGTCGGCCATCTTGCACCACGAAAGTTTAATTACCTGTAAAATGTCGGAAGACTTGAGGCGATGTGCTGTGAAGATTGTTAAGAAGTTTTCGTGCCAGCGGTGGCTGTGGCGGCCTCAGCATCGGTGCTCGGGCTTCGGCGCTTTAGCCTGAGTTGATCAACGTGCAAGGAGCCACGGGAGAAAGGAAAAGAGGAGTAACGAACGAAACTGGATAAAAGGCTTAGAACCTATGGTCGGGTGCGAAGTCCAAGTACATGGCGGAAGAGTTCGTCTACTGAAAGTGGCTGATTCTGAGGTAGCAAAAGATGCCGACATCGTAATTCCACCGGCATCGCAAGGAACACATTTAGCCATGAGCAGTCTCCGCGTTTAGTCCAGTGGATCACTAAGTGAAGCACAGCGGGGATCTCGAGATCTTAATAAATGGCAAACGATTTGCATGAATTGCTCGACTGGTAATTGTGCGCAGCAAGGGCAGACACATTCGTATTTGCATTGTGTTATTCCGCGTGGCGGCGTGCGATGTGCTTGATGCTCTGGTGCGCCGAAAGTACTTGCTTCTTCTTGACACTCGAGACGGTGCTAATAAGGAAAGCGACGATACGAGCTCTAGAGCTGGGCTTCGTCAGAGGAGGAAGCGGATCCTCCGGTGGCTCTGACAGTCCACTACAAAGATACTGTATACGTAGTTCTATGAAAATTTCAAGTGCGAGCTCTGACCCAAGACATCGGAATCAGTTCTACGCGTGTCATTCGGAAGACTGTATATCGTTGCAACATTTTCCGAGATGCGAATCGAGTCCAATGGTTTAGGTAATCACAGGGCTGGAGCGGAGTGGGGCAGAGCAAGGCATGCGCATAATGGCTTTCCCATGTACCGGAGACCCGTACTTCCGTTTGTTCTCGCGTACACCATTGCGGAATATTTATCGTATCAGCACGAGATAATGCACGTCCGAAGGGAGATTTATTCACATCTCTCCGCAGGGCGACGTCCAAGAAATTTGCTCCTCTTCGTGCGCTGTTTCGTCGCAGACGTCTTGTGGAATGTGCTTCCACGGATTCCATAAATTAACCGATTGAGCTTGTTCTTGTTTTTAACAAAGAAACAGTCTTTGTTCCCACATGAAAAGTTCGCATGGTTCTCGACTGCTTTAATGGCGTGTGCTTATTGTAAATAAAGGTATTAGCATAGTGTCGCCCTATATCGATACAAATTTCGAATTAAACAGCCGCTCAAATGCAAAATACTAAAAAGTAATCCGACTCCCTCAATCCCTCCCAGCCGAGACGCCTCGACAGGGGCTAGAAGGAAATTCGTAAGGGTCGGCCATTAATAACTGGACGGTGTGTGCGCACGAAAATGACTCTCTTTATCTCCGTTGGTCATGGGCATATAAATGGTCTCGAGTCTCATGCTGGACTGAGTATCTTCTCTCCTCTGGCCTTGCTCCTCTCTTCGGAGATTACCCTCGAGGCGGTTTCCGCTCAGGTCCCAGACGGAGCACGTGTTTACAGAGCTTTAAATTCAACCGCGAGCTTAGAGCGATTTATCGTCGAGCCGTTGTCTCCAGCATCCCCAACGTCTCCAGTGTGCATCTCGACAGCATCCAGCTGCACCTTGCAGTCTCGACAGCAACTCGGCCAAGTAAAAATTTCTTTAATACGGTCAAAATATTCCATAGATTAGATAATAAGTCGCAAGCCGATTAATGCTCTAGTTATTCAATAAAATCTGTTCATCGTTTTGCAACAATTTTTTCTTTGACAAAATGTAACAAATTTCTAGTCCGACATTTCTGTATCTTTTATCGATTATTGCAACCGAGCAACGCTCACAATCGAATAGCTGTTATCAGTGAAAGCACTCGCGAAGAACCGATAGAGCACATTCGTTACCGGAAATGCACCCATTTTGGTCGGCCAATCGAACTTTCCTTCCTCTGCCTCTTGGCATCTCTCGGCGAATCCCCCTATAGGGGACTTGGATACGGGGACGGAGGCTTTTAGAGTGGCAGTTAAGGTTTCGAACCTTGATTGTCACTTCCCAAGAAAATGCCGAGCGATCCTTGACTCACGTTATACTGCGAGTCAATATAAAGAATCCATTGTGAATCGAGCCACTCGCTTATTTTATCTTAATAGCCTCCAAACCGATAAAGGATCACATTGACTGTAGATTCAACTTAACCCCCTCCTCCATGCCCTTCTGTTCATTTATCGTTCAAGAGCGAATAAACCTCGAAACTCATTGATACGCGATCAACGTCGGATTCGATAACACCTAGTGCACTCGAAATTACATAAAATGGTGCAGTGCGCGACTGCGGTGTCATTACGTAAGACATTCCGAGTTCTCAGCTTCAAGCTCGGATGAGAATTTCGGAAAAGCCAAGTGGGTAAGTAAGCTGGCTTACGAGTGCAATTTGTCAAACGGCGCGCGGTTTGCCGCCGGGGGATGCTGGTGGCGGAAGGTTCTGCTGGGTTTGCCTAGCTGGCAGCTACAAGGAACACAGAGGGGCGCGTTGAAACATTGTCAGAAGTCAAACAAAGAAGCCAACTGGCTCGAGTCAATATGGCTGCGTGCAGGCTGACGCACGCTATCTCGCCTAGTCCGTTGCTCCGCTAACTCTGCTCCCGTCCCCTTTAACTCTAAACCTAAATCTAAACTTGGTTAAGTTGACTTACTACGTATCTCTACACGTGCCCTTTATCATTTCGACCGCGTAGTATTGGTCCCTAATGGAATGAAACCTTGCAACCCTTTCAAAGGCAGGAATTCTGCCACCATACCAACAGCACACACGCAGACACGAACCGTTGTTACGCATAAGCACATCTAACTTGCAGTTGTTTTAACGATGCCAGCAACGCCAATTTTCCTGAGCGTAAATATTATAACTTGAAACAGTGCTCTGATTCAGCGCTAGAAATTAAGTAGCAAGTTTCCGAGGCAACCCGTAATCCAGTCCGTTCTACTCGCTTCTATTCAGCTGCACTCGACTCACCTCTTCTCTTTTCCTCCTCGTGCTCTGCTGTGCTCTGCTCTGCTCTCGCGTATCATTTAATCTTGTGTATAAATAAACTGTTATGGTTTCCCTCAAAAGTGCGGTTTGCTCTTTCAACGTTCGAGTGAATCACAAACTTCGAACGAACTGGCGGCGCGCATTCCTGCCGATGCTGATGCGAGTTTAGTCAGCAAGCATGTTTCCTGGGAATACGATTACGGACGAATGACCTTTAGGTCATAGAAAAAAATTTCGCGATCCGGCAGCAGCTTCGCTTTTAGCGCGTCCCAACTTCTTCGAGTTCAATCCGCTTAGATATGGTTGCTTTTCCACTCGGCAATCAAAAGTGCAAAGCTCGAACAGATTTGAAGCAAACTGCTCAGTCGGTCAGCAAACCAACTAGTCAACCACCAGCGATCAATTCTAGCAACTAACCAGCTAGCCAATCCACTGTCGGGTGGCTGGTACGCTGTACAAGCATTTTAAATTGGTCGTATGGTTGGATGAAAGGAAGACAAAGAGTTGAAAAGCCCGTGAGTGCAAAAAGAAAGGGGTGGGAGGAGGGGGGGCTGGCAATATCAGTCGAGTAGGAGGATCTGAGAGCGATAGGGGACGTGGATTAGCAAGGAGGGGTCGAAGTTCATCTTACGGCTAAGTCAGAGTAGGGGGAGAGCGGGAGTGGAAGTGAAGGTGGGGACGGTTCGGGTGAGATGGAGTCCCTTGTTACCAGAGATGGGGTTAAGTTAGATTGCTACAAGACAGATCATAAATATCTTCAGTCGGTGCGAGAGGGGTGCGCTAGTGGCGAAGCTGGTGGTTGGTGGTGCGCTGTGTACACCCGAAGGGAAGATGAGGGGAGTACACTTGTCGAGGAGGACATTCGCGAGGAAGAAACGAAGAGACTGGGAGGCTAACTAGCAAGGCGCACGGCTTGGCTTCGTCCATTTCCTCTTCTCAATCTGGGCCAAGGACGACGTCATCGGTGCTCTGGTTCGCGACCACCTTGCTACTCGACACACTTACATAGGCGTAGCTGCAAGTAATCGTGCAATGTAGTTGCTTCAAGAGCCGCTTTTGCACTCGAGTAATACGAGGAGAAATAATGTTGAGCTTTCAGAGTTCTCTTTCTCGACGATTCTGAGTATAAATTTTCAGTTTGCGCTAGATTTGTCGTTGATTGTTCGGAAAAGATACAGTTGCATGTATAGCAAATCGAACTATCGTATACAAGGCGCATATTTTGAAAACGTCAGTTTGTTCCGCGAACCTTAGTGTTTCATGAAAATTACGAAAGGAATTAGGAAAGAAATGAGAAAAGCTCGAGCAGCTATATCAAAAGCGTGAAGTACGATCCGCTGGATCGACTGCACACGATGACTGAATTGGAGGCATTTCCGAAATAGCGTGCTTGTTGTTCGACGAAAGAGGCTTCAGGCAAGTTCAATAAGGGTTTCGCGATGGATGGCTAAGTGAGGAAAAGCTGAACAAGTGCAGGGAAGCTGTGAATGATATTCTACGAGATATAGAATTTAAATACGACCTTCTTTTGGCCTTTAAAGATCTCGACTGACAAAGCCACTTCCAAAGTCGCGGTGAATCGACTGTCAATAAATAGGAAACTCGACGTGGCTCAGTAAGTGTCAATTCAGGCGAAGAGAACGCGCATCGGGGAGTCGCCTGCCTCCGCGGAACATCTTTTTTTTTCCTGTTACAGTACTCGCGTACTCGAGCACGTGCACTCGCGTAACTACGTATCTGTATTCTCGGATAGAACGAGGAAGAGGAATGGGCAAGACGGCTGGAAGGAGGTACGATGGGAAGACGAAGGGGAGGGAAGGCGGCTACGTTTTTCTGGGATTCGCTGTAAGAATATTGGTTGCGCGTGCACGTACTCGATAAAGTTCCTAGCCTGTCGGAATCGCAAAAATCTAGGTAGCCAGGTGAAAAACAACAAATCGTACGTTCCGGAAGTACGAGCGCCCAGCATCTACGTTTCCTGGCTCGCACTACGTGCGCGTCGAATGTCTGTGCGACTATTTCCTTGAATTTTCCTTGCAGCGAAGGACGAAAGAACGTTGAGATTTGCGTCTATTTTTTGATTCTTCCTTCGCTCCTTTTCTCTTGTTCTTTGATCATTTATCATTTGGAAGTCTCGCCTAGACGAGTCCTCAAATATAGGCAGTTTCACCGTTTCTCCAATAATCGAAGAACTCAATTAAAATCGCACGGAAGAGAGGAGGTCGTAGGCTCAGAGCCGCTTTCTTTCTCGACGAAGAGGCCGGGCGGGCGAGGAGACACAATGCGGTCCAGGAAAAGATGCGCACTCACGCGAGTCCTTTCGCCAGGCTGCGAGCTGAAGCGAATCGCGGAAGGAGAGGTGGAACAAGCGTAGCGGCAAAGCATCATTTGTCTCCGGAGGAAGTGAGATGGAGTGAAAGTCCTGGCCGATTTGGCGAGGCTCTCCCGCCAGGCAAGGACAAACTAAGACCAGCAACTCCTTCTTGATACTGGATCCGAAGATAGATGGATCCGGCTAATAGAATGAAACCGGCAGGCGGACGCACTCCAATTGGAGAGACAACGACGCTGCACACCTCCCTTCTTCTTCTCTCTCTGCGCCAATCTCCTCTTTCCTCTCTTCCTCTCTCTGGCCCGTATGGCCACATCCTGCGAAACGCAAACTCTTGACGAACGATGCCGCAGCCTTCGATTAATCCCGATCGACTTAGCCAGAAGGCAGAGCCCAAGGGAATAGACTTATCTTGGTGACTCGGTAACCCGTATCCCGAGGGAGGATGCTTCGATGCTTCCGACGGGAACGTACATCCACGTGGATGTGTGCGATAAGCCATTTGGTACTCGAAAAGCATAGCGTTCGAGGTTCTCGGCCCCACAGTTCCCGCTACAACGAGTACTTGGCCCCAGAGGTGTGAACGAGCCGAGGTGCGTCAAGCGTAACACATCTATCGGTGTGCACCGATTGCGACGACCACTTGACGAATCGTGAATGCGTTGCAAATATATTGCAGCGAGAGTGGCATGGCGTGCCAACTAAAATTTGCCTTGTCAAAACAGGGAAACATACGTAGCCATAATGCAAATTTTACGGCCCCACGGGATAATAAAATGCTCAGTTTAGGTATCAATTTATCACGGCGTTCTGCTCGGTAATATGGTATTATTCCCAGCCTTTTTCATTCGGGCTTGACAACAATGCCGATGCGCAATCAATAGTCCCTGCGCTCTTTCTATCATTCTCTCTCGCTCTCCGCCTATCAGGAACTTTCGGTCATTTTTCACGCGCCGTATCGGCTGGCATTACATAAAGCGAGTGCCAATACTTGCCGCCACTACCACCATCAGCTCCGCCATTGCCAACAGCGTCGTCGCGTCGTCGCCTTCATCGTCCTTGTCATTTACGTCAGCATCAGCATCAGCATCAGCATCAGCGTCAGCGTCAGCGTCGACGTTCCTACCAGACTCGCGTTACCCTCCTCCGCCACTCTTAAACGAACCTCGGATCCAGCACTTTAAAGTGTTACAATGTCTTTCTAAGGGCAGCCCGTCTCCGAGGTATCGAGGCGAAGAGTCTCGACTACACCCTGCGAAACCCCTGACTGACTGAAATATGCCAGACGTCGGGGTTGATACGAATCGTGTCGGCAGTTTTTCATTCGCCCCTCGAATACGCTGAATACATCGAATACGTCAACGGATTCGCACGCGTTCCTAAGTAGTGTGGCTCACGCACGAATTCCTGCTCTGGGAAAATAAACTGCGTCGGACTAGCCGAATCGAATGACGCCTCAAGGGCGAGTGAAAAGGAATGATGCAGCGTGAGGAGCTGGGCAGAGGGGAGGTTAAGACTAGTCGTTTCTTTCTTCCTTTAAATCGCACGCGGTTCCACCTTCTGACTTTCCAGCAGCAAGAGAGACTACGGTACTCGAAAGATTTCGGGCAGGTCTAGCTGGAATACTAATCACGAGCCAGGGTAAACAGATGGTCCCTGTTTAGCATCCTACAGCCTACACCCTCGACACAATTCCGCGGCCTTTACGTTTCCCTAACCTTCCATTTTATCCTCGAGAGGATTTGAACGTTTCGAAGGATCAAGCTGCAGACCAGGCTGATCGGAAAAAGTACTCTCTCGTATCATAAAAATGGACAAGGGAACGGGGCTGATGGAATCCCGTAAGGAGCAGAATATCCTTGCAGCTTCGAGTAAACGTCCCACCGAGTCCGGAATATCCTGCTTGCGGAAGGAAGCTTGAAGATATCGCTAAGCTAAAGTGTAGGGTTTGAATAGGGAAGATACTGGAGAGACGATCTGGAGAAGGCAGAAGGTCTGGAACGGAACCGAAAGGAAACTGCGCACGGAGAAGAGTAAGAACAGGTAAGCCAGGGGTGCTAGTTCACAGGCAGGTCACGGCGCGCGTGGCTTCGGTGGGTCTAGGTGCCTGGACTCCTGGTGGAGGACCACGTGGGTCGCAAAGGGAAGCAGGAGGTCGATCGGTTGGAGAGAAGACTGCATTATGCATCTAGGAGTGGTTGCCCATCCTTCGGACGATCTCCTCCAGAACATTCGATGACAGCTGAATTTATGAAACTCACGAGGTCGTGACGTCACGTCGTTGCTCCATTCAAAGTGAGCTCACGAAACAGCGACATTGCCTTTAGAATTATTGCGATACTGACTTAATTATATTATAACTTTATTATGTAATTGCTTTTGCAATTTATGTCAAATCGAAAGTCGTTTTGATCGATTTGTTAATGTCGAAGATAGTCTTTGTTCATGAAGTACAGTCACGTAGACAAATGGAAGACTCGGGAGAAAGGGGCGAAGACAATCTTCTACATGGACGCGGAATGTGAATGTGTAGAGGCAAGGGTGGCCGTAGCGAAGAATCCGATCGAATGTAAGCAATCTCGACCATTTTATTCTAATTAACAGTATCACTATCTAAATTGAATCGGTACGTTGTCAACATATCAGACTCACGCGTACTATGTTGTACTCTATTTCGTCAAAGAGATGATTGGATAAGGAAAAGGGTGATGCGTGCTGGACGTATTTGAAGCAATAGGGTTCTGTTTCAGGAGAAGCTGAATGGCCCGTAAGTACATGCAAGTAATAATTTGGCTGAGTTTGTAAAAGCATAAAACCGTGCGAGATCGGTTTTGTATAAAAAAAAAAAAAAACCTTTCCGCACGCGGGATTCGATATGAAACACGGATCTTTCTGCGTATTCGTACGCACACGTAATTATAATCCACTTCCGGTCTCCTACCGTTGGATGTCGCCCACCCACGGCGAGACAATACATTTGTCTAATCCGCAGCTTTTAAATTTCTCGAAAAAATATGGCTAGACAACAACAATGGAGGCAATTCTATGGGCATTCTGGTGCGTCTTTCCCTTTTCCGCATTTCGTTTTTCTTCCCGCTCACTCCACTTCTTCTTCTTTCATCGAGTCCCTTGCATGCTCTCTCCCTCTCGCACTTTCTCGTTTTCTGTTCCAGCCAATGTGTGCTTAGGCGTTTTCTTCCCTCGATGAGGGTGCCATATATCAAAGGATCTCTACCACCAAGCGTATTTCGTATTTTCTATCCGTTGCTACAAAAGTAGCAGAGAGACAACCAGTGGTGACGCTGTATTGCTGATGCTAGCATTCGGGTCGAGTTCGGCCTCTGGCAAAAGCCCAAAGAGCATGTCCAAGAGGATCAGGAGGGACGAAAGGGTCGGGAAGATGAGGATGGCCTTACGGCCGAGCGAGCAAGCACTTCTTCTCACGAAGCGAAAGAAAGATTTGTGAGCTGCGATATTGAAAACTGTGAGCGAGGCTTTCGACTGGAGCTTTTTTTTTCTTGCGCGTTTTTACAGTTACCGCAATCTCCTCATTGTTGTACCATTTTCTAGATGGCCACATCACCTGCAATCAGCCTTTCACTCTTTCAAATTTATATTTTTAGATTCTCTCGACTGATGTGCCCATTAATCTTCCAACGAATTACTATTCTGATTTGACGATAAATAGTGGAGTTCCAGGTGATTGACAAAATCCGCTAAAATCCATTGAGACATTGTATCCGAAGATGTCTACGAGTACATGTATATCTATAGCTATGAAGTCGCTGGCGGTTGAGGTGTTAAGGTATTGATAAGATACTGGGAGCGGTATCTTCTCATGGCAAGCAGGATCCCTGTTAGCAATGATAGAAGTGAGAATTCGATTCCTATTGGCAAAGATGCCCAGGCAGTCGCTCCATCGTCGCCAACGTCACACTGACGACGTGATATGATGATTCTGTTGTTCTCCGTTATCTTACTGTTTCGCGCTTCTGGTGGTCACTGCTGTATTCTCGCCATTCCATTCACCTTGCCTTCCTCCGGATACTTGATTCTAAGTTAAGCCGATTCCAACCGGAAATCCTGCCGGTGTTATATTGTCATTTAGCTCGGCACCCTAAGCTAATCCATTTAGGCTTGGAATTAGTCTGAGGTACTAAGGGAGGATGATGGAAGAATTAGCTACTCGTACGAGTGGATCCTATCAACCCGAAGGAAACGACCTGACCGCAATTTCAACTTTCATCATTTCCCCTTTCACAGTGATATTCTCATTTCCTGATAGGCACTTCCTGCATTCTTTCCCTCTGGTTTTTGAGAACACGGCGATTCTCGCTCGTATCGTATCCCAGGAGCTTCGTTGTTTTCTAGCTTGGTTCGAGCACCTTGGGTGTTCTTAAGATTTCCGTGCGAAAACGTCCACCAAGTCCAATTGAATCCTCGTAATCCCATGCATGGAGCCGACGTACAGTCTGGCCTGCAGAGTCGGAAAACCCCGTCCAGAAAATCTTCTTTGGTGCATTCGTGGCGCTAGCAAAAAGTACTAGGATAAAAAGGAGGTCATGTGCTTTTCCTTGATTCGTGATTTTTGCATAGTCATGCAACGCGAGGGAATGCGAATGCATAGCGAATCAGTCGAATGCTGTTGGAGCTCGAATAAGCCAAATGATAACAAACAGTCGGTACAGTAGCGAGATGCTTTCAATAAAGAAACTGACAATGTAACACTAAGAGGAGATTTCTCAAGAAAGACGCAATTCCTCCCCTTGTTTACGTAGCTTGCTTTCGTTCCAACAGGATACCGGAAAGACAACACATTGTAGTATTGCCCCAATTACCTGCTCGCTCTTCTTCGTGCTTTTACTTTCGAACAGTCACTTGGAAACAGATCCGAGGACTCTGAATCTCCTTACATGGTGAAGACCCTGAGGACGATGCGGCGAGGATCACGGTGAAGCAATTGCACTGCGTGCGAGACGCAAGGATATTCGCGACCAGTGGCAGCGAGGTAAGAAATGCATTCGCACATGCGGAGTTTAAGAACATTTGGAAAGCAAACTGATGAGGCGATGAAGTGATTGCGGATGTCTGGATCCAAGTGCGAAAGGATACACAGAAATATAACAGCTAATTACACGTCATTCTGCGACACATCCGCTCTATAGTACGAATGACGTGCGACAACAAAGGAATCTAAAGCATATCGCGTGACACACTTGGAGTTCAATTTGCTCTCTGCAGGGAGGACGGCGTCGCATATACCGGGTGATGAGAATAGTTCTGTGCACTCTGAGAATCAATATGGGACCTCGCATACCCTGCCGCACTCACTCTTTGGCCCCGTGGCCCCTTGGTCCCTTGACACCAGCATGCTTGAGTCCGCGCATTGCAACGGGCGCGTCGTCCTACCCCACACCTGCAAGTAACCAGACCCTTCGCTGGCGCCCTCATCTGTCTCAGCCCCCCTACAAGTTTCATTGATATCTTCGCTAGCGTTTTTGCTACTACTACCACTAGTGCCACTGTCAGTCTCCCACGTCGGTAGTATCTGCCCAGCAAGAAAAGGAAGAACATAGAGGAGCACCCCGGGTAACTAGCATTTGACGATATTTCCCCGTCAACACCGTGTGTCTTGAAGGAAATTGAAGTTTGAGCGTGTTCTGCTTGCTAAAAAGTCGGAATGGAAGGATATCGCGAGGGATGCATCGAATATAGCAAAAGGATATCGTGCCCTGCGCTTCATCCCATCAACCTCGATAGCCACGCCAAACCTAACAGCAGCATCGCGGTGCCTCTGGGACTTCCGTCGCGACCTTCCCTTTCCGGGTTTATACGATTACGCTCAAGGTGCTCCTCTCGTTTCCAGTCCTAAAAAAGCTCATTACTCTCGGCTTTGTTCAGTGCTTAGACGCGAATCAAGGGTCTTGGTTCAACGTTGCTCAGAATGCTATGGCAGCCACGTTTTCGTTTTCTGCTTGCGCATTGAATAACATTCAAACGAATTCTTCCGTACTGCGGTGACAAATCCAATAATAGTGCCTGTTTACGTGAAACGTTTCGGAAAAGGTGGAAACAGTAGAGAAGCACCGTATCGTGACATGTCCGCAGATTACCGGCTGATCCCGTTGATCCGGTAATCCGTTCTGTCGAAAATCAAAGCATTTCGGGCCGGACCACGATCAACCTCTTCTCCATCCACGTTCGCTCTCTCTTACTTCCGGCGTCAGGACAAGAATTTATTACGTCGCAGAGTGAATGGGATGGGTGGATTGGAGGAGAGGGTAACCCAGCCCAGCACATTCTCCTCTTTTCTCCTGAGCGTCCACTTGGTCCAGGGCCGTCCTGCTGCTGCCCCGGGTCACCGCATCGCGCCAATCTACAGAGGTGTCTATAAAACGTACACGAAACGTATCCCACCCTGCAATCGTCTTCTGGTCGACTTCGTCACGCTCTATACGAAAGCAGCATCGTATCAGGCAAACGGGGGTTTCGGTGCATAACCTTTAAAATGTCACGCATGCTCTCTAAAGTCTCTATTCGCAGTTTGTTAACGCGTCTCATAGATTCGTACACACTTTGCTCATCTCAGAGATTCCTACCAATCGAAGGATATTTCTCATGCAGGCATATCAAATATTCATAATTCACTGCCACCTGCATGCAGTTGAGCGTTCATTTGTCCTTTCGTACCACGAACATACATAAGTCTTCTTTGTCTCTTTTTCTCGTGCGCTTCTTTCGATGCTCCTGGCAAATAGATCTCTAAATCTAGGTCTCAGGGAAACCAAATAAATATGAAAGGGAGTGGAGGCGAGCGAATATCGCAGGGAGGCGTCGAGACGATAAACGTCGACGAGACGAGGACGTGCGAAGTCGCAAATGTGCGATAACGCGATTTTTCACGAGATACGACCACGCCACCCTCGAGTCGTACGTTCGTCGAGTATGTAACATGTAAACTATGTGTACGGATAGATACATATTGTACATTGACGTAGACAGTAGCCAGTATCTCGAGCATCACAGCATCTTTTCCGAAGGACGGAGTGACAGTATCAGTAGTCGAGCACGTATGAGATCACTCACGTTCAGAGACAGATATAGAGTCCAGATCAGAATGTCCGATACACGGAATTTTCCGTTTTAAGAGGTAAAACCTAATCCTGAATCCTGATTTCTTGCCCGAAAGCAGCTTTCCACCTTGACTGTAGGATTCTAATGCTTACCTGAAACAGAAAGACAAGGAGATATCGTTAATCGCTATTCAGCAGGCTCGGAAGATTTGAAATGGAGAAAGTGTGTGAACTTATAAATCGAACGGGCACCAGGAAAGATTGAGGGTGCGTCTGGGAAATCGTTTTCCTCTTTTCCTTAAGACTGCGAAATATAAATAAAAACTTTGAATAAGCCCATTGAATTCTGCTGGATGGCTTTACCGTTTGAAGGCCTAAAGGTAAGGAAAAAGGGGATATTCTTGTCCTCCCTAGGGAGGAAACTGGAGGCTTTATGTCATCCTTCCATCATATACTTCGGCCTCTGTACAAAATACGCCAAGGGATATCTATACCTATATCGATTTTTATAGCTATACTATACGTTGAACCAGTGCTGGTAACTCTTTACCATAGACGCTGGAGACTCCTGCCCACATGACACTTTCATATATTTTACCAGATCGCTCGCATATTTGCAGGCGATCGAGTTACGGGATGTCCTATTGTGAGAGTATTTCATATTGACCGATTTTCACATTTCTTTCGTCACTTCTTGAGCCACGTAATACTCGGTTTAAAATGGAAGTGCCAGGGACGCGACTGAAGGAGATACAGCACATTCGTCGAAATTAAAACAATTCCTCCACGGGGAATTCGTCGATGAGATTTCGCCTATAGCTTTGTATTTGCTGTTGGCAATTCTCATCGGAGAAGACTGACTGTACTGCTAAAAATAACGAATCGAACGAAATTGAAGGTTCGCAATGCCGGAGGGTGTGGCACCGTTGCCGACGGTGCACGAGCTTTGCCGAGTGGTTAAGGTTGTTCAAGTGGGTTTGCGAAACGCGTGGGAAACTACAGTAATTCGATTAATATAAGATTCTTCAGAATTTCATGGCTTTTGAAGTGTCTGTATAAAAGTTCGATGCGACAGGACTTTACGGCGGCAGCAGAATGTTAAATGGCGGCCACAATGAGAGTCGAGCCACGCACTGAAGTACATTAAATCGCGTTAAAAGTCTGCCAGGGCCAGCGTCCACAAATGTGCGTTCACACACGGACACACGAACCGAAAGCTGTGACGGAATATTTCATTAACTGAAATCAACAAATTTCCTATATAACCGCTCGGTAATTGAATGTGACAGTAACGAATATGACAATGGAGGGGGTCACTAAAGGCCACAGGAGTCTTCCGCGATAGTCCCTCGCCTCGCCATTCCAAACCAGTGACAATGCAGAGAATCTCTGAGAGTGAAAGCATTCAACGTCACAAGAGTCGGTTGAGGCTGACAGGAATACGATGAGCTGCGAGCAAGAAAGTTCCTCGGCCTCACAAATCCAGGTTATCAAAAATTAGTGAGGGATTTTCGGCTTCGACGAGAGCTGGAGGTTCTCCCTCTTTTTATCTCTTGCTTCCCCTGTCAGGCCGTTCAAAGATGAGGGTGAGAGACAAGGGCTGAGGATTGAGAAATACGAAGACCGAGAAGCAGCTGTGGGACTAGGGTCGGTAGCCCTCAACCCTTCGGAGCTTCTTTTCAGATAATATGTGCTTTCTACTTTTCGGTGTTCATTTTCTCCACTCCTCAATCTCCCAGTAACTCGCGATCTTTTATATAAAATTTTCACAATTTTATGAAAATAACACGCCATACTTATAATTACTTTTTGCCAAGAATTTCCTCTTTACTTGGCATTTACAGAGTCGTATAGATGCAACGAACCATCGAGCAGTAAACATGCACTCCGCCATTGTTTATCTTGACGAACTGGCAACGATTAACGTCAGAATAATTCTCCAGGATTGTCCATTCTCGCGGAATCCTGTGTTTTCTTTTATTCTCATTTTGTAGATAAACCGAGATAAAATGCAACCTTTCGCCTTCAATATCCTTCTGCCTCCTGCCTCTTGCCTCGCCCCACCTTCCCTCTCTCTGTCAGGTATGAGTATATAATTCTCCATGATGCTTCTTGGCACAATGCATTTTTGTTACTGACTAACATTACTTAGTATAGCAGTAAACTATGCCAAGTCTAACGCGATTGTCAAAGAGATCAGTCAGTGCAGTTTGGGTGGACGTTGGACTTTCAAGAAACAGGCGATAAATTTAATAGGCGGAATGGTATTGTATGGGACGATTGCAATGTCTCAGCTCCGTGGAAAAACTGTCGAGGATTAAGAGTGGAGAAGGTGAATAAGGGGATGACAGAGTAGGAGGATGAGGGAAGAGGGAAAGTACAACGTAGGAAAGAGATAAAGCTCGTCGTCTACTGACAGAGCGAAAAAATATTGGATAAAAGTCAACGAAGACACATAACTCACACCGACTAGGGAAATGCCCTGCAACGGTAGAGTTTCGGTCAAGTATTTTCGTAGTTTTGGGTTTTACATTTTCAGAAGCAATTTTATTTGCAACTATTGTAGCTTAACCCGCGAGAAGAGACGCTATGAGTATTTATCTTACGCGACGCGACTCAACCCAATAGAACGCAGCGGCAGTGAGAGTGGGAAGCTAGAAACGACGGGCCTGCTGATGAGTTAAGCTATCGACGTTGCCCGGGATTCTTATGTCTAGAACACAGTATTTGTTCAGGAGTTAATAAGGACGTAGTGATAATCTCCCAATCATGTGAGCCTCGTGGAGGCGATGCAGCGCCGCGTGCGCACCGCAGTTGGTAAGGACAGGTAGGTGGAAGAGGTTTTTCCAATTCCGCAAGAACATGAGTGGGAGCTACGGAATAACACATAACTTATGTTCTAATCTGACAACTCAGCCGTTACCACGCCAATTGTCGAGTCAATCGGTTGAATTGTTTGGGCGTGATTGAGCAACAGACAATGTTTCATCTTTATATATTATACAAAAATATAGGGAAAGGATATGAAAGTGAAGTAGGAAAGTAGGGATTCATTTTATTCGCAAACGAGTCTGCGTCGACTTGGCGGGTGGTTCCCAAGAGGAATTAATTTTTTTCGTGAGTTCACCAGGAACGAGCAGTTCTTGCAAACGCGTAGGACCGCGCTAACGATGAACTCTCGCGGGTAAACGAGAACTCGGTGCATATGGTTAGCATTTTGAGCCGCAGTCTCGTAATTGCACGAGCGTGCTGGCACGCTTTGAGGTCATGAGGTCAGAAGGTCGACAAACTGGAGAGACACGAGGAGTGAAAACCCGAGGGGCTTAGGGAATGAGCGAAATACATGAATCAATTCCACAAGGAAATAAACTATTTTCCTGAAAAATATTGAAACTTTTGAGGATTTCAAAGTCACGTTGCTTCGCAGCCTGCCAGAGTATAGATTCCTATCGAAGGAGGAGCGCGCGTACGTGCGTGCATTACACGTGCAGAGAACATCCACCATCCACCATCCACCGATGCATCCCCGATGCTTTATGGTCGATTTGCCTAGCAAATGGCGTTTAAAGATCAAGGAAATATTCCGACGGTACGCCATTGTGAACGCGATCGAGCTCGAATAACGAATGGATATCTAATGACGTTTTACGATCCAATATGTGCCCCGGGGAAATAGGATGTATCGCGTAATAGAACGCACAGAGTGCATTCTCTGCGTTTGCACTGAATTTCGTGAGATCTCGCGCAATTCTGCAACATAATTGATAACGAGTGTCCCTATGCAATATTCCTGATATATTCAGTCGATGTTCCTTTTCCCTCCCATCTCTAGTGATTCTAGATATATTATATTTCACCTTCAAATTGTTCAATCGTACTGCACATACTGAACTTCCTATCAGTTGAATTGTTTCAGTGTTTTTGTATTATTCCTATTGTTTTCCTTTTCTTCGCGAATTAACGAATTCACTTCAGCCGGATCAAATTATAAAACATCCACTGTCGTATCTTTTCTCGATCGTAAAGTAACAAAATAATTTACCAGAGAAATCTTTTCCCGTGGGCCTCTTCTCCATTCCAAAAGGTGTGAAGGAGATTAACCATTTTCCAGCTGGGTATAGGACTATAAATTTTATTGCAGAAATAAAGTGGCACGTTTTCCACTCTTACGAGGTATTTCGTGCCTCTTTCTTAGCCTCGTTTCTATGTCAAAGTCAGGGAGGTTTTGGCTGCCTGGTCGCTTTGATTAGGGTTTTAGTGGTCCAAGTCTCTCAGATACGAAGATATCGATAGGGACCCACGATCACGTTTCTGTGAAGCGAAGTCTTGGCGGAACGGTTGTGCAATCTCAGTAACGGGGCAACGGAGGCTGAGCAGCAAAGCCAAGAGGGTGTTTTAGGCTGACTCTATTCGAGATACGATCCAGGCCTACTCGCGCTCCCGGCTATTCTACCACAACGTTATGAGCGAAGCTTGCGATTATGACGAGACGTTGGTGTGTACCGAGCGTAATCGCTCGTTGATAGGATATCACCATGTTGGATTATCATACGGAGGGTGGATGGATGGTGCGAAGGGCTCATTCGCAAATAAATGAGCCAGTCTGCAGCCTGAATCTCTATCGGCTTGATCGATTTGATCGGCTGTGTCACGTTTATCCGTTGGCTTTACGAATCGGCAAATCGCACAGCGTGCGCATTGTCAAGTATTCATTCGTAGTCCGCTCTTGTGAAAGACGGAATGACTCCAGTAACTCAGCAGAAGCAGAAGTCCGGTCGTCCCAGTAATTCTTCGAAATGGTCTGTGGCTAAAAATTATGCTTGGCAATTTCGAAGAGCCTGTGGTATGACAAAATGATAATGTTCTGTAGGGAGACATGGTTGTCGATGGAACTGCGGCATATTTGTACCTGGTGGCCAATAATTCCTGGCAATGAATCTCTCGGAAAGCATCTCCTTACAAGGCTTTTCTCCATAGTGGGACTGTAAAGAAAGTTTCACCATAAATCTTCGATTCTAAGGCATTGTCCGTTATGGTCGCTACTGGCCCCTCTGATGGACGATATTCTAAAGCTCCGTAAAGCAGCCCTTATCCGTGAACTCGAGTGAAATAACCGTCTACGAATCAAAAACCATTACAACACATTTTATTGGGGCTGGCAGCTCTAAGGAAAGACCGTGTCTTGTTTCGTCCGCGTCGACAAACAATTGTTCCAGGAGGAAATCTGGACCAGATCTGAATGGTACCAAAGAGTCGCGCCGTATTGATTTGCGAGTCGGTTCCGGCGTTGTTTCAATAATCACCGATCGGCTTGTTCATTCCGATCGAGCGATTTACGCAAATCTTCTCCAATAAGGTTTTAGTTCCCAACTAAAAAAGGCAAAAGGCCGTGAACGATCGAATTCGTGCTTTTACGTTGCTCTGCTTCGAATCGGTATTTTATTATTTACAGAAACCAATGCGCCGTCGACATCCTCGTGATTTCAGTATTGAAGGGGAGGGGGGGGGGGGGCGTCAAAGGCAAAAACATAATGCCCGAGAATCCAGGAGAAAGGAGTCGGAGTAAACTGGACCGCTCCACTTTTCATGTAATATCGAGAATTATTTCCGGCTCGACTAGCGCATGCGCGTGCTGGTCTGCGGATTCTGATTTAAGAGCTTCCGTAAAATCTGCCGTTGCAATGGAAATAGTTTGGCGGGATACGCGCAGGATGTAACCAGTACTCCGGGTTTATGCGCAAATTCTTCGGCGACGTATTCTTCATGGTAGGTATAATGCAAATTTCAGCAAAATGGCGATAAATTGTTGGATCGTTGGATCGACGCGAGAGAAATGCAATGTTTCTAAATAGCGCTTGTCAGCCCGATGTCAGATTTTCTCAATCTCTCTCTTCCCTTCGTTCATTCCCCCTGCGCCTTTTAACCGCCTCTCTGCCCTTCGATCTGATCAACACTTCCACCGGCAGTTTTGCAGTATGCTGCCAGCCTTCCTCCGTTTGCTCTGTTACGATTACGATGATTTGGCAAACCGGGCGCAAACTATTCCGATTGCTTGGGGTCAATTGGAGTCATCGGTGCGTTCGTCAACGCCACGTACTATACGTAGTCTACACGGAACACGACACTCGAAGAACAGAGCCTCGGTGTCACGTAAATCCTGGGACAGCTCGTGGGAAACAGGATCTCATTGGCTGAATCATCTCTTTCGTACAAATGAATATCCAGATGTTCCTGTAAAAAAGTTATTCCTTTCTCTGGCTGAGATACATTGAAATTTATTCGTTCGTTTTACGAGGTGAGTTAAGAGTTTTCGATGGCATAATATGTCGTACTGACGACGACTTACGATCAATCACTTTGCACGAGAGGAACATACAGCTTGAAAGTGGCATTCACTGTGCGCCCTGCGCCTTGCGCCGCTACTTTATGGCTACTTTCAGTGGAAATTTGACTGCGATTCGTCGGGATCTCCTTCACGCAATTACGGAAAAACGTTGCAGTCTTCGGGGTAATATGAAATATTCTTACTATGGGCTTCTGGGCTGCAGCTTGTTTCATCAGGGTTTAGACTATCGGAGTAGTACCGTAGTACGTCTCAAGTCTTGATGAAGCAATAGTTGCAATGTTTGCAAAACGTCGTCAAGCGATAATTACCGGATGCGGTTTCAACCCGGAAACCGATGCTCAGAGTATAATCAGTGGCCGTAAAAGCCCTAACTAAAATACAGGATAAGGTTCGAATGTCAGGTACACGATAGAAACAAACATAGCATAGCTCCGTTTGGTCTTTGGTTGGATGTCGCGTCTCCAGCGCCTCCAGGATCTCTCGCCAGCAGCACTCAAGTTCATGCGATACAAAAGTTCCCACAGAAATTGTAATGTTGCAGCGAGACTAACTTGATTTTCAGAGTTGACTCTCTCTCTCCCCCCTCTTCCATATATATAAATGGGACGTCGACGGCGCACTCGCCCGAAACCTAATTCACTTAGACAAAGCTTCCTAACTGAATTCTATGCTAAATACCGACTTTCGTCTTAACCCTGACTCGAGCTGGGTAATCGAATTGAAACTTTGGTAGATAATGCATTCAGGATATATGCGATCCTCTGCAACATATAACACATAATTAACCAGCTGCATCTATGTAACTTATTATCTTCCTCTTCCTTCTTTCTCAAGATGCACATTTCCTCCGAGTTCAGCTCCGCCTCTCGCGCGACTTCTCTCCTCCCTTGGCATCCTTAATGGCATCCTCGTGACATTATGGACTAGTCTCTTACTTTGATATACGAATTGCACAAAGAAATGAGAAGAGAAACAGCAGACAAATGAAAGAATGCACTGTACGTTACAATTCAATTCCAGCAAGTCCAGCGCGTTTACTTTTTCACTGCAGATAGCGATTGCAAATGTGACGAGGAACCACATGGAGACAAGGCAGGTGTTACGTGAAATATAGTGACGTAAAGGAACAAAGAGGAGACTCGTTCCTTTCTGATCGTGAGATGCATCCATGGCAACTGCATGGCAGTGCCTTTTCTTTTTAGCGATGGGACCTAGAAGAGTTTCCTGGATTCTCGAAGGGTCAGGCGATTTCTCCGCTCTTTGATCGCATCTTATTACAAGGTGTCCTCCCTTTGCTTGCTTATCCCTCTGTGATCCGCATTGCACGACCGCGTGCTTCGCTCGACACAGGAAGCCGATACGAAAGCCGGACACGTAACGCGATGCTCGAGGCGCCGTGACAAGACCCTCTGGTTCTCTTGATAATGTCGAAGGCGTCCCAGGCGCTCCGAAGCGACATCGACGCAGTTGCCCTTTGAGCGAAGAAACTTTGGAAATCTGGAAACGTCGGATGCGAGAGACTGTATCGTGTAACGTATCTTCTGGGCTCCTCTGATATCTATTCTCTTGGTGAACTGCGCAGCCGACTGTCAAGCGATTAGATTCGCTTAATTTCTCGAGATCCAAGAGGCATCCTTTTACGCCTATGATGATTAGCACGGTGTAAGGACTGCCAAAAAGTTTTCTCAAAGGATCAATGAAAGGGAATGGACTGTGGGTGGAAAAGAAAATGAAAGAAAGAGAAGTATGAGAAAGGAGGATGTAACGAGTTGGCAAGAGTTAGCGAGGCGCGTGTGACTTCCGCACGAACGAAAACAATTACTTCTTCCTCTGTTGAGAAAAGTCCCGAGACTTCGGAAACGAAGACGAATTATGGAGTGTTGAGTACCGACTGTGAAATTGTCCAATAATGCCAAGAATTGATCTGTCTGGAGAATGTGGATAGGGAAGGAAAGTCGGAATTCATTGACGAATGCTGCTCGACACGAGAATACGGGATTGAGGATCGCGGAACAGGTCAGGAACATGTCGTGATGCGTCACGCAGTTATTATGATTGTACAGGTTTCCTCAGCGCAGGACAGTGGATCGTTGATTAGACCGATTCTCTCGAGAAATTTGAACCGTAATTAGGTTGGCACAAATGCGTTAGATATAATCTGTCTAACTGTACATGCAGCGTAACGAGTAGAATTGAGTTGGTAAAAATGAGCTGTCCTTTTAGACTGAGAAGGACAGGAAGTATAATTTTTGCGGCAGTTGCTTCATTACTGTATTCATCCAGAGAGCAGACGTCTCTTGCGGCTGGCGTAACTGGCTCCCCTCGACTATTATTCACGTTGTCGCAAGAAAAAGTCAGGTTTGCACTAAAATCAGCAGCTCCCAAGGCGCGGCGAAGTGACGCTGTGAAAAAGAGCGAAGCGACTTAATGGCCGGAATGTCGCTTAATTCTACATGTAAATTAGGAATAATATTGGCCAGGTGGGAAAATTCAAGTTTCCCTCGTTGCCACTGGCACTGCCATGCACTCATAGTGTGCTAAAGCGACGCAATGGCGACACGTGGAAGAGTCGATGCACTCGCATTGAGGAGCAGTGAGTGACTTTCCTCGGCTGACAGGAAGTGGTCCGTCCGAGGAGCTTGAATCCTGCAGCTCTAGGGCAGTGGTCTAAATGAAAAAGTAAACATTGAAAGGACGAGTTTGTGTTGGGGGGAAATCGAATTTTCTTTGACGTCGAGCGAGTCTTTTTGAAGCTCGGAGAGTGCAATATTAATCAGGGTTCAATGGATCCAGCGTCTGGACTCGGCAATATCGGCCAATCGCGCTGAAAGCATTCTCATTGGGCGAGGGCGGCTTTCATTGGATGGAGGTCGTCGTTGGGTTCCGGTGATGGATCGACACGGTAAACGTACGAGTATTAATCAGCAGCCAAATCTTAGTCAGGATTCGCGAATGCACCGGAAGGAGCTCTGCTCTGCGAGCTGCCATTCACGCGAACTTCACTTCTATTGGTTCTACTCTGTAATGGTCGCATCTGAGGTCGACTATGGCTTACGCGTTCGTCCTATTATGCCAATCTCAGCATCGCCATCAGGAGGACGGAGACGAGTAGCAGCAGAAGGAGGAACAGCGAAATAGGTAGCAGCACCAATAGCAGGAGCGGCAGTTTCACCTCCCCTAACGGAAGTCAAAATAGAAAATCCTTAAAGATATGCCAGTACTTCGTTCTCGACTCTTCGAAATTACGTCCTCGTTTTCCGCTGGCTTCCACCCGGTTGAGAAATGTTCCCTTTTCCACGGAATAGTCGGAAACTCCCAACACGGTTCCCTCCGGCGGGTAACCGAGTTAGCTATCAGTTTTCTAGACTTCTCCCGACATAGAAGCCAGTCGCTCAGGATCTACCTTGCGGCTAGTTAAATACCAACAAGGCTCAATGTCCCAACCTACTACCTACCTGTGTTACGTTACGTCTCATTATATTATTACTGTAAGCGAACTCTGATTCCGGTTGAAATAGAAAAGCAATGAGATTGTGGATTGAAACTGGAATTGGAAACGAAGAGATCAATAGAGGAGAAATCTGGCAAGGATAAGTACGTAGGCAGAGGTGGATGCAGGTTAGGTAGCTAAAGCAGGAAGAACACGAAAATAAGGAAACAGGACAGGAAGACGGGAAGGAAGCAGAGAGGAATGGCAGGAAGGAAGGACGGAAGGGCCACGTGCAATGGAGGTTCGAGGCCGCGGAAAATACATTAGACCGTTAAGTTGATTCCCTCGTTTACGACATCATTCCAGCGCGAAGAGAAGCCTTAGGTGGAGGAGGCTGCATATTTTAGCATGTTTCCTGGTTTTGTTATGACAGTCTGAATAATGGGCTCGAGAAGCAAGCGCTTGCTGCGGCTCCGTTCAGGCAATAATAAAGGGAGGCATTCCTGAGGCAATAAAGATCCTCCATGCAAATTTGCCTGCATATTTTTCTATAATGGTATCGTCCGACGTTCTCTCGCGTTCCATGCCAGGTGCATTCTGCCAGGAGCGCGGAAATTAATCCCCCTGAATATTAATGTCGACTTCCGTTCTCCGGAAGGTATTTGCTTTGCCTTATCACGCGAATGTCACTGATACTGATTGGTGCGATTGTACGCGTGAGCGCCAACGCGATCGACCGAGGACCGAGCACAGATCGAAGAGGCTGATGAGCCTCAGGCGCGCCTTAGGAAATTCAGGAAGACTCAAAAGAGTTCTAGACAAAAGTAGGTAGTTGGGAAAAGATAAATCTCCCTCGGGAGATCAAGCGAGGAGTCGTTGAGAGGAAGTCATAGGTTGTGATTATTCAATCCGGTGAGTCGTCATCTCCTCAATTATGTGAATCCTCGTGTGTTTATTGTAAACACGTTGAGTCCAAGCAAATCAGATCAAGCGGGACTGAATGCGTTATATATGTATACGCACGTTGTTGCTCGATTGAGAGTCGCCAGCGCAAACTTGGAAACCATCGGCCTCGGCAGCAATGACAGTGTCGTTCCAAGCAGCGCTGCCAACCGTACTGCCACCGTGAAACATAGATAAAGGGCCACAATGGGCAGCGTGGAATGAATGGCGCTCGTTAGCGGACTCATTATCATGCAAAGTGGACAGGAAAACAGCCGCAATTCGAACCCCTTTCGTTTCGCAATTTCTTCTTTCTCCTTTCATTTTTCGTCCTATGTTCTACGCGACCTGCGATATACGAGCTGCGTGTTTCCCGACTCTTTCAGTCCACAGCATGAACCGGACGCGACTGGCCTCCATTGCGAAAATTTGAAAATCAAATCCCTCCTGGATGCTCTTGGCCAAGGGAAGCGCGAAGTCACTGTGGCAGCTGAGGCGACGTGAAAGTGACGTAATAATTAAGGTGTAATAATTCAGGGGTGAGGGTGGAGAAGCCCAAGGGATGAAGTTTCTGGCGTCTGTTCCCATGCCGAATTAAACTCCCTTATTATTACGACGACTTCAAATGGCTGATTTCTATACACGTACGCGACTGATAATTATAAGATGCCTGCGTTATCCTAGTGGCAAAGCAACAAGGCAAGGATCAGCCTGACCCTCGAAGGCTCCTAGTTTCGTCGGCGACTATCCTTACTGAGGACTCGTAATCCTAGAGTATCGGATGATACCCGAACTCTATGCGAGTGCTCAGCAAACTCGTGCCAGATCTGGTAATTTATCAGCCGTTTGACGTCTCAATTACCCTCCCGTTCCTAATTTCCGATAGTGACTCTTCCCTCTCCCCCCTCCCCCTATTTCGAGGTCGTTGACACCCTCGCCCATTCCAACTTCAGCTGCTCCTGCCCGGGTTACTCATCCTGCAACTTGAAGAAACTCACGCTTCCTCCTTAATATGCAATTTCTCCATCCTTCCATTTCGCATACAAGTACTGCACTCCCGTGTTCCGTAACTGTTCGCCAGTAAGCGCGACCATTTGCTCCGGTGCCAGTGCGCTTCCGGAATCCGAACCCGAATCCCACTTTCAGAAGAAAGCCAGAAGCACGACACTTTCTGCACTGTGGTTATTACGACTCTCCAGTCAAGATAATTAATAATTGTCCCTTGTTGGGGAACAATAAAACTCGCGCCTGCTGCTGTACATGTTATTCTTGTTGCTTTTTATGAAAGTCGAATTTAAAGTTTGGTCCTTCTCTTCCGTGTTCTACTTCGACGACGCTGTTAGTCCATTCGTTTTCTTTCTTGAAAAGGAAAAGAAAAGCAAAGAAATTATCTGAGACCGAGTACCAATAGGCAGAGTTCGATCTTCAATACCGAGTGAACTTCGCCTACGCTACGCATCAGCTTCGTTGCGAGTTTTGTTCATTTTTCTTCGACTGCTCTGTTGTTTCGCGTTAACTGCGTTGCAGAAGCTACGTTCATCTGTGCGGGGACGCAAGCAGTCACGAGATCGCAGTGATTGATAGGTCGTCGATTCTTTGATCGTTCGATGATTTATCGCGTTTTCCACGCATCATTCGAGAGGCGCTGACCGAACGAATGCATTGAAAACTCCTCGCTTTGTCCACGTGGTCATGTGGAAAATTCCAATTTGTCATAATGCCCGTAAGTGATGTGCGACCGCAGCCACAGCCATTGGACAAACGTGTCTTTGGTATATTAATTGCAATCCCAACTGATAATCAATCAGCTTTGACTAATTGCCAGACTTTTTTTTTTACGGATTCGAAAGACTCCTCCTGCCTTCTCGCCAGACACACATATTGGCACACACGTACGCGACTCCCATCTTTTCTCTCCGCGCTCCAGCGCTGCACAGAGTCAAAGAAAAGGGTGCAATGTAATGTTGTCGGCATCAAGCGTCGCTACGAACTCGTGCTGCTTCTCCCTCGGAGTTTTATGAGGTGACGATATAGAGCAGAGACAGATTAAATTTCAAAGCGGGTTGAGAGTCGCCCAGGAGTAACGAGTGGAACGAAGAGGAAGATGCGAATGTTGCGAGGAAAACTGGGTAAACGACGTAAACGGAATAAAAAGAATAAAAGGAATAAAAATGTGAAAAAAGTGGACCGAGCAAAGAGGCTGGGTAAATGTTTAGTCCAGGAGCCTCGACAGTATCCAGTTAATGACGAAAGATTTTTCAGTGTATCCTCCAGACATTTCACTTTGCTTGCCGGTTGGGCAGATTTTTGCAAGTCACTCGGTTTGATGAAACTCTCCGAAAGCCCCGCCTCGGCTCTCACGGCCCCCTCGGCGGCCCACAGCTTCTGCAAACTACCCCAACACAAGAATCTCCGAATAAGCCCGTATTTCCATCTCTCGAATTCCCTTGCCGCCTCTTCGTATCTCCCCCCCCTGCCCTGGCTCCCTCACGCCAGCAACATATTTGCTGCTGATGGTATATATAGCTATAGAGAAAATTGCAAAATGATCTTAATATCCTCGTTGTCGTATTCTTAATACATCGGCTAATGCCAACATGGAGTCCCTCGTTTCGTAATTATCGATCCGGTAACAAAAACGTAAAAATATTGTGGGCGTGCCTTATTGCCGTCGCAAAGGAAGGATGTGCGCGCGTGTGTGAATGGTCTGACGACTCGTATCAAAACCACTAAACCAATGAGATTGAAGTTTGGAGAAAAAGCGGAGTTCCGGATGTGGATGAGACAGTAAAATTTGAACGTGTTTAGGATCGCCCGTTTTAGCACAGCGCATGCGCCAGATTGTTTTCAAAAGATATGCGATGCGTGCTACGTGCATTCTGAGCCTGTGCCTTCTGAGACAAATCTGTCTGCTGGGCGCACTGTATGTAAAATACGCCGAAGTAGGCACAGTGGAGGCCTAAATGTTCAGATCTTGGGGAATTTCGGGTAATTCGCACAGAGACCTGGCACAGAGAAAAAGCATAGAAAATCGCGCGTTTAGAACCTTCAATGCCAGTATAGCGATTTCGCGTTCACCTTTATCTCGGCCACTTTATTTTGCGAGACGTTTATTACCGACGGAAGTTTATGGGGGCTTCGTGGAGGTGGGAGTGAGACGCCCGTACTTCCGGTTAAGAAATTTGTAGCCGGGAGACGAGTCCTCGTGAGAGGGGGAGAGGGGTTATTAACGATCGTCGGAGGAGTGAGGAGAATGCAGGTTGAAGGAAACTAAGAAAATGCCGTAAAACGCGAAACTAAGTCTGACTCGTTGCGAGATGTCAGTTCCCCCTGGTATTAAGTGCTGGCGCTCGATGAAAAATTCTAGGCGAGTGTCGCGTGGCATTGTGACGTTGCAGCGCTATCACGTTATAGCGTCATAGCGTGACGGTTGGATTTCACAATAAGTCGTCGCAAGTCGCAACAGTGCTGAAGGCTGAGAAGAAAACTTGAGGGAAGATCAAAGGGTTGCGTGGAACGTTTCGTCGAGCAATCATCTCTTGTGCAAATACAAAGGACGTTGCAGTCTCTCTCCCCCCCCCCCCCCCATCTCTGCCGCCAACCGTTGTGTTAATTATGCGACCGAGGGTGAAGTGCACGAATCCTCTCATAGTGTCAGGATCGGTAGCAAATGCATATTAAATGCCAAAATGTCACCCTTTGAATTTCAAGGCACGTGAGCCCAGTGGTTCTGTAACGTCACGGCCTTGAATGGGAGAAAGCAAAGACGAATAAAGAAACTAGCGAAAAAAAAAAAAAGAAATTTGAGAGCAGCGAAGAATATCCGGTCACATCTTCTACCAAGTACGAATGGGTTCTTCGCGAAACGAGGGTCTACCGGCATCACAGATTTCGTTCTGACGTTTTCCACTTGAACAGTTCCGGCTGATGTTGTTGATGGCGACAATCACGACGGCGGCGTCTCACGCCTGCCACTCTGCTCGCATCTAATAATTCCCTGTACTCGAAAGAGTAACCAGCGTAGTTTCTGGCTGAAATATTTCGAAAAACCTCACGGGGCTCGATAAAGAATCTTTAATAAATAGTAATAGCATTGTTGAGGTCGTAGCTACGCCTACTTGGTGCGTATCGAGTAGCTTCCGGTTACTTGGACAAAGACTCGTTGATGTCGAGAGGGCAGCCCAGCAATTTATCGAGGTAGCTGTGCCGATCGGTGCTTTTCATTAATTGGTCGTTGGATTCTTACGACTCTCGCACAATTGCCAGTTCAGGTCATTGCTTGCAAATAAATTGTTGTGCCGAGTTGCATCATTAACAGCCCAAAGTTTGACTAATCAAGAAACTCAGTAGTCCCGCGTCAAGTACGTTCAGCGTAGCGGCTGCGAAATTATGTGAACTGCATGCGATTCTTGCAAGAGACAGAAAGGCTTGCAGAACTTGCACGTTGGCAGGACCACATAGTAATCAAAGGGAGTCGCCTACGAGTGTCAATAAAATCTGTGCATAAAAGTTATGTAAAGGTTTTTAGTGACTCTTTAGTTTGCTGCCTCAGATACGTTGAAGCGTCTTGAGGGAAATGCGGGTGCAGGACAATGAGGCAGATGCCGACGTTGTTCTCGAGGGTCCGTTGCACAGTTTTTTAATATCTGCCCTGTTGCAGGTATATTGTAGAGCGCAGTGGTGCTCGCTGGGCTTTATTATTGTTCAGAGTTTTGTAGCGTCATAACCAGGTGACTGGGAGGAGCACAGCTACGAGAAAAGTGAGAGAGACAGTATGAGAGTTGAGAACAGAATGAGAGCTGAAAGGACACCAGTAGTGCGAAGCCACAATAATCTCGAACCTCGCGTATTGTTGCGGGTGACTATTGAAAGGCGCGTGACAATATTTGGATTCGCTGCTAGACTCTCGCACTACGATAGTAACGCTGTCAGTCAACACGACTGTAGACCGAACGCCTAGCCTTGAGAATTTCGGTTCTCAAACAAAGATTCAGTCTTAAACTCTGAGCCTCTGTATTCTCAATGTTCCCCGGCATCTCTCCCTTCCGAACGTATTCTTGACAGCATCCAGATTCTCCTTGATATCTACGACCTGGAACACCTTTACGTTCAGGACTTGGGTTTGAATTTATTCAAGGCACCACGTCGAGGATCGCCTTCGAAACATTCGAATGAAAAAACTGACGGTTGTTTCTCGTTGCCGGATATGACCGTTACGTCGAATGTTTGGGTGACACGTTGACATCAGTTGCTGAAAAAAAACATTATGAATAAGTAACTAATTGTGAGTCAGAGATTCAATTGGTTCGAAGAATCGAGAGTTGCCGAGAATGGGACGAGAAGAAAATGTGATATCAGCGAACGAGAGACAAGACAGGCTGCAGTTATCAGGCTATTACCCTTCCTTCTGCTGAGCTGCTGCTGGAAAGTAAATCGGCCTACGAAGGATATTAAAATTAATGCATGAAAAATTTTAAGACCGAGATACTTCGTGCGACGAAATCTTGCATATCAATCGACAGTCTTCTCATTCATGAAATGGATTTTTTTCGTACCTCTAACGACTTTTGCAATTGAAATTCTTCATCGATCAGTGATCCGAATGAAAGATCGAGGAAGCACGAAACGATTAAGGACGAGTGAAAGAGGAAAAATTCGTCTCAAGTTTATTTAAATTGGGTATATTAAAGTCTATCAATGAGTAATTGACTTTTTCATAAAGTTCATCCTGATCTTTAACGAAAGGCAACTTATTACCACTTATCCATGTTCGGCTATAATAGGAAATTGGGAATTGCGGCCGTCCGCTAGCAGTGCTCGAATTCCGCAGCGTGGGATTACATTAATTGTGAGTGAATACGCGCCGCAGGCTAAGGTAGATGATATAAGAGGGCAGAAGGGGAATGGCGCAAGGTGCCTGCTGGAATGTGGAATGATGTCAGTCATTATTCATGCGGAGAGGGAATCGAGAGGCAAAGGAACTCGCCGGAAGCAAAGATAACTCGAGATCGAAAGGACAGCCGTAAGTAAGTAATATTTTGCGCCTTTGGAGTGACGTTCCATTTATTTTCCCGGCCAATAATCGCTCCCTCATTACTCATTACTCATTATTTATTATTCATTATGCCTTACACGTTACAGATCGTCTCTCGTTGTGCGAATGCCGTGTCCGCGTCTGTGTCTTTCAATCAAGGTCTGGGGCACGCGTGAAAGAGGAAAGGAGAGGGAACATGCGGAATGTGTGGAAGCACAAGCGTATTTGTCTGAAAAATAACATCGAGTCGTCACAGAAGCTGCTTATGTTCTACTTACATGTCAGCTTTTCTTCCTGGTGACACTAAGGTTCGTTCGTCCCAATTAATAAATTTAGTTGAACAACTTCGTAACCCTCTGGTGAGTTTCTTTACATATGATTATCAATTATTCAACTAGAGGGGTTCCGAGTAAATGGGTTCAGAATAAAATTTATTGAAAGCTTCCGAGGCAGATAACAAGCATTTAAAAGAGAACAAGAAAGTCGATCAGGTCTTAAAGTTGAGGCAGCTCACCAGGATGTGAATGCGTCCACATAGCTATGTGCACAGCTACGCAAGAACTTTTCTCTTTCCACCCCTTGCATTATATCCCTTATCCTTCCATCGATAGAGACTTGATACCGGTAACTAAGTTACACTCAAGTTGATTATAATGACCCGGGTTCAAAGCCACTGCCGAAACCCTCCCTCGGTCGTCCGAGACAACCGAGCGAGACAAGGGTTACGGGCGTAGAGGTGTCAAGATGCTGGGACGCCCAGAACACCCAAGACACCCAAGATACCAGAATACCGAGAGCAGGTGTAAAACTCGCAAAGGAAGACCCTTAGCGACGTTGCTCTTCCCCTCCACCTAACTCTCGCCGTCCCTCCTCGTTTCCCACTCGTCTCTCTGCAGGCGGATTCTACGCCAGGAACGTGTCGTGTCGTCTAATTGAAGTGGGCCTGTGTCCTCCTTGTTTCGCGATGATTGCACCAACTTTTTCCTATTTTTCTGGCTGCCTTCTCGAGAACCTTCCTCGCCATCTCTCTCCACAGAGAATAAAGATGGGCACCGCCCAAGGTTCTTATTATCGATGGACTGCTGGCGACCTCCCGAACTGGCCCGTCTAACTTGTGATCATGAAAATATCGCGGATGACTCCAAAGGCCTAAGCAAAGGGAAGGCCTGAACAAGCTTGCTTAGTCGGTTAGAACATAGTTCATAGGTTAGTCGGCTAGTGAAGAGAAACGCTGTAGAACATAGAAAAATTGAGACAATCCGCCGAGGTTCATTCTCTAAGCCGACGATCTAAGTGGATGAAGATGTCTTTTCCTCGGAGCTGCCGTCGGCAAGCATCCAGCATCGAGACTTCAGGCATCCTTGCTCCATACCTCGTGAAAGAGTATGCTTATAATCCGAGGGCCAATTCTATCAAATCTTGGATACCCACTCGACCCGGCTGAGGAATCCTCCTTCAATCACTCATCTATTTTTCCTTCCATTTTTCTTCGCATTCGCGTATCCACGTTCCTAATCCAACGTACAACGCGCAGCATCTTTTCAACTCATTGCCATAATTCCACTACTGAGCAGAATGGCTTTTGGAAGAAGAGAACGCTCCACTCCTTCTCCGAGCTGGAACGAGCGACGTTCTTCTTTCTTGGCTCGCGGCTCCTGAATACTTGAAAAATCTGTGAACCTGGAAGGCGGCTAAATGATTTATTGCTACTCAAACCGACGTCTCTTTCCCAGTCCATGCCTAATTCAGTTACGTTCGTTATCTCGAGGAGTGGGTGGAGGCTTACAGGCACGAGTAGACGCAGAAACATCAGAAAATCATGAGAAATTTATCAACCACTATACATCATCGTACATCATTTGAAGTCCTTGCCTCTTACATGGCCACGTTGTACTCCTGTGTTATCTCTGTAAACTATCTGATTTTCGTTCTGACTGACGTTGAGAGAAATTACTACATCAAGCACAATGCATCGTGTATTGCTGCCCTCCTGGAATTATTGACCTCTCGACCCAGTCCTAATTCTGAAGTGGTGTTGATGTTCTTGAGACTCGCCAAATTCCGAGGCTCCCCGTTAACGAACCGCCGAGTTTGTTTTCTCGCAGTTTTGGCAAATTGTACGATTTTTGGTCACCGCTGAGACTCAACGGGAAACTCAGTCATCGAGCGACAAACTTCTCGTCCTCCTTCGAATCCACTGAAGCAACTAGCGGAGAATTCCTCTCATTCGCCACTGAGAAACGCAGTGATTTCTCGCGGGCAGCATCCATTGTGTTCACCGTTCCATTGTACATCCCGTAACCTCTCCTCCACCCAGTCTCTCTCTCTCTCTCTCTCCAGTCTCAGGACGCAAGCGTGCTTTCTTGGCAAACAGAAGCGACAGCATCAGCCATAAGAGAGAATCAGAATAAGACAGAGAGATGGAAGAGCAACGGATAGAATAGGTTGCGACTTGCAAGAAAAGTCAGTAAATTATCCTGTCGACATAATCAAACACGTCTGCCTTAGCCTTAAAGTTTTATAGGCGTGCTGCCACATTTCGGAGGATTCCGGTGTTCTCAAGCCGCGACGCCGGATGCTCCATACAGTCAGTGGGCTCTCCAGCAGATGGAAGCACATATGTACGTACACTTTGCCAAGTCTTAATCTTCTTTCTCTTTGAGTGCGGGAGGATTCGCTTGAGGAAGCGAATGAAGGCGACTATTTTTCATAGATGTCTGAAGAATTTGACGCTGGTGACGTTACTATTTTGCGAGAGGCGCTAGAATATATTGCTCACCGTAAGTGAACAACGAACTATGAGAGTCAAGGCACATACGATCGAAGGCCATCGCGTCTTCCTCGCCATGCAGGAAGTCTTCAACGGGACGGTGGCGCTGCTACACCGATTTGCGAGGCGTTGTATCTCAAAATACAAGCTGACATTCTGTGAAAGGCTACTATTAGCTTTAAGGGTTGGGAGGTGAATGACGAATACTGCCGAGGCACCTTATCTTGCACGGCGAGTTATCATTTGTATGATTCCGTTACAGTTTGAGACGTCGGCGAAAATGTAGACAAATCTGTTTGACATTCTTTCCTAGATTCGAGGCTTAATTTCTATGTCTGGTGATTCATTTCTATTCAGTTGATGCCGCCGTAAGGAAAGGCAAGATACTATTCTCCATTGCTTGGCTTGGCATTCGATTTAGAGAAATGAAAATTTGAATTTTTCCGCGCAATGTTACGGCTGCATAACGAGACTTTTTTACCTGTACTTCAATCCCCCGTGTCGAGTTGGATGGCAGTAACGTTGGAGTGTTCGAGAGTGCAGGATGCGAAAAGTGCTAAAACTGCTTAACGACACTCTCAGCGGGTCTAAAAATAAGAAAGCGATTTCCCTAATCCTATTAAATGTTCCCCATAAAAGTTTTATAAACACAGGGGAGCCATGCACTTGCTGCTTTCAGCCCGTAACTGGCGAGGCGCAACGCGCACCCACGTTAGATGCGCGGTCCAAGTTGATGGAAGGCGAAAATTAAAATGAAATTTGTCTCCCCTTTTGTTGACCAAGGAGAGAAAAAAATTAATTACCTTGAAGAAGCCACGTGATATAGGGATGAGTAATCGGATAGAACCAGCTCTCATTCTTTACTTTGCTTCGGAAAAAAGATGAACCGAGAAGGAAGGTGACGTCTTTTTCCCTCCTATAGAAATGGCACGATGACCTTTACCAGAGTTTTATCTAAGAGATTCGTTGTGCCTTGCGACGACGCTCAACGACACCGCGTAAAACTTCTCTCCGGAAACTTTCCAGCTTATTCACCATTTTTCCTGCCTTCGTCCGACTTGCTCGAGATGCTGCTGGCAATTCTTGAGAGCATAAACGATCGATGTGGTTTTCGCCAATCAAGAAGATTCGATAAGTCAACAAAGACAAGCGAGAGAGAAGGAAAAGCGAAGAAAGGCCAGTGACAATATCCGTATACAGCGCTCCGTTCCGAGTATTGCGGTTCGCTGTGTATGCTGTTGCAGAATGTTACATAAAATATAAAATAAGCAGTGGGATATAAAAGGTATAAGGACGTGTGTTAGACGGAGTTTAGAGGGATCGCGAGGATTATGGGGTTTGGAGGGTGGACGGAGACTCGGAGGCGCATCCGCCAGGGCGGAAAACTGCACGGTCCTGCCTGAAAAACTGTCCTGTATACAGGATCAACCACTTGGTTCACTTCCTCCAAGATATCAAATTCAGAGGACATTGGCAAATAAATTTGATCTACGCCTAAATAATTCTCATTCTTCCGCACACAAGAGTTCATCGCTAAATTTGTTCGGTTTAATGACGAGCTTTAAGGGTGATTCCGGCACAAAACCTGCCTCGACTGCCTCAAGTATGCATCAAGCATCTTGGCAGAGGATGTAACGCGCACAAGATGCGCCCTGGGGAGTATTTCCTGTACTTCGTTACTCCTTTACGGTTTCCTTCGAAATTCTTGGAAATTACTCGAATAGATTGGAAGCAGCGTAGGAGCTGAAGGGTCGCCTACCTACCTTATGCTTTGTACGATGACGATGATAGTGGTTGGGTCGCGGCGGATGTTCGACGCAAGTCGTGACGAAGACGTGATCGGAGGTTGCGGTTTCGAAGGTGGGCGTGCTAATCCTGGATCCTCGCAAGTGATGGCGAGTGGAGTTGGGATGAGGATGAGGAGGGGGAGGCGGGGGAGGAGGGGGAGGAGGAGGCTGCGTCTGCCGCGGAGACTGAAGCTCCAAGAGACTTTGAGTCTCGTGGCACCTGCAGATGCCGCCGATATTTCCTCCCCCTCCCGCGACTCCGGGGCCCCCTTGAGTTCCGGGAGGTCCACCTCCAGGCAACCCTCCGCTTAGTGCTGCCGCAGTCAGCTTGCTGGCGTAGTAGTACATCGCGCACATTTATCCGGCGAGAGCTTAACACCACGACCCCAACGCCACCTCACTCTCATCACTGACGGTGATGACTCTTGGTGGCTTCGGAATTACACTTGGTTACTTTTACAGCCGGATTTACTCTCCAGCCACTCTCCACCTTAACAACACTTTTATCGATTTACTCCTCCCGATCCTTCTCCTTCCTCCTGTTATTGTTTATCTTCCGGGGGATGTCGTTCTTTTCCTCCTCCTCCTCGTCCTCCTCTTCCTCTCACGCTTGCTTCTTCTTCGTCGTCTCCTCTGCCAGCTGAATGTTCCCTTTCCCGTTATCGTTTACCCTTTGAACAAGTTTTTCGGTTTTTCATTTTCTCCTCGAGAGCGACACAAACTCACTTATCCGTCGAAGACAAGATTCTGCCAAAGGAGAATATTCACGTGGAATCTCTATAGAGTATACAGATTCACTGGTGTTCATTGGGATTTTAGAATTGGAGAATTTGCCTGTTTCGCGAGTGTGCAAACGACTGCGCAGACTTTGCATTCCGGTGGCCGCTCCGCACTTTTGCTTCAACCGCGTCGCCTGCAATTGAATATCGGCAATCGAATTTCGTGGCTCAGAAGCCACGGAGAAACGTGTGGCATTCCAGTATCTAGTTTCCGAGAAATATTCCAGGGACTGTCCCGGGGGGAAGCCATTGTCAGGAAAATTAGCACAGAGGTTTCAACGTAAATGACATTCCGGCTGCTCTCTCGCGTTAACGCAGGCTACTCACGCGTCCATTTTCCAAATGTTCAAGCGCACGTCGGCGTGACGCTCATTTCGTTTGCCCACAAATTTCCTATTTTACGCGCGGACGCATCTCTCGCTGCCTCGTACTCCTGCTCCTCCTGCTCCTCCTGCCACTCGGTGCTATACCATACTTCCGACTCACTACTTTTCCCATTGCTAGGTAGGCGGTAGAGGCGCCTAGTCTACTGGCTGCGACATCACAATAGAGCGAGCGTCATCGCGCTAGGCTGCTCGGAATATTCACGGCATTTTACGCAAACTCCTGATGCAGTTGGCCAAGCGATTTACGCGCCGCTACCACGGAAGATACCCAGAATGTCTGGGATTACAAATGACATTGCGACGACAGCAGATCAGTACTTGTTCCTAAATAAGAGCAGGAAATCCAAGGGGATCTGATGGATCGAAAAGTCGGTCGGACACGGCTGCTTTTTATGAGAGGGTGGAATCTTTATAGTGCATCCCAGGTTGAAATCATCATAAATCTCACACGACTGTCTATAAAGGTTGGATGAATCGGAGAAGAGAGCGTTAAAATGCCAGTTAAAATTTAGCGTCGCTGCGTAACTCCGAGCGTTCACTCAGTTCCGCATTGGCGCGAAGCGAAGTGCGAGAAAAAAATTATTGAAATTTCGGTAAAACGAAAAGTCAATCGAGCGACTGGACAGTCGGAGAAAATGAAAAAAAGTTGGGAGGACATATATCTTCGAAGGTGGGAGCAGTGTAATTTTTGAAGTTTTCACGAGATAATACAGGCGCCACCCCTAGGACCTACGTGGTGTAGGGAACGTAGGGTACAGTGCGAATTTACCGTCGATGGGTATGACGGAAGATGGAAGACGCGTACGTGGGAGAAGGAGGAGGATGTGCGGCGCAGAGTGGACCACTATAGAGAGCTTTCCAGCCTACTAGTCACGATGGGAGCTTCGAGGGTTCATCGAGCTACCAAGAGGGTTACTATTAATTACTGCCAAATTGGCGAAGCGAACGCGATGCCTCGGCCGTTACGCTATTCTAACGGACGGCCCAGACGGGTCCATCTCCCAATTTCCCACCATATCATCACACATCAAAAGTCACTACAGTCAACATGTGAGCCTCCTGAGCCACGCGGGCGGTGGATGAAAATACAGAATGCGCTGTTCCATTCGCTCAGTCATTGCCGACGTAGACAAACCACCAACACCATGAGAAAGCAACGCACACCTCGCGCCGGCCGATCCTCGTTCGTTCGCAAGGCTCGCCGGTCGTCCACGACTTCGGCAGCATCGCGTTATCAATTAATTATCAAAATATCTCGCACACGCCAATAATTATCCACTTCAACGGTCATATGCGCATTTGTTTATCGATCGGGCTGATTACGAAGGCACAATCGTGCATACTGGTTATATTCAGTTTTACTAATTAGTGAAACCCATAATGCATTGAAAACTGCAAACCCATTCTTGACGTGGATCCTACTTGCAAGCAGCGTCGTTAGACGTGCGTCGCACGTGAATAAAAAATCTAAATGAATCAACGTTTCTCAGTGTTAAGGTCACAATCTTATTCTTATTTTTTCATCTAGACATTCCGACGTGACTTTTCCCCTTTAATTGTCCTAGACGAAACGAGATCTATTAGTTTAGCGAGCGTAAGAAAGATCAATATCCCTCGGCGTTAATTCAATTTTTGTTTTCCGGGGAAAAAAATTTCGCATATTCATGGAAAAAGCCGCATGCTTCTCCTCAATTTGACGGAATTCAAATATCTGACAATTATTGCTTTTTGAATTATACGTCGACAGCGGCCAGTGCGGTCCTGTCAATCTATATATGTCGATATATTAAACACACCAAACAGCCAGATAATTTCAAAACCGCTTCACGGTCAAGCGATATAATCCGGCAGTCGATCTGCTATGCGTTTAAAGCATGTATTCCGAGAGACCTACCAGGTTCCTCTGATTCGCATGTTGCATAGTGAATCGGTGCAAAAGTCTAATGTCAGTAACCGTTGAGCCTTGGCGAAGTGCGCCTGGTGCGCAAAAGTGTAAATCGTCAGCGAGACTCAAATAATTTGATTTTTACTGACGAGCTGCCTTGACTTATGATTTCTTGTCAAACTTTACTATTTTATTTTGGGATCCCAAGCAGTTTTGCTCCCAATCCATGATCAGGCGCCACATCTCTCACGGGCAATATTTTCCAAACGTAATTTTTAATATTCAAAAAAATAATTATACTCAAAACGAGAAGTTCCGTAAATTTCCTTGTGTAATTCGCGTTATTTTTGCAACATGGCGCCGATGGCAGATAAGCTTTTTAATGGGATAAATATGACACACGGTGTCAGGGAGAAGAAGGGAAGCGGCACGGTAAAAGAATCGGTTATTGAAACTCCGCAAAGGGACATCGTGAATCTGGCAAAGGGATAAGTTTAGAGCGGCCATTATTGCCAAGAATCCTCCGATTGAAGTAAAATGCAGGAAGGTCAAACCGTTAGTGAGGCTCGCGTTAGAACACGATTGCGCGAGACTGAAACAGAGCAAAAAAGGCAGAGCTGATTGCACCGCTGACAATAAGGTCGAGGTTGAGGGCGAAGTCAGAAGGGCAAGAGGACATTAATGATGCTAATCCACAGCTGTATACATTTTCTCGTTTATGGAGCAGCGGGCGAATCGTGGTGCAACGAGTAGCGAGAGAGAGAGAGAGAATGTTGGTGGCCTCTCTCGTTCGAAATAAGAGCAGTGTGCTACGCGGTGCGCCATTTCGAGTGCTCGGCACTCAAATACGAAGCGCGAGTGAACCCTTTACAGAGTAGAGCCTTTTCCAGTGAACCCCAGCCTTTCCACTCATGGCGACCCGAATGAAACTTCCCTACCCTCCAGCGCGTCCCTGACAATCGGCTAATCTGCGCAGTCGCTACCCTTACGTATTGGCGGAAACAGCAAGCATCCGTTTGTCCTTCCTTCTCACGGTCGTGCGTCACCGCTTCCGCCACTTTCGGGACTTTATTGTTTTTTAAAGAGACCCGCTGAGTGCGCGATGTTCAGCTATCAAAATTCCAAGGACGATTGTGGAACATTCACGAAAACTGAGCAGCGGTTGCCCTCGGTCAATATTGGAAGTCGGCCTCCTACTCGCGACTCCTCTTTACGCCAAGTTGTCTGCTCCTCTCCTCCCGTCTACCTACGTGTTCTCGGGTCGTTTTCCAGTCGTCAGCAAAATAATCATTGAATTCACCCTAGATTCTCTGAACGGGCTGAGAGACGAGTCTCTCTGTAGACCCATAGACACACACAGTCTGCCATGTCGCATTAGACGAGCCAGTCCAGTCCAGTTGTTTTATTTCCTTTCAAAAGTATCACTGCAATTTCGTCAAGATAGGCGATTAGAAGGTGGACAAGCGAAAGCAATCATTAGTTAGGGTTAAATAAATCAGGCGAAATATCGAGGAGCTACTTATTTCCTCACGATTCCTGTTGAAATACATGCGCCAATGTATTATCGCGCATTGGGAATAATCGTTTCTACGAGTTTTCATCGTTTTCATCTGGATCACGCCAGATAGAATTGAATTACCGGAAATAGAACTGTCCAATGACAATTAAATACAGATTTTAATCGGTGAAAATTCGGGCTGCAGGTGCCGCTCTTTATCGAATATGTGGGGCGGCCGATTAGATTGACAATTTGCATTAATAGAATTCTTCGCACATGAATAAATAAAAGAGATTGATCCTCGGGTTGGTAGTATTCCGATGCTAATTGGGATAAACTGAAAGCAGTTACGTAGTGCAAACATTGCAGCGAGTGGAGCCAAGTTCGTATTTGTGAAACTCATCTCTATTCCGTAAAAATTGCAAAAATCCACACGCAGATTCCCCGCAGCCTATCGAATAAAGGTGCGTCCACAAGTGCAGTCATGCAGGTAGATGCGCTACACTACACTAAACTGGACTTCATCCAGTGCGCGCTACGATCGGTCGAATGTTGAACGCCGGAAAACAATCGATTTAGGATCAATTCTTGTGGTTGATATAGTCTCGTGGCAATGATTCGCTCGCCTTTTAGAATCTGCACGAGGGAACCGGGAGAACTGCAGCCAGAGCAGTATACCAGAAATCGCAGTATAGACAAGTCCGCTCAGCACTTGGCAGTTGGCAGTTGGCAGCTGGTTGTCGGGAATCGGCAGACAGGAGTCAGTACCGACTCGACATAACTAACATCGTTCGCGAGGGCTTCTGCATGTGGGCGTTTGCACTGGAAGGCCATTAGCGTCCGAAGCAGTTTGCCAAACGCTCCTCCAACTCCACCACCGTCTACTCTATATGCCGCATAACCTCCCTGGATCGCACTCTTGTGGCCACCCTTGAACACCCTCGGGTATCCTGCTCCAGCCTTGTGAGCCACGAAGCACGGAGGATGAACATTCTCGGAAGCATCCGCAAGCTCCTTGGATTCGGCCTATGCGAACTCGCGGAACGGTGAGCCATATGGAAACTCTTGAGGGAAATTGAGATATTGGGGGGGGCGGGGGGGGTGGGCAGAAGTTGTTTCTTATCGCTGTTCGTACGAGGGTAGCTTGCGGGTTAATGAAGAACCTTCCCTCCATATTGGAGAGAGAACATGGGTCAAAGCATTCGCCGCTACGTTGGTCGACTTCATTATAGCACAGCATACGACATATATTGTGCCATGTACGGCACTACCCTCGTAGCCATGCTGCCACTACTACTATGGACATTGCTGCCAACGTTTCCATCAGAATTGCTTTGGTCATGGTCAAAGTTGTCCTCGACGCATAGTCTACCTGCCGCAATTGAATAAGCGCTTAAGTTTCCAGGCTGTGACCCATTTTCAATTAATCGAAAAGACACTCGGGAACATGCAGGCGGATGGCTGCTTCTTTCGGATGTCCTACGACAAGTGGAACTTGTACCGAGCTTGCGTAATGCTCAAATTTAGCTCACTGATACAAGAATCACAGCTGTTCGATAGAAATAAATAAAGATGCGCATTGCACAGATATAACCTTCCGTAAATCGAATTGTCGATTTTTCATAGGAAAAGCAGCGCTTAAATATTTGAAGAAACTGCAGAGGACTTTTATCTCGACGGGACTAATGATAAATGTGCTTCGACCTTACGATAATGAACGACTGAGGAACGAGGGAATTCTCAGTAATCTGGAGTAATTTTAGAGGTAAAGAGAAGATTTTGAGAAGCGAGACAACCTTCGGCGTATAAAGGAGCCGAAGACCCTCTTCGAAAGTGGCACAGGTGAGGAGTCTTCGAAATTGACATCCGACGAGAACTTTTCACCGTAGAAAAATATTTCTCGAGAGGGAGTCGGCTAGTCAAATGAGGCAGCGAGGCAGTGAGCCAGTGAGGCAGGGCGCACTTAATGTATTCGACCCTTGGGGGCTGACGTGTCGTGTTGGACCACGTGTTGCTATATCACACGACAGTGGACCAGCAGCTGCGCTTATCGCCAGCCATGCGAGGAACCCTCATTCCTCCTGGCTTACTAGCATCAACAGCCACCAACAGCCACCAGCAACCTACCCGACGAGTTTCGTTCTCGTCGTATGCTAAACTACGACAACCGAATGTTGAATATAAAGTAGTCGATAGCCGGAAAATTTGCAACGCTTATGAGCCTTCCGGCCAGTCGCCGCGGTTTTAACAAAAATGTCACACTTTCCGGTGAAAGGGGGTTAGAGTTCTTGAGGTTGGTCTTTGCCCCCTACCCCCTACCCCCCACTCCTCCCCGCCGTACATAGCACTGGAGCACATACCCCTCAGGGACGCAAATGAAAGTGGACATCGTCCATTAGGACGCGCCATTAAATTCTTTTTCCCTCCCTGCTCTCCCGTTTCACGAATCTTGTGTCTTCATTTTTAAATAATTCGACCTGCTTAAGATGGATGAAAAATGTGCGAAAATCGAGCATTGCACAGATGCAGTGTACTTGTTGCTTAGATTCGTATGACTTCTGGAGCCTCTCCAAAGCCTACGAAAGCGGTAACAGCCACCCCCCCCCCCCCCCCCACTGCCGAGCGACTTTTTCTTTTTCCCGAATTCCTCCCTCTTGCCCTATAACCAGTAATATAGCTTTATTGGATTGAATCACGATAATGCTGTTATATAATTTGGCTCGATCCTATATTCCAATATTTGATTTAGATGATTACATGGGATGTTTGAACGGATTGAAAATTTATTGTGAATGGCCATCATGCCGAACTATCGTGTATACTTATGAAGCCCTGTATATCGTAATCCACTAGTGAGTGTGCGGGTGCAAATCTACACCCACGCGCATCTACTTATATTTATGCTTTGGATATAAAGTTATATATGGATATAAAGATATACTGTTTACCAAGTTTCTCCTGGCGTTTCATTCGGCATTCGAACATTCTTCAATCTCAATTCGTAGTTACGCTATTTTTATGAAACAAGCACGTCGGATTAAGTATCGGAGCAAACGGAGTAGGTTCGCCGAGAGGCGAATTATGCCGCATGAATTATGTCGGTGCATCTGATGCATTTGCTATCACGAGAAACATTAATTTCGCAAACGCGAAACTTTCAAAGAGAAAGTGCTAGAGACATGAAGAAATGGTGAGAATCTTGATTTTGCATGAGACTTCCAACTGCACGTTTACTCCGCTCGTCCCTCAAACTGCCAGCGCGCAGATAATACAATTCGCTCCCACTTTCTACGTGCCGGGTGACGCCGTGGAATGCTGATCGCCGCGGAATGACTGAAAGTGCAAAAATGTATTTTGCGCTTATACGGGGAGCGACGCCAGATAAATTCGTGGTGGGGAGCGCCAGTGTTAGGGGGCTCAAAGTACGAGAGTGCAGAGGGCTGAACAAGGCTGAAAGCGCGTAACGGCGTGAGGGTTGCTCGCGGCACTTTGGCATAAATAGCAGATGCGAGTGTGTCGATATAGACTGCGAGAGGTAGGCCGCCGCCTTCTGAACTACTGCCTAAGCCTGCGGTTCTTCCTGCCAAAGCGATTCCCTCGTGTATACGGCTACTCCACCTCGAGCCCCGCAGCTTCAGTCAGCTCATTCACAGCGGTTTGGCTTGTGTCGTGTCAGCTACCCTTCACCCTACGTAAACTTGGGGTCGACCTACGTTCCTCTCGTTTCCAGTTACCCTAGTCACTCGTTCGCCTTCTTACTTCCTCTTGCTTGACAGCAGGGCTGCTCTATGTACTCGAACCAATTGCCTTTATTAATCTTTCCTCGAAAGCGAAATTAGGCCAGGCTACACGCGTACTCGGCTGTGTTCTTGGGACATCGAGTCAAGTGAGGCTCATCGCGCTTCGTATCTGGTGGCGCCACTTCAACATCCCTTTTAATGTCTATCCGTTGACTACGAGACGATATTTAATAAAACGTTGATCCGAAAAAGGTCACGTCAGAGAAGGCGAACGAAAAGAGACAAGGAGGCGCAGGCAGCTGGTGTCGGAGAATACGTCTTCTTAATGAGGAGATTAAACTTGTTTTCCTCAACTTTCAGAGCGATTCAATCACATAGCGTGTTCATGCGCAATGTAATGGCTCTCGTCTATGGATGTTTTGTCTTTTTATCTTTGTTTTTACAACAAAAATGCTACCGCGTCTCGCGAGGTCGTTCGAGCCCATGTATGTCGAATGCTTTACGCCACGTTTGAGCGTGGCTTTATCTAGAGCTTTACCCGGGAGAATGTGCGGCCGGTGGGGGGTAGCTTGCTTTTTTAATTAAACCCAGAGAATATGTAAATGATGTAACTTATAAATTCTCGAGAGCGAGCGCGAGTTATTCAGGGTTGGGCAGATAGTGAGATAGCGGAAGTAACGAGGGTCACGGATAGGAAGCAGGGTAATGGAAGAGAAGTGGAAAGAGTAACAATCACAAAGTTACGTAGATTGAAATAGGATTTTTCTACGATTAAATTAATACGTCAGCGACTGTCTGGTACATGAATGTCAACTGTCGAATGTCAAATATGACGCGACGTAGGAATAGGTGGATTCGTGCGAGCAAGAACTGCAATAAATCAGGGCGAAAGGAGGCACCGACATTAATGCAAATGTATTCAAAATTTCGGAGCGGTCTAACGGAGAACTGTAACTACGACTATAAAACGTCAATGTTCCCGGAGGACGTAACGTGTCTAGCGTGTTGAGCAAATCGCTTCTCCGGCCGCGCTTCACTTGCTTCATCTTCTTCCTTTCATTGCGCACTCGCGTCTCGTCTCGCCCCTTCCGAGCAGCCGACAAATTCATGTAAATATCGTATTTCTTAGCGCGGCACTCGGACGGATAGCAACTCGAAAACAAATCGGCCGTAAGCTCTGCTTTTTCCAGCGGCTCTGCCAAACGTCAGGCAACATTTGTTTATTCAGAATTGATGCGCCAACAAGAAATATGAATTTGTGAGAGACAAGAAGCCGAAGAGATGATCCAAGGAACGAGAAAAACTGAGAGAAGATAGATGTGAAATATTGATAAAAGGACTATTTTTGACTTTATTGTAAGTAAACGATATACAAGTTAACGTAAACTTGTTGATAATAAAATTCCTTCTGTGTCGTGGTTGTTTCTACGGAAGCGACAGAAGGATCACGCATTGAGTCCTCGGGGGTTCAAAGTATCAGAGAGAAGAAGGCGCCGGGAGCACAGGAAGACAGTTAAGGGGAGGGAGGGGGGGGGGGGGCAGGAAGCACCGAAGGTCCGATTAAATAAATTGATTCGCAAGATTTACGAGCTTAAGAATTTATCTGGCGGAGACCAAGAACACAAATGTTAAGAAAGGAGCAAAATCCGAGAGTTCACCTACGAATAATCTAGCTCCCTCGGGCCATTTCGACTAGTCGGAAACTGGTCAAAGGTCAGCTGATCGAATTGAATAGTTACTGCTTCCATTTGATTATTCACACGCAGGAACTTATTCTCAGTAGATTTTTCTGTTTGCAAAAAGTACTATTCCGTATTTGATTGACGGCACTCGGCTGCTACTGTGGTTATCGTCGTAGTTCGCAGCCAGTCTTAGCACAGTCACGCGATACGCGTAGAGTTTTACGTGGTTGAGCAGAGCCAACCGAGGCAGCCAGTGCGTGCACGGAACACGTTGGGCGAAAACTGCACGCATTGCTTAAACCTCCTTCACTTTGGTCCAAGTGAGAATTCATTACGGTGGCCCGCTACATACACTAGGAGCGTCCAAGCGCAGAACGAATCTTCACCCCATTCGGCGTAGAATGCCAAGAGAAAAGAGGAGAGAGTATTATAGGAACAAGTATGAAGGATAAACCATAAATTCTTAAAGATTTGGGCAATAGTTCAGGTGATTCTTCAACTTTTTTCACAAGTAATGCAAACAATTGCGGCGACGAACAAAGTTACTTGTACGCGACGCCAGGGACACTTCGACAGCCGCTCCTTTCCCGCCAGATCGCACGCGGTCTAATCATTTCCGGATTCCTCTGCGTGAGGGCGGAACGGAACTGAGTCCCTATTCCCACACGGCGGGGTGTCACCCTTCGCTGCCCCGAGAGCAACGGACTGGGGGCATCAGCGCGCCTGCGTCACGCTCCTGCGCCCATTCGAACTATCCACCCTCCAAGGGAAACCAACGAGCATACGAGGACGAAGAAAATACCCCGGCGAGCGCGCGACGATACACCGTGCTACGAGTAGCAGCATGATATTCGACCAACCCTCCTACATATTCGAACTGGACCCTCGACGTTGGGTTCTTGAGGCGATGGGGTGTTTCAAGCTCTGCGACAGGGTTAACGACGTATGCGGGAACATCATCGCAAGACTTCTCCATTTGGCCTGAGAATCCCTCTCGGGATATTGAGATAGACGTACGAGCCGTTGCGAAGCTCGTAAATCAGCATTGAAGAATCATCCGGGTGGTTGTGCCACCATCCGACAGACCACAGGCGCTTTCAGTTTTGAAATTGAATAGAGTAAGAAGGTTCCTCGTGCGCTGAGGCGGCACGCGACAGATCTTTTAAGCTCCTCTTTATGTCTTCATGAAATGGCTTTGTCATGCGGTGTTTCTGCAATATGTTACTCGGTTGTGGCTCTGCGGCTTGTCTCCGGCCTAGAGTAGCAGCATGGCTATACGTACATGCAACTACCCACCACGAACAATATGTTTTGCGTGGGGAGAACAGTCACGCGAGTACCCGCGTTTCCCGCTACATCTGTAACTCACATCCGTCTACCATGACCTATGTATCTAGTATGTTGTCTCCATGTATCTAGTAGCTACCCATACGCGTTGCCGTATCTACTCATCTACTGCCCACCTATACCCATCCGTCCATCTGTCCACCTGCCATCCCCTACCCGTCTATTTGCGCTATACGCATCAGCCACCACTGTAGACGGTGTATCGAAAATTTGGAAAAATCTTCAGAGAATTCATTGTTCACGAAAAACTAGCGTGAAGTGAAATGTGAAAAAACAGGACATGTAGCACGGATGTTTAGATCTTTTGATAAGATCCTTGTTGGCCTACAATTCTGGGTAAGCCAATTGGGTAGCTGGGCGATCCTCGTGGATTCGGTGTACGTATCCTTTATACTCGAGTTTGCATAATAGTTTCCGTTGTTCGTACGAGCCGTCACATGACGCAAGTCATTAACATGACAAACGCAGAGCGGCAATCAGAGGGGGCAGAGTGTCGAATGCACGCATCGCGAAACATCCGTTGACCACAGAGATCATCGGCTATTTCATAAGAAATCTAATTAATCAGAGCAGCTCTATGTGCAGCAGCCCTTTTCTTTGGCTACCGTGTATATCAAGCGTGTAGGAATGCAATGAGTAGCGGTAAGCAGTAGCTGAGTTGATTGTCGCGAAAAAACGGTAATCGCGAGATTCAGTTCAATTTACGTTCTAGTTACGACTGCAGCGTTATGCCGTCAGTATATTACTTTGCAAACTGTAGGGTGGATATTTCAAGAGATAAAGAGAGAGAGAGAGAGAGAGAGAGAGAGACAGAGAGGGAAAGTCAGGTGAATCGCAGAACGAAGAGAGTGAGTGAGCGGGAGAGACGAAGAGACGCAACTCGGCAAGCGAACTAACACGACGACAAACTCCTGCACAGATCTATAAGAGTGACTATTACGGTGCCATAGAGCGTGCTATAGGATGCGCCATACATGGCGCTTATGTCGTGCGCACGCGTGGGCTCGGCTGTAAATATAATCGCGTGAATGGCAGTAAGAGAGAGAAAGAGAGATACGGAGTAACTGATCGCATTAGACTCAGCGAGTACGAGTCCACGGTGAGATCTCTCGTGATTTTCTGATGCGAACGCGCTGCTTTGTAATTGGTTTTTTATTAATGTCGACTACGTCAATCCGATTTTCTGATTGCGTCGCCTATATCCTCGCGTACTGCTTCTGGTCAAGTTACAAGAAACGCACACGCTTTCGTATTGTTAGCTCCGATCTCCCGTCTTCTCCAAAGAAACGGCTTCGTCGCCGAAGCTATAGAAGTTCCAGAAACTGGGACTTTGGTCGAATGAGAATTTCCTCCCTTCAGAAGGGAAGAATGAAAAGTTTGGAAAGTGGCGCACATAAGATACACGGTCTGGCTGAGTCTACTGTCTAGTGTCTAACTACATGCGCTCCTCGGCAAGTTTCCTTTTTAGGTGGGAGAGGCGGCCTGGTCGCCTGGCCATCTTCCCCGCAGACTTCATCGCACTTTGGAAGTGGCAACACTCCAAACTAAAACTACCAAAGCGAACGAAATAGCAAGCGGCTCCGAGTTCCCGGCACCGCGACAACTTGTGAATTCAACTGGCTCACCCTTGAGTAGGCGCTAATAGAAAGGGTAACCACGGTTTCTCGGCCGCTTCTGGCGCCTGCAGCTATGCAACTTTCCAGGGCCATTGATACTGTCTTACCAACTAATTAAGGCGCGTTAAGTGACCTTGATCGATAGCTTCTCGGAGGAAACTCAATTACAGGGATCATGATCTAACATTCACACATACTTGTAAATAATAAAAATAAATCTCTACTACGTTCCTTCTATCGTAGGAGTTTTTATTGGAGCGAAATGGCTGATTATTCGAGTTGACATAAAGAGGACGCAGCCGAACATCGAGTAGTGGCTAAAGTACGTTATTCGACTGCCGTAAGAAAGAAAAGAAAAAGGTAAATTAAATGACAAGAAGGAGAGAGGGAAGCAAGAGAGGATTGGCGAGCATAGTGCCTTCCATGCGGAGCGATACGTCGAATTACTCGGCGAGGCAAAAGTAATGAGCTTTTTCTTTCCCTTCTCGACTCTTCTCCTCTTTTTTCTTCCACTCAGATTTAATTTTCAGTTTGGAGCTGGGCCAGCCACGGGATAAAGGCAGCGCAAGTACGCCGAAAGCAGAAGCACGCAGTGACTCGAGCAGTGTGAGGCACCGTTTCGCTATTCGCAACCACACGACCCACATTTTCATTTTGATCATATTGCCAGCTGCGAGTATTCGCGATCCCGTCTAGGCGCGCGACTTCCCCTCACCCTTACCAGTTGACTGACCTCACATTGAATTTGAATAAATTCGATACTAGCTACTACCACTTCACAAGCCCTATGCTCTGACGTAAAATCCTGCACTAGTCTTCCGACGTCCTCGGCTCCTCCTCAGGGGAGGTTAACCTGCTAACGAGTTGCGTGGAGGGATGTAAGACTTTTGGATGACGGATGACGCGACAGAGAAGCCCCTTGAGGGACAGGGGTGCGATTAGCCTCCATCTTTATTCCCTTGTTCTTGACGATAGAAATTCGAAATGTGCAAAATGAAATCTAAACGAGACGGAAGTGTCAAGAGACAAGAGAAAAGTGAAAGTGTCGACGAAATCGAATGCCACAATGTAGAGAGTTTCATAAAAGTTGTAGAGAGTTCCGGCGATGCGTGCGAGAGTCTGGTTGAGCATTCGCATGCGTGGATGCACAAGGGTAGGTGGGGAGGATCATGCTGGGCTATGGAGAAACACACGGCTTCTCAAACTCACAATAAATCTTAGACCCTAATCCTGCTGGTGCGTGGGAGTATTAAAGGGGGCGAAAGAGAGAAAGAGAGGAACAGGCGAGGCCCTTTTGATTTAAAAGTGAGAAGTCGGTGTAAATTGCGCAGAAAGCTCGAACTCAAAGATGAAACCAGTACGGTGAATGAAGCTCAGGAAAATAGAAATACCATTATCTCACGGTTTCCGGTTAATTAAATTTGCATTTATTTGGTTTGGCGAGCAGCCAACAGCAACCACGCTCCTCACGCGTCGGATTTTCGCCGATACGTCCTTGTGGATTTTATTCGCGCGCGTTCTCTCTCTCTCTCTCTTTCTCCCAGGCTGCTTTCCATTCTCCATTCTCCGTTCTCCCTTCCGTTCGTAATAACAGGTCCTACGACCTCGAGTGGACATTATTTTTATGCGAGCCGTTTCATCGCGCCATGGTCCCGGGCTGCCTCTGACGGAGCTGCACGCTGCGTCGCTGTCGTTCTCGAGAGATTACGATTGGTCCAGCTGGCCGCGCGGTGTCCTTTATTGTACTTGTTTGTATTCGCAGGACCTGCGCTAGCGGAAAAGCTGTCGTTCAGGTGGACGACAAACAACTAGGTTGTCGATGAAAGCGCTCGACACGATGCGAGGAAACATTCGGAATGGCCAAATGTCCGAAACGCGAGGAAAATTGCAAAAGCAGCCAAATGTGGATTCTGCTGAAATTGAGGGGCGACGTACGTCACTTTTTCATAAATTTCTGAGTGAATATCGAGGGATGGGAGGAGCAGCGGTAGACACGAACGATCGGAGCGCCGGTGGAGGTGATTGTCGAGCTGCTCGCGGACACACTGACTTACCCTATGGCTCCGTGTAAAAGCTCACGTACACACGCATACCCGCTCAGCCCCTTGTCAAGATTCGCGAACAGGAACACAGGGACGCATGCACCACTTTGATCCTCTGTACGCACTCGTGTACACCTACATCCACACTGGAGCGGATAACTTATGGCTCCCATAGCGCACCATAGATTCTCTGGACGCAGACGTACTGCGATCATTATCTACGAATTTATGGTTGCAGTCACGTATACCACTCGCAACGGACTGGCGATAATCCACAGTGTGAAAAGGATCATTTCGCCAAGATTTTATCGGTATTTTGCATCACGAATTGACTCTGTCCCACGCATCGCCGTCGAGTTCCCTGTGCATTCACGATGCACGCGATGCACGCGATGCACGCGATGTAGGCAAATCGCCTTTCCGGCATCGGCGACCCAGTGTCGTTGCGCATCGTCGTGACGACATTCTACGCAAAAGTAACGTGTGTAGTTAAACCAAGGGGTTCTCGTGTTTCTCCACGAAACTTTGATGAAAGCTTCTTGTAGGCTTGTAAGCTACATGATGCGCCTGAAGACACAGGCTGAGATGAGAGACGACTGGGCGGCGCTCGCTGTCAGAGAATTTCCAATGAAACGACCGTGAGATTACAGTGCGGGATGCTACGTTGCCAAAGAACGCACGCTGTGTCGCGGTAACACTGGCAACAGTTGTTGGAGATGAGGTCGCCGTAAGAGCTTGCAACATATTCAAAGGACAAGAGCAGTGCCCATGCTAAATCACGATCTCTTCCCTTAGAGAAAGACCTGATAGAAAGGCAAAAACTGTATTGATCTCGACATTCCGTGGAGGCAGAGAAAGGCTGAAAGAACGGATAGAGATGAGGGATACGCGTACAGTTCTAAAGTGTAGAGGAGAGACGAAGAGGTCGATACGCATTGTCAAGAAATTAGCGTAACCCTGCGAACGTCAGGCCCGATTATGCTAGAGTCAAGAGCAGACGGATAGCGCAGAATGGCGGGAATGGCAAGAATGAGGATGACGGAGGATGGCCCTTGCGTGTGTTTCTCCACGTAATACCATTAATTCAAGATTACCGGGTTGCGGAGAGAGGAAGGGTTGGTAAACGGAAACATTGCTGCTCGAGGGTAGGAGCCTCTTCTCGAAGATCTCATCGAATTAAGCACTTGAAGGCTTTATCAAATAGCGCAGTGCATTATTAAGAGTTGCGTGATTAATCTAATCATAGATAGATAGTAAGTAATCTGTCGGAGAGCCGGAAGATCGAAACCCTTGATAGTCAAATAACATTGAAACGCAATATCGATCCGAAGCTTCTTGGAGTCGCTGGTAACAGACGCAAGAGAAGAAGGTGTCCTTCCACACCTACCTACCAATTTAGATTCAGATTATCATTTTCAATGTTATTTGTCCTCGACGCTAATATCGCGTCTTGCAATTCCGACAGTATTTGGACAACAGCACATTGTAGGAATACCAACGATTCTAGTAGGATTCGCAATGTGAATTAGTGAGAATTAAAGTCGTAGTGACATGTCTTGACAGAATCGTCGTTATTGTCGAAGCACCAACTATTGCTCCAGTATTCGCAACTACATTCTTTTTTAGTGCAACTTCGTCCTTTCCATTGATAACAGTTTCTTTCATTGCAATAGTCTACTCGTTCGCCTGGTTTGCCATCTCATTCAATCCTCTTGCGACTCAGTGAAAGCCGTTCGACGAATATCTCGTAGAAGTGAATACTCTTCCAACTCTGCAATTAATGAACGAATGTCGATTGATCATTGTTTCGACTCTCCCCCTCCCCCTACCCCAATATTTCCCAGTTACCTTGCCTTTGCCTCTTCAGCTCCTTATGTCATCCTGCCAATTTGCTTGAACAATCCCAGAAATACTATACAGGATGTAGGAGAGTTTACGTTGTTTTAGTTTGGTTCAGGTTGGTTGAGGCTAATTTCAACTGTGTCGGTATAGTAGGATTCTGGACGTGGGTGACTACGAGTATGGCAAAGTGGACCGCGAGCTCACTGTATAACGAGACGTCTCGCTAAATATGGCGAGCGACGGGTTCACGGACTAATGCGATTGCTAGCATACTGTTATGGGAAACTAAAAGCAGCGTCTCGTAAAGCTACACACATACAGCGAGGCACACCAAGGGCCAAACTCTCCTACATTCACATGCAATAGGTTGCCCGGGTTACGAGTTATACGTATATAACAACACGTATTACGTATCACATACATTAGGCGTTGTGTGTGCGGGTTTCCAGTTTCGAATTTCAAGGTACAAAAGGCTACAACAATTGGATACCTACCCACCATACTCTAACGATGTCTGTTCAAGAATCTGAGGATTTTTCTGATTCCGAATGTTGGTGGAAGCAAGTGTATGTGACTGCTGCATGTATTACGTATTCAAGTTCTCGCTTCCTTGGCTGCATTACCGACCTACTTTACACCTTCCGTGATTCCATTAATCGCCACGCCGATAACTCCCGCTTGTTACTCGCAGCAATTTATAGGATTCTAATCTGGTAAGACATGGCTAATTCACCAAAGGTCGGTCCGCATCTAAACTTTAACCAGAGGATCGAGTAAGAACCATGACCTAGCCGACACCCCCATTCCTTGTCCCGTGGAAAATGAATCTATGAATCTTGGCTCCGCGCAAGAGATTCACGATTCTACATCTATAGGTTGACCCTTCGGCATCCTTTTCCCCTTTCTTTTTATTCATATGTGGTACTTTATTTCTCTCACATTAAAGTCGAAGTCATTGAGGAGCCGATAAAATTTTCGAAAAATTCCAACAGACGGAATCTGTTCTGTTTCAACACCAACTGTCAAGCTTATTCGAATCACCATGTTCCTCATTGATCCGAACAAGCGTGTCTAGCTGCTAATCGGATGATACGTAGGAAAAACTTGGATGTAAGTAAAAGGAAGGGTGAAGGAGATGCAGTGGAGTGAAATGGAACTAAAGGCGGAAGAGTAGAGCGAGGGCGAAGGAAGGAATAGCTGGAAGGGTCGGACGGGAAGGAGAAAGGATACAGCCCGGGGGAGCAGCGAGAGGGGAGTCTTTGTTTCCTAACGCTAATGATTTCGGTCATTAGGCAGGGGTTATTTAACGCAAGTTGCAATTGAAATTAATTAATTGTATTTTCTCCTTTTGATTACCCTGGGATTTAAAGTAATTGCTACAGGATCGTTCCTCGGTGCGTTTGAATAATGTCTTGCGCATCTCGACTAGCGACATCTGTCTTCACTCTCGTTCCGAGAGATTTTCATGTCGAAGCCAAAAGGTCGTCGTGAAAGCGCAGGGCTCACAGACTCTGCGGTATCCAGGAGGCGAAACAGAAGAATAGTGGAGAGCATGAGGAATGTGAGGTGACTATCAAAGATCACTCTAGAGACTCAAAGAGAGGCGAGACCCCGATAATCATATCGAAGAGTCCGTTCGAAGGGGGATGAGGAAGGGCAGCTTTTAGTGCCGACCCGTCATCATGGTCGTTTTCGTTGTCGTTGCTGGTGCCTTCTGCTGACCCTTGCGTTTTATGTGATCAATCCGAGCCATGGCTTCTTTACTGCCTCCCTCTCAGGAGGAGGGTGCACCCTCCATGGTGGCCACGTCGTGCGCAACATAGCTATTCGACATCCTGGTCGGATGCTGAGCTACGTACTCGAACTGCTCGACCTGTTTTCTCTGCAAAACGAGTTTTTTCAGTTTTGCTGCGCTGCGCATACTAAAATAAACTGTTCGACAGATTTCTCTGTGCGGGACAGGACTCTGAGGAATTTAGCGGTGTGATGGCAGAATACACACTGCAGAGACTGCATGGGAGGCGGTACGTCGGAGGATGACACGCTCCGCAGCGATGTACGACAAGCCAAGAACGCGTCAGAGAGCCATGGACCCAAGAGGAAACTACAGAGGAAAGGAGGATTAAAACCAGAGAGAGAGAGAGAGAGAACAAGAAGAGGACTTGTAGGTGGGAAACTGCCTAGCGAATTTTGCACAAGAAGTCAATGAGGTTCCTTATAATGGTGTTAGCTGAAGTCTTTCGGCAGCACGGGGCTTTCTTCTTCTTCTCTCTCTCTCTCTCTCTCTTTCTCTCTCTCTTTTTCTCTAGAGCGCGTGAAAATTGCTGCATCTATGCACTTTTTCGTAGAGCTAGGGAAACCGCACAAAATGAGAAAATAGCGATGGAAGAAAACTAAAGAGAAAAGAAAGATAGAAAGAGATGTACAAGCGGATAACCCTGCAGCAGTTTGGCGTCCACCTGGAACAATGCTAAGTGGCGTGAGCCACTTATACTGGGCTATCCTTCTATCCTGCGTGTGAAAGCAGGACGTAAGAACCAGGAACAGAAAACCAGAAACCAAGAAGCAAGAGATGGAAGACGGGCAACAAGAACGGCCGTGATTTAGTGCAGGGCTGCACTGCGCTTCTCGGCAGCGAAGCTTCCAGCATCGTTTCCCCTCCCTGTCTCCCAGCTTCTCTTCCTTCAGGCCTGACTTTCCCTCTCTAGAGATAGATAAATCACAGCTGCACAGTCTCTCTCTCCCTCGCTCTGTCGTTAAGCATCTACAGACGGTGCTCCCTCCTCAGCTCCATCTCTTACTCCTCCTCTTCGGAATCGCTCATCTCGGCAAACTGATCTGTCGCAATGAAGGGAACACAACTTCCGAGGGAAGTGACTCTCCTGTCGTGAAGACACACGCTTTATGCACCATCTAGGCGCATTGCTTTAGTTGCCCCACTCGGCTCGCAACACTTCTCTTCCATAACGCTACATGGATTGCATACTGAAAATATTAAAGCAGCAATTAATGAGGCTTCATTTTTCCATTAGAGTCCACACGAACGATTTCTGTATTCCTTAATGTTAGGTGACTCCAATTACGAAGAACCGCAATGCTACTAGGTCACATAAGGTATAGCTAATGAAATTGGAAAAAAGTTTGATAAAAATAATTTAGTGATTTTTAATGCGGCGTCGTTAAAATCGTGGACTCGGAAAGACTGGACGTGATCATTGCATTGTATAGGCATAGGCTCAGAAGAAGAAGCAGAAGTACACGCACAATGAATGGAACGAAAATGGAAGAATTCGGCACGAAGGTAGACACTGACTTAGGGGTGTAACGTGTTCGAGGTGCAGGGTCAAACGCAAACGTATAGTTTAGTCCGAAGTAGCTGATATAGGATTGTAGGCCGCGTGATATATCCGCGTCAGGTTGAACAATGTCCTGTCGTACCCACAATGCATCAACCGTTGCACTGTGGTCGCTTCGGATTATTCTGGCCTCGTACCTACTGCGATTCTATCCTGAATTTCTACGACGAGTTCAAACGTTGTCGACCCTTTGCGGCCAGTAAAAACAGCCTGCGATTTCTCATACGATTAGGAAACTTTGGAAATTGACCGATTGACGTGCCAGGTTTGCGCCACGGGCGACGACGTCCTCGTCCTCGTCGCCGCCAACATAGTTACGAACTCCCGATCCAATCTCTGTTTGTATCGCTCGGCGAAACACGCTTTCATGGTTTCTAACGAACCACGAACGATTCGTTGACGCTTAATGAAAACTTGGCATGCTGCTTAATAGGAAATGGTGATCACGACGGTTCATGTTTTTTCCACTAATTGCCATCCATCGTTAGGTATTCTAGAATTTTTCACTCGAATTTCCGGCCGCTGAAGACGAACAATTGGATGCTCTTTCTGGGAATTATCTTTCGCTTACCAAGAGTTACAACGTTCTCTGCTAATTCTAAATTTTAGGATTGGCTGCGCTTCGCAATCAGATATCACTGTGCTCCGATAACGGCTTTATAACTCAGTACGATCACGTTCGCGAAGTTTATTTAACAGAAGGAACATGGCTGGATTTATTTCCTGGATTCCTTGCTACATTCTCAAGATATCAGAATTCCGGAACTCCGAAATGTCAGAACGAACGAACAATATCATAAGTGCACTTGATCAGTGGCATTGCAATTGTTCTTCATCTTGTTCAGTTTCTAGTTTCTCACAATGAACCTCCTGCGCGTCCTCTGCTTCATTATCGTTCACGATGCTACCTAATCCAACGTCCATCCACTATTGGTCCTCGATTGATCTTTATTTGTAGAGTTGATTCGCCATCTCTCCAAGAGAACACATATAGACGATCGAACAAGAGAGAACGAGGAGGAGGGAGAGATGGAAGCGAAGAAAAGAGCAAAGAGTGGTCTAGGGAAGATCGTGGTTCAAGGTATCCAGTTGTTCGTCTTTTCAAGCAAATCAAATTTCCGATTTACCCTCAGAAATCAGATGAGAAATCTCATTTGTTCTCAAATATCAACTCGAAATTTGCTCGATCATCGCTCGGTCCACTTGATTCACTTACCAACAGATTTCGCAAGGAGGACATCGCTCCGCGCGTTTCCTGAAAAATAGCAGCCGAGAAAAACCCTGAATAAGAACAAGACGCGGGTCACTGAGAAGCGAGACGCTGGGAAAGAAAGTAAAATGCCGGAAGCAATGTGGCATGTAGCTCCGCCTACTACGTGCTTCGTGCCAAGGAAATATCGGATATCTCTGGGTAGCAGAGCAACAAACTTTGACAATATCGAGTCGCGATCGATGAACTTTGTTCTTCTCTTCTTGCGACTTTGCAGCCGACATATATTTACTCATACGTATTCACTTCCCGTACCAAAGAGGAATTTACAAAGTACATCACAGCGAGTACGAGTGTTTAGCACTTAAAATTATATTCTCAATCGTATAAAGTATCCCACGCACGATTTCAACAGTTTATTCCCCACCACCAAGGGAAAAGCAACCCTCCTTCAATATCGTTATCTGTCACGAGCATCGTTTGGCAAATAGGAAAAGAAAATGAAACGCCAGGAGGACGTAGAATTTTCTAATTAAAAGTCACCGAGAGCAACGAAGAATAATTGCCAACGCAAAACGTGCTGCAGGTCCAATACATCTTTCATCCAAAAGTTTAAGCTACACCCCATCAGCGCCATCTGGATTAGTACTATAGGATGGAATTTCTGATCCCTTCAGACAAAGTAGTTGTCCCACTCTGTTCTAGAGGAACGTGATCGAATACCGCGAGGAGTTTCTAGTCACGCAGACGAGATGTTTACCTCGGGGATCGCGATAACTCGTTCACCAGAGGAGGGCGAAGTTACAATAAAAGACATTCGCTGAGAAACTTCACGTTAACTAATACAGGAACGCTTTCAGGATCGGCCTGGGTCTGACCCGAAGGTGAACCCAAATCGTGGGCCTCTTGCCTCGCCTTTCCTGCTTCTGCGTTAGCCACGCAGCCAGGAGGGTGTTTCGAATGTCAAGGGGGACACCCTCTTTGCGAAACCGTTAATCACTTAAGTTTCCTAATTACTAGTATCCCTGACTATTGCTGAGACGCGGGCATGAAGCCCAATGTCATGGGAGTTTCTCATTATACGTACCCTTCCGTTCTCCGGTCTACTAGTGTAGCTGTTGGGGTGGCTGCTGCTTCGAATGGCTTACCACTTGCCGACTGCCGACTGTCGACTCCAGTACTACACTTGTTATAGGTCATTCACTCAACTTGCTTGGATTGCCCACGTGCGAGTATTAGTACATTTCAGTCGAGAGATTCAAATGACCTTGGAAAAAACGGAGCCACCGGCCGTGACTTTAGCGAGAGAAAATGGTGATCGATGCTGGAGAGTCATTAATAACTCGAGCGTTAATAAATATAATATTAAATTCCTCGCCCCAAACGATGACCTCTCGACCCATCTATCAGACGGTACCAATGACGGCAAAGAAGGCAAAGGTGCACGACAGGAGAGTTATGAATTATGAAGGGAAGAGAGGACGAGCGCCACCCGCAGAACCGAGTACTGCCGCCTTCATCTGTATCAGATAGTTGGCGACTCGAGTGGACGTCAGGCACGTAGCGTTTCGTGGACCAGGAAGGTCTTTGCCGGCTTATTTATTTGTCTATGTAACAAAGCATAAGTCGACTTGCTTACACAATGCTAATATTGTGAGAATAACGTCCTTTCGTTTGGTAGAAGGAGAATTTCAAAGACGCCGCAGACGCTGATGATGCATTCCTCGAGGCGTCAGGAGACTACTGTTCCATTTCACATCGAGACACGAAACAAAAGTGGAAAAAAGAGTACCGAGGGAATCGGAGATTCGAAAAAGGACTTGTTTCGAAGTTTATCATTAGTTGGTAACGGAACACCAGCGTTCGCCTTCCTTCTTCCGCAGGAAGCCGTCAGTGCCGATACCTGCTGCCTAATATCATTTTAAAACCAAAGTTTTCGCCAAACTTTTGTTTATTATTTTTCCATCCCCTTGGCGACTCGTGAACTGCCGCGCCTGAACTCCCCGAGAATCGAGACTCCTATCGAACTTCTCCCTCCACCTTCGTTCCCTTCTTTCGCTTACTTCGCAGCGCCTCCGTTTCATTCGGTTTGCTACAAAGAAGCCCGAAGAGTCGCGGATTCTTAAAGAAAGGCCACAAAGAATCCCAAAACTTTCAAAATATCTGTTGGACCTAGTCGAATGAAACCATCATTACCAATGCCCCGAATAGATGCTCCCACTGGTTTATCCACTGATACCCCTTAGGTACTCTTAGGTCCTTATATTAACGCGCAAGCGACGGAAGCGGAAAAATGAACGACAATAAAAATAATGAAAATAAGCGCACACGCTCTTTCTCGCCGAGCTGCTACGCCAGGGGGCTGGATGGGGTCGGTGCAAGCGTCAACTTCTAGGATATCCTCCGGATGATCGGTTCATTTCCGATGGTGACCCACTGTCAGCAATACGATGGACATTACAGATTCTGGATCTGTCCGCGTGGCCAATACACCTCTGTTGAGCCAACCTGTGCTCGCAGCCCAACACTCCTCCAGCAATGTCATTGACTGCTACTACTACTGGCACCATCTGGCAAGTACTGTTGGATGTGCTGGATGTGCTGGATACATTCTGCCGACGCTAGAGATGGTAGCACTGAATTCTGGCCGCAATGGAGCTTGTTATCTGTTGTATACAACAGTGATGTACTGTTTCTTGCAACGAGCACCAAGGACAGTGGAAGAAGAGTGTGTTTCACTATGATTTGAATATCTTCTTAAATTTATGGAATTGATAGAACTTTCCAGTCGTTCATCCCTTCTTTCTAAATGGACCCTCATGCATGGAAGCTCATTGATATAACGCAATTGTTTGAATGCAACGTCCAACGTCCAGACTCACTCGTTTCACAACTGTCGGACTCCAACTGCATTTGGTGAATATAATAGCGGCCAGGCGCGTTGCAACACAGCGAGTAGAATAGGGCCGCTATCGATAACCCGTCAGCCAGGCACAACGGGCAAATTAAAAATGTAACGAACGTACGTCTCGCGTAACGGTGCCTGAGGCCGAAGGCGAGAGCATTCGCTATTTTTCAGAGAAGCCCTAAGAGGGAGAGAGAGAGAAGTTAAGACTAGAAATGGGTAGACGGGAAAGCTGCTTTTGTTTGAAAGTTTGGAAGCGTCCAACAAAAATGGTGGCTTTAAAATATTGTCGGTTATTTACTCGCTGTATAAAAACAATCAGCTTTTACGAGGTGGAGCGACAAAAAGGAGAGCTGCTCGTTGGTCAGCGTACAGAGAGATATGCATATTTATTACATTTACAAAGTTTCCGAAGCCACCAGCAGCCCCCACTGGTCCTGCCGGCCCCGTCGACTCCGCTGACCCCTCCGATGCAGGCACCGCTGACACACTCGCAAAAACTCAATCGATTGACTTTCGTTCGTTTGACGAGATTGGCAATTAGCACTTTTTCACAGAGGAATTAGTTGTCGCTTGGACCTCGTAACCCTTTGCTTGCAAAACGATACGCTGTGATAAGTCCTTAACGAGAAACTGGACCAGGCTCCGCTTTCCTCTCATTAAATCTTCCAACGTGACCCAATGACTTAGCACACGAGGAATCCGGCACCGAGAAAGACATCGATAAGGAAATATCTTAATGCAAAATACTACAGCACTCGGGGAGCCTCGTCGGATTGGGTAAACTCGTATAAGCACCAGGTCGAGTCCTCGGCAGGGCTGCAACCCTTCTCGAACTATGACACTGATTATCCGCAAAGTTTGAGGACAGTCGCGCAAAAAGAGCCATAAACCCTGCAGAGGACGCAGACAAAAAAGTGTTGTTCGAACAGCCCGACCAGTGCTTTGAGCAAACAAGAAAAGCCAGCAAAGCAAAGCAAACCTCGGGACAATTCGGTTTCGGAGAGACAAAATTTATTCCTCGAGGCTAAGAACCCGAGCTATTTTGGAATCGATGCCGCAGTACCCATCGAGAATAATTCTTTGGAATTGTCCTTAGCAAGCTTAGCGGCATTTCGTATTTTTGATCCGCGAGTCTCTTGATGAACCCTCAACTTCCGCATGAATGCAGCGCTTTTGTCTCTGATTTATTTTGGTAAAGCGCGAACTTTCGCAACGCGAATAGAAACGTAATGAGAAGAAAGGATGTGTGCTGCTAGGCATCATCGGCCATTTAACAAGCATGCCGATGTGTAGTCACTGAAACGAGTAGAGCAGGAATTAACGCCAGGCAACTTTGCCTGCTCTTGGGGGTGAGGGGGGGGGGGGGGTTCGACTGAAAAGATTCTTTCTTCTGAATTTAAAATGGCTGGATGATCTCCGCGCGAGAAGCAAAAATAGAAAGGAATTATACCGGATGCCCAGGGAGCCGCGAGTAATTACTTCAACTTGTCGATTAGGCGCGAAATCGATTGGTGCACGTCTCGGGATTGCCATTCTATCTCGACGCTCCTCGTGTACTTGCATTTCATGTTTTCTATGAGAACAGGAAAAAAGGCACAATGAGGAGATGCTCTGGAAATGATGAAACAGAAAAGCAAAGAAGGGACAAGGACAATGCGCCCTCACTCTGTTGATACTTTCGCAACTTTTGGGACTTTCGCGTTATTACATTACGTATACATGAATACAGGAAGCGAACGAATGAATTCAATAAAACCTACAGAATATTTCATTGAAATTCCTGACACGCAACAGCAGTGATGCGCCGTGGTCGTTTAATTTCATGTAATCTTGTGTAAGCCTTTTATGCTCCTATAGTATACAGCAGCGTGTGCGAGAATAAAGATTCCGGGGGAAATGGACAGTGAGGCAGTATAAGAACTTTGAAGAGGCTGCTGCGCCCTCTGTTGACCGAAATACACTCGAAGGAATCTGACACAGAAATTGTTAAATTTGCGGATATCCAATCTACTAATAAGACGATTCGCAGGACAAGCTTTGAGAAGCAGAATAGTCTTGCCTACAAAGCAATACGTCCAAGTATTGAGGTTATCCAGGATGAAAAAGCTTAAAATTTATTCGGAGAATTTTCAACCTTTGGAAGCTCTATCCAATTTGATAGAGCGAGCCAATCAACGAGAAGCTAAGCTCCAAACCCTGCAAAGCGCCACGACGCTTAAGCCACCCCCACGCGCCTTCGCGGTATAAATATTTTAGCATTTGTTGTCTGACATCTTGTTAGAGGAAGATGAGGAAATTTTGTCTCGGAATTCATCGATCAACTGAACTAATACACAGAGACTCTCAGGAAGGGTGCAATACTTTTCCTGGATTTGTAAAAAAGGATTGACAGGAGAGACTTCGGAATCCATCGAGTCGTCAGGCTGATTATAAATTTTACAAAACACATGAGAGCTGCGCACTACTACTCCTGATAAATAAATGTACTCCCGAACAATCAAGCTTCTCTAGAAAATGGCCAGATGCGAAGGAACGTGTATGGACTATAGACGTATAAATAATCGTTAGAGCAATATCGTGTTGGGAATTGTTTGGCACTTTTCAAATATTAAAAAACAGGTAAAGAATAAAAAGTACCAAGAGGAAAATAATGATGAGAAACTTGAAGCAGTGACAAGTGAGTGAGTAGTGATAGGAGTGAAAAATTGAGGGAGAGGGAAGAATAAAGGCGAAGCAAGTGGATCCCAAAAGCCATGATCCAGCTCGGGACTGAAGAACGAGGAATTAAGAAGAATTCGATCGGCGTTCATTCAGCTTGGCGAGTGAAGGCTATTGGAGGAGTAGGAGAGTAAAATAGTAGGGAAGGGAAAGAGAGCGAGCGAGCGAGCGAGCGAGCGAGACAGAGAGAGAGAGAGAGAGAGAGAAGAAGGGCTTTATTAAAGAGTTCCTCTTTTTGGCAGCTTCGCAAGCTCCAAGGAAAGTTTCCACGTTAAAAGGATTATGACGAACCGCGCGCCATCAAAGGCTGCCCGATTCACCATAATCGGCAAAGTAATTTTACGAATATTCCTCCTCCTTCCTCCAACTCTCCTCATTTATTCTTCTTTCTCTCATTCTCTGTCTCTTTCTCTCTCTATCTCTATCCGAGTTCCTGCACCTCTGCTACGTTCAGAAATAAGTTCTCAACTCAACAACTCTGAACAACTCTGGACTGACTCTCTTCTCAACAACTCTGATCTATGTTTAAATTGTATACGGTGGGGCAAACACCTCTGCAGCAATACAAATAATCTAAACTATCTCACTTGTCATCGTACAGCTCGCCGACACTTTGGTATTTATTGGTAAGACCCCTTTGATAAGACCGATTCATGGAGGCTCCAAAGCGAAGAGTATTGCTGGAATTGCACGCCTAAGAAACCACCGGGACCTTTGACCCATCGGTGTCGTCGAATTTTAATAAAGGCCCTTGTGCTCCCCTACCTCGACTACTGTCTTACCATTTACACTGACATATTGAGGTTGCCATCGAACTGTCGCGCTGTATGAACAAAGCCATTCGTTTCGTCGCCATAATTGAAAGGCATGAGCACATTTCTTCCAAGTACCGCACTGTTAACATCCTTTGTCGCCAGAGTTAAGTACGCCGTCTGCATACCTTCTGGTCAAAACACTATCGTTCTCTCTCTCGTTTTCAGTATTTCTACGAAAAGGAGCAGCACGCAACGAGTTCCTAACGAGATAGCGCAATAGAATTTAGAAAGGCAGTTCGAGGGCTTCGCTGAACCGGAAGAACTCCTCGTACCAAGTATTAGACGAAAAAAGACAGTGTAGAAGGGTACTGAATGAATGTGGTAGGCATAGAGGGCAAGCAGCAAGCACTCTGCTGAAATTCATTGCAGGATCGTAAATGCGGGCAGCTGGGCTGCCAGGATGCAAAGCCTGAGCAAGGCCTGAGGCAGACGTATTTCTCGATGTACGAGACGTAAGCAGACCAAGCTCCTCATTGCTCTCGGCTGTACTTAGGGCTTGAAAAGCGCAAACCTCATATCGTACGTCGGCAAATATTCATAAGTTGAATATCGTCTCCCAGTCTTGCATGGCTGAGGAGAAAGGGTGAAAGTCGCAGCCTTCGAGAGTCGGGAGACCAGAAAGGCACATTCAGCAGCGTCATTCGATAGAGCGGAATTCTGAATCCGGGCTCACAATTCCTCAAACGTGTCTCAGGACGTGTTCGCATAGGTAGGACAGTAAATGTATCGGATTGCGACATGCGAGATAAACAACTGATCGTCTTTTTTTCTTAAAGATTCATTTACTTCGTCAATTTATCGAACCTACTGTTCTCCACTCGGGTAGGCCATTTCATATTTCCTATCACCGCTACTACTCTACGTTAGGCCGAGGCTTCTTAAGATTACGAAGATACGAGCGGATATCGCCGGTTGGCTTTTGATTTCGGCGTGTGAACCAAAGTAGCGGAAGCCGACAAAGACGAGGCGAACAACGATCGTCCGACTTCAGTGGAGGGTAGATGTGGAAGGGTAGCTGACGGAAATTTCTGTAGAGGGTTGTAAAGGATATAATAGTCTGTGGAGAATTTGTGGGGTGGTTGCGGTGGGAGCGCGTGTCTTTCTCACGGTATAATTATGCCACCCGCGATGCCAGCGTCCCAAAGGGGTTAAGCAGACACTCTCGCCGTTGTCTGGCTCGGCTGCTGTCCTAATCTCGCAAGAACCGTCACCGCAGTGTCACCTACTAGTTGGATACTGGATGCTTTGCAGCGTGAGTAGAGATACGATGTGCCAGACCTAGCGAGTGTCCTCGCGACGCCAGCGCCGAGACGCCCCGCGGTGGTAACGTCCAGTTGACAATAGCGAAATGCTCGTCAGGCCGAGCATTGTCCAGGAGACTCGATCATTTGGGAACAAAGACTCGAATCTAGTGGGATGAGGAAGCTCCTAGGTGCTGCGGACAGTGAAGAAGGCTGAGATTAAGTGGGACGCTGGACGCGCGGAATGCGAGGACGCGGAGCATCAAGAAGGATCGAGAGGAACGGGGTGGAGGATGAGGACGGCAGAGTGGATGTTGGAGAACTTGGGATGAATTCGACGAATGTGTAATCCGGCGAATCGACTGGGCGCTCCCGTCAAAAGACAATCGAATGCTAAAGAGCGAGGTTAAAATGGCCTTGGCTGTCGTCGTCGCCAACGTACACATCGACGAAAGGTACTGCTGCGATTCAATTGGTTAATCCGAATCCACGAGTTTCGTTTTACTTCGATCAATCGAATCCTTCTCAATCAAGAGAAGATCTAGAGTGACGAATCTACATCGGTCGTGGGGCTCGATTATGGTGGACATGAAACGTATGTATAGGTTGGTACCTAGTCGTTCAAATGAAGACGATGAGAAGAAATTTGCAGCTAGCTGCTAGGATAGATGCTTGAATGCATAGGTGTATGAGTGCACGGGTGCATGGGTGCACGTGTAGACGAGTCCGGAAGGACGGATGGTTGACCTGGTTTTTCGACGACTCTGGCTACCGATCATCCCTTCGGCGGCAGTTTGTAAACTTAATGTAAGCTTTCAAGACTCTCCTCTCCGACCCTGAACGCCTTTTGCCTGCGTTTCAGTCTTTTTTGCATACTCCGTTCATTCATTCTCCCCGGCATAAAGGCGCAGCCTTCTGTCTCGCGGCTCTCGCGAGGGATCCTTCTCTACAACCACAGCCATAGCTGAAACCGAACCACAACCCCTTCTACTCGGTTGCGGATTCATTAAGGCTAATTAGAAGGCGCCATCACCCCGTTATTCGTGATCATTCACCTACACTATAGCGTATCGTGGGACATCTCACCTCCAGTAAAACCCAGTTAACTTAAGCTTCTTATCTCTCGCTGCTATACGCACAGTCTCTCGTTTACCTCTTTTACCTCTTTTATCTCTTTTTATTTATTCGGGTCTATCATACACACGTCTCCAGGTCCCTCGCCATTCGTTCTTACGACACTTACTCTGGAATGAGTTTCCTTTGAATTTCTCTATCGGTAGGAAAATCGTTCTCTACGTTCTTAATCTGAGCTGCTGAACATGTACTGCGTTTTCCTTAATTCGCGTCACTCTCGCGTATCTCTCTTGTCTTTGCACCATTGAAACTTAAGCGATTCCCAGCACAGAGCAAAACTTGAACCTCGCAAAGTGAGGACTCTGGCAAACTTCGGCACAAAGTTGGAGCTAGTTGTTTTAATACGCGGTGCCGTAACGACACTGTCGACTCCTGAGTACAGTCCCGAGCAGAGTTTAAGGAACAAGAAGATAAACAAATACGAGGGCAGAGCCGAAGAGGAGTAAAGTGTCGTCCCAGTTTATGATCGCTACTTCCACGCTGCTCTTTCCTCCTCCTGTTCTCTCTCTCTCTCTCTCTCTATCTTGGCTCCCTTCTATAGGAGCTATGGTTTCATAGTTGACCGCACTAAACCCTTTCTTACTCACTTTAATCAGCCTCTCATCCGTCTCATGTACCACCGGCAAGAAATTCTTACGTGTATGTCCAATACTCACTGTAAGTTCCGATTCGCCGTACACGTAAATAAAACCCGATGAATATGCATCAGCCATTCGTAAGATAATATTGCTAAAGGCAAAGCATCACAAGTCTCTATTTCGAGGTTGAAGCAGAATTCTGCTCCGTTTCTGTAAAGTATTGACGCACGCACCATTACGTTCGTCCTGAAGCTTCCGCTCCTGGAAAGCGTAGTTATGGCAAAGAAGAGAAACCGAGAACTGAAGAGAAGCGCAAAGAGAGGAGATGTGGTCTCTACTTGCGATGTTCTATGGGAAATTGAGTGCGGGAGTGCAGAGGTCGAGTATTGGTTTTCAATTTGCATTTTCCCAATAAGTCACCATACATCGGTCCACTACAAACCAGCTCCGTCCGTGCATGCATAAGAGACGCCAGGCGCAAGGGAGAATCAGAGTAGCCTCGGCACGAGAAAGACAGAAGGGAGCTGGAGAGCGGATGTAGGGCAAATAGAAAAAACGAAAGGAAAAAATTAGAGACTGAAGAAAAACAGGAAACGTTCGTGAAGAACGAAACGAAGTAAGACCTTCGTATCCTGAATAAAGTCGGAATGCGATCGCGAAATCGGATTTCCAAGCTGACGGGCGGGCATCAGGTTAAATATTCAGCCTCGTCTGAAAGCAAGTTGATTTTCCGCAGCTACTGCCCAATTTCCGAACAAGAGAAATTCAGTCGACCAGTCTTCGGATCAGGCTTCGCGTACCTCACAGGCACTTTGCACAGATGAGCCGCAACAAATTAATATACTGGAGATACGCTGACGAAAGTTAAACGAGTCGCTGAGAACGGACATTGCTGAAACAGGAATTCTAGTTGCCTGGAGTTGAAATTAGCCTACGAATCTAAGTAATTGGCAACCCGCCGCTCTTGAAGTTTGCGGCGATGCGACATCTAGATTTGCAAGCCTTCAGCTTGCTAAATGAAATCAGTCGATTTGCACGATTCGCGAAACACTGCGGCTTTGAGATTCGAAATTGTAGCAGCAACCCGCTCGTTATTTATTTCGGCCTCGATCGCTCGACTGTGCGCAATGTGTGCTGTGAAAGGATTAAATCAGATCGAGTCTCACGCGAATACATCCGGCCGCACAGTCACGCACACCAATTCAGTGGCTAGCGCGTGTTGTTATCATTCGAATACCGGAACTATTAACTGGACCAGCCCGTGAACTCTAAGTAGGATCTCGTGCCTCGCAAGTTCGTATGCGTAAATTATTATATTTGATTCATTTCGTTGCCAACTAAAGCCAAGCAGTTCGTAGTATTTGCAAAATTTCCCTGCAAAAGTACAGACTGCAGGATGAGTCCCGGAAGTAGGCACGTACGTGTCGCAAAGAATTCAGAGCTCTTATCGAAAACATAGTAACATAAAATTTGATGCTGCGACAAAGCGACGTTGCAGCGCATCCTTGACAGCTATCCGAGCTCATCGTACCAGCAGCGCAGCCAATAGCATCGTAGGCGCCGCCGGCGTCGGATCTGCGTCAGCATCACTATGCTAGATGACAAATTGCCTGCACGCCCGCAGCACCGACCCTAATCACTGCACCGATGCGATCCCCCTAATGTCCATAGGAGTAATATAAACTCGACAAATATTCATTTTAAGTATAATATTATTTCTTCGACTTGATTCGCAAGGACATCGACGACGGAGCTTCTTGCGAGATTACCTAAAAGTCATATTTTCATGGCGCGAGAGGCATCGCGGACTCCCGAGAGCTCGCGAGCGTGGCAGAAATTGCGCATGGCGTTTCGAGGTGAATTAGCGCGAGATATTAATAAGAGGCGAAAGGGAAGACTCGAATATTAATGCAGTGGCAACTCCACCGGCAGTAAATGTCAGCTAGACACTAACGACAACCTCCACGCCACGACGTGCTGTAGTGCGCTCGGTGCGATTGGTCTATCAGGTTGCAAGAGAATGCACGACGGTGCCAAACGAAAACGGCGAGCGTACGATTGCACCTAGAGAAACGTAGCTATAAGCCACCTTGAGCCTTCCTGTTGCCGACCCCTTATGGCTCAATTTATCACACGGCCCAAACTCTTGCCTACCCACACTGTGACACTTCCGCCACGGGCAGTGGGAGATACCGTGAAGCAAAATCATTGTTGGAACTCAATCAATTCACAAGTCTCCCTAGTTATTCGAGGGTTTAAAGGGAGGTCCTGGGATTGTTCAATCCCTTTCGAATCATTTAATTTTTAATAATCATTCGGAGGGAATGATTGTCATTGACGACTGAACGATGAATAAGAATCCTTTCTGTGTGCGCAGAGAATAATGTTCAGTCGAAAGAGAATCCTCGGAGGTATATAGTCGCGCCGAGATGAAAGGGATGGGCCCGAGGAATCGCCGTAGAAGGAAGGAATTCTCGATAGGTTGGCCAGGACACATTCTAGCAGACTGGGAATACCCCAGGTTTGGAATATGCGTGGCACATTGTAATCTATGGGCAACGCAGCGCCTGGCGGCCAACGGCAATGATGATATCAAATGCAGTGATTGACGCACCAGTTCATACCATAATCCCGTAACGTTCGACCCCCGGCTGCTCTCTCGACTACTCTCGGATATTCTCGGTTACCCTCAACCCTCTACCATCCTCCTATTACTCCACCCTGTATGCAACGCCGGTATCCTGATTATCTACAGGGTGTACCCGATTAAGCTCGAACGACCTTTTGCCCCATTTGCACGGGTGATGCTGCGGTGGACACAGCCAGCGTCGACGACATGGGCGCCACTGACAACATCGTCATCGTCATGGGCGTCGGTACTGTAGTCAGATTGTCGTCGAAATTGGACATCGATTCGCAACAGGACGAAGAGGCTGATAAAGTAAATCGTATTTATAATTGACCTATTGTCGAGATCAAATTATTCTTAGAAACGGCTATTTCCAATATGGGTCAAAAGTTGCGGGACTGCAGCAGTATCGACTTTTCTTTGTCTTTTGGCAGTAGTCGCGTTTAATGGCGACCACGGTACTAACTAATAATTCAATCGATTACAACAATTTGGAAATATTTGTAGCCAAAAGGGAGGAGAACAGGTAGAGGAAGAAGAGAGGGAGGGAGAGAGCGAGATTGTGTTTATTACATGCTGTGGATTCGAATGGGAACGAGAGAGAAGGTGCGGGAGGTAGAGGCTATCGAATTAGAGGTGTCGAATTATCGCTTCGTCTAATTGTTACAAACTGCCCATCGCCAGCGCTCGATCATTAATTCGAGCTTGGCTGGCACTAACGTGCGCTGGCAAATTTTGTGCATATTGCAAGGCTTCATCGACGCTCGATCGATCAAGCGATGCATAATTATTCGACCGTCGCTGTCCTCCGACGTATCTGGACCGTTCCCGAGGGAAGCTCCGAGAAGTCTAGACAAGACCCGTGGGAGTGGGGAGTCGGAGAGAGAGAGATACGTATAGAGGCACGGATACATGCACAGGGATCGGCTAGACAGTGCTTTATACGTATACTTCTGTATTCATTTATTTATTCGGGCGAACCTACGCCGAAGCCTTCCGAGGCAACTTTACAAATCTATACTGATACTAAACTTAATTGTCTCCGCGATCGGCTTGAAATCTTGATTGACAGATGGATAGCTGATTGTAGTATAGAGAAAGAAGGACAAAAGAAGAGAGATAGAGTTGGCAGAGTCTTTGTTGGCCGTGAAAGTGTGTTCAAGCAAGATCGATGTCGAACGAGACTTTTCTCAGTCTGCCAAGGAATACTGGAGTAGACTTGTAGAAGAGAGTAGAGATGAAGTTATTATCGAGAGCAATGTAATAGCGTGCTTCTAGAGATCACAGTGGGTAGAGGGCAAAGCGTAAAGCGTAAAGCGTAAAGCGTTCGGGTTCGTTTACTATTTATTAAATCGAAAGCGCATGCGAGAAACGAAGCGAAGCGTCTGGGCGGCATTTATATTCATAACCAAACAGGCTCCAGTTTCGTTTCGCACCGTCAGCAATATTTACCCTCGACAAATATGACGTGAAATCTTTTATTGAATCCTTCCTTCTCTAGGCATCCTTTCAGCTCATATGTATACACTTGCTCGCCATCGTCTTTCCTCGCTATATCCACATTTCGCACATATCTAAGAAGAATCAGCGCAACCGTTGATTTACTTCGCAACAACCGAAGGGCCGCATAAGCATCCCAAACGATCTTCTCCCGAAGGATTTCATGTTCCGCAGGACTGCGCTCTCCCCGCCTTCGCCTTCTAATTTACGCGATTCCCTCTGAACTGCACTTCGCTCGCTATTCGAGCGGTTTGCATTTACATTCCCGTTTTCAACGCCGACAACCGCCGTTACTTATGGCATCAGGTCCGAAGGCGTTAATGGCCTCCCCCGCACCTACCCACTTTCGACCTTTCCAGTCTTCTCAATTTTTCTCTACTTAATCGAAACTCGCGTGCCGTAGATGTGCAGCTGTTTCTCGTCAGGCAAACGTCGTCTTTGTTCGCCTTCGCCTGCTTTCGCGTGCAACAAGCCAACAGTCCATAGGCTCACGCATTCCTATCGACTGCGAGCTGCCATACGACGGGACTGCAGGAATCTATAAATACGTATTGAACGAAGTCTAAACTCGCAGCCGCAAGGTCGCGGTTCGCGCACGGAAGCACGAAGACGTGCAGACTGGGTCGTGCTGACCAGAGAATCTACATCGTTTCGCTATTATGGAAAAACTCGAGGCGAAACAGGAAGCAGGGAGATTAAAATCTTTATCCGAAAGTGGCAAAGGCCTCGCTACTTGGTAAGGCTCTAACTTTTAATTAGTAAATCCGACGTCTTTATCTTCTGCGCTTAGCAGAAGTGACTTAGCAGCAATTTTTACTCATTACGAGACCCAGAGGGATCCCAAGGGTGCATTATTCCCACGCTCGGGAAGCCTTCCATTTCCATTTTCACGGATATAGAGCTAGCAGGACCACTGAGGAACCTCAACAACTCCTGTCCGTCTGTCGGCGTTCCGGACGTAGCGCGTTGCTCAACTTCTATTTATTCCTTAGGTTCCCTTCAATTTTGCAAACTCTCCTTTCGAACTCTGCTCATTGGGGGAGCAGCGAGGCTGTTAATCTTGCTAAAGGTCCATACGGAAAGAGACTTACCCTTCTACTGTTGCCATCCTTAGGATTGAGGTCCGAAGCCACAGTTCCAAAGATTGTTGGCTGAAACAAAAATGTCTATTAGACTTTTATTCACTGACCGAATAACTGCTAAATCAGAGATCGAGGCTGCCGATATCCATTGGATTCTGCACAAGCCATTCTACTTGATCGCGTACTCGAGAACAAGAAACCACGTGTCACAGGAAACGAAAATGTCTGGGAGACAACAGTGGGCCAGACTACGCAACGAAGAGGGAGATTTATTTTAAGTAGAAGATATTCGATAGCGACTAGCGCCTCGCAGCTTTGGGCACCTTTGGTTGCGCGACTCCCATGATTTATTGATCTATAGCCGGATTTCTTAACTACATCAGCCTCACTTGGCGCTCGCTCTTTCCTGTTAGGTGCTTAGTTGACTAGGGCCATGGGTTCCGAGGTGCCTCTCAAAGCAACACGGCCGACATCAAAAGCTTCCGAGCACTAGTAGAACCCCGAGAATATGTCGGTGCGTTTAGAATCGATATTCATAAGTAGCGAGTGTGTCCCTCGGAGAAGGTGCCCAGAGGTCAAGACGAGCGCGGCTAGTAAACGAGAGAGTCTTCGGAGAGGAGAAGAAAACTACGGTCTCCTTCTGCAGCGTCGAGTTTGGTAGCTGTTGGTTTAGGACTTAGGCGTCACCCGCTTCCAACTTTACGTGATGCTGATGATCAAGTGGCTCTTCCCTCGTTCCTCGGTTACTCCGTTCGTCTGAGCCTTCTAATTGCTCACATTGATGAGGGTGGCCCACGGTCGGATACGTCGTTGGCTTCAATGCTCGAATGCTTGGATATGTCAAAGATAAGGCACTTTACCACCTCCCTTAATGCATGTAACTCTTGGAGGATTTTTGAAAGAATTCATCACCCGCCTCGAAGAATCTGCAAGTGAATCTTGCATCTGTGAGATTTGCGCAATTTCTGCAGAGCAAACGTCAAAATGTCTCTATGAAGTCCTCATCGCGTCGTAAACATGCCGTAACAAACATCATCTCGTCTGGAGACTATGCGCGCTGCGGCCATTAACTTTTACGTCACTGAACTGTCTTGATCATCACGATCCCTGTAGAGCAGACTACCCCGTTCCGGGTCTCAAGAAATTCCCACCCAACTATTGCCCCATTGAAATTGCACCAAATTTCTAGACTCGTTCTGCCACTCGAGTCCTTTTTCAATTTGTATTCCACTCTTGGCCGTCCTCGAAGTCACATCTTCCTGGTGTTTGATTCTTTAATCCTTTCCGCAGACAGCAGTAAACCAACAGTTTTGACACACGCGAGCAACTATCGTGAGAGAATGAATCATCGTCCCACGTGAAGTACACACGTAGTGCGGCTGCAATTTCATTTCCAGGAGCAGCACTGACATCCTGACTGATCGTCTCTGTCTGAACTTACTTTCGAAGCCAGTGCCCAATCCTATCCTTCCTTGCTGAAGAAATCAAGTAACCGGAACTTCCACGACAACCCTTTTATCTTTTACAGACACATATACGTGGTACGTATATGTTTGCTACTGGCCAACCGTGAGGTCACGTCCTGAGTGCTTCAGTCGCCGTGCTCTAAAATTTTCGAGTGGAGACTCCTTGGTCCACGGTTAAATAAATTGAGTAGCGAAGTCCCCGTTTGCAGTGTAACGTAGCTTCTACCGACAATTATGCAATTTATGTTTGGCAGAATTAAAAAGGAAAGCAACCGGTAAACCTGGGAATTAACAGAAGTCAAATAAGTGTTGCTGCGAACGCCAGCATGAAAATCTCTTGTTTTATTCCCTTTTCCTTTTTCCTTTTTTATTTCTCTTCTTGCCTCGACCCAGCTGTCGTTTTTCTATGAAAGGTAGCCTTCCTTCGCAGCGGCAAGCCACTATACAGTCAAAGGACTCTTGTGCTGCAGTTATCGGATATAAAAATAGTGCGATTTAATTCCCAAAAAGTCTTCCGCGAAGGGAAGCCACGACCAGAGTGGTTGCAACAAAGAGTATTGACTTCGATCCTGGCTGTGTTGAAGGTTCAGAGTTCACGTGATTCAGAGAGCACTCGGGCCTCCGCAGAATGAGCGAACCTTCTCTCAGCAGTAGGAATCTTGTACTTTCCTATAAAGGTATGTATTGTAATATCGAACACTGATAGGCTTATATATATTTTATGTTGTCTTATGGAAGCTTCGCAATTTCTTCTGTGTCAGACGTGTTTTGCTGGTGCAGAAGTTGTATTGTGTATATCATGAACGTGCTTACTCTTACGCGGGTAATACCTTAAATTCATGCATCGTCTATGAATAATCCAAAGGAGATTGTCGAAGTCGTTAAAAAAATTGGAAAGCATTCCGATTTCCCTAATCGTATTTTACCGAGCAAAGACTCGAGAGAAATGAAAATTGACAAGAGAAGGGAATTGTTGCATGTCGCAGTGAGTGACAATAACGACGAGTCGATCTAGAATCAATATATAGGGGCAAAGTGGAGAGAGAAGAAGTTGGTGGCGTGGAAGCGGAGAAATTGGTGGTCGCTATTAGAAGGCTCAAAGTAGATAGGAGGAGACCGAAGCTCCCAGTGGAGCATCGCCCAAGCGTCGTTTCGCAAATGGGAATTTAGTTCGCCCGTGAAATTTCTAAAGTGAAGCGTCAGAACGTGTTCGAGTTGAAGAAGATCGATCGATCGCTCGATCGATTGCCAAACCGATCCAGTGAATGGGCACGCATTTCACGATCGAGTTTCCTGTACGTTATGATAACATGAGGACCTCGCAACCGATTGGCAGTCGATGAGCCTGTCTAGAGAGAATCTACTGGAAATGACGACTGCCGATAAATCGACTCATTTCATTCGTCTCTCTTCGATTATATAATATCAACGTCAATTCAATAGGAATTCGATAAACACACGATCTGAAGTCTCGATAGCTACCGTTTCCTCGGTAGACCTTATTGCCTTCAGAAATTGCAGCTTTTTCAGATTATTTCAGATTTGCGTAGGTGTAAATCTCATTTCCTTCGAACGTTTCTGCGCAATGACTCTATAGTCACTGTTACATATGGTTGCGGTACATTTCAACAATCAACTCGAAAGATCTGCGGGACTCCGTACTTGAGGTTCGCGGAACGACTCTATTGGTAATTCTACATTATAAGTCATTAGGAGGAAACGAAGAAATTAGTATTAAGGCGAGTCACGGCAAGGCGCGATTGCCGTTTGAGTTACTGTTAATGCCTCGTCTCAGCTCTTGTCAACCGGAAGACGTATTGTCGACGTCGGCAGAACTGGAGGTGCCAGCTGACGTTGACAACGTTACACAAGAATGATTAGTTCCGGCCAGCCCGAACAGGCATAGGATAACACGCAAGTCCAGAAGGCAAATTCATGAATGCGAGTGAATTCGCAACTACGCGAAGCACAAGATTCGAGGAACGCTGATGAAGGGGTTGCGGCGAGGTGGGGGAGACAGCGATCAAACAGAGTAAATGCTGCTGAAGGATTACCAACTAGACGAATGATGCTGACAGCCTGTCGAAATGAAGCCCACCGTGGACTGTGGACGAATAGATGGTGTGGACACACTGGAACATCGAAAGTGGAACGTGGAACGTGAAACCGGAGACAGAACAGCCGAATGACAATTGATATCGGCGAAGCGCTACACGTCCTACACGAGTAAGCCTTCGAGAGACAATTAAGCGAAGAGGTGAAGGTGGAAGCGGAGGTGGGCGAAGTGATCGATCCATCCGTTCATTCCAGTCATTTAGAACTACTACTCGAACAGCTCGCGAAGTAGTTGATCTAAACATTGGTAATTTTTCATGAGCCCACGAGGAGAGAAAAACAAAAAAATGAATAGCCAAAGGCCCGAGAGAGACGTGGTATTTCCGACGTGATCTCTCGCAATTACATGAACTCTCGGAAATGGATCCACTTTTAATTAAGCGTCGCTCATATACTTTGTCGTCGCTTTAAATCGTACTAAACGTATATGCATTTAACACTGTAGACGCAGGTGCATTCTTGACGCACGAGCAAAACTCGTTGCATGTAATATTTTCATAATTTCACTTACGCGCATTAACAAAAGTCTAGATAATGCCTGAGAAACGTAGCACAAATGGTTTCGGAGGAGAGAAAATGAAAGATTGACAAAGGCTGACGGTGAGACAAAAGACTGTTCAGTAAAAATGATTTGAGGCATTGCGCCATACGACTAAATTAGTCAACCGGGCGCTCCTTGTCGTTTGTGGAAAGGAAACGATTTCGTAGCGACACTGTTTATTGGTTTTCTTAGTAAGTCGAGAGTTGGGTGAAAAAACAGTAGGCAGCAGGCGGGAGTAAAGTGGCACGCAGGATCAAATTACCCCGTAATCTGTGTACCAAATGATTTAACGGCCGAGCTCTGCAGAAGCCAAATACGAGGAGAGCAGTTTGAAGAGGGCGAGGATCAAAAACCAGGTGAAGGATAAAGCGGATGGAGAAGAACAGTGGCAGCTATCAGAGATATACAGGTCGGAAGAAGGGAGGATAATATAAGAGGCGCGAAGAAGCGGTTCAAGGTGGAAAAAGAGGGTGACGGGTTTGAGAAGAGTGAAAACAAGACAAGGCCCCTGCGACTTTGGAATAAAATCCAATAGCTTCGAGAAGAACTCAAGGAGTATTTGGCTTCGAAGAGGAGAAAAGTCAGGGTCCTCGTCGACGAAGATTCGAAACGCAAGAAAAGCCTCGCGAGGAAAAAGCAATGGAACGTGCGAGGCATCTTCGAGAAAAGGTTGCCAGGCATGGCGAGTCGGGTAGTTTGCTCGGAGAGCCGCAGCGCAAGGAACGAGCGACTTTAAGATACACGAAGGGGAAGTCATTGGATCCGTCTGGTGAAACTGACAATGATCGCTCGACTAGAATAAAAACGGCATCGATAGTGGAGAATCTGATTGGGGAGTAAGAAGAGGAGGTAGAGAAGGAAGGGGAGAAAGAGCGCGGAGGGCATAGAGGAGACGAAAAGAAAGGAAAGAAGTATGCACATGGGAAGTACGAAGGAATTTCGAAATGGTCGATAGGCAATGGGGAAATCTTTACCGCGGGTGGAATTTCTTAAGGAAACAAGCTGAATGCCGAGAAGCAGGAAAGTCCTTATCGAAGAATTGAAAATGGATAAAGGGGTATGGCTGGTGAATTCTTGAGGTCGCTCAAAGTCCTGCAAGAAATATCCTGACTTAGCCTACCCGTAGGAAGTAATAAATTCGGCACGTCAGCGATGCACGGAGGAGAAAAATCGAGTAAATTCGGAAAAGACTCTCTTGTGTTCCCTGGACTGGGAAAAGTGGAATCGAACTAACGATAATCGAATCCCTTGACATACAATTCGGCTACGCAAGGATTGCGTATCTACTGTGAGATGAAAATATTGAAGGATACTGGGATTTCAGTACTCGTATTCCTCTTATACGAAAACAAAGAGACGACAGTTGAAATCGATACAAATTCTCATTTCATTCTTAGATTCTCCTTTTTGTGGAATTGTCAAAGAAATCGCTGAATCAAGAAAAACTGTATACATGCAAAGGAACCTGATTCACCTTGAAATATTGCCGGGCTAGCTGAGAGAGGTAGGTAGACGTCCCATTGGATCGATGTAACTGTCGTGGCTGTCGTGGCTGTCGTGGCTGTCGTGGCTGTCACAGCTGATAATAAATTAGTTGGCCTCAGTCAGAAATTCACATGAAGGCACGTAGCAGTCGATCAAGAGAACTCCTTGAATAACTTTCATCTTGAACTTCTTCAAGCGGTTCGAGGGTTCAACCCGGACTCTTGAAACTTCCAAGGGAATGCTATTCATTTAAATAGGGCAGGATACAAGGGAGATCGACGAATTGATTGGTCTTTTCACTTTTCGTCTAATAAAATTCACTTATTCGCTTGCTGGGAGTAACAGAAAAACAGTCCCATACAGGAGTTTAACCATCGTGGATGCGTTTCGCAGAATTTCCCTACGTTCGTTTAAAGTGGCTATTTTTCCATTTGAAAAATTTCCGAATCCAGAAAACTGCAGTTTCTTGCTGCTACAGTGAATTACTCTTGGTACCCTTTAACTTATTGGTCTTTCCTTCTCACTTGAGCAGTATAGCCGCGCTAGCGAGTAGCACGACAGCCACGAATTGCCAAGTCGTTAAGCAGAATTTACGGACACTTGTTTGAAAATAAAGTTTACATTGCACAGTGGCTGGCTGTGCGTGCTGCTTCGTAAAAAGGTAAATATGTTGTGAAAAAGCATGAAGCGACTCGGGCCTCCGAGGGAAGCCGATTAGTGACGAGGACTAGACTGATCGGCGAACTCGGTAACGATAAGTGCAAGAAAGAACGAAATAGGAAAACGCAAGCTTGAAGCCTCGTAGCATTCCGGACAAGTCGAGCAACGTGTTGTCCCCTTTAAAATGTAACTACCTGAGTTTCTTAAAATTCCATTTGGCGAGCGACGTAATCCGCGGTTTAACGCCAGCTTACATATCTTCCGGAAATAGCACTTGTCATATTTGCATCCTATACTCAACTTCCTCTCTCTTTCCCCCTTTCGCTCCCCCTGTAGAGGTTCAAACCAGTCTATTAGCAACTGCTAAGTCCCATACCAGACGTTTCTTCACCTGTCCTTGGCCAGTACCTTTTGGATCACGTTACTGACACAAGCACTAAAAGTCCGCCATGACTTTATTATTTCAAGATAAAATTTTATCTGCATCTAGTCGTATAGTAATTTCCAATTTTTAATTTTAAGTAGCAATGTCTTCTCATAGAAAGACTTTCTATTAGCTTTTGTAATATTCCTTTGTTTTGAAAGAAATAGGATAATATTCTCGGAGCTCGAATAATTCTCTTTCTTTCTCATTTGAATGTTACCGGTTGGAAACAGGATAACGATTGCAACGCATCCACGGGAATTGCAATCGGGTTGTTTCGCTGGAAGCTGAAAAGAAAGACGAAAACTGAGGAAATGAGTGGTGGCTGCATTTTCCCAATGAGTTTCGCGAGCATACTTCGCTTGCTGAAAATAAAATATAACTTTTCATTGAAAAGTATCGACGATTTTAGACGACGCGAAGCGGAAGTCTTTCTTCCCAATGCTCGATACATTTTTGCATGTTTAACTTTTTCCCTCCCCCCTCCCGCTCACCCTTCTTTCAAATAAATCCACTTGGATCGCAAAGACTATTTCCACTTGTATACTTGAAATAAAGAATAGGTGTTAGTCGTTTTTGCACTCTTCGCTCCACAAACTCGGCAATCTTACCGACGTGAAGATTCGCTGGCTCAAAGTGCTTTTACGAAGAAACGTGAAAAATTAATGTGTCGCTGAGTCGAAAGAGTTCGAGAATCCAGGAATTGGCGAGGATCGGAAAACTATGTTGGAGGAAACTGGCACTCAATCTCGCAAGACATTTTATTTGGCAGTGTTGTTATTATATTATTGCTGCATTCTGTCCGTGCTTAGCATCAGTGAACGTAACGAGCCGATGTAACTTCCTTCCTGAGGTACGATTTGAAGAATTCAAATATTGGGCAAAGTTCCGAATCGAACTTTGTGTTATTTGCGGTTATGCATGGATGATGATAATAGAGATGGATACCATAGTGGCTTTATACTATGTGATACGGGAGACTATCAACAAGGTGAAACGTAAATCCGGGAAATGAATATCGCTTCAGCTTCAATCAAATTTCCGTATTTGCCTAGACGCAGCTGTGTGCTATTGGCGGCCATTTGCATCAACTGGAATTGGCATTAAGGGTTTTCCGCGTGTGCTTCGCTTTAAATTTGGTTAAAACCACAGAGGAGTAGCTCTCTGGGGCCAACAGCGACAGTCAAGGATCAAGTAATCGAAGAGTAAAAAGATAAATTCTCGATTAGAACAGGTGTGCGTATCGGAAACGATGATGAACCACAGTATCTCGGTTACGCGACGAATTGTGTGTATAACCTCATAAAAACGAACTCATATGGCGCTGTGATAAATTTTTATCACTTTATTTATTTTTTCACCCATCACGTATACACTTAAGGAAGTATGAGAAGAACCTAGTAAAACAAACAAGCATCTGCGACGGAGAGGTCGATACTCTGTCCAAGAAGTCTCCACGTCTGCAGAATCATCATCAGATTATCATCATTTCATCTTGATCATGGAACGGGAATTAGGTAGGATCAGAAATGTCGAAGTAAAGCGAAAATTGCCGGATAATGCATAACTCGATGCGAAGACGTTCTATTACTTGGAACGAGAAAGATGCAGGAAGGAGGAAATAAGCGCAAAGCTAGACGAAAGAGATGAGAGAAGCAGCGAAGTGATCGATGGATTCAAGTTCTCCTCCTCCTTCTCCTCTCTGGTCTCCTCCACAGCCCCTGAGAATTTCAGGATGGAGAGAATTTGGCCTGGTCGACACGTACCAACGGAAATCCTGTTACCGGAATGCGGGAGCAGGTTTGCCCAACTTGGAAAGTCCTTGCGTTGCTCCGTGACAAAGCCCCAGACCCCTGCGCTGCAACTCGAGTCCGATTCAATTTGTTTCGCGTAGCAAGCATGCGCCAGCAGTTGACCCTTGACGATCAACGCGTCCTCGGGAACTTCGTTTAAGCAGCTGCTGCGGGTGGAGGGCGAGAGGGACCGGGAGGAAGGGGCGCAGGAGGGGAGGGGGTCTTCCAAGCCCAGAAGGATGCAAAGTTAAAAAGGGATAACGAAGAAGAAGAAGACGAGCGCAAAACAACCTCTACGCCCTTCCGCTTTTCTATGTGGACGCTAGGGCCTTGGTTGGTTCAAGGTCTAATGCGACATCAAGCGCGACATGTCTGCAGACTCCAATTGCAGCGCCACACTTTACACTTGCTTGTTTCATTGGTTCTTTCGTTCGGCAAAAATCGATATTTCGAAGAGAGATCGCCGAGATCAGGAAATTTTTAAGGACGAGCAGCAAGGAGAACAAGTCACAAAATCCCAGGAGAGAATTGTTATGAAGGTGGAGCTGAACTTGTAGGAATAAAAGAATAGAAAGAAGAGCTAAGTGTAGGAATACTTGAGAGAATATAGCATCGCAACGTCGGTAAGAATATCAGGCATCTCGGAAGAATTATGTGGTGGGAATTTCAGTTGACTTGCAAGTACCGACTTGGCCACTTATGGAGGAAGCCAATGGCCACTTGATTATGTAAATAATAATCTAATGCTTAGGAAGAGATCGAAAATTTTCGCTTAAAAAACATTGAGGCCCGAGATGGCAGGGGAGACGATCTTAATATTAAGTTTGACTTCCTTTGTGTCCATATCTAATTCCGCATTGCGTTAAGCCTACGCGCAGCTGATGCTGCGCAGGATCGACTATACAAAATTCTCTAGAAAATCTTGTAACTCTGCTGGCGTGTTTCAGCAGTTTCGAGGAAAGTGAACAAAGATTGCGTTGAGCGTACAAAGTACACTTATCTTCCCATTTAATTCAGCGCCAGGAATGAAACAGTTTATGAGAATTATGCTTTGATCGTATCGGTGCTCCTGGTTTTCCTGTTTTTCCTGACTTCCCTGGAAAATTCTCCTTTTCTCTTGACGAGATTGCACGTCCGGAGGATCTTCGGTTGGATTGAAGTTTGCTAGGAAACTGTCGCCGAACGCCGGCGCGACCAGATACTTGGAAAATTTCTTCTTCGGCGAGAATTCACTTGAATCGTGCTACTTCCTTCGGCAGCGTCTCTAGAATAAGTCCTTGCAAGCGGATCGCAGCTTCCTGACCAATTTCAGCGGCTAAATTCTAATCCTTCCTTCTGCACAGACATCAAATCGATATATTCGTGAAGAAAGCATCGTCGGTACAACTGCACTTGGTCTCGGCTGGCCATTTACGACACATTCAGGAAGTCAGTTAAGCTTTCTATTAATTAGCAATTAGCCATTGGAGCAACGCAGCCGCAAGTAACTTTGACCACTGAGAAAATTCGAGACGTCAAATTACAAAGCGTGGACTTTTGGTTCATCCTTGAAATTAAAGCGAGCCACGTGCGTTGTCGTTGTGTAATTAGTCACTTGACGACGTTCATCGACAAAAACCTTTCAAACTTTTCAGAGGAAAACGTGTCAAAAAAACTCTCCGCTGATTGTCAATGCGTCGAAGCATCCGAAGAGGAAGGAATGATCGTGTGAATCATCTTGAAGGAACAAGGACCATAACGTGTAAATATTCGACATCGTCACTGTTGTGCTGTTCCGTTCAACTGTTCATCTTTGAGGATGCTGCGAATTTCCATTTGAAAGTAGAGATTATGCTTGAGAGTGACAAAAAAACCTGCGAATTCTGAGAAACGTGACTCCATTTGCCAAATTCTGGATCCACTGCCATACCTGAGTCTTGATTTACGAAACTTTGATGCAATACGAAGACTTTTTTCTAGCGCGATAACACCTAACATTTCCGTTAAATACTTTGGTAACTGAGAAAACAGGCAGTTGAGCATTTCGAATATTTAGCCAGGATTTAATACTCGATATGTAAAGACTATTCTGTGACGAGAAATACCATGTAGCTTGGGTCACCAGCAACACAAAAAAAAAGGAAAATATTTTCCAACACAAAATCTATAGACTGAGTGAAACCGGAAATCCCTTTCAATGGTGCATTCATAGAATTTGTAAAATATAACAAAATTTGCTTTTGTTCTACAAATCGGCTTTCAAACGCTACAACACGCCACCTACTGACGGGCATGCATGACTGCACACAAGTTGTCATTTGAAAATATCATTGAATTCCTTTATAGAAGTCACAAATCAAAATTGAAATATGAGAATGTGTAAATCTGAACTTGAGCAAAAATGCGAACGCAAAGTCAGTTTACGCTCGTGCTTCCTTTAAAATTGGTGCCCGTGAGAAAACACGCGCTCGACGAATGAAAACAATCTTCGTGCAAGATAAAACGATAAGTGGCTTCGAGGCTCGCGGTGTAAATTTATCAGTTTTTTTTTTTTCGCATTATCAGGCAACAGGCAAACCACTTGGAAAGAAGTCAGAAAGAAGAAAGAACACCTTAGTGAAAGTGATGCGTCTCATATCCCGCGCTGATTTGGATTATGGAAAGTTCAACGGAACAAGAAAATCAATGGAACGACGCGCCACGCAATTCCTCGGTATGCTGATTATTATGAAAGACACTTTCTGTAGATACATTAGAATATTGAGAGTCGTGCGGTCGATACACGCGTTCGTTGCACAGTTCCAAGAACTTCAGCAGCTTGGAACCAGATAGCAGCGAAGGAAATTCATTGAATGCAATTTCAGATAACTATGCACGCACGGAGATCTCGGATGAACAACCATGGGAAGATTCAAAATTTCGTAAAAAGAAGGAAAGAAGAGCTGAAGGCTGTCGACTTCTCCTTGACGACATGCGATGTAAAACATACGGGAACACAGGGAATATGAAACATGTGATAGGCACATTGCATAAGAATTGCGACTTGTGACGCGGAGATAAGCATCGTGCATTCCTTCATAATAAGAAAAAGAATTTCCCTTTGATAAATCCAAAATTAAAACCCCGAGCTGCTTGGTCGAACCTGAAACGTCAGCGCGCACATGGAAGTTTTGTGGCTGCCACGCATATACATACCTATATTATTGCTGCCCGAGATGTTTAATGTAATCTGTTTGACTTTTAATGTTCTTTTTAAAGTCGTAGGACGCTCACCTACACGGAAACTGCTGAGTATCGACTGATTAAATTTTCAGGACTTCAGTGGAAAATGGCGATAACCGTGCCAGCGTGACTCGAAAGTGTTCCCCGATATGTTCGTCCAATGCCTCGACCTCTTTTGCCGAGCAATTCCACTGCGTTGCACTGAGTGCTATGCTGCGCCATGTTAGAACATCATGGATGCACTATGATGCACCAAGGTGCACTAAGATGCACTGCGTTTCCTCTTTAAAGTAATTGCGTGGCTGCCTGTACGTGGCGGCGTAGCGAGTCCTTCTTACTGCTGGCACCTAATTACACCCTGCGAACGATCGATCCCCGTGAATGTGGAGACGATAATGACACATGGTTACGTAATTAGAATAATGGAGGGACGCGACGCACAGCAGACGTCGGCGGTGATCCTGAGTTACGCCGATTCAACTAACGACGGCTGAGCCAGCCGCACCGTCTGGTCGCCGCTCGATGCTCAAAAACTCATCCATTTACTGGTTTGATCGAATCTCTGACCTGATTTCGCTACTGACCTCAGCTGAGTGACCTTACGGTCGATCTGAATAGTCTCCCAAAAATGGAATAAGGTCAGTGCTGACCCGCTCACCTCGATTATTTGACTCTGCTGCAGTCGCCATTAAACATTCCTCATCGATCCTGAGTCGTTTAGTTCATAATTAATCGGTTGACTTGCCGAGGACGTCATTTCCGAGAAATAGCACGAACGAAGAGACGAACTGCGGAGGCGGAAGAGTGTAGCCCGAGGAAAGAAAATTTTAAGAAAATCACTTTCGAGAGCAGCTGCGCTTATAATAACGTAAAATCTGTGCGAAATCGTTAACGGAGACTTGCCTCCTGGGAACTAAGCTAATATTCCAGACTGTTACGAGCTAAGTTGAACGTGGCTCCCCATTCCCCCAAATCAAACAACCAGTTCGCATCTGAATTTCGTCGCCATAATTTGGATCCAAGGACGGTGCTCCCGATTCTCGGCCAGCAGGACGGAAGAACAACAATCTGTTGAGACCAGTTTCGTCGTGGCGTCTGGTCAACCTTGTCTACGATTGGACTCGCATCTCCCTTCGGGAGGACTCGGAGGTCCCCAAGGGTCCATCGTCCCTGCGCAAACTGCCCACTGTCAGTCCCTTTCCGACAGGTACACCCGTTAGACGAAGATAACGGCGACACGTAGCGAGAACGCGCGTTGCGAACTGCCCGAGGGTTTGAGCAGCTACGGGAACGCGTCTACTCGACGGAAATAGATCGATTCGTATTGACCTCGATAGCCGGGATAGTCGGAAGTGTGCGGTCGAGATGCCGCGAGTTCGAACGGATTAGCCGAATGACGAACAGACGGATGGATGCTGGATGGAATGCAGCTCTTCCCCTTGAATAAATGTATTATTTTATCCGATTCGGTCGATCAGTGTCGCGCCTATCTATGATGTCTGTGCTGCTTCGGCAGACATCTCGCTCCTTCCCTCTACATTAGCCAATAGGAAAATTCGAAACTTTAGTTATGAAATGAGATTCGCCTCTTGAACTTACCCAGAGTACGTAACCGAGGAGTCCGGTAACGAGTGCTATCATCAATCCGTAGAGTGTTGGCAACGTTTCATCTTCCTTTTCTCCCCCCGCCATCTTTCCGCCCGCCCAGTACAGTTTCAATCTCTCTCTCTCTCTCTCTCCCCTTGCTTTCTCCCTCTCGCTCGAACGCATCCACGCGCACAGTAGTCCCAAATCTCACCACTTGAGGATGCGACTGAATACGACTAAGCAAAATAGACACGAGGTAGACGCGAAATCACGAGGAGGCAAGACGCGCGCGATCGACAGATTCACGCGGACGGCGGCTTCTAGACGAATCGCGCGACAACCAACAAAAAGGAGGAACCCAGTCACGTCTCGACAGACTCTTCCGTGACGTTTGCCGAGTCGCAGATACCGCCAAGGTTCGCGCTAGTAATCTGGACTGGTGGCGGCTCTAGTCAACGGAAATAATTTCGTTATTGTTACATAAAGAGGAAAAAAGTAAAGACGAAAATAAGAAATCGAAGCAATTGGATGAGTCTAGGAAGCGACGCTCGCGCAGGGCTACGTGCAGCCTGGCGCATAAGGGCGTCGCGTATAAATTTGATGGATGTGTGAATATGCATGCGGTGATAGAGATAGGAAGGATGGGCGTCGATGCTATTTGCCAGGAAACTCTTTTACAAGAAAATGCGAGAAGATGAAAAGAAAATAAGAAGGAAGGTTTTTTGGTATAGCCATTGGTCGAGACGCTGGTCGAGTTCACGAGAGAAGATTTATGGAAACGTAGATACGTGGCCCTGATACCCCACTTATGTATCTGTACACATGGTATATAGGTACGTATGTATGTAGGTTATATTCGCATGCGTATCCCAGTCCTAAGTATACGTAGCTATGGTTACTCGTACGTAGATAGATTGAACCTCCATGGTGGAATACGTGTAGGGCACTTCTAGGTACGGAAGGGAGGGGGATGGAGGGTGAGGGGAGAAGGAGAGGGCGCGAGAGGGAGAGAGAGCAGGAAAAGACGCACGCGAACGTTACTCAAATTCTCACTCGTCTATTACCTACGTCTCCGCGTTCTACGTGCTACGTGTCTTACGTCCAGCATCTTTCTGTGCTCCTTAGGTTGACTCGCTTCTCATTTCCGCGATTCCGCGCAGCGTGTCGCTTCGTATCAACTCGTCTCCAAGGCTTTCCGTATCCTATCTCCTCTTCCTCCTCACCGAGAATTCTCGTCGATGTAGAAGCCCTGACGAAATTATTATGGTATTCAGTAATCACGATGTCGGGAAAATCCAGTAGAAAAGTCAAAGCACACGGAATAGCGAGATGACAAGATGGTGCGCTAAATTAAAGTGGATATTGACTCTCGAGGCGGAGAATATAGTTTCTGCGACTTCATCTTGGAACATCCAGACGGTCACTGCTTTCTACTCTTTCTACTTTTTGGCTTCCGTTTTCTGGTTCAGCCACGACCACTGGACACGGAAACGCGTATAAATAGTTGAGCCAAGAACTAGAACGCAGGGCGTCTGGCATCTGATATACTGTAGATCGCAGTAGGAGCAGGAGGAGGCGGAGGAGGCGGAGAAGGAGGCGCGGGAGAAAGAGCTCCCAGCAAGGCAGAGTTCGTTATGAGATTCGATCGCATCCTCATGAAAATACGACTACCGCCGTAGCCTGGGAAAATATGGACGGAGGGTGGCAAAGGAAAACAGATGGAGTGTTACCAAGTCGCAAGATTATAAACACGTTGGCGTACCCAATATTCCGAAGGACGCAGAACTGGCAACGTTCATGCATAAAATGCAATTTGGTGGGTGTCAGGCGGGGCCTCTTCCTCACCGACCACGTTACGAAATTTAATTGGATTTATCGATCGGTCTTGTGATTCCCGTTTTATTCTAACCATCCTTACCCTTCTCTGTTTTACCTTAGGAGCGTTCTGCTACTTTTCGATTTCGACACTGTAGGGACCTACAGCACCCCCCCCCCCCCCTTACCCGCGCGAACTAGAAAAAGCACGAAAAAATTCAGTGAAGGCCTCTTTCCATATAATCGATTTCACGAAATAAATTTCTCGTTCCACTTGGATCCTAATGCCGCTAGAGGCAAAGTATCTTGTAAAAAGGATCATCGACGTCGAGCGATTGCGATGAGTAAAAGAAAACAAGGCCTCTACGTGACATGCATAGTTAACGTTCAATCTTGATGGACTCTGATCCGCAGTGACGCAAGTGTCAAAAGATAATTGACTGCCTCAAGGAAAAGAACAAGTTTCGATGCGCTGTTGCGCAATGGGAGACGAGAGAAAAGCACGTAATTCAATGGAAATGTAAGAAACGTCAAGATTTGCAGGAACGTAATGTAGAATGGCTACAGATGAGTGACAGAAGTCCCATAGGGTAAAGAAATACGTAGACCGATCACGTTCCGCCTGTACAGACTGCTGTTCAGGATTATTCAGAGGCAGCAGATCGCTCAACGCCTTTACTTTATTTGGCACTGTGCATCAAGTTCTTGGTCCCACAGGGCCCCTCGTCATCTTGAACTACAGCAACTGCGGTTGGCTTTAGATGCGCGAAGCACTCTTCGTCATATTCAAAACTTCACTCGTGTTTCTCTTTAACGCAAGGAAGCATCGAGATTGAGGTCGACGGAATGGGAACGGGAACCTAAAGGTTTCCCGACAGTCGGGACGAGGTCAGAGTTAATGTATATGGCCTATCGTAAATGAATTATTCGGGAAATATATAAGACGCAGAAAATAGCGTGCTGTTTTATTCGTCTTGTATTTGACGAAGAGCAGTAAATGGAAAATTACAGTCGGTCCAATAGCAAATTCTTCTACTCTGAACGTATAAACGTTAAAATTGTGCTGTCCAATTAAATTGTGAAGTTATTAATTAAAATCAATAATATTAAAGGAAAATCAAAGCTTTCAAAAAATTGCTCAGTCCGTAGATAATAACGTATCTTCATTTTATCCACTGTTGATTCGCAAAATCATGATTACTGTTTAAGTCACTCATGAAAAGTTAGAAAACTCTCTCTCGCAACTAGAAAAACAAGCGAGTTTTCGGCTGTGGGTAACTACACGGTCGGCAATTCATTAGTTCGACATATGATAGAAAATATCACAAAAGATGGTTATCCTTCGAGACAGATTGCCAACTTATCGACTTTATAGAGAACGCCTGGTATGTTACCGACCGAGCAAGGATCACTTTCAAATACCAACGGAAGAAGCAGTAGAAAGGAAGACACGGATCTTATCGGGTGAGGCAGGAAGAAGAGGTAGAAATATAAAACGTAAGAAATTTGGAAATATCAGAGAATTGAAAATGATAGAGATTACAATACTTGGTACGTGTCGTATCTGCGCGCAAATCCAAACTTGCATACATAATCAATTTATCACACATGCGGGTAACCTTGAAAGAAGAACAAATTGTGGGAGACTCTATCAATCTGATTCTCGAAATAAGAAAGAAGACTTGAGCAAGAGCGGCCTCCACGATGAACTAGCCTCTTGCAAGTTTGCTTAGAAAAAGTTATAATATTTACACGGGAACGAACGCTGCATTTCCGTATTCGGTCTGTGCAAGTTACTCGGTCTGCGAAGCACGAACTCTCCTGATAGTTAAAGTGTTTTTATAGAAACCAGCTATCCCACCTTCCTCGTACCTATTAGCGTGTGCCTGCGTACCAGCCTATACCAACCTATACCAACCTATACCTGCCTTCTGCCTCCCTATCTGCAGTTAGCTTTTGTAGCAACTGTAGGTTGTCTGATCACCTACCACCAACTACTAGCGACGCACCTTTGCCTTCCAATAGATCCAGGAAAAACCCACATCCTATCAGTCAATGCAGACGCATGTAGCACGCATACGCACTGATTCCAAAATCTGCTTAACGTGTAGCACCAGTCTGCTGTCCTTGGAATGTGGCTATACTGATTATTTTACCGCAAAAGGGGTGCGAGTGACTCTGTAGGTGCATGAGGGGGAAGAGTAGAGCAAAAGAAAGGGGAGCCGACACAGCTACTTATATGGCAAGTTGTATAAGTATACAAGGAGCGATCGGCGCGGCGCGTTTGCCGCGTATAGTTTTCCGCCAACGTGCGCTTATAATGCATAGTTCCCTATTAGTCCAAGGAGACGAACACGAGGGTCAGACACGAGAATGATGGAATGCAACGCGTCCAGATAAAACTGAAAATCCTACAGAGTTGATGCAAGAAGACAGAAAGTTACAAACTTGAAGAAAAAAGACAGAAAGGTGCAAATAATTGTTCGTGGTTGGACGTAGCGGAGTGAACGGGAGGCGATAAGGCGACAGGAAGGAAGATGTCAAAGGAGATGGTCGAGGTAGATTGCTTACCGCTGAAGTGGTCGTTTGTACTCCAGGCACCTTCGAGAGTCCTAGAAGTGCAGCACCGCCGAGTCCAGCGAGGGCACCGAGACAACGTTGTCCGCAATCAGGATCTCCATCCTCGCAAATAGGACAGCCGACCGCAGCGCCACCGCGCTCTCTCAGCACGTGGTTGCTACTTGCATTCGTCGTGTAACCCTGGTCCGAACTGGCGTTCGAGTTGGGTCTCGACTCGTCGGAACTGTCGAAGGGTTTGATGTTGCGATGTCGATGCACGATTCCAATCGGCTCCCAAATTTCACTGGTCGACGAGGCGTAAAAATTGTTCTCCTTTGTCTCGCGACTCCGCTCGTCCACGACTTTTCCCCCACGCGCCACTGTCACTTCCTCCTTCGTCACGACCGACGACTTCACACTCAGCGACGTCTCCAAACGTACAGGGGCCCTTTTAACGATTCGTTCTCAAGGTAATACCGCGGACTCTCGGCAAAGGACCGACGCTTCCCTTAAGATTCCTCTAGAGGACTTTGCGTCACTCCAGATGGCACTGAGGACGTGCGTTCTCGTTCGGTGGCTCCGTTGACGCAAACGTCATTAACGGTCGCCAATGATTGAACATAGCGAAGCCATCGAACGAGAAAGCACGAAGTCTAACGAATCTCAAGAGCGCGTGCGAGAGAGAGAGAGAGAGAGAGAGAGAGAGAGAGAGAGAGAGAGAGGAAAGAGAAGAGTCCGCGCTGCTACCTGAGAATTCCGGCCCTGACCAGTATCTGATTCAGCAGATCGCAAGGAGGCACCTGCCCCGTGATCATCGCTTCCCTTATGGCGACGCCGTCCGGACCTTCGAGGGCGATAGGTACGCCATTTATCAACAGGACTTCCTCCTCGCGGACGCAGGACTTTTTCTCGCAGTCAACCACCTTCACTCCTGGTCCCAGGATCGACTCCACCGTCGACTGAATCTCGTGGTCGTCCATTTCTAAGAACCACGATTACCTTTTAGCAAATTGTTTTTTCCCATGACAAACGTGTCACGTCCTCGTGCGAGATTTCCAATGCGAGTAACGCTTCATCACACCTACGTATTCTCCTTTTGTTTAACGAACGCTCATTTAAACTTTCACGTATATTATCATGGTAATGTTTATGTGCGGATCAAGCATTCCGAGAATTCGTATTCTATTTAAGAACGTATGTATGGCAGCCTTATCGTGTCTTAGCCATCGACGTCGACACGTTCAGCACGTTCTATTGCATCTTTGAAAACATGAAATTCGAGGCGCTCGAACCCGGAGGCCACAGAGAACCTTCTGCGACATAGCTGAAAGTCCAAGAGAAGTCGGCCAATCCGAACGAAGCAAATGACTCCTAAACTTCAGTTGCATTCGGCAGAGCATCGTAAAAGAGTGTAGGCCGAATCTTGTTGATGTCTTGCGACGATGAGGAAAAAGTGCTAATTCATCGAGGCAGCTGCCCCTTCGTGTCTTTCGCCACGAGAGACGCCTGAATTAACCTAACACGCCATAATGTGGGGCTGAAGCGAGTGCACCTGCACCGGGGAACCAACGCGAGGCAACTCCAGACAGCGAACAACTATCGAAGAGGAGAGCTCGCATTTTTCCCACTTGGAGAGAAATTCACGACTGGTGTTTAAGTTGAATAGCAAAGTCGGTAACGGAACTTTGTGGGTGTGGAACTCGTAAAGAGGTTCGTTTAGATTCTCGCCCACAGGAAGGATCGAATACTAAGACGTCTAGGACGTGGGCAGAGTAGCTGACTCGTCCGGCGTTGAGGAACCTTCCGCGCGTCAAAGCGCGACAGCTGACGGTCGGAGAGCAGAGGCGGAATAGTTTGGAGTCGACGAAAGGCCTTGAACTCCTGCGTGGAAACATACAAATTTGAGGGAATTGCGTTTTGCAGCTACACGTGTAACCGGCGTATGATTTCGTCCCTTCGTCGCGCTTTGCATGCTACACTTGTGCATTCACGCGAGCACGTAGTTTCACTCGTTGGTGAACTTTCAGTAGCTCCAATTCCATAATTGCACTGCAAGGAACTAGAGTTGACTGGTAAACTTCTTAATTAAATCTACATGTACGGTCCCTCCTGCGACGGAGACCTTCGCCTAGAGGAGAACCAGAGCAGCCAGAGCATCACGGGCGAGATGGCGCGGTCCACGGTTCTCACGGCGCTTTTCCAACTGGGTAAACTCAACTAACGAAATTGGGAAAATAAATTGTTTGCGCAGGAAGGGGAAGAACCTGCGACCTCGGGCGTAAGTGACTTCTGGGTTGGTAATCCTCATCGTCCTTTGCGCCCTAAGAGGGAGCAAGGCCTGGGGGGTTTGTAATTCCAACGATTGGTCAGACCCAATGGCAACGTAAGTTGGGCTGACGCTGACTCGATACCAGAGTAAATATTTGTCCTCTGCATTCGTAGTTGCCTCGGTAGATTCGACATGGGTTGAGTTAGCCTGCCACCTCGCCACCACAGCAAACAGCCAGTAAATTCGTTACTTTATTCGTACCTACCTACATGAGGTGCACGGACGGCCGAATCCTGCCTCCACCTAGAGACCCATTCTCAGCTCACTCCTTAATCTTCCCCCCTACCCTCCTCGCCGCATCCCCTACTGCACCTGCACGACTCCATCTCTGTACCGATTTTATTCAAGCAACAATTTTCCTTTGTCGTGTCAGAGATTCTACAGCGAATCTGGAAATCTATTTTCAGCACGAAAGTACAGGGGAACGAGTGGCGAACTGCCTCTGATGTAAGTAAAGTGCCAATTAAGTTTAGTGGGTAATTAAGAAGACGAAGAGTGTATCGCTGCGTGGTCTCCTGCTGCCACTGCACGGAACACCGAGGCGCTGCGGGCTAACAATAAGCGCCGTGCACTTGCCTGACTCCCTGTGACTGGCTGGCTGCCCAGCTGGTCTCTTACTGGTCCTCCAAATGTTATTTACCTAAAGACGCTCAGCAGAGATTTCCAGTCAGTCGAAGGTTCGCGTGCGCAGTTTGTCTTGCAACGCGCGATGCACCAAGTTAGCAGCGCCGAAGCTCGACGGGAGGAGACGGGTCGATCGCGTGCGCGATTACGCCCGGTGAGGGAAGCCAGGCAGGCTGAATAATCGGCGGGCCAACAGGACGTGGAGGGAGAAGCAGCGACTGGAGAAGCGCCAGGGAGGATAGCGAACTCTTCGCGCGAAGACGGGAGAGAAGTAATTACGAGAGAGTCAGGACGTTAATTGACGCACAGGTGCAGGATCCTGGCGCGCGAGGCGGGACGCTTGGCTTGTAAATAATTAATAGAATCGGCCAATTTCGATTGCTTTCTTCGAGGAAAGTAACTGCTCTTCTCGGCGTTCTTCATTTTTCTTTTAATATCACAACCCGCGAGAAAGCAGACATGGAAACGCAGCATGAGGCGATATACGCGATGTGCACGCATGGACACAGAGAAGTCGTCTCGCCTCGTGCTTACTTAATATTCCCGAGGGAGCTTCGTCTCTGTCGGTTAAACATCCTTCTACGCTTCCCTAACCAGTCTCCGCACTACCATCCTCGTCTATGCTTTCCTGGCACCACCTTGTGCACGCAACCAAGGATAGAGTCCCTCGAGGCGAAGCGATGCGCACTCTGCCCCTAGTGCAACGTGCATTCGATGCTTCGGCTGAAAAGCGCACGTTTACCGTCTCCACTCGAATTTCAGCTACTCTACGTGATCTTCATTCACGGGGAGAGAGAAAGTGGGAGAAAGGCAAATCCAATTGTGTCTGTGAATCTCCAAGGGAATATAGCTGGTGTCCCTTCTCATAGCGCGACTCTCTCCGACGCAAACCCTCTGTCTTTCTATTATTCATGATTACCTTAACTGCCTCAACTGCATCAACTGCATCAACTGCATCAACTGCATCACATCCCATAAGATAGTAGCACTCGCTCTTGGCACGCTTAATCTCACAGCCACCTAGTAGATATCTCGATGACGAAAAAAAAAGCCATTAAATATCTTTCCTTCGTTCTTCCTCCGTTCGGAGCCGAGAGTTGAAAAAGGAAAAACGCGATTCACTCTAGCGGATGAGCAGATCAAAGAGAGAAGGCGCAATGCATTAGCTCAGGTAAAGAGGATTTATTTCTTTTTTTTAGCGAAGCGAAAATATACGGCGATCGTGGCGACACCTGTCGGCGCTCGGTTGTTTTTTAAAACTATACGAATGCAACATAAAATTCATGACGTTCTATGATCTTTTGAAATCTCGACGCCATCGATTCTTATTTCCTGTCTCGAAACAACTTTTAAAAGCTGCATTACTATATACCATATTTATCCCTGCAGCTTATTTGCTACGTTCAAGATTCAAATTGAATTTCCTCGAGAATATCATCCTTTCCCTTGTCATACACGTTCTGCGTCCTCTTATTCACACTCAGGCTTGTATTCTCTCGTCGTCAAACTCAACGCAATAGCCATCGAAAAACCAGCGCGCCGGATTTAAACTCGAACGAATTAACGTGCAAACGAGGACGAGTTGGCTGTTGCATCGGAAGCCTGGCGATCGCTTCGTTAACATTGCAAATTCACCTGGCGCTTTTTACAAAGCTAATTTCACTCTGCAATGCAAATCCGTCCGTGGGTCTTTATTGCAGGGCGAATTGCAAGAAATGCGCGCAATCCCGTGAACATGTGTGCATAGAGTGGGTGCATCATGCTGCACCGAGAGAGTCACCCGTTCTGTTAAAAAATGTATCATTCTCCTCCGCCCCCTCCGCCTCCTAGTCCTCTAACCATCTGATCGCCCGATTATCTCAACTTCCGCATATATCTGTATACATCGGTTCATCAAGTATCACAAAGAGCCACAGTGCATCTTTTGAATATACGTATAGCTGTGCAGCAACACTGAACTACATTTAGCTCACAAGTATCAGCAAAATGCAGTTGCATAAATCATCATTGAAAAGTGAAGAGAGTCGAAAATAACTTACGTACAGACAATTGTGTCAATCATTTACAAAATCAGCCTCGGATACTAGGATACAATAAGTTGTAGTCTAATAACTTCTTAACGCTCGAAAATAACTGATTTGTTGAATGCATTGCTGCATGTATTATATGCATCTATATGGATATAGATAACACACGCTAAACCGTTCAGAGCAGAAAAGATGCAAAGCCACAACAGAGAAAAATAAGAAATTAAGAAGCGACTCGCTTAACGAGAAATGGGTGCAAAACAGAGCAAGCCCAGTGGACCTTTTCTCGAGCACCTTTAACGACCTGACTGCTCACACGGCGTCGCTGCAAGAGGACCGTATCAACGGTACGTTACGTTAACACGCAGCTTCGCTTATAGTATACTCTTACAGAGGACTGAGCTACCCCTACCTTTTGTCACATTATCTTTGGGGTGAGTTTCTTAGGTTCTCGTGAAAGACGACCACACCACCCTTGATTTAGTTTTGGTCTCCCAACCGAGACTCACCCTCGGGTCGATACACCCAAGTGTTCTTGGAGTAATAGTAATACACGGCAGTAGCGGATCCTATGGTCGTACAGTCATGCACGCGTCATCGACATCATATGGGGCGTCTGCAGACTACATGGGGATGCGAAGGCCTGATGGAGGGTGGATCAGGTCGAATTCGGTGCTAGTCACCCGTGTGTGCCACGCGCTTCTACCAACACACTGTTAGATTTTATATAGTGTTCGAGGGGTGCGTGGGCTACGCAAACATACGTGTAAGTGGCCGTAAGTGTACCCCGAGTGTGTGAGGGGTGCCTAACGCACACTAGTGCAACATGATGCAGCCCCGAGGGCAACGACCCCTTCCTGTGTGTGGGACAAAAGATTCCGCCAACCAAAAGCTACATTCTGGCCCCCGAAGACGATATCCGGAGGGTGCGAGGGATGTCGTTGTTTTCCGAATGGGGTTCCTGCCAACTCAGCATCCCCGATTACCATGTGGTTACTCATCGCCAATGGCGTCAACGAATTCTTCCTTCCTCTTCTCAACGGCGTCGATTTTATGACTTCTACTGAATATTAGATCGAAAGAAAGGCTCCCATGAATTTCGAAAAGAACGACATTACGAATTGAGAGCTAGAAGAAGGAAGCGAAGAGTATCTACATACGAAGGGGAGAAAGGAGCGGGGTGCTATTATTAATGTGAATTAATTCGAAACGTGCCACCTACAATAGGAATAAATGTAATAGCACAAGGAGCGTCGGATAATAATAGGATTCATCCCTTAGGGGAAAGTGGAGCGACGGCGTTCGCAGTTTTTAACGTTATTCAGGTTCTGTCTATGCTCGACGCAACATGGCGGAGTAGAAAGGCAGATGGGAGCGAGAAGAAAGATGGAAAGACTCGTACGCCCGAGGCAGAACAATCGCAAAAATGAAGGAACATTATTTGCAGGGAGAAAGCTGGCGTCCGTGCCTGCGTGGTTTGTGGTCGCAAAATTGTTATTGGCAAACGCCGATCTAGTCCGATACTCCCATTCAGCTTTCTCCTGACTTCGTCCGATCTCTTAGCCTGAAAGACACAAAGGCGCGCCCAGAGCAAAGCATACGACGCGTAATTCACGTCTCTGAGTTCAATACCTTTAATGTCTGCAATGTCTGTAATGGGATCGAAATCGCAGCTCGGATGGGTCGACGATCCCAGAACGGAAACAGGCCCGGCTTCACGCTTGTCGCTCAGACTGTATCGCTGAAAATTGCATTGGCCCTTGCTTCACGAATCACAATTCCGAATTTCGAATTGCGGAAGGTTATTCCATGTGCATTGTGTACTGTAAATTAGTTGTGCGCGGTAAATTACTCGAAACCGGACGTTGCCTTTATTAGAGTCTGAAAACGCTGCACCTCAACACGGAGTAGGGCACGGCTGGTGGAGGCGTACCTGAACTGTCTCAATTGTAAAGCAAGGTGAAGGAACGTTGGAGACGGAAGGACGGGAGGCGAGGAAATCCTTAATTGCGTAAAGAGTGTAACACTTGCGAGGCTTCTGCGTCACGCTGCGTTATTGAAGCGCGATAACGTGACGGCGAGAAACTGTAGCTTCCTGCGACACTCCCCAGCGTCCTTGATCATGGCTGACCGAGCCTGACTCCGCTTCGCGACTTAAAGCCTAGTCCACACTTGGATTCGCACGAACGAACGGACCTAGCCTATCCCTCTGCAAAATAGGAGGCGCTTCGGCATGTGAACGTGACTGCGCACATCGGTGCATGGTTTCTTATTCCCAGGTTCTCACTCGGTCGCTCTACCCGGCACGTGTGTCGCTCGCGTGAGTCTTTCCCACGGTACGTTTAGGAATCGGCGGGTTGGCGATCTCGTCGAAGAAGTTCCCGGAAGAGCGAATCGGTGACTCGTGCTTCGCAATGCTAGGAGACACAAACGGACTTGGCTCGCGTAGCGTATCGATACGTACGAAGCGTTGCGCTAACCTTTATTGGTCGGGGAAGGAGGCCAGAGAGGAAATGGGAATTTTACTCCTGGACGAAGCGTCGTTTTCACTTGTTTGTCCAAGTGTCTGCGTCCTTCGTGGCGGACGCGAACGGAGCAACCCTGCAGACATTCACGTGTCGAGGTATTCCCGTCGATAATATCAATCGACAATCGATTTGGCTAATGCCCATTTCCATGTATTTTGCTACACGCCGTTCCAACCATCCAGCTATTCCTATGTTTCTCACGTAATTGCGGAAATGAAAGTCGCAAAGTGGTTGAGCTAAAGTGGAAAATGCCACGGAGGCTAACGCTGCAGAAGCTTCGGATGATTCTCCGATAAATGCCTTCATCACTTTTCAAGATAGTCGCTACTTCCTACGTGACTCAATTGTCTCACACAATCGCCATGCAGATTGCTACGACTATTGCTGTTACACCGGCGGCTTACTATGATAGTTACCGTTACGCGATTACCATGACTATTGCCATTAATATTAACAGTATAAATTGCGAATAGGAAGGAGTCGAAAGTGCGGAGCGTGGGGCGGGGAGGGCCTCCCAAGGCGTCAGACTTTTCCAGTAGATACCAGGCCAAGTAGAGGCTCCCTAGTGAAATTCGAATGACGGCTGCTGTACTCGTGTGAAACCCACGCTGGACTGTGGCGCAGAATGGACCAAACGAAGGACGTTTTCGTTCCCAGACTCCCTCGCAATCTTGATGCGTCTCGCGGTGCCTCCCACAGCCACAGTCGCAGCTGACGATCCTGACGCTTCATCCGACGTTGTGGCGACGTCCGCGTCACGTTCGTTAGGGACGCCTAGCGAGGAGCGTCGCGTTCGACTTTTCAACGCGTTAATAACACGTCGTACCGTAAATGGGTTATGCAAAAAGGCTTGAGCCGACCGCAGGGAATCCTCGGACAATGTTCAGTCCGCGCGCTCACAAAGGGACCGTAATGTTACGAACGGCCGCGCACGCATGACCTTCCTGGCACCGTTCTACTTAGCAGACCTCGGAGACCTCTCGGCCTCTCACCAAACCAAACCGCTCGGAGGCTTCACGTGAGAAATATTCCTCGAGTCCTGGAAATGGACTCTTTGCAATTTCAAATTATATTCCACTGTTTTTCCCTATGCCGGAGTTCAGCGAAAACTGCGACTTGACGTCGTTTCATGCTATGGATTGTCTTTAAATTCGTAGAATCGAAAAATACATCTATCAAGCACGTTTCAGCTGGCGAATTGCAGGTCACGTGGTATGAAGGGAAAAGTTCCGAGAAAAGGATTGCGACTTGCGAGTTGTCGGTTCGCTAGTTGGCAGTTGCGAAAGGCGGCTACAGGTTACATAATACACGAGAAGACGAATAATATCGTGTATAATAGTGTTGCCGCTGCCGACGCGACGGCCAAGAGCGTGCGATTCGCCTTGAGAGACAAAGAAGCACCGAGTGGCAGCAGAATTGCGAATCCGCTTCTTTCGTTTCTTTCGTTTCCATCAATTTGCTATTTGGGTCATTCTTATTGACAGTGTGAGTGCACAGGTGTCGTGGGAAAGTTTCCTCGGCACGTGTAACGTCGGACAAGGGAATGCACACATGAGGGCATAGGAGACTGCAACTACAATTCCATAGACGCCGAGTGCAGGAACTGGACACAAAGAGAATGAGAGAATGAGAGAGTGAGAGAAATACAAGAACAGTGAGAATGGAGAGACTGGCGGCTTGGTCCAGTTTGTCCGAAGAGGAGATCCATTGGAACACCGAGAATCGATTAGGCATGTGGCAATCGATACGTCGAGCGTCGAATATCGATCTGGCCACAGCGTGTCACTCGCGTCGCTTATGTTTCATAACCTGTCCGACTCGCCTCCAAATGGGTAAGTATTGCGCCCAATTGCCATATTCTCAATGTGCACATAAGTAAATAAGGTCTTGCTTGCATTTCTCCGCTTTGACATCCTTGGAAATGCCACACTGGGAAGATAGCGGAAACGCGATGAACGTGGAAGCGCCGGAAGGACTGAGCATTCAAGGGGTCCATGTTGATTGGACGCGCAGAGATGTAGACGGATTGAATGAGTTGCCAATAAGCAGTCTAGACGAGGCTGTCTCGTTCGAAGGAGGGAATGAGAAAATGAAAAAGAGCAGAATACTTCAGTAAATAGAGGGAAGACCGGAAGCTTTCAAGGCACAAGCGATTCTAATCTAGCAAACAATTTCGAAGGGAAACGAGTGGAAGTCAATAGAACAAGAAGCTACGTGTAAAAGGGAAAAACTAATCCCGTAGCCATGGAAGCGAACAAAGCTTTGACGTCCTGGAAAATCGTCGCATGTGCGTTCGAGGACTATCTATTCCGACAAGAGACAAAGAGGAAAAGGATGGGAGAAGAAGCAGCAAGCTTCCGAACAAGAGCTTATTCTAAGCGTCTGCCTACTCTCCGCGCTCGCTAGTCGAAAATTCAATTCTCGTTACGCCATATACGTAGGCTCGGAACTTTGGGAGTTTTAGCCTCAAGTCGCGCCGCATAGATAGAGCCACTGTCGTAGTTTGATCAAAATGGGTGAAGTTGGGGGGAAGCTGTAGAAGCTCTTGAACTTCTAAAGAATGGATAAGTGAGTCTGCATACAGGAACGCGCGCGCCCATGGGTGTCGATGGGCTTCGATGGACGTCGATATAGGGTTCGATACAATAAGCCGGCAGACACGTGTATTTTAGAGTAACGGGATGAAAATGGAAGGAAAGGAAGCGGCGCCATAGAAAAATAAAATGGCCAGATGCCAAGCCGTCTCTGTCGTCGTTTGCGTCTCCGCCAGGGACCAGCAGGTCGATAGATGTGGATGAGAGGACGAAAGCGTGGAAAGCTAGACAGATTTCCAGCCGACGGAACTTTCTCCTTCGGAAAGAGACAGGGTGCACGCTACAGACAGTAGCCATGGAAGCTGCAGCAAAGAAGCAAGATGATGGATAAGATGCAAAGCATGTAAAAGATGTCAGAAGTGATGCTGACCGAGCGCATCGAGGCTCAAAGAAAAAAGCTCGAAGCGAGAACCAGACACTCGGGGTCATATATTTGTCTGGACAGTGCATTCAGCGCTGCGCTTGACCGCCGATGGATCAGACCCGTATAATTAGAATTCTGTCTCCAGTGCGATGGACTCTTCACGTACGGATGAAAATTAATGTAGAGATTGAAAACAGTCTGGCTCGGCCTTCGTGTGCGGCCGCTTCGTCCAGGAACAACGCCAAACACATAATATGTTTGCGGCAACCACAAATTCCGCACGCTGCCCGGTGATTTTGCGGATGACCACAGGTGGACACACGTGCACACCCTCACATGCAAAATGGCGAGGGACTGCGGAGATGTGAAATTTCCATGAAATTCTAGCTGATTCGAACAAGGGCCGATCATCTTGATTTTGTTGGGTGAAACCCATTTTGCAAAAAATGCTTGTAACTGTACAAGAACCTCGCGTAAAATATTATTAACCTTTTGAATAAGTGGACAACTGCTACAAAACGATAATCGAGTGTGGGAGAAACGTAGGTTATTGACTGCAGCTCGCGTGCCCATCCAAATGGGAATTCAAGCTTGCTTAGGCCACGAGCCGCCGTCACAAAGGGAATTTCGTGGCTACACCGAAGAGCTGCCTCTGATATTGCTGCCGAAATTGGCATTGCTCCTATGGTGTCCATTGCTGTCGGTCCTGCTACTGTGGTGTAGGTACCATTAGGTACTGCTCGCTCGAGTGCATATTAACAGCATTAATTAGGTCCTAGGAGCCAGAAACCGAAGCACAGCACCGCTCGGCCGGAAGCTCCAAGTGCTTTGCTCGATCAAGGAGAAGCGCCTTTCCTACCGAAGATCTTCGTTAGGAACTCCGGTTTCCTCAGCGAGCCGGCCAAAGAGTTGAGTCCAGAGAACGACGGCGGGAGCTGTTCCGAAAATTGGCCAGAGCACCGAGATGAAAACAGAACGGGACTTGATCGCCGTAAAAAGTTGGCGCATCTCGCCAAGAGGAACAACAATGGGGAGCGAATCCCGGGAATTTCCCACAGACAGCTGCTATGTCGCTGCTGCCCCTGTTGCTTCTTCATTTGCTACTGTTCTGCATCCTCTTCCGCCTTTTTTCAATCTCCAGCCCCTACAACTCAACACGCACCTTTCCGAATATTTTCCAGAATTCTCCTCTCTCTCAGCACCGAAGACTTCTCGGGTTGTTCCGTCGTGCTTTTCCATGTTAATCCACCCTAACAGATCCTAAAAGCCAGCAACACGGTTTGAAGTTTCTTATTTGAAGAAAAAGGACTTGACAGCATTCTCGACATTAGAGCAACGCTGTAGCGGCGGGGTGGCTCAAGGGGCTGAAATCCAGAGTTTGAACCAGAGAAACCGTAGCGTAAAAATTCCAATATCCGTAAAAGTAAAATCAAAGGGCGGAAGGAGGTTCCTCGGGGATGGTTGGACAGGACCAGTTTCTTTGGTCCTTCAAAGAAAGGACGCAATTCATTCTCTCAAGTAACTCCCAGGTCATACGAGGCTCTCATCACGGCCCGACATTTTCACACATTTCACATCCTCGTCATCACCCGCTCATCCCTTGCAGTGCTCTCCCGAATAGGGTCAAATTCTCGCGGCGTCACTCCGAGACGAGGAAGGTTCTTCACGATCGATTTTCACCTGCGCCTCGCAGCGCTGCATTTTTCCTTCCTCGCTTCGCGTCTAGCCACATGGTAAATTCTGTGTGCGCTTCTCCAGCATCCTTCACCCTCTTCAAAGCACACGTCGAAAAATGGAATCGAAGGGTAAAAAAAACAAAGTGGTATCAAAATACGTGCAATGGCAGTGGCAGCAACAGCAGCACCCGTAACAACACATAGTTGTTGCAGGCAGATTTTGGAGACCGCGTCGACCTACTTACGTAGCACCTCCGTCGTCAGTCGCTCGCCTGTGCTTCTCATGGAGACACTTGAGGCTGAAGCTGCACCACGCGTTGTAACGTTTGAAACTCCAGGCGCGAAAGAATGTTTTTGTAAAGGCGCCACATAGAGAATATAATATACGGCAAACGTTTCGTCAAGGCACAATGTCCCGCACTTGCGTCTACGCTACGTGTCCCTAAGCTTTTACGGCTTCCGTAGGACCGATCGCGCATTCCCACTGCTCCAAGAGACTCTCACAAGTTATTCCTTTGTCTAGTGTTGCCCTTCTCTTGCCTATAAACATCTATATCTATATACACAAGAAGTAAATTACCTCGCACGCTATCCGTCTTTGTCCAATTGTCTGTAGATATCGGCTGACATCCAAGCACACCGGACTACTGATATACATCTAGTGACTAGCGTCTTCCCCGTCTCTATAATAGCTCAACCCTAATAGCTGTGCTCACTTGTCGTTGCTCGTTACTCGATTAAATCCCTCCATATTCTTCCTCAGACATATCTTTGTCCCTCCCACTACGATTCCCTCAGACAACCAACAGACGCGCTAGTGTTCTCTGTCCTCTAAGAAACCACGTGACCTTTCCCTCTATTCTGCTAATATCTCCTATTGTGAAAAGTGACAAGCCGCAGGTCTACCCCAAGCACGTGCCAGACAACCCTGACCTACCTGAAGCCTCGTTTACCTGGAGAAACAGGTGCGTCAAATAGCAACAGCACGACGCGACTGCCTGCGTCACTTTAGTCTAGTAGAAATGCCTTTAGAGAATATTGACGCAGCAGTGCGCACAGTTGGCTCAAGTCTGTCTGCAATGTATGTAGGTTACCCTTTATCGAAAACGTGTGTGCGTCCTATGAACGATGACATAATTCTGAATGTCGATACGACTCTTAGGAGACGTGCAGGTATACATGTAGGTGCTTAATAAAAATAATCCATTTCCTTATAAGTATTCTGACATTCGTGTTCCTTAAGATTCACGATGACCTTTTACGCCGTCTTTACGAGAGACGCGACATATCCGTCTTTATTGCGATTTTACGAGAGGAAGACAGCATTCGAGATACCAAGGACAGACGCCTCCAATTCGTTGGTGACATAAGTGCAATCACGTCAATTGAAGTAATTTGCGTTGCTGCGCCGCTGCTCCACTGCACTGCTGCAGCTCGACTAAACGCTTCATGGACGCTGCGCTGCGCGACTTGAGAGCCAATGCCGGTGTCGCGAGAACAACGGAAGAACTGCGACTGTGACAACGTCAAGCCACAGCAACGCAGGAGACACAATGACAAACGAGCGGATCGAGAAACTTGATACGAAGTTGTATAAATATACAAACGGTGACGGGGACCGGAGGGATCGAGACCACCGCAAGAGGAGACGACACGACAAAGTCGATGATTCTTTAGCGACGCTAAGCAATTATCGAAATTGCTGGGAAATTACAGGAATGTCAAGAGTTCACCATACTGTCGTTCAGAGGAAATTATTTCTTAAAAGTAGTTGCTAAAACGTCGAGGGAAAACGAGAAGAACGCAGCGCAATTGTTGTGCGTTGCCTGGAGACGCGGCGACAGACACGGTTCAGCTCGATACTTTTAAACAAATCATTGCTTTTATTTAATCGAATTTCTCGTATAATCCTATTGGAGTTGTTCAGGGGAATCCAGCACTGGCCAAGATTCTGCCATTGCTCCGTTGCCTGGATTATGTAGAAATAATTGAAGGATTCGTCCGATAAAGAAACGACGCGTGGAAAGCGATGAGGTAAAACCAAATTGAAACTGGAATGAGTCTTGTGCCTTAGGAACAACCGACCAGCCTTCGACTGCAAGTCGCATCTTAATGGGAATCCTGCGGCGAAAACACCATGAGTCACAGGCTGTATGCCATACGATTGAACACGTGGGCACTGGAGATCGACGATGGTTCGCGCTTGCGGTTGGCCCGCAGACGTGAAAGAAACGCATCACGAAATTAAAGAGGACATGATGGCGTCTCTTAAGTTTTCCCTGGACGTCATCGAGACGTGAGCGAAGGCGCGCGTCCAGAATACATGTATTTATGTCGATATCGCATCTAACGGTTCTGCTGAGCCGAGTGCATCCCCCTGGCTTCTTCATCCCCGCACCGTCGTCATTCGTAGCGCGAGGAGAATCTTCAATCTCAGAGTTTTATAGGTTTGTATGTTTGGACTTTATACGATTGCAGGCACTGGACACTCGGTGATTCACGAACAGCTGATCGGCGTGCTCGTTACTGCGTGAGTGTGCTGCGAGTGCAGAGCAGTCCTCTGCGATTCGCCCATGTCTCGTAATGGACCTCAGGCTATTTCACATTCGAGGAACGCCCGAGAAAATTTCGAAAGGAACTTTTTTACGGCTCCAAATTATTCGAAAGTATCGAGAACTTTATTGAATGTAGGCTCATCCCTACTAAAATATCCACTTCTGGCTATAATATTTTTGCAGGGTCTTACTTCAACGGGGGAGTCTTGGGCTAAAGGGCATTCAGGAAAAATATAGCGAGGGTGCGTCACCCTCCTGCTAGTTTGCAAAGAGGGTAGGTGCCCAGGAGGGGACTTTGGCCAATCGTACTCAAGCTTCGGAACAAAGTATCCTGCAGGATATTGGTCCTCGGAGACGCACCACCTTCGGTCGCTCGAGATTTTCTCGCGTTTCGGTTGGAGTCTTTGTCAATTGGAAAAGTCATTTGGCATTAGAGTAGCGAAGGATGCTGGAGAACCGTCTGCTTTAAAGCGGACTCGCTGCTTTCCGCGCGGACCAATGAGCTACTCTGTGATCCGATCGACGTATTTTTAGCCGACCTCGTATCGCAGAAGACGCACAGAGCAAACCGCCACGAGATAGGCGTCTTTTCGTTGAATTACGAGCATCGCCCATGACCCATAGCAACAATAGCAATAATGTTAATCTTAGTCTCTATAACTGTGAATAATTTCTATGCAGCCGGATATGATAACACAGTGGAAATTAAAGAGAGAAATCTGCGAAAGACGAGTTCAAAGACGTTCATTCTTCTGGAGAATGGATATCGGTAAGCCCTATCTGATTGTGAGTAACGTAAACTCCGCCATTTTGAATAGCAGTGAACAACGCAACAGGCAGGTTTCAAGAAAAAAAAAAAGTGTGTTTGAATAAATCAAATTTGTCACGTTATAATCCGAGGTTTTGAGCACGAAGGGAAGTGCGAGGAAGCAAAATCTTAATGAAAAAAAAATGTATATAAGTAAGAAGTGTCCCCCGCCGATCCGTCAAGAGGACCCACTGACTTGACTCATTCGAACGCTGTTACCTAGTGCTTTTATAGTTTTCAGCATTGGTGTTGAATGTTCAATCGCTATGGTACATAGGATGGGCAGGCGCGTGTGCATGCATGTGCGGTATTTCGCATTCCGCAGCTCGGATACCGAGAATACGAATCAGCCGTTGTTACGTTTGGAGGCAGAACGTGTGGTTGGACGTTATGAGCTAGAGTTACGCGTTCAGCGGCACGCGGAACGCATGTTGCCTGCGTGCGTCTAATACGAGACGTCAGTCGTAGCTGCTCGATGAACCCAGCAATCGGGAAAATACAATGAAGATGTGCTGAAGTTCCGTGAAGATCAGATGCATCACTTCTTCGTAAACATCCTGTAGGTGAGGCACATGTATCTGGTGAGACATCATCGTAGCGCCGACGTTTCCTGCACGGAAGGAGAGAAACGTTCATGACGTATCTGCGCTATCTAACTTTTTTACAGGCATCTTGGGCCGCGGATTTATGCCTAGGGACTCGTTAAGTCCCAAGCTGACTGCCTAGCTGTGTGGAAGGCGTGTGCCTAACTTGTGCCATGTTGCATCATGTCGACCCATTTTTTACCCTCCATCACGCCTCGAGTAATCCATGGGTGATCTTTCACCTCTCCCTCTCTCTCTCTCTCTCTCTCTCTCTCTCTCTCTCTCTCTCTCTCTCTCTCTCTCGTATTTAACGATCCTTCTGGTGAACGCAGCAGCTCGGTTAGTCGGTGTCAGGCTGCTGCATCGTTATGACAACCTGACACTCCAGTACCATTCTAGCGCACAAAGCGCAGTTCGCCATGGCTATCAGTCATTGATACGCAAATCAATAGCCTGAACATATCAATATCCCGTTCTATCGAGCCTATCCGGTTGGAACGCTTTTTATAATATATCTGTCCCAAAACCATGGCGATATTCCATGCTGTAAAATATTTCGACAATTTTGGTCTGTCGACTGTCCCGTAAAGATAACTGTGTCCAACATTGCAATGAGATATTTTCATTCGAAAAATGTTTATCTCGCGTCGATCGAACCGCGTGCCCAAAATAGAAGTATCCTTTTAAAAGTCGCTATCGTTATCAGTATTATCGTTATCGTTTGTAGCTGGAAAATACAATTGCTGAATCGAAGCCGAACGGTAATTCGCTGACACGCGGAAGTTCCGAGTTCATTCGTAAGAGCTTGGTACTTGACTTGGTCGCTGGTGATCGGTGGTTGTTATCCATGAGGGCCAATTGAATGGCATCGTTTACCCAATTAAACTGCATCGTTTTTCCCAAGTTTAGCACAAATCGAGGAGTCGGGCTGTTTTCTCAGGAACGCGCAAATCTTACTAAATACTTTCGCGCCAAATTTAACCTCAGCAATTGGGACAAGGGACGGCTGACAAGTAGACTTCGCAAGGATGGCGTCAGGGAGCAAAGAAACGATACAGCGACGCCGCCCAATTCGGAAGAACTTTCCTGAAGTTTTGACCATTTCAATAATGCCAACCTTATATCGCGCATTCGCCATTATGGAGATCGAGGAGCCAATGCGCTTGGCGAATCTCCGCGCAGGGCGAAGGCAGCGTGTTGTCGCGGTGTCCCATGAATTATGTAGAGGGCAGGAGGTATGTAGTCGTAGAGAACGTGCAGGGGTGTCAAAGGGAGAGGACATAGCAAAAGAGTGACGGAGGAGGAGAGGAGGAGCGAAGGAGCGTAGGAGATTGGTAGGCACAGAATGTTTGTCGCTGATGCTGTTGATGGATGAATCCGTGTCGCTTCAATGGGGATGACACTTTATCCACTCTATCACCGACCACCGACATCATCGCCGCCATTCGCCATTCGCCATTCGCTATTCAGCATCGACCATTTGCTATTCCCTATTCACGAGAGGGTGAGAATCGCGCGAATATTTCATACATGCGGCTTGCTCCAATAAAGGAAAGGCCATTAGCGACTATCGAGACGGACTCATCAGCTAACCCAACCGCCTGGCACAGCGCGGAGTTCCGGGCGACAAGGAGAGAGTGAGATAAGCAGAGAACCAAATGGGTGCGACGGATGCGGATGACCGTCGAGAAATGGCTGTTTTTCCAATCTTGAGAAACTCTATTCAGCCAAATTTAACGAAGGAGATGAGGATCGCGCGTAACTAGAGAAACTCTGTTCAGCAGCACTGTGTTCGCGTAGAGTTTGCTAAGTCGAACCCCTGGCAGACGTGTGATAATAGCGGCAAAGACGATTGAGAAGATGGCGCGTGAATCGCAGTGCAACAGCATCAAGGAGAAATCCAAAATCCTGTTTGTTGTACGTTGTGCCGCAGTCGGGATAACACGTACCTGTGTCGTGCGAGGTTTTCGAATAGGGGTTGAAGGGGGTGAATAGGGTCAATAGTTGAACACGCGACAGACCCAGCACGTACTGGGAATCCCGAAATTTGATCGCTGCTCGCTGCTTAACGGCAACCATAACGTTGCGTTTTTAGCTGCCTGCTGCGCCGTTCGTTGCACTGGGTACACCGGGTGCACCGAACACGGCGGGTGCATCGGGTGTATGTCAGGTATAGGCGACTGGATGAGCGCAATTTCGCGATCCGCACTTTCGCCCTTTTTTCCAGGACGCAATTGATCGCGTGGATAATCCTCGTGAAAAATCGAAAGAAAAGGGTGCATTGGCTGTACCCACTGGGGAAAAATTCAGGAGCAGTCAGGCATCCCTTTTATTCTTCGCTTCGAGTCTCGAGATCGACTCGGGGAGGAAAAACAATCGAGGCAGAAATAAAGGGCGAACCAGAGGAATGAGAATAAAAAGATTGACGAATTGCAAGAGCGGAAGAAGGAGAGTGAATGAGTGAGTAAGAGAGGGGGAGGGGGCTACAGTAAGAACGGGAATCATTGATTGGTCCAGATGAGAGCAGTGGAGGTTGTGCGGGTCGTGGCGGTTTGGTTCCGGGTATCTCGAATCGCAACTTTCCCCGCTGCATCCCTCGCTGCTCGCGGCGTCCCTCCTCTTCTCGTATCGATCTCTCACTTTCGTCCGCGTGTGCCTACCGAACCCCCCCTGTTTCACGGTTCCCAACCCCCAACCTTGAAGCCTCCTTCCCGCGGGACCATCGCACGACGTGTTTCGCGCCAGGACATTTCCCCGCTTTCCACGCTCGAGCTGCCACCATTAGCGTGGTCCAATGGTTGGTCCAGACTCCAATGCCACAGACACTTGTACTGCTCGAATTACGGCAAATTATTCAAAAGAGAATTACAAGATGCATAAGCAGCCGATCTGATCCTTGCAAAAGTTACGACACTCGGATATGACTGCGCGGCGCTCCACACCTTGCCGAGCGATTTCCTTGAGTCTTGCAGTCTCGAATAAAAAGCCCAGAGACAAAAGAAGTCTGTAGCGGAGGGCAGTTCGCGTGCTCCCAGGGAATGAGCTTCTCTTGCTATATTGCATCGTAGTTTTATTAACCTAAGTTTCCCCGCCACGCGTAGTCCAGTGCAATATCGTATATCATTTATTAGCGGAACGACGCCTGCGGTTAATAAAGGAAAAGAGAAGAACTAATCGCATTTTCGTTCAGAATCTCGAAGGGTCCCGTAAGATCGATAGCGCCGATGAGTCATATGCCTCGTGCGGGAATTCCACTCCAAGGCCTGGACCCTCCTCCTCCAGTTAAATGACGAGGGGAGACGTTAGACGTCTACTTTTCCTTCCCGTCCACATCCACGTGCAACCCCAGCTACAGCTCCCTATGGCGCATCTATACTGGCGTCAACACGCAACAGCTTTCGACGAGGGAGAACGACACGATGAGAAGGAGGGAAGATGAGACTTTGGAACACGCTGGAAGGAGGCTGAGTCTCAGGACTCGAGGATGCGTTGCGGTAAGAGCAGCGGACTATTTGATGCACAACAACGAAACGTTTAACCCACGTTGTCCTACATCATCCCAGGAGAACGCGAACGATCCGCGAGGATCAAAAGATCAGATTCGAGCGAGAAATCGGCAAGACACTCCCTCTTGCAGTAGAATTGCCAAACTCCGAAGAGACTTTGCTTACGAACTCGCACGGGAATCGAGAGCCACCAGAGTTACAGTTGGGTCGAGAATTAGTGTTTGAGAGAGAAACGAACCAAGAGAGAAACAGGTTGGCCAGATGCGCCCAAAATTTCAGAAAGCATTCGGGTCAATAACTGGAGGAAGAGCATAGGTCCGATGCAACCACCCTTTGGCCGTCTCCTCCCGTTATGTTCGCCACTTCTCACCTCTCTCCTTGTTTTCATATTCCGCTGAATCGCTCGGAAGCTCCCTCCGCCGGCGCTAGGAGGATGTCCCACAGATATTTCCTTTTATAGTGAAAATGTCCATCGAGAGGAACGGAAAGTGCAAACGGCGTCTCTCCATTGGAGAAGGACTTTCCACCCGTGTTCGTACTATCACATGCCATTCCCGGTACAGACTCCACGTCGACCCTCGGAGGATTTCCAAAGGGTCCACTCCTAGTCCAACATCCAAGCAGTCAACCGAACAACCCAGCATCCCTGTCAGCTAGACGCCAGCAGCTGCACCAACATATACATGCATGCTTGTGTTCTATTATGATGCTGCGTCCTCCGCCATTGTCGTTCCATTGTGAGTCTATAGACAGAACATACTAACTCGAAGGAGGCGAACGAGAGCAGAGCACAATAGTCTGCTTCAGGGAAGAGTCGTTTTCCGCAGTGTCGACTATTGCGCCACTGCTACTCATCTGACACTGGAGTATCGCGTTTATCGTGGACGGGAGCATCAAGAAGAAAAACGTCTCGATCGTTCACGTAGGCACGGATCCTATTTCGTGAGTGGAAAACTATATCTCGAATAACTGATGATACCAAAGTTCGAACGTGAGGAGGGACGAGAAAGTCGGCTGGATCCGCAACGGTTCCTCCTTTCCTCAAAGTCTATAAATCCAATAGAGCCGTGACAGCCCACACTTATATGTACGTAAATCAAGGTAAGATAATCTCCAGATGAATTTACATGTACGTTTCATATGGTAGAGTCGTGAATTTTTTGGCGTAGGCAAAACGTCTCGTATTCCTTATTTCTAATAAGAGCAGAGACAATTGTTAGCGGAAAACAAGAGACGAATGCAGGGATTGATATTCGCTGATGGAGTTGGGATTTGTACCTGCCCCATTGAACAGGCAGTGCTCGCCAAAAGTAATAGGACTGAACAGGGGAAGCATGGGAGAATGGATGTCGCGTTAAATGCTCCATGTCGGATTCCGTAGAGAAAGAGTAGAAACGTGGCGGAGTAGTTAAGCAGCCACACGCCCAGGAAGTGGTTTATCTACCTGGTGTATCTAAAGCGTTGATTCCTGGAAAGCGCAGGAACTTCGGGATGTATGCGCATCCCGCGCGTCTTTATTCTTTATCTATCGGTAAACAGAACCATCGACGATGCTCAGGAACCTCACGGAATTCCAAAGGTGCGGAAATCGTGGGGAAGCCACGATAAAGCGATGCTGCGCTGATGCGAGAAGGTGCTCGAGAACGAAGCAAGAGGAAGCGAAGGAAAATCGATAAAAATTATCGATAAAAAGTGGAGTAAGTCGAGCAGCTGTCGCCCCACTTGTCTGCAGTTCCAAACGAACGGAGATCCACGTCCCGTCATCCCGGTCTGAGGTTGAGTCTGCCGACTTCGATTACACAGAGTGGAAACCGGTCCGCCTCACTCGAGGATGAGCTACCCTCCTCCCCCTCCTCCCCCTCCTCTCCCTCCTCCTCATCTGCGTCGTCTGCGTTCGAGTCTCCGCGTCAGCGTCTCACCTGCGTGCATCGCGCTGCACGCGTCTACGAGCCGTCAGCCTCTCATGCAGTCGCTCCACACACCCTTCCATGATCTTGTACACGTCCCGACCCTGTACTGGTGTAATCGCAGACGCAGCGTCACGTAATCGATACTCCGGCACTTTAGCCACTTGCCAGAATGAATACGACTGACGCGTGACACACTGGCGCGAGAAGAGATCGTTTCCTCACGATAATCGGGACTTTGCAGTTTTCTTCTTATTTTCTTCTCATTTTCCTCCTCCCTTCTGATTCGCTTGCAGCACTGCAGAATAACGGGAGGCTAGCACGCGTGAGAGAAGCTCGAATGTAACTAATAGAGATGATGATGACGGGAAGCATGAAAAAACATGCGGCTGCTCGAATCGGCGGTCAATGATTGCTCAGAGGCCGGAACATGGGTCCACCAGCCTGCCGCGTCCGGCTCCCATGATGCAAAGTATCCTTGACAATGAACTCGTTTTCGGCATTTCGACGTTTCCCTCTTTCGATCGCGGCTGCCCGTCTAAATATAACTGCGCTTCAAGGTGGTCGGGCGCGACTGTATCATCGGCGACTTTACACTGAGGTGACCCTCTAACAATTTTATAACTCCCCTGTGTTACTTTCTGTCAGCTCAGAATGTAAGTGGAAATTGACGTGGGCGTCGCGACGCATAACAAGTCCTGTGTATACACGCGTGGCGGTGCGTCATTGTGTTTGAGGCTGAGTTGGCTACACGAAAGAAAGAAAGAAAGAAAGAAATTGGCAGCGCAAGTTCCTCCTGGCCATCGAGGGATTTATGTCGAGTGTCGTGTAGACGTCGTTATTCGGAGGACAAGGCGAGTCCTTCTCGTAAATTGATATCCTGCCGGTTTATTATGCCTTCGCACACCCTCGTTCGAATACGCACCTATGTATCTGGATGGATCCTTCCTCCGGAAATTACCCATCCGATCAAGACGGCAATTTCAAATGGAGCCGCTCACTCTCACGTTTCACGGGAGTTCCAGCTTGATCAAATATTTATGAAATCGGTCGATTCTTTTGCATTCGCGACTCGCGAGTCGGGAGATGTGGTCCGTTCGCTGACGAATGAATCACGGAAAGAGGAATTCGACTCGAGGCTAGAAAATACCACGCGAAGCGATCGTAGCTCACATGGACAGTAAACAGTTGCGCGCGCCACCCTTTTTCACTTTTCTATAGGAAATACCAATCAAGATTTCAAACAAACGAATCGTACCAGGATCTCCTTGTCGATCAACCAATTGCATCGTTTCAACGGACACGGAATTCGCGAGCTACAGTGTTCCGGCAGTAAACTGCACGAGACTACGAGGCTACGTAGATACAGGAGACTCGCTCCACTTTTCCTTTTAGCGTCGTTTCGCAACGTGCTTATTACGCGCGTTAACGCGTCGCACGTGTCCCCTACGATTTGCAAGGCAGCCGCTCTCTTCTCCTTCCTTATGCCAACGTTCACACTCACTCTCGCTCTTAAATCCGTCACTGTTCTCCCCACCGACTCGTGAGATCGGCAGTCTGGCCCGTTGAGAAGTCGAGCGAGTCTTACAAGCGAGTAGCGAAGGAGAGAAGGAGAAAAAGAAGAGAACAGTGTTTGAGAGTGAGCTGGATTGGGGTAGGCCATGGGGAGGGAAAGGGGGAAGGAAAGGAGAAGGAAAGGGGAGGGTTACATAACAGTCGGTAGTTGGCACAGTTCTCTTCTTCTGTATTGCCATATCGCTTATTCACGCACGGGACTCACACTCGACTACGCATATGTACCAGCTACGAGAATCGAGTGTCGCCCGAGTGTAAAGTGGCGTCCACAACGACAACCCAGGCTCCGTACGTCTGTCGCTATACATATTCCCACATGGGCTGGATGTACCGTAGCGCCTGAACGTCACTGGACAGAGAATAATCCTTTAGCGAAAAAGTGGAGTTGAACATAATGATGCAAAAACGTGGAATCTAACGAGTTTTTAAAATAGACGGAAAAGCAAACATTGAACGAGAAGCGTCTGTGAGAAAGAAATTTTCCAGAGGGGTCGCAGAACATAGACGGAAGAGATTTTTCAGGCCGTTAAACGACGCTTCCAATGGAGTTCCGGCCGGAAGTCAAACTCCCTCGTGAATGAGCAGAAATTCTACATCGCGAATTGCGACGGAATGGACGCAACTTCACTCGGGCTCTTGAAATCGCACGTGAAGCGACTCTGTGTGCAAGTGCAGCAAACCGCAGAGAGGCGACCGGACAGACGGATGGATGACGCATGAAAGGAGTTCGTTCGCTTTTAGACACGTGGGATATCGAACGTGCACGTGAATTCGTATCCCTACCTGCCCCCTCCCACCCAGCTGCGTCACTGGTGCAGACCCGTTTGTCTTCCGTTTAAACTTCAAAAAGTATATAAAAATAATGGAAAAAAGAAGGAAGCGAAGCGACGGATACAAAGTGGAAGACGCAAATCGAGTTAGGGAGGCCTCGTCGTTTGTCACGTGAAATGTCTAAACGCAGCAGGTCGTATATTCAAGAAGGACGGTGACGCTGACAACATAGAACACCGTGGGTTGGGGTGGGAGAATCGAGCTGACGTGTAAAACAAAGGAAGAAGCATCTTTGTGATAACATCTAAAGGAAAGGTGGTTGCGCCCTGAGGAAGAGGGAGAACGCTAGACGTACCCTGCTAGTGTATTTCCTGAGAAGGACGTAGAGCCAAGCAGTCATCGCGGGAGAGAAGAGTGAAGAAAAATTGCTTGTAATAAGAAAGAGCGTCGACTACCTGCAAATTAACTCGATGATAATTTATACGTGCAACAGCTCCGACAGTCGATTCAATTGGAAATGGAAAGCGCGTGGCGAGTATCGATATGCTCAAGTGTTCCCTATAAATAAGTGAATAGGAAGAAGCTTCGCATTTGCGGTATCGAACACCACTGATGTCCGTAAACCATGTTTGTTTTGAAACCTTCGAAAATAGAGAGCAGAAGTAGATTTTCGCTTTATCGAGTCTCAAGAGGATTCGATGCTCCGAATAAAAGAGGCTTGTGGTCGAGGAACCGTTTTCCCTCGGAGCAAGGCTCCATTTTAAGGTCACGCCGTGATCCTGGTCGAGACGCGAAGAGCATTTCGTGATCCCAACGGTCCAGCCATTCGTCGACACCACTACGCTACGTGATCATAGAGTGAATTGCGGTTAACCGATTCAACCCCTCGATCCTTCCACCCTTCTCGAAACTCAGCCATGAGGCGCTCGTCGCGCATTTGGCGAGTTGCCAAGAGTTTGGACTTTCCTTGCAGGAAAGAGACGCGGTGAGAATAATGACAAAGGTGACATTGATGAGGATGGTGGCCATGGTGGGAATGACGTCTGCAACGGCTGGGTGAGGAGATTCTGTGCGGGCGAGCAACCGTGTAACCAGATCAGGGGCTTCGTGTCGCCCGACGGGATAAGTGCTTCGATAGAGCGCGAATATCGCATGGCCACGATCGTCCATTCTGGATAGTAGCCAAAGCCGAGATTATTGGCCCCGTATCTGTTTGTTGCTGGGCAACGAAGTGGACCAAGACGGTTGGGGTAGGAGGCGGTTACTTCGTTAGCCGCAATAATTAATTAAATTTAACGATTTGCTGGCTAATCAGCCGGTTTGTAAAGCAAACCTTTTGAAGAAAGTAACGAGGACGGAAAATAACCATGAATTTTCCATATAAAGAATCTTGTTAGAGCTACGTCTTCTCGTTACTCTCGGTCGAAGAATGACCAAGTCATCTGAAACTGTCGCCCCATCCGAAGGACGGGAAGCGCTCTGGGGAGGAAGGGGGGGGGGGGGGGAGGAGCTCATAAGTTTTAACGAAGTAACCGAAAAGGGTCGGGTAAGATGAAGCCAGCTTTCGAAATCTAGAAGGCAATTGCAAGGTGAGAAAGGATTAAGGAGTAGAGAGCTTCGCGTTGATTCTCGCGAGATGGTGCTGGTGCCATTTTGTTGGTAATGCTGGTGGTGGTAGAGCAGCAAAGGATGGAACGATATCGTAAAACAAAAGACCTCCACCCTGACCAGTCGCAGAGTAATTGGCCAATTTCCTCTTCACTCTCCTCCTCCCCTCCCCTCCCCCTCATTCCTCCTAACTTCTCCTCGGCTCTCCTCTCCCCTACGCGCCACAGTCTCCATCCACTTTACTTTTTCCACTTCGCGTCTCTTCGTAACTTTGGCCCTCTTCTTGAAGAAATGATGATACGACACTGCGAAGATTTCACGCGAGGAGTGCCTGAGGATCGTTAGACGCCACGATGTCACGTCACACGGCACACGGCAGCCATATACCTGCTCGTACCGTCGAATTCATCTTTTCAGAGCAGACATTGTAGACAAAAGTTAAATGTTTTCCTTCAGGCAGGTACCGGGATTTCGACAAAGCCACTTGCTGCTCCTATGGAAAGGATTCCCTGCCAGCCGGGCGCCATTATATACGGTCAAGGGATCTCTTTGTGTTTCCGTGCTTACCGATAGCTCTTATGCAGTCCGTGCATGCTGCCTATTACGTAAGTTACGCGTAGGTACCCGCGCGCGTAACAACGTACTGTACGGTAACGTGGACGGGAGTGGCGAATCAGCCATCTGCGACCTTCTGGGCCAGGCAGGTGGGTCGACGCTGCCTGAGCGCGCAGAAATTACGGCTCACGAGCGGCCACGATTCTTCGGGAACTGCTCGAAAGTCAGGGGTGCATAATATGAGCTCTCGGCGCTTCGATTCGCCGGAATCAGTTGGTCAGCGCATTGGGTCGACCTTCCTCTGCTCCTTGATCGCCAATAAGGACTTTCAATCCAAACTCTAAGAGACGAAAAGTGCGTCTCACTAGGCAATCGCTGCGGCCGCATGCGCCTGCGTCGACGACACGCACACAGCCTCCCAGGATCGCATAGCGATCGATCGGATTTCCGAAAGGCTTTCCTATTCCTTTAGGCTCGTGTTCCGTCGATGTTTTTTGAGCGAGCAGTATCTCAGCCACCGGTTCGGTGGGTCCCAGCGAACGGGGTGCTCGGTTGCCGATGCTAGCGACGCATTCGAGCCGACGCTCTGCGACACGTTTCGCTGATCCACCCTCCACATTACGGAAATACGCCCTCTAGTAATCTTTGACTAGCCGTCCAGTCCCATGCATGTTACGTTGCGTTACTCGGCCGATCCGATTGGTCCGCGTATGCGCCACATGTAGGGACTTCACGCACAGAGCGTTATTGCTCCCGAAGACTAAATTGGTATCGTGTGCGCTAGAGAGGCCGGGTGAGACATCTGTACGAACGACGTAGAGCGAAGGACAATCGTGGGAGAGGAAATCGTCTATTTTCTCGTTAGATTTAGGCTTGACGATCGCGCACGGGGATAGAAGAGGAAGCATTACGGTGTCAGGGAAAAGCTTGATCGTGTTCGGGGTGAGTTCAGTTTCATTGCTAGGACCGGTGGGCTTCGAGCCAGGACCATAAGGGTCGGGACTGGGAGGAGGGAGGGTTTAACTAATTTTTAAAGCCCCCCAACGTTCCCTACGAGCGGAGCCGCTATCGGTGAGCGGACCGAGCAGATTGAAAGTTCCACTGAATCCCAGGTAGAAGGTGACTCGCCTCCATGCGATGCGTGTGTAATTTGAAAAATAGTAAAACAATATTGGAAAGCAGACAGCGTGCACCAGCATACACGGATAGCAATTGCTATTACCTCTTCTGCACAGTCGACCTGCCGCACTACGATTCCTCTCGGAAATGATGGCCCGCGGCTTTCCCTACGCGCCGTTCCGTAATTTAGACACCACGAAAGGAAGAGACCCGCTGTATTAGCAGTAGAGTTAACAGCTGTGAGATTGCTTGGTGTTCAGAAATAGCGATTAAAGCGGACCGCTCCAGCTTCGAGAAGATCGCGTGCGTGCGAGCGCGCCTGCCTGGCGAGCTGAGCGCTACTTCCTCGCTTAGTCGCCTTGCGACTAAACGCGAGATCTCATAGCTCACGGGAGAAACGTGTCTCGCTATCGGACCGAGTTATCGTGACGACTGATTCTAAGAATTGTTCACGATAAGGCCTCGTTTCTCGCAGCAAACGAATCGGATTTGAAGAGCCGAATGGCTGGACATAGTGAATTCTCGGCCCACTAGCCTCCACGCTCATTCAACGGAGACATTAACGTTCTCGAATTTAAGGCCGAATTAAAGGAAAGGATGCAATCGGACGGCTCCACTTTCCAGAGATGGAAAAGTCAGCAGTGCACGGCTTACTTTTACAGCCGGATCACAATCTTTTTTATGTTTTTATTATCTTCGTCCGAACGACGGAAGTCTATCGTTGACCGTTTGGTTCCTGATGGGTCACGAGAGTCGAGCAACGTTCGACGGCAATGAGTCTACTCCGCAAGGCTTTACGCGTAGATTGAGCGTGTTTTAACCGTTCGTCGTATTAATCTCGCACGAGGACCTAAAGTGCACAAGGACGGCTGTCAGCGAATCCGAATTCACAGGGAATTTGTCAGATTTCGAGATAAACATCGAGATTCGCGATCGAGCAAAAAGAACAACAGACAGATACGCATTGTCGTCGGCCAACGATTCCCAGTGAATTGCGGTCGATTTGGCCGACAATCTTCTAGAACAAAGAAGAATCGCTTCCCCTGACGAAGGCACAGAACCACGACGAAGCTGCCATTTGTTTTCTCGGTCGGACCCTCTGAAAATCCACGTACGCGGCACAACGAGACTTTGCGTCAAGTGTCGCCCTGCCTTACGCAACGTAAATATATAATGCACGCTCGAGTCTCGCATGCACTTACACCAGTGCGACTACTGCGTGTGTGCATTGCGTGTCATTACGATACGCCAGTGCGCGAGTGTAGCAGCTCCGTGACTCACGTGAAATGTGAACAACAGGTGTGTACGCGAGACTCGCCTCGTCCGTTGCTTCTTCAGCGACTCGATTGGCCGAGAGGCGACCGTTGGCTCGAGTCGGCCGAAGAAAGTCGTCGGGATGCTCCAGTGCCTTCGCCAGTGAAACCGTCCGACGTCGCGGCTCCGACGCAGAGCAGGATAAACACGGAAGACCATGAGGATCGACAAATGGCGATCGTCCACTCTTCCGGGTCGGAGCTGCGACTTCTCTGTTGTGTATTTTCGAAAATCGAGAGCCGCACGATGCGCCCCGCTTCCTCGAGCAGACCAATCGAATTGGAGCAAATTCATTGGTGCGACAATGCGTGACGACGCACGAGTAACGAGGAAGCAGATTTCAAAAGCGGAAGCTCCGCCGAGGACCGGAAGCACATAGAGCGGCTACTCTGGTCGAGGGAAAATTTCATGTCAATGACTTGCCTCGAAATCCACCGCTATTATCTGAAATAATCCAGAAGAAAGGGATATCCGGTAAAGGGAATTTGCTGGGACAACTGCACAACACACTGCACGTACACGATGCACAATAAGAGAAATTGGCACGCACACTTTTCACGATTCAAGCACGTTCTGAAGCACCGAAGACACGAACATGCTTTAAATGGGCACAATATTGCACAAACACATCGCCCGTAACGGAACGTAGGAACCAAGTAATCGCGTAACTAGGAAAAGACCAAATTAATCCGAGAGCCTCGACTTGGTGCACTCTTCCTGGGAAGCCACTGTACTAGGCAGCACGTGGAATTGCATATTGAATCTGTCGGGATACAAGGCGGAAATCAAATACACAGCAAGGGGACATGTATGAGCGTATAACAATGGTCACCAGGAAGCAAGCTTGGCTCGATGTAAATCGGAATTAATCGAATTACTGTAGGTGAGAGAAGGCGCGATCGAACGGACGCAGAAAAAAGACTTTGCGTCCCAAGACTGGAAGCACCGAACGCTCGCGGCCAACTGACAAGTGACAGCCGCGGCCCGGCGAGCCTACCACCACGAGCGCACCGCCCACGCGCTACCCCCACCTCTCGCCTCACTCGCTCTCTCTCTCTTGGTCGCTCGCGCTCTTCATCTACCTCTTCCTTTCCTTCATTCTCTTCGTCACTGTTTCATCTCGAATATCACCTCATTCGCACTCTCACTTTGAGTATCTCAGTGATCAGCATCCCTAGGATAACCCTGACTGCCCTCGCCGCCTTCCTGACTTCTTCGTACTCCATGTTTCATATAATTCCTGAGAATCCCTCGACATGTTCCCCTTGGTTCACCGAGGATAGCTGTACCATTTTCAAAATGACAGGCTCTCGCGACCAGTTGAGATTACGGTTGAATTCTGGTATATGTAATCCAACAGACGAGGGAGATCGATTAATGCTTTCAAATTCTGCTGTAAAATGAAAAGATTGTCCGGTGACATAGATGCGTACAGCAGGACCCAGAGTTTCTTTCCAAGAGTCAATAGTAACATGAGAAACCGCAAAAAGGTGTATGGCCGAAATCTATTTTGTTTTTTTTTTATTTAATTCATAATGATGAATGATTATATCCTTTACATATTTTTTCTTTACTTTTTAGAATATTTGTTTATATGCTAAACACACAATTTTGCCGTGAGGAAAGATGCAATCGATTCATCTGACTCCCTTAGAGTCGAACGTGCGTTTCAAGCAGATGAAAATAAAACTCTGCGGCTGAGCTTGACAACATAATGACCCCGTCATTGCTATTTACTTTGAATTATCCGATTCCGGATCACTTCTGAGTTACGTAATATAATCCTGAGCTAACCGTCAGCTTGGCCATAAGGGAAAGATCCACGGGCGGGGGGCATTGCGAGCCAGGCGTTATCTCAAGTCGCCCGAAGAGGAGTATTATGCTATTTATAAAATAAATACAAATCGGAAGTGTCGAAACCATACCTCTCTTGAAGCATCTTTGGGAGCGAAAGCCCAGCAGGTGGAGAAATCCCGAACTATCGTCTTTCGTCCCTAGGGAAGGACTATGCTCTCTGCCGTATCGACATCTTCGTGATATTGGTTGTCGGTAACGTAGATACCACAAAATTTCAAATACCACGAATGATGCGATTCGCACTGTAGCCTACTATGCCATGATACAAACAACCTATAGCAGTCGGCGATTATGCGTATTCTGACTGCGATGGCATCGGACTCTCTCTCTCTCTCTCTCTCTGTGGCATTGGCTGATTATTCCTAGTACAACTTTCTTACCTTTCGAGGCTTAGACCGCTTGCTTGACTACAAAACTCTAAGGATGTGCTCGATCCCTTTTGAAGCACAACTCTGAACGCGTGTTTCAAGCTACCATCAAATTGGATATTACACCAGTCCTGCCACAATTTGTAAAGGAACGTCTCTACGGGGTCGTCCCGTAGTACCAGTTCCAATTTCAGAAGACTCTTTTTATGCTGCAAACCATCAAAGGCTGGTCACCCTCAAAGTGGAACTGCTCTCGCTGCCTAACCATTCCTATGTGCATCCTCTTGATCCTGCTTGACGTTGTCCTCTCGACGTTGCCGTCATAGTCCTCAGTGAAGTTCGTTTTCTATGCAAATCGGTAGTAACGATATTAAGGATAATTCGCGCAATCAACTAATGAACAAACTTCATCAAGCCGGGCGGTCGCTAATTAAAACGGGGTAGTCGCTGTGCCGTCGTTTGTTGCGCGTTCGAATATCGCCTACGCGAGTGAACCTCTTTTCCTTGCAGCTTCCCGACTCTAGGCTAATTCTCAACCGAGCCCAACTGTGTCGCGAAGAGTCACAGAGCAATTGATTCTCCCAAGCGTGGAGCAAAACAGGGTTCATCATCGTCTACTTCTCAATTTCGGTGCTTCCTGCCGCGCACTGCAGCATTCGCGTGTTCGCACATTAAAAACTCTGCACCAGCTACACAGCGACTCGCCAGTAGAGTACTGATTGGGCAATGTTACCACCACGAAAAGATCACCGAGTAATCTATTGGCAGTTTGCGTTTCTTTCGGACGAGCAACGTGTCTCTTCGTTGCATCTTCCGTTCCCCTCTGAAAAGAAACACCAGAGCACCTAGAACCTTATTGCTTATTTGTATCATGTTTACCGGTTCGTGTCGTCGAACGACGCCTGCGTCGCGACGCACACTGAACTCAACAGTCTCGCCTGCTTTGCGTTCACACTTTCGCCTTTTGTTTTACGTCGCAGTCGCACTTTCTAGTTCGAGCTAGGAAAATGTTGCCTGAAAAAATGCATACTGCGAGGCATGCTAGAGGATGGTTGCAGAGACAGGAAAGTGAAAAGCACCGTGTAGCGACGAGCGCAGCCAATACTGCAGAAGAGAGTGAGTTGAGAAAAACGAGGGTCCTTGGAGGTTAAGAGAAGGCGTGGGACAATACTCGAGAGGATAAGGAATGGAACCAGAGGAGAAAGGAAGGAGTGAGAATTACTTGGAAAGGAGGCTGCAAGCATGTTCAGTGTCTTCGAGCGATACAGCAAATTAAATCACGAAACGTGACGCACCAAAATGAAACCCAACGACGAGATAAAGGTCACAAAAACCCAAAAGACTGCTCAGGCTCCAAGCACCATGCAGGGGAATGCAGATAGATGCAAAGTGGAGCAGCATCCTACGGAAGCTCAGTGGGACAGGACGGGAACGTAGAGTCGACTTCGAAGACGCCCGCTATGAAACGCACTTCTGCTCCTCTAGTACGAGACCTGCAGCCGAGGAAGCATTCCTTTCTTATTTTCTCGACCTCGCCGCTGCTTCCCGACGCCAATTTAAATTTCAAAGAGTCGATTCTCTAGATCGTCCAAACCGGACCGCTGGCTCTTTTCCTCTTTCTTTTCATCATCCATTACCATCATCTTTTTCTCCTCTTTTGCTTCATTCGTTCATTCATTTTTCCTTTTATTTCCCTTTATCATTATTTCCTGTTTGACAGGGCTTCCGTCCTCCTCCCATTCTTTTAATTCATTTCGCAGGCACATTTTATGTCGAGGGTCGTTCCAAGCCTCGCGAGGAGAAAAGCGCAGAGCGCCGATTGAGGGACAGAAAATAGAACAGAGTAAAAAGGTGGACAACGTGCCGGCATTCGGTCGCGCAATATCAGCCTCGCGTGGTAAATCAGAAATTACCCATAGTGCGATATGTGAGATTATTGTACCCAGCAGCTAATCAGAAATCGTCGTGCCTTCTTCTCATTCCTCCTATTTCAACCACCGAATGCTTCAATTGTCCGAAATACAACGGGCCAGTTCTCCCATTCGCGATCACTTTTACCAAATTCCTTCGGACCACCGAGTCTCTTAGTGTCTGATCTTCAGCCTGAACTTTGCGTGGCTCCTTGCGCTCGATTCAATCCGTTATTAAGGCTAATCGGTCCCACAGACGCAGCTCAATCCTCTCTGAACATTCTCTCCGGCAGCGCTTCCGTCCCTAGACTTACGAGTCTGGAGAGTCTAGACTCATGACCAACGATTGCCATCCTTGGCCAATCTCTGCTCCTACTCTCAAAGTTCCAAGAATTTTAGAACGTTCAAGATTTCGGCCAATGCGATTTGACGAATTGTGGAACCTAAAAGAGAAAAAGAGAAGTAGGAGAAGCTGTCGGCTGGAAGGTCAGAAGGTGAGAAGGTTGAAACTTGAAAGTTGGAAATTGTAGGATCAGAAGGGTCAGCGAGTGCACGGAGTAGGTAGATGAAGGCTCTTTCAAGTTTCTGGGTCATGAAAGTCGATTACTCCGTAGCTCCGTGTGTTTTGAGAGCAGAACCTCTTAACACGCCGACAACGTGTAAACAAGCTGCAGAGTTGACGTTACGTCGTTAGGTCGCCATACGGATGCGCTACTATGCATAGGGAAGCCAAGACTCGTTGCTATTGTGTTTAGATCATTTTCGAGGCAATTACGTTGTTATTCGTGTGTAGAGTTTAACGACAGTTGACGCCGAAGCCAACACGAGCAGCAACATCCCCTTATTCGCCAACACACCCTTATCTATATGTACATCAGCAAACAGCTGAGAGCGGAAAACCCGCCTATCCCTGCTCAGTTTCTCTTGCCTAGGATACAATTGCACAGGTTCCCGGGCGTCGATCCAGCTCAGGATCATAATGATCTTGCGACAACAGGAAATGTCATTGGTTCCTATTGTCTTTGACTCGGCACAAGTCTCATCGTTTGGATCATCAATTTGCAGGTACGAATGTGAGTCTAGGAATTTAGTTTCCACAGGATTTCTTAAATTCTTCAATCCTTTCTTACTAGGATATTTGCAATTTCAATCTTATCTTATGCTTGATTAAGACGCAGAGCATCGCAAAACAGAGATAAAACGGGGAAAATAGGAATTGGTATATCCTCCATCCTGAGATTCCGCACGATTGTTGGAACGAGAAACTAAAAGGATTACGAGTGATTGTCGTATAAAAAGATCGGAGGAGTATAAGAAAAATCAGTCGGAAGTCTCGCAAAGGAAGGTTCGCCTAATCCAATCAATATGCACGATCAAATCGTTGGAGTCGAGAGAATCAGAGTGAGAGTGGGTGTGTCCGCATGAAATTTCCATTGAGAAATAAAAGCAAACAGTGGCCGAAGGAGAATCGAAGGAAAAGTGCAGGAGAACTGCGGGCTTAACTAAAGGAAGCACCGAGGAAAATAGCCATTGGAAACCCATTGAAAATCCGTAATGAAAATCGATGTAAACTTTACTGAGGTCGAGTAAAGGAAGCAAAATGCACTGCTGCCTCTCGTTACAGCATTGAATAGCACTGGATAGCATTGGATGGTAGATATTAGCTGCAAAAAAGGATTGATAACTTGTGATTAATTGACATCGCTTCGGTACGCTGGCCAACTAGTCGTTTGTTTACCAGCGAATTTCCACTTTTCCTTAGGTGTCCAGGCAGTTGATTATCGCAAAGCAGCACGAAGCGAGAAGAAGGAAGCACAATTGAATGGCGCGAAGGAGATAGCGGCGCATCCTCAAGGGAGAAGAGGGTCGATCGAAGCTGTTGCTCCTTTGGTAGAAACAAAAGATTGTTGTGCCAAGGAAAAGTAAAGAGGCTGAGGATGAGGAGAAACGAGTGAGGGGAGAGAGAAGAACTTTTTCCACTCTACCTTCCAGTGCAGATATCCGTGTAAACGGAGAAGGATCCGGCGGCAATTCGACACGCATCCCGCAAGGGTCCAAAGGTAAAGGCGGATCGGTGTAGGCTGGGCTGAGGTTAGGCTAGGCGGAGGGGAAGGGCAGTAAATTGAGAAAGGTATAACGTGTCCGAACGAAACGCACACAGAAACAGAAAATTTGATTTTAGGACGAGAGCAAAGTGCCGCAACGCGCCACGTGACGTCGAAGGAGATTTAGCCGAGATCCATTGAAGATCCACGGGAAAGAGAGTAGGGCTGGAGAGTAGCAGAGGATGGACGAGGCAGCCACGGAGCCTCAAAGTTGGCAGCAGATGCAAGGGACGCAAATTGAAGCCGGCAGGTGCTGCGTTTTCTGGCCGGCAGGCCAAGTTAACGCGCGTTGCAGCGGCAGTATCGAGCGGGGAAGGTTTGTTTGCTTGGAAACAAAAGCGGAGCAACAGGCCCTCCTCCCTCGCCGAGACTCCATGGCCTCAGCGAGGACAGTGAGGACGTCCAGTCGCACGAGGGCGAAATCTCCATAGTCGAGCGATGCAGGGAGCGGGGGAGGAGCGCGTGGACGCCGGCAAATCGAAACTACCTTTGATTCCTGACAATAGCGTTGACGCCGAACCTTTTGATCCGTCGCAGCCGACAATTTAAACTTTGCCCAATCAAATAAGTTATAATTATAGAGCAAGAGGTGCCCGATATTCCTTGAAAGTTTGCCTCAATTTCGGAACCTCTGTCCCCTCGGCCATGTGGATCCCCGAGATATTGCACAACCGCTAGGGAAAGCGGCCAACCATAATCACCTCAAATCTGCCAGCGAGTTTCCAGGAACGCACAATTCAATTAAGCCTTCGGGCTTTGGACGTCGCTATTTTGAAACTGCCTGCACGAGCAACCCTCTCCCGCGATTCTCTAAGAAATAGCTTTTAACCCTTAGTTATTTGCTTCTGGGACTTTAATTGCCGTCACTGGTGAATTGCAACGTTAAAAATTCAAATTATTCAGGGGCGGTTCAATAACGAGGTGATCATCGAGTCCCAGAACAATTTTCTCTTGATGAAAAATTTAAACAGGCATGTGTCACAAATTTCAACTGCATACGTGTTAAAACTGGTGACTGCGAATACTTTGATTGCCGAATGTTCATGACTCCATATGCATGAATGCTCGTTTCAAGTAACAAAGTAATTTACGCAGAATCACACACTGCATCAGCTCAAGCCATACGTCGACGTGCCTCTGTATGAAACAAACTAATAGTACACGCTCATCGAATAACTTGATTCTTGTATCCAACAATAGAGTCGTCTATAACACTAGCAGTTGGGAAGGAAAATAGTTTTCAGTTTCAAAGGTCTAACGCACACGTATTGTTATTCCTGCAGTAACTAGCAAGAGCGAACACAGTGAATTTAAATAACAAATGAAATTCATTGTTTCCCCCAGAACACGATTCTCGTAAAAGTGGATCTCAGAATCTTGTATAACCCTGACGGAGATGGTGTACCAGGGAGGACGAAAGTTCGCGTGCAAAATTCATTGAAGGATGCAAAAGCGACGCAGTAGCTGCCGCCAGCTGGATGCAACGAAGAAAACCAGAAGTTAATTCTCGAAACGTTTAAAGGCTGCTTCTCAATAGGCAAAAAAAAGATCGAGTGAAGGGAGCAATGTTCGACCAAGTTTCAGTCGAACTCTCAAAGTGTTGAGTAGCCCGCTAGAACCTGTGTTCAAACTATTTGAAATTTGAAAAATTGGCAGGAAGATATGCCTGTAGGTTGGAAGAAGCGAGAACTCAAGATTGAAGAGTTCTGAGAAGAATCGACTGCGTCGGTTTTCCCCAATTACATAGGTAACGTATAAGACCTATGTATATTCCAACCCTGATCCACTCTCGAGGGGCGACCGAGCGAGAACGAGGGAGCGCGGAAGTATCGGGGGCTCTACTGAATTTAAGAGTAAAGTTTGCATAGTTGCTTCTACCTGCTTGAACCACTTGAGTCACAAGCAGAGTCAGGAAAGTCCATTCGGGAAGTCAGACAAGGGAAGTAGCCTCCTGCACTATATTTTATTAACGAACTTGAACTCTGGACGACTATGGATGTGCGCTGATAAGGTGCTACAGATTATAGTAGGTCGAACGAGAATAGTAGTGTACGGATCAGTGGCGCACAGTGGATGGATAAAGGGAGTAAGTAGCTGTACATAATTTCAAGCATCGAATGGATACTCGGGTGGGTCTCAGGTGGAAGCTGACGCCCCACTTTGGTGTACATTTCACTATTTCCACTATTTCCATGTGCCTTGCTGCGACTGGTAGAACGATAGTAGTAGAATACACACGTGAGAGAGATCCGGAGGAAGGCGCTGGTGCCAACGGGAGAGTAGGTGGCTGGTTGCTATTAGCAATTGTAATTAGCACGGCTAATTCATTACCAGCCGAAGAAATAGCCGCACTGCCTAATTCAATTGCGAGATCTCGAGAGGTAAAATCCACATCTCCCCGCTTGCTCTTCTCATCCTCGCTCTGCGCTACTATTAGCCTAGTTTCCAAGGTGCAGTTGACTCGCGCAAACACCTCGAGATAATCCTGAAATATACGAGATGCGCCATTATGCAAAAAATTGGAATATTCCGTCGCGACGTAAAATACCCAGGACCGGAAATAACGCGGCATTTTCAATGTTCGTCGAGAAGATACGTCGCAACCGCCAAAGCACGACTCACGTCCGGATCCTGTTTTCAGAGCCGAGAATTATACCAGTTTCGCTGCAGGCTGCCCGGTTACTTGGCTGTTTCACTCGTCGACTGGCTGACTGCTTCGCTGCTTCTCTACTTGCTTGGCTAGTTTTGAATTCTTGAAACTGCATCCCGACGGTGCGATAGCGGCCATAGTTGTACGAAGCCGTTAAGGAAGACGATGAAACTGCAACCAAACCTCTGCTGACGCGATCGGCTCAGGTTTCAGGATTGCGATCATAATAAACGGACAGACGTGCGATTTTCGAGGGTTAGTGTTGCAATTCCGTAAAGCGGTGCTTCATCTGCGAAATCTTAATCATTCTAGTGAACTTGAGTATAACAGCAGCCAGTCTCGATACATCTTCAACGGCGACTTGCTCAAAGTAATTACGATCCCATAGAGCAAATAGATTTCCTCAGGGACCTATAATACAACTGTGACGTCACATCCGTTTAAGATACTAATCGTTATCCTACGTCTCAAGAATATATATCGCCGTTGCAAATTCTTCGTCAACGTCCCTGTTTTCGCGTCCACGAACCCTCCTGTCCCCTCGCGTCCGTTGCTCCTTTAAAAAGATCCGTTCATTTCCTAAGCAAAGGACAAAAACTGTCAAAGCGCTTTGGAGTTTCCGGCGGAAAATACAGCTGCAGCTTTACTCAAGTGATTTTGCGGAATTGCGAAGAACGTCGAGACTACCCGAATGGGATTCGAGCAGGAATTTCGAAAGGAAGGAAGCAACCGGCGCCTCCTGAAAGATCTCGACCTTCGTGCCGTCGTTTAAAGCTAAATCCTTGTTTTTCTCGCGCTACTCATCGGAATCCTTTGCAGCTGTATGGAAAAGTAGAGCCAGTGTGGATTACTTGGTCTTTCAACCCTGAGCGTACGTCGCTCTCATTATCAGGAGGAGCAGCAGCGCCACTACCGACTGCAATACCAGTAGCAGCAGCAATAGCAGCAACAGTAGCAGCAACAGTAGCAGCAACAGTAGCACACACGTCGACATGGCGCGTGTTATATCACTGGACGAGTATGTCATTTAGTGGTTTTGTTTGTCTCGAATACATGTGCACTCGTACGAGTTGAAATTCGCCGGCAGATCCACAATAGCTGCGGCTACACAATACGTGTCACGGTCGACTAGTACCAGCGCCAGCATACACGTACGAGAGATATTCAGCACGACATATAGCTCCTCGTCCTCCTCGTCCTCCTCGTCCTTCCCTTCTTCCCTATCCGCCTCATCCTACTCCTAGCAATTGCGACAGCCGCAGTGACAGCGACAACAGCATTGGAAGCTACGTATCCGCGACGCTCAGCATGGAGACACAAATTTTCACGATATGTCACGTCAAATCGTACGCTGAGACGCCCGCAGGATTTTCAGCAAAGGAAGGACGACGGTATTTCAGGAAGTCGTACGGTAGGCGAGATGATCGGAAGGATCGACAGGATGAAGAGGAGTTCCGGGACTCTTTCGATTTTGTGGTTGACTAGTCGCGCAGGAGTGAATCCAGAATTAAATAGTTTCGCTTCTATATCTATATCTATTGCCTAGCTGAAGTCCCATAGAGAAGGACGTGTGTATAAAATAAATGAGAATGTAGCATGGCTAACATGTAGGTATGCGAATGTCAGGACTGCCCTCCTGTAACATTGATCGAGCCTAACGAGACTGGGTAGCCTAGTTGAAAAAACGTGGCTACCACTCGTCGCTGGGCAGATTCGATGTTTCATGCGCTATTGTTAAACACAAATGGAAAGGCTCACCCGCGCTTTCGGTGTCTGTTTCAGTCCAATGGCCGGCTGGCTCCTGTTGCTCTGTAACATAAGACAGAAAATATACTTTAAAATTGGCGATCGTGACTATAGAAATTCCCTCACTTGACGAAGCGACGGACGCAACATTAGGGCGATTCAGAAAATCGGGCTGTCACTTTTGATTGCCTAAAGGGTCAATCGAAGGGTACAGATATGGCTGGGAAAGGGTAGCGTTTGGAGGATCTTCTGGCAGGAAAAAAGCAGACCAATGGAATTGCGTGCCGCTGGGAAAGGGAAAGAAAGAGAATAAGGCAGAGGATTACGAAGGACGGAACTGTCAGTAGCGAACCACGTGATAATTGAGCGGCTTATCTCGATTAATTCGAAATAATTGCATCTCGTAATTAGTCCAATTACGGAGGATTGTGCTAGTCGACAGCGAGGAGGATTCACCTTGCCGAAAGATGAAGCCTCGGCTCCCCTCACCTCCCGTCGCACACGCATACCTCCACACACGCGAACCCCTTGATATTTCGTTCCTGCCTCCGTCGACGATTGTTCGACGTTGAGAAATTTGAAAAATACCGAGAGACAGTGAATTTTTGTATATAGTCGAAAACAATGCAGGTCTTGGCTTCTAGGTTGACTCTGAGGAATTGCAAATAGACATTTTAACTGCACAAGAATCAGAAAGACGTCTGGAAGACACGTGTTCGTAAAAACATATGAAACACAGTATCTTAGGGACATTCGAATGACGTCTTCAAGATGTCTTCGTGCTGCACGTACCTGCAGGGGGTTATTCACGCCAACTGCACCACCTGAAGTTAGCCTGCCCATTTGATTTCTATGGTAGAACCATCTTCAGGTGGCGGGTGTGTCGCGAATAAGCCTGCATATCCAGAGAAGTCAGGAAAGTACAGTAGATACAGCTAGCAGTACGGAAGAAGGCTTCGAGGTGGGGGAGAATGGGGAGAATTCTCGTAAAAGTCAAGTAAACGGTATCGCAATTCAAATAGTAGTTACAGTAAAACTCAGTTAAAAGCTACTAGACAGCCAGTCCGATAAAAGTTAATGTTAATGTTAGCCGAGCATTCGGAGTCCGCGGTGTGTTATAGCTGCGTACACACGTTTTTTCCTACGTTTCGCTAATGGAACAAAATGCTCGAGCAAGTTCAGAAACATTCACGCCTGCAGTTGCACTACTCGTACACATCCCACTTGTCTACCTGTGACCTACGAGTTCTATGACTTTCGAGATGCCCAGAGCTTTACTGAACGGGAGCAAGGAGAGCAAACAAAACAGAAGGAAGCAAGGAGCGCGCACGCTTCGCTTCGTTCCCTCGTCAAATTAGACGCTCAATTGACACCTACAGAGTCACACGCCGGGAGAGTCTAGAATTTATTTTTTGAAAAATTACAGCTCGTTTTTCAAATCATCCACCGTTTTAATACAGTTCATTCACCATTCGGTGCAGTCAACTGCGAATCCGAGAGTCGCGGAAGACTCAAGCGTTTCGACCAAGTTTTCGTATAATCACGCAGATAAGGGAAAGCAAGAGCAGCTGACGCAATTAGAAGCAATTACGTTCAGTGCACCGCTCGGGGCACTCAGGACGCTCAGGGCGCGCATGGCGGCCATTGCACGCATTGCGTCTGCTATGTGCATCCGATGTGCAGGTTAGGAAATCCAGAGCGGAACGTATGAATCTGATGGAATCAATGGCGAATTCGCAAGGAACAATCTGCGAGTCTGAAATATCAAGATTGCTACGCTGATTAATTCAGCGTTGAACCACCCCAGCTTCCATCCCTCTTTCTCTTCATCATCGCCAATCCAAATCTGAATCTGAATCTCAATTCGAAATCCACTGAACTCGAAGCGTCGACTCCCACCTTGGCCACATCCGTACCCAGAAGAGATTTCTCTGGAATTCAAATCCCAAAGTGAATGGAAGAAATGATACCATTCAGACTTGACGCTGAACGATAGCGATGAATATCGCAAGTGGAGATCGACACAGCCGCCCAATCGTCGAACCAATAGGAGTTTAATAATTCTCGCACGTAACCGAACTGCTACCGTATTCCTTCAAATTTTCATTTTCCTCGATCAGTTCCAGTTAGAAGCAAATCCGAGTTACAATTGCCCGCATCACGTTCATTCTAATTATCCCTTTATTACGCTGGATTTTTCCAGCAATGGATACTCAACAATTAACTGAGGACTGAGGGAAACGAAGACATTGCCATTTAAAACGAACCCATGCTAGTGGAAAATTTTCTTTGGTAACTTCAAAGCCTAACCACATCTAGGTGGGACCACTTTCATGATGGAATTTCTACTAGGGAATTTGTCCGACGGACATGAAATGCAGGAGCATTCGTGCTGGCTGCACACATACGCACGTGTCACTGGCCGAGTCCCCATAAACAAGCACAGTCTATTAATAATAATAGTAATAATAATAATAATAATAATGGAATGTCAATTGAAATTTGGTCGAACAGCAGGACACGCGGAAAGCAAGTAAACCGCAGGTTGCTTTTGATGTTTCATCCCATATAAGCAGCGGCCATCAATACAGAGGAGAGAGAGACTGAGAATCAGTAGTGAAGAAAGTGTAATAGAAGCAACAGAGCAGCGACAGAGGAGGAGAGAAAAATGTGGAGTATCCGAGTTTCCTGTATATTGTTCGAAGGAAGAAAAGCTATTGGACGGTCGGCCAGAACGAGCTTTATTTTTTGGAAAAAAAAAGCTTCGGCAGCTTCGCGCTTCGTTTCATTAACGGCCATTCGCTTCCTAAATATTTAACTTTCCAGCAGAATGATTTCGAACCCTCCCGTTCGGTTGCTGCCACCATTTTGCCGTTCTGATCTGTCGACGTCTCATCGTCCTTTGTACCAAAGTATCAATCGTACCAACTGCGGCAGTGCCTTCGCTTGAAAACTACTCAACTCGCACTGTCATTAAACTGCGAGCCAGCTGCGAAAATTGCTATCCTGAAGTTGGCAACGTATCAATATGAAACTGGCAATATGGCAATTGCAACATTCATGTGCAAGTTAATCGCAATCCTATATTTAGCCCAAAGAGGCAAAGCCCGGAAGAGGCTTATCTTCTGTCTGGTTTATGCTTCTTTTTAATGCAGGCTGCGCCGCAACCGCGGATATTCGTCCCTTTGACTTCTGCACTGCTGCTACTGTTTCTTCAGAAATCTTGCAGTTCGCTTTCAAATTTCAACCGCACAAATTCGCTCGGCATAATTATATTGAAGTTTGCTATTTCAAAACGGACAGATACCAAAATTTATATATTTCTACTGCAACCTGTCTACTTATAATTTCTCATATTTATTTCTTTAACGATAAGACCAAGTTACGTCATTTTACTCTATTGTCACAGTTACCCGCTACACACAGTTACACCGACACTATTGAATTCCTCTTTATTTCTGTTAACATCTACTGACTGCTCGAGAACAAGAATTCGCTATAATGAAGTTAGATGATCTTGCCAAATCTGATTAGTCCAATCGTCCTGTCTCTCGTGATGCGTGGGATCCTCGGTATCCTCACAGTTCCCAGCAACCCCATTTGACCCTTTTGCAACACTGCTCTCCCTATCTGACACGCCGAAAAAGTGGCACTCACTAAGAGAATCTTGTATACGGTTTCTTTCTCGACGTTTTTGACCCACGAGTCCCTTGAAGAAGAAAATCCTTCAAAGAATCCAGACAAAAAAAAAAGATCAGCGCTGCCGTTTCCCTGAGTTAAAGAAAGGCTCTTCGATGAGCCTATTAAGCTGTTCCCATTAGCCACGCGTTCTTAGCAGGCCACTCCAGTTGGAGAAGTGAGCCGTTTTCATTAGCAGGGAGCATGATAGAGGGCACGAGTGGATTAGACGAGGTTCATCCAATTGCCAGAAGGATACGTGGCGAGCAGGAGACAGCAAGACGAACGGTGTCCTGTCGAGATTTCTCGACTGCGAGACGATGAAGTTACGGAGGTGTGGAGTTTCAAGCCTGCGGAATGCCAACGAGTACAATGAAGTTAGGTCAAATTGTGCTGATTATAAAAATGCAACCCGTGCCTCTCGAGTGATCCAAGAGCTTCAAGTGCTTCTATGGCATTGTGTCGCCTGAGCCTACTGCGTCTCACTGCTGTCAATCGCATCGGAGCTGCAGGATCGCAGCGCGCCTAGCAACACAACGCATCCCACTCCCCCCTATAACAGAAGATAAAATCCTCCAGCATCCTCTGCAAACTCATATTTAGTTTATGCCCCAGAGTATTCATAACATTTTCACGAATTATTTCAGGCCGCTACTGCGCTCCAATAAAAATATGAATAATTTGTATAGCGAAACGCCACGCTTTGCATTCGCTGCACATCTCTCGCCGGCTTAAAGAATGAGAAAGTGAATGGAATAGAGAAAAGCCATGAAGAGAAGAATAAACAGAAAGATGGACTTTCCGAGAGCTATTCCATCTGTGTGTTTGGTGCTTTTTCCAGCATCAGCACAATGCCGTATCCCGCCCGCCATCATGGTTGCGAAACCGTGATGGCACCCGGAAAATAGATGCCATAGCAAAGAATACAATTCATATACACTTGGTTCTCCAAAATCTTGGTAAATACTTTTCTTAAGCGAGGGGCTAGAATAGAGAGAAACTTATAAGTTAGCCTGGTTGGCAGAGTGAAATAAGAATACATCCATCAGAATTCTTGCGTACTTTTGTCACTGCTGTGAAACTAAATATATCGGTTAGAGAAATAACGACGACGCCCTCCGACGCGACGTTTCAATCGTTTCGGAACGCACAATTGGCTGCACGTTCACGAAATGCACGTAGAAAGCCATGATGCACAGACTGGAAGAGAGGGCCGTGTTCGTTTGTGGATGGCGTCGCGACGCAGAGCGGCGTTTGAAAATAAAGCGAAAGGAATATACACTCACACATACACACACACGGCTCTTTGATAGCAAAGTTTCCGAAGACAACACACACAGTCGATATGCAAGAGAATTCTTTGAAATTCCTCACGCGCGTCACCGTCGCCTAGTGGAGCCGACTCCCGTTCGGAGTAACCTTATCGAGAAACCCCTCGACTACCCCCGACTACCCCCGACTACCCCCGACTACCCCCGACTACTTCCATCTATCCCTAGAGCCGTCACTATCCTGAATACAGAGAAGTTTTCTTTTCTTAAAGAAGTGCTGGTTTACCTCTGCCTCCGGCGACTGCACGATCAGCGACGTCCTCGGCGGCTTCTCCGGCGGCACCTTCTTCAGAGTTCCCGTTGTAAAGGTGGAACTAGGTGGCAGCACCGACGGTACCGACGCTACGTTTCCGACACTGACACTTTCGAGAATCTCACTCGGACACAACCGATACGGCAACGAGCTGCGAGACGCGTCGCCCCGGTCGAAATATGCCAAATTTGGCAACGGCATTTGAGACATGTTAGGAATCTGAATGGGATTAGGATCGGAGCTATCATGTTGCGGACGCGGCGAAAGCTTTTCCGCAGTCAGCTGGGACTGACTCTGAAGAGAAGATGGATGCGAGGTCACAGCGTGCAGACTCTGATGCATCTGATGCTGACTCTGATGTATCTTTTCCACAGGTTGATCTTGGTTATTTATTGCTGCGTGAGCATCTCTGTCCGCGCTACTCGCGTGATGCTGTGGAAATTCAGTCTGTTGTCTCTGACTCTGTCCGGCCTTTTCACTACTCTGTCCTGAATTCTGGAGAGCCTGCATTCGCACCTGAAGATCGCTCTGCTGATGCTGAAACTGCGCCACTTTATCCAAGATTTGGTTCTGATTCTGGAGACACTGCAACTTCGCCTGCAGGTCGCTTTGCTGCCTCTCGAATTGCGTCAACTTTTCTGAAATTATGTCGAGACTCTGTTGATTCTGCATCTGCATCTGTTGTTGCTGCTGCATCTGTATCTGCTGCACCTGCTGCACCTGCTGCACCTCGCCCTTCTCATTTTTTTCATCCTGTACTTCCAATTGCCCATGAATATTGTCAGCCTGACTCTTGCTGTGAGTCAGAAGACTCGATGACGCGTTCTGACTCTTCCGGTGGCTATGAATTATGTGATCGACCTGCTCGATCGGCTTATTGGGACTCTCGCCAAAGTCAGTGACGACAGTGAGAGCAATCTTGGTGTCGAGCTTAGCCTCGCTGAACGCTGCATACTGATGAGAGAGATTCGGACTGGCCCTCTGAGAGGAGACAGTTCCCACGGGACCAGGAGCCAAATTAGCCACGGACCCGGTGATAGGCTGGTCGTCGAAATCCTTCCTGGACAGTTCCATATGCTTCGTCAGATCCGCACTCACGTGACGTAGATGTCGCCGCTGTTCCATTATCGTACTCTGACTGATATTGGGCATAGGCTGAAACGCCGACTGCGACATTCTGACGTCCTTCCTCTCTTCCGGCTGATGAATTCTCGGATCTCTTCTCTCTTCGGAATGGTTTCTAGACCTAGGACTGGTCGAGAACACTTGACCCTGAAGCATGCCTCTCTCTAGTTCCTGCCTCTGTCTCTGCTCCGCCCAGATGGTCAGCTCCTGGCGGGTTTTCTCAAAAGCTTGATTGACGAACGAAGGACTCTTTTGGCCTGAGCGATCGGCCGACGTCTCTCGAATCGGCACAAAGGGCATCGGCGACCGTCGGATGTCTTCGAGTCTCTTTCCTTCCAAAGTCAAGGGAGACCTCCGGTGCTCCTCGAAGTAATCGGATCGTCTGTTTTCCTGCGAAATTGACCTCTGATTGGGACTGACATTCCCCCACTCAGCCTTCCGGTCCAGACTGATACTCTTCCTGTTCTCCTGTCTGTTTTCGAAAGTCATTGGAGAAACTCGCATCCCAGGATCGATTCTTCGCTGATCGTTCGAGAATATTCCAGGAGTCTCTAGTCTCTTGGTCTCCGCGTTCGACAACTTCCGAGCCGGCACCATCATCTCCTGACTATCCCCTGGAAACGTGAAGGTTATAGTGTCGTTTCTACGTTGGAAACTGGATGTCACGTCGACCGATACTGATTTTCTGTGTTCCGATCTGGATACATAAAGCCCGCAATCAGACGCCATCGTGTCGGTCAATTTCTCTCGCGTAATAGGATCGCCATTGGAGTCAACGTAAAGTCCGTCCTGTCGTGTTCGTGGATTTTGATTAATTGGCGCGAGATATCGGCGCTCCGTACCTTCGGGAGCCACCTGTCCAGCGATGGTCATTGCTCCCTCGCTGCGATGCATTCCAGCAGCACTCGGGAGGACGCTTGGCTTCTGAATCGAAGAGACGTCCATACTGCTGGATTTTCTTTGACCTTGTTCGTGGGTGATTTTTGAATTTCCCCTGGGGGGGACCATAGGCTTTGGCCCGCGATTGGGTCGTTCCGCGTTAGGCAGAGTCATTCCCTGCGTCACGTTTTGAGCAATGGGCTGAATAATTGGCTGATTCTGATACTGACTTAAATCCTGCGAGAATCGCTGGGGATTGGGCGACTGCTGGCCAAATTGCTGAGGATAGATCCCAGCGTGAGGATTATAGGACACTGGGTTAATCACAGCCTGCGAATACTGGCTGTACGGGTACTGAGGCTGAGTGGTAAACTGGGCATATCCTTGCTGAGGAACCATAACTCCCGAGTAATAAGGAGGCTGGGGACTGGCTGATTGGGAGGGCTGAGGTTGGACAGTCACGTACTGGCTCTGCCCACTGAAGACAGGATTCGAACTGGGTTGACTGTAGAGTCCCTGCTGTTCCCTGTAAGTAACATCTCTGCTCACGTAACCGGCTCTCTCGTTAAACTGGCCTTGTGGATACATCTGCGATCTGACCTCGAACTGCGACCGAATCTGATTGTACTGGGTCTGCTCGCCGGGGTAATCCGAAGCAAATTGAGGTTGAGCCTGTACGGGTACGGTTTGAGTACTCGTCTGGGATACATATTGAACCCTGTCAACGGGCAGAGGTGCCAACTGTCCTGGAACAGGATGTCTCTCCTCGGGCTGACCACCTGACTGCCTCCTCCCCTGATTCACCGAATACTGTCCAGCTTGGAAAGCCTGCGCTCCGTCGGCATTGTACTGCTGTCCCTCGAATCCTATTGGAAGCTGCGACATCTGCGCCATTTGTCCAATTTGTCCGGATTGCCCAACGACCTGGACCCTCTCCTGAGCGCGCTCCTGCGCGTATCGCTCGTACTCCATAGTTCGATTTTCAAATCCGTTCGAGAGATCGGGAGCATTCGATCCCTTTTGACTGAAGTCAGCATGACCTTCGGACTCCGCCTGGCCGTTCTTGACGCTCGTCTGATTCTGAGCCTGATTGCTCTCGCCCTGACCGTTCTGAGGATGAACGGGTTGAACAGCAGCTCCGCCTGATCCGGATTGCGACATGGTGGCCCCCACCGACGGTCTTCCGCCGATGTAGCCGAGAATTCGCCCCAGACCGCACACCGTGGCAACTTACCTGGGACCCAGGGGAAATTTACTTGCGTGCATCACACACACTCTGAGCTTCCCGGAAGTGTTCGTTCAATGCCCAAAATATGCGACGCATGTAATCCAAGGCATCGAATGCTGTCTAGTTTCTCTGTATGATCCCCAACTGAGCTCGCTTGCGAGATGGATCCTTCGATATCTGCGTACGAATCCTTCTTTAAATTCTTCTTTCGACAGCTCGAGCTAACTTTCGAAAGAACTGCAACGTTTTGAAAAGCGTCTGTGGTTTCCGTGCAAAATGAGCGCCCAGACTAAAGACTGAACTGTTCGTATTTCGTAATTCTTCGTGATGACCGTTAGACGCTAAATTAATTCCTAGTGCTTAGTAGTTTTAGTGAAATTCGTTGGATATCTCCTTGTTGCACCTTACAATTAGATTCGTAACTTTTCATTTTTAACTTATTGGGCAGTCGTTTGATTCACCTTATAAGACGTGATGATTATATTGACTAAAAGTTGAGGCTAGTCGTAAAATGTGCTCCAAAAATCTTGTAGAACTCGCGTCCTTTTTTTTTTTGGCTGGACGTGGCGAGAAGAAAAGGCCGTAACGAGCCGTGTAAATAATTGAATTCCCTTTAATTTTCAATATTGAAGCGCCCGAGTTTACGAGCGGGATAAGATGGAGGCTTTTCACTTATCACTTAAATTTACTATAAATATTTCAAAATAGCACACGCTGCCCGATCACTAATTTGACATTAATTCACCTTTGATTTCATTGCACTGATTACTGAGCACTAATTATTGAGCACCTCTTATTATGCAGTTAACCGTTTAGTGTTGTTCATTTTCTTAATCTTTTCATCCTTTTCTTCCTCTGACGTTCTTGGTTTCCGTGTATATTTCTTATCTCGTGAGACAAATTCTCACCCGCAATAAGCCGCTCGGTAGAAGTGCGAGTTTCATTTCGATTTCAGTCTTTCGAAGCGTCGCTCGTCATTCTCGTTGGCCTTCATTTGTATCCTCGAAAATTCGATAACCCCTTCTCTTTTCCCGGAAGCCCGAGAAGCAGTTCGTAGCCAATGATTTCGATTAACGCGTTACGAGCGCACCCGAGTGGATTTATCAGCTGCAAAGCAAACGTTTCCCTCGACACGCTGCACAATAATTCCACACTTCACGAGTTACACCGCAACTGCGGGGCAATTCGATCACCTGCACCAGAAGAATCGAATTCCAGATGACCGCAGAGCCCCGTAGCCCGTGACTTTAAAGCCGCAACGCACGAGAAATGCAAAGAAGATGAACGAATGAGAGCGATTCGCATCAGTCCCCTCTGTTATCGCTTTTCAAAAAAGAAAGAAAGAAAATCCCATACAGATACCTATAGGTATATACGACTGTCGATCACTGTGCAGGCAAGCGAGAAGAATCGTCGGAACGATCGAGAGCGACTGTTGAGCTAAATGCAAAGTGCAACTAATTAAATTGACGTAATCGGCATGAGACGATATCGGCTGGATGCCGATAAAAGAGGAAATATCAGTAGCTGCAATTCGAACGAGTGGAAATACGTCTATCGCAGAAGTTTCATCCCTACTGGCCGATCATTATCTTCCTGATTTGCAAAAGTACATTTTCCGTCTGAAGCATTTTGGTCGCACACAGAAGCAGCTGTATTATATGGCTTAGATCCGATAGATTGTGCGGCTCCTCCGGAGGTTACTTGGTCCTTCGGCATATCGAATGATTTTGGGAAAAGTCGGACGCCGATTCTCGGAATGGGATCATTCGAGAGAAATGGTCGGCCTGATTGCGGATTCGCTTCGGCTCTGGCTACTACAGAGCTTCTTCTCCTTTCGAAAGCAAGCCGCGTCTAGCTGATACGGATCTCCAATCTATTCCGGCAGTCTCGTTGCATCGAGGGGCTCTTCAGTACGATTACGAGCTGCACTACGACTACAACCATTGCTACGAGCAGGACAATGGCCACGAATCGGGCGGGTTTCCGTCCGAGGTTCCTAGTTATATTGGTTAGTTCCGCTTCTAGCTGATCCACTCGAGTTTTTCTTCGCCAGATGCGAGCCAAGTAGAAAATCATAAAAGAAAACGAAGGAGGGAGAAAATGGAGGTTTCCGGACGGAACAAATTTTTCGAGATAATAATTTGAACAAAGGAGGAGGTGGAATTGCTTCGAAGGAGAAAACCGAATATAGGAAAACAATGGACTAAGTGAAATTTCATCTTTGGCGCGAGGGAACATCGAATCGAACTTTTCCGGAAGTCGGGAAAATTGTACCACGAAGATCACATTGCTAACGGAATTCTGATCATGCGTCGGTACCTGAAAGAGGCTTCACTCGCACGCGCCCAAGGAAGGAAGACCAGGTTCCTGAATTCGGAAATATTCACTGAATCTACCATACTTTCCCCACTGTTTCTCACGTTCGCTATTATCAGGTGACATCGAAAAAGTAGTTCCGGTCAGCGAGATAGTAGCAATCTTTAAGGATGAGATAGACTATGGAGTTGGCCGTCGATTTGTTATCAGGCGAGCGGCAAGATTTAAAATCCAATTAAAGTTTCCAGAGCGGACGGGTAAGAACGGAGCGGAATCGACCGACCGATTTATGGAAAGATTCGCGAAGATAGTTTATCCAGTGCAAAAGTATCCGGAACCTCCTATAAAGTTCAGCATAACGATTTTCCAGATGAAATGCTTACTTTTGAAATTGCCTTTCCACATGCTGCTCTAAAACTTCGCGGCGCATCGGGTGCATTCGCAGCATCTCACCGCGGTGCACCGCGAGAGCCCTGGATCATCTCGCGACGCCTTGTGACCAACTGCAAATCGTGTAAGTCACGCTTAGGATGCGGAAAGAGCTCTAGGCAGAGAGGTCAGCCACGAAATTATGAAATTTCGATAATCTCTACCTGGGATTGAAATTCAGCGAGGGTTTTCCTATCGTTCGAAAAAAGGATTATTAGATCAAGAAATACGATTGAATTCCGTAATCAAAATGATAGTCCTCGGAAGTCACGAATTCCACGGGCTGGCCGGAACTGGCGATAGCGCGCAAGAATTGGCTTTAACTGAATTTTACCAATTTCCGTTTCGGTCATTGACAGCCGACACCCTTTCTCTCACATTGAATTAGTTTCGCGAAGGCCGATCTGACCGGGAGATCGATTAGAATCGATTAGGATCGATTGTGGCTACTGGATGGGTTATCGATGGCCTCATTAATTAGTTTCTGAACTCAGCATTTAAAGATCTATACATTCCCGGCCTCGGTATTCGAGACCAAAGCCAACGGGTTCCCTTATAGGACACCGAACTAATGACTACAACCTGTTTCTCTATTTCTCCATTTCCCTGGTTCCTCGCGTTCTCGTATTTCAGCTGGCAACATGGCGGCTGATGCGGCGACGTCGAGCCGAATCTGGGACGAAATAAAAATTCCGAGCTTCAGACAGGGACTTGGTTCGCAGATTACGGCAGACTGCAATGCGCAGCAACTATATTTGTCTACTATTTCATTCATTCTTTCTTATACGTCATCTTCCATCATTTGTCCCATCGACAATTTCCCTCATTAGCTGGAATTTAAACTATTTCTTTGACGTCAGCAGTACTTGGAAAAAATTCCAAGAAAAGATATTTTTATTATGGACGTTGTTGCTTGGGAATGTAGAAATCTAAGAAAATGTACAAATTAATAGCATTTCTTTGAAAACCAATACGAAGAAGAATCTGAACGGGAAATGGGTTGTAGGACAAGACGCGCGAATAGAAATTTCAAAAAGGCAAGGAAGATGATGTTGCTGCTGCCGCTGCCGTCGGGAAGATGCACGAGGCAGAGGAAGAAGAAGTGGCAGAAGTCCTGATGAAACGTGGAACGTGAAAAGCACAAATGTTTGTATAAGCTGATTCGGTTGTGTCGTTTAAATGAGTAAAAAGAGGCCCTCGGCTGACGTAGCAAGAAACGGGGGAGCGTAATTCCCTGGGACTCTACTTCACCTTACAGCCTCCTCCTACCTCCGCCATTATGCGCCCCCAAGTACACACTACATAGTCACATGCCTACACAAAGATAGCTACACGAGAACCCGCGTCTTCCCTGTGCCAGAGATGGAAGAGACGCGATGAGAGCAGAAAAACTAGACAAGAGCAGAAGAACAATTAAAAAAAAAAAAAGCTAATTATCGAACCAATAGCTCCATTCTTTTGTTCCGTAGCGAATCGACTTTCCTCCAGACCCAAAGAATCTTCCGACGCTAATAGGGAAAAAGGACTCACGAGTCATGCTCCTTGTAAGGAAGCTGAGAAAAAAGGAGCAAAGACGTAAAATGACGCTCTTTGGAGATACACGAGAGTGACGAGCGAGAAGGGAGGAAGCAGACGAAAAACGAATGCAGCATAGGAAGCCACAGGATATTGGGAAACCCCTTTCAATCGCGGACCTTAATAATTTCGCTAGAGCCCGACTGGCTGACTCTAGATACAGGGAACATTCGTTTCCAACCCGCCTGAAGTCGACCAACGAGCCTCGAGTACGTGATTCGAATCGCTAAGACGCAGCAAGTGAGACTCACTAGTATCGAATAAAATCCGAGCACTTCTCGCAGCATGTGGACGGTCCCGCCATGATGAAACCTTCCAACCCAGGAGCCTCTGAAAATTCCCAACCGTCTCGCAGATTGATCTCACGAGAATTTTGTATTTGCGCCTACGTCTGCTGCTGCTTTATGCGAAGAACGAGTCACATGGAGATCCGTTCCACTAACCCATCTGGTCTGCTATGTGCGCTTCTACACCGCTACTCGTACATTCTTCATACTGCACGGCCATAGTGCGTGATGCCTGGGATGGCCGTCGCGACGCCAAACGTCACCGAGGCTCATTGTGCTCGGCAACAATCGCTCGGCGAACTAGCTTCGCCAAGAGCATGGGGAGTCGTTTGTTCTCGAGGAGTTCTTTCATAGCGACGAACGACCTATTAGTCTACGTTCGCCCTCGGCATCGAGAGTCAATCCCAGTCCCGAGGGAAAATTCTGCCTGGCTGGCCTGGTCGACTTGGCTGCCTCTTCGCGTTCCTCAGTGCCTTGGCAACGAGAAGAGAGAGAGAGAGAGACGAAGCAAAGGAATTAAATGGGAAGTCAAGAAACAGCAGATCCAATGAAACGATCCGAATGTTCTGGAATGATTCCGAATATTTGAGAGAAAATAGCAAAGACCGGCAGGGAAGGCGAATGTCTCCGAGATGCCGCTGAGGAAGCTGGGCTCGAGGGCGCCTCTTTGGCAATAAGTTAACCCGGAGACAAGGAGGCAGACACCGCGCGAGCCCCGTGATTCTCCATGAATAAGAATCATGGGGGGTTGTTATGAAAGCACGTGGACGTGGAAGACAAACGGCTGATGGAAGAGCCGAAGTAAAAGCAAGGAAGAAGTGCTGCACGAGAAGAGTTCGAACGGCGGCGCGAGTGTAGCCAGTGGCAGTGGCAGTGGCGCTCGTAGGGATGCTCGAGGGCGACATCTGGCACAAGTCGACGCACTAGGAGGAGAAAGTTAAAAGCTCGCCCAGATCATGGAAGCGACGGGGACGGAACGACTAGAGAAACTATTTTCTCGAGAGTCACGAAGCAGAGTGACACACGCAACGAAGAGCCACTCGGAGAGTGAACACCCCTCCCTGCCCTCAGCTCCACACCCTCGACTCATCCTCCACTTTCAGCACCGCCACAGCCTCCTCGGTCCATGGAACCTGGTCCTGCCACAGCTCCACCCGCACCGTCAAAATGACATCAGGAATTCTCGCGGTCAACGATAAGAAATGTCGGGTCGAATGCGATACTAAGGGAGTCAAGGGAAATGAAATAACAAGAGTAAATAAGGTTGAAAGTAGGCTGAATGAGACTCGACTTCCAGAGCCATAAGTAGCTAAACTCGCAGCGATCCATGGATGTTAAACACAAACAGTAATTCCAACCAAATGATAATTAGTCGGGCACATAACAGCAATATGGGTAGGTAAGGCACGTCGCGTCCTCTACTCCTCTCCACCTCCTTTGCTTCCAGTTCTTCGAAAAGCTCATTTACCTTCTTCTGGGTTCACGGTGGCACGCGGTTCAGTAGCGCGTAAACTCCCACAATTTCCCAAAGTGCTCCACAAATGCCTTAAGGCTAATTTGAACGTTCACATGGAACGACGACTGTGTTTTCCATCACGCGGAAAGATACTGAATTACAGGAAAATACATTCCAAATCGAAATGCATATTTCGGACAAGTCGCGAGCTTCACGTCTTGACATTAGTTCACGGGGAGCCCAGCGGCAGCACTTTGAACTTCCTACGGAAAAGCGACGACTCCGCGATCAAATTTTTGTTAGAATTTTAAAAGCAAGAGAAGGAAAGAGAGGGAGAAAATGTGAAAATAATAAAATGGCTGACTGAAAGGGCTCTGGAGGATTTATTTCGAAATCGCTACATATCGCTCGCAGGAATGAAACTGACGTTTACGTGGCGGCATCACGTGGCATCTGTCGCCTCTGCTCCAGCGTCCTCTAAAGCGTAGCACGTGACACGCAACGAGATTACGAATATGCAACTGAGACAAAACAGGTTCCTATAATATGGCCAATTTCAGCCCATATGACAGTGAGACATAAACGTTTGACAAAAAGACAAACAGCCAGCAGGCAATCGTCAAGTCATCCAAACATGCGAAGCGTCTCTTTCTATCAGAATATTCATGGAATTCGACATTTTCATTGCGATTCAATTCCATCCATCTTCCAAAGGTCTATCCCTAAAAATAACGTGAAGATGAGGATTAAGATATTTCGTGTGTTACGAGGCAAGGAAACATTTTAAGCGAAAGTAAAAAAAAAATGCATTTTTCGAATAGAACGGAATTTCAATCAACGCCCTGCCAATATTCCGCGTTCCTCGTTCCTTACAGTTATTCACGCGACGTCTCGCTTAGGCATGCTGGCAACTGGAAACGACGTTTCACGATGCCTGAAATCGGCAAATCGGGCATTCCTTCACGCACACACTCTGGCAAGTCTTGTGCCGGTGTTACGCAAGACGTTCTTCTTAGGAATTCTAACCCCGCCCATACATCTATGCTGTTTCGATAATTTCGTGGAAAACCGCGACGACAGACTTTATGTGATGGCAAATCCGGAGCCAAAGTTAACCGAGAGTTCCGCGCTAATTTCGTGCAACAGCGTCGCTGGCGTCGCTGCAAGATAACTCGGTCTAACGTACAAGCCAAAGTATCCTAATATCCTAGTATCCTGCTAGATACAAGTTTAATCCAGGTTCGGTATACGAGCAGAGAACATTGCAGACACTGCAGATACTTGCTTCAACCTTCCTGCCCGCGTAAATGAACGGTTTGCAATTTTCACTATCAGATAATGGAATTGAAACACGAATACTCCAACTTCAAGCACATCTGATACGCTTGTGGAAGGTTCATTCGTATAAAATTGGCCTACACAGCCGGCAGTACAGGCACGCAGGAATCGATAAAGATTCGAAGAGCCAAATATATGTGAATCCGAATTAACGAATAATTTCATACGGGACCCTGCGTGTCTAAACTGTTTTGTCCGTAAGACATTCTCGGCGTTTTATTTCCTCGAGCGAATAAATACACTTCTACGCATACATTCCACTGTTCAGAGTCCTAAGAGAAATTCTGTAACTTCTTCGAGAATCTTGGAAAAATCGCTAAAATGAGAGTACAGGAGTGCTTGTGAAATAGGAGGACCAACCCCTGTGCCCCAAGGAATTTCCAACGAACGTGTCGACCAGTCCATTGCGGCCGAGCAGTTCCGGCACTCCGTTTCCGGTCGGCACCCGAATGAGTCTCAAGCACCTCAGCTGCTTGGTATTCCAGTAGGAATACCAGCATTCTCAATGTATTCAGTGCAGCGACTGGCGTCCAGTTTCTACGTTCGGACGTGCCCTGTGACAGAGCGCAACCCTCGCCCATGACAAAGTTCACCAAATCGACTTCACCCTTTCATCCCTCGGTCCGCACATCCACGAACACATCAACGCGTCTAATCGCAATCGCCACCGGAAGTGGACGTCCTCCATCCTTTACTTTTGACTTTCCACGTTGACAATAAAAAGCGATATGTACCTGCGCTCCTCTCTGACCATGAAAAATTCTCACGGTGCAAATAGCAATAGCGATTACGAATACAACACGGGAAGGCACGCGATAAATGAGGTTTGAATCGAACCAGAGACAGAGTGAAGAGTTGGGGCGGATGTTGAGAAACAAAGTGGAGCAAGGAAGACGTGGATCAATTTGCACAAGAAGCACGCTGCTCGTAAAACGGATGCATCGGTGCATAAACGGACGAGCGCTTGAGATCTTTATAGGGGTTGAAAGGTGATGCGCGAGCAAGCATAGACTCTCTACGGAACAGAGGGATGAACGATAAGGAGCAGCAAAATAGAGAGAAAAAGAGAGCCAGAGGTAGAGACTAAGAAAGCCTACAGAGTGGCCGCTGAAAAAGCTGCCTGTACTAAAAGGAGTCCCGCAGGAAGTAAGAGATCGCCATGTCTTCCTAAGGGTAGGAGGCTCTAAGCGCATTTCGTGGCTGGGATGTTGGGAATCGATCGGCCAGGTGGACAGGACGAGGTACAACCTCACGTAAACCAGGAGCCAAGGCGATGGATATCACGAGGGGTTGTATCGTGTGGACTTCCACGCATTCCACCCCTCCCCCCACCCGCCAAACCCCTGCTACGTCCACCACCCTATCCCCGTCCACTCGTTCTATCGCGATAGGAAGTGCATGACACTGATAAAATACATCACCGCTCACTGCACTACAAATAGAAATATATGTACACACGCGTCCCTCTAAAACTGCCCACTTGACGTTAACTCGCGTGTATTCGCAATTCCGCACTGGCCGGGATTCCCATCGCTGGAATTGCTATACCCCCCACAGCCTTTACGTGTACCTGCTGTGCCTCGTTGCGATGGTTTTTTGACAAAAAGGCTAGACATGATAACATGCTGTGTTGTCCACGGAGTCTATTATCCACCTGCACATAATAAGATCTTAGCTCAAAGACAAGAAACTAATGAGAAATATTATTTAACATTGGTAAAAACTGAATGGAGAAGCAGCCGGCGAATTGCGGGATTCTGCATTGCCACTGGAATCGCTAAAGTCCCGTGTTTTCGCTATGACCTGGATGTCTCCATTTTGGATAATAAACCAACCAAGAAAAATCGATATCCGTACGATACTCAACCTGTCCTATCCTACTGCCTGGCCCCCATAGACGTTAAGATGATGGTCCATAAATACAGCAAAAAACATGAACTGAACGTGTCGTAAATTTAAAAGACAAATACACTGTGACGTGATTAAAGAACTCAGAGGAGGAAACGATGTTTTCGTATTGTCATTTCATCTCAAGGAAAAAAATTACTCAGGATCTTCGTCTCCTCTTACAAGGATGCTGTTCCTGGGGCCATGCACTTTTCGGGTCTAGGTTCACAGACTTTTTCCGAGAGTCACCCGACAGAGACTGCGTTGTCCGCAATTAGGATCACTCAAGTGTACCACAGGACGACAGAGAGAAAAGAAGTTCGCCCCTGGCGGATTTCTCCGACTGCTACTTTGGTCCTGTAGATAGTTGACAGGATGATGCACCATGAACATTGCAGGCGAATGAACAAAGCGAGACCAGATTGCAAAGGGGAACGAGTGGGAGGGGTGGGTGGGGGGGGGGGAGCGACGCTTCGGTGAAGAAAGAAGTCAAGAGGCGCAGGTACTCGTGAGTGCACGCATGGGCACGCATGGGCACGCATCCTGCGTATCTCCGGCAACCACCTGTAATGGCGCCAGTCGGATTGGTAGAGCGAAGGGCCGCGGGCAGCGCACGCTGGGACGTGTGCGAGTGACGTTCGCGATCTATCGAGCACCCTCAGCACCCTCAGCACCCTCAGCACCCTCGAGAGGAGGCCGCAGGCTGCATCACGCCTAACCCCAATTACAGCTAATCAATTTCCGCGGCTACATCTTCGCGGATTAATCGGTTTCTCCTCTGGCTCCGCCCCCGCCGATCGCTCTTCGGAATTCGGGTGTCAGTTGCCCGTCGGAAGGGAAGCGACAATGCTTCGTCAAGCTCATCGTCACTTTAGAGAAATAAAAGTCTATTTTAAAAGGCATTCCAATAATTTCGGAAAAAAGTTTTCGTCTCAAAAGCTGAGAGGAGACCCGTCAACTTCTCATCTGCCTCGTGTACGTGGACCCCTCGTCGCCCTGAGCCGAAAGCTCGAAGCCTCTGGAAATGCCGAAATGAAAGCACGACACGAAAGGCGTTTGTGAGCTAGAACATTGGACAGATGGGCAAGACGGAGAACAAAGAGGAAGCAGCAGCAAGTGCAAGCACTGTAGGAACTGAAGCTCGAGTAGAGACGGAAGAGTCCGAGATACTCGGGAAATGATCATTGCGAAAAGAGGCAGATTAGATGGAACGTCAAGATGACGATAAACACGCAGGACTTTCCGAAATCTTCAGAGCAACTCAGGAGGAATAATTCGGAGACAAAGAGACCCGAAGGTCGCCATGCCTACGCGGATTCCTGAAAACTGGGCTTTCCAGGAATATTCCGAGACTCGCACGTATTCAACCGCGCCTACTACGCGTTTTAATTAATCGATTTTCCTTCCAGAGTCTGATTCACGTGCCCTCTACTATTCACTCTCCGTTCTATTTCATGTTCATTTCTCAGCCCATCACCCTCCGCGCACCTACTACACTATTCCCGAGTAAATTCAAATACTAATGCGAGAAACAACCACGAGAATCAAAAGCTCTGTGAACTTTTGGGCCCTCGGAATGGCTAAATCTTTACTTCGTACTAGGCGACACTCGCTGTTTCGTACTTTTATTCCTTTTTCTTTTATACCGACAATTCACTGTACTACTTATTGCCGTGTTTGTCGTTGTACATATTTCCAAAGCTGTTGCGTCTTCCCATTGGCCTTATAGACTCCTCGTCTCAGCAAACAATCGCGTATCGATTCGAGAGGCTTTTGGCCATCGCAAGAGACTGTCGGGAGTAATAATAGAAAGGTTGGGAGAGACAGAGAAGCCTGACAAGACTGAGAGAGAACAGTGAGAGTGGCGTATGAACCTCGTAAGGTAGGAAAGTAGACGCAGAGGGGTGGCGGGGAGGCACGAGAAGCGGCATGAGTTTATTTGTTGTCGTCGAATGTTTTTCGATCGACCGTCCGTTAACCAGCTTTATTACCTGCGAATCCCACTAACCGCTCGACGCACCGTCACACCTTTACGCGCTCCATTTATTGCCTTTCAGCATGACAGTTAACCACCCCCCTTACTCTTCGCCTCTCCCCTTCGCTCTTTCCCCGTTATGACAATTATTTATTCAACAACTTATTCATTTGTACCGCGAATGAACACGACGATCTTGGATTTCCTTGACATTTTTCCTGACGGAGATCGGCCTATCGGTTGACAGTTTGACCGCCATCCTGCTGCCTCTCCTCCCCTCCGCCCTTCCAGCCGTTCCCACGTACTTTCCACTTCTTACACCGGTTCTTTATAGTCTACAAGTTTTAACATTAATATCTACTTAATGGTCTGCCGTTCATCAATCAGCCTTTTCTCCACGCGGTACTCAACCCAGATGAGCTCAGAATTGCTCTTTGAAACCCAAACCTAAATATCCAAACGCAGAGGATCTCTGCAGAACCTAGACGCCAGACCCTCTCCCAGACTAGTAAACTTTTTCCTCCGAACCTCTTTTTTTCCTCTCTTTCACCCTAGTTTCCGAAAGCCGTTCGGTAAACACGAGAAATCTTGGACGGAGCGCACCGATAATTACCCGCACTTTTTACCGACCCGATTTTACAAAAGGACCCTCCTTCGGGTATTGGACGCACACGAGGATGACGGACTGGATGGAGCGCGTCACCTTTACGGCTCTTCGACGACAACACGTACGCAAGCGACGCGCACTTATACACTGACAGTTGCACACTCGATATACCGTAATCCTGTGGATCGCTTCAAGGGAGCTTAAACGCAGATCACTGCCGGCGCTTTAACACTAAGCTCAACCTTTACTGGTCCACCCGAGTGTCCCAGCATCCGGACATTGCGGCAATCTACTTTTCTCGCTAAACAACGAGACACCGGGTCGTCGATCAGCTGGAGCCTCGAAATTGACAGGCAGCTTCCCTCCATGGAGTGGGAGCTACCCTGGAAGATATTTTTGGTCGGCGTCCTTGATCTTTGGGCTTCTCTTGCGAATGCGAACATTCAGCAAACGCCCATTTGGAGTTAAAGGCTCGTAAGTTCAGACCGAGAGGATCATCTCTACTTGGACAACTACCGACCCTTCTGAATGAGAATAATTAAGCCCTGGCCCGCAAGCTCACACCGTCAGGGCCAGCATGGTCCTAGTTGTCAAATCTTCTGCGTTGCTCCTCGGGATCTGTGTTTACGTACGAAATACCAAATAAAACTGTTCCCTCGGTGCCTCGACGCAAGAGACGCAGCAGTATCCTACGAGCGAAGGTTGCTTGGCGAAAAGAGGGTGCGGATGTTAGACGGCGATCAGAGCCACGTGTGCACGGCACTGTGCTGCTGCGTGTCTCTCACTCACTCTCTCTTTCACTCACTCCTCTCCGTCTCTTTCTTCTCTCCTTCCGCACTCCCCCCACGGCTATCTGACAGTCGCTTCCTCTTTCCTAGCACATTCGACTGGCCAACGTGAGGTAGAAGCGTTCGCCTCCTTCCGAAGGGAAGAAATGGCGCCGTTCTTGCGATTTTAATGGCCAGCCAGGCGAAAATGCCCACACGGTATCTCGGGGAGAGGATGACACACGCGACGGAGAGAGTGGCTCCCGAGGAAGAGCACGGCGAAGAAATTTCGAGGGTATCTTACGGGGCTGGAACGACGCCCTGTCGTCGCGGCGCGGGGTGAACGCACGACTTGGCCGATCCACCCTCTGCCACCTAGGCAGTCCAGTGGTTCTCCGACGATAGCTTCCCTGCTAGGGACCTTCGCGCACGCCTGCTCTCGAGCGGTGGCCTCTGCGGAGCATGGCGGGGCGGTGGACGCACCCCGTGGCTCTTCGGTGTTTACGGGGAGTCGCGACGCCCGCGACGACTGCGACTCCCCAGCTTGAACGGCAACTACGCGAACCTTCCTGCCGATCGAATCTCCGATTGGGTGAGAGTGGGGACTGGGGACTCGGGACATGGCGAGGGGAGAACGAAACGACGAGCGAAGGGGAAGTCCTAGCCCCACAGCGTCGGAGGGAAAGGGCACGCGCACCATCTATCCAATTCATCTGCTGTATTATCTGTACCGCATCTTCACTATCTGCAACCTTTCAGTAATCTATGTCATCGAGTTGATCTACGGCATCTGGACACTTTGAACTCTGAAGCTCCGTTAAACTTCCGCTAGTCTTAATCCTAGCTTTGTCATACCTATTTTTTCACCTTTAGACCGGTACATGGTCTGCCAGACCGCGGATTTCGTTGCTCTAGAACTTTTGAATAAATCCCGATTTTTAAGCTCAATTATAATGAAATCAAAACGCAGTCCGATAGCAAAAATATAATTTCTTCAAAAGTTATAACATTTACAAAAAAACGTGTCGCGAAGAACGGGTGAAAATTCTGTGTTTCGTCCTGTTCACTGGATCAGACATGACAAGCTAAGGTTAAATCGCCGTCTCTATCTTTTCCAACTGATCCTTGCTCCCCTACCTGTCCCGTATATTCCTCTCGCCATCGCCTCGTTATCACCTGGAAACTCTGTACTCTGATTCAGAAGAGCTAAAGCTTCATAGAGAATCGCTATATAAAGAATCGTTGCTTATCGGAGCGCCAAAATGTCCATTCACATGAACGCCGCCTTGAACTCGGCGTGTTCAGAAGCCTTGAAACATCGAAAGAGGAAGAATGGCTGAGGGTACGAGGACTTCCGAGAGCAATGGCAGAGTATCGACTTGCCCTCGACCCTCTTGCGATCTCAACACAGCACGTTAGTTACGTTATAGCTACGTTGACTGGGTCGCATTTCCTCAGACTCGTTGTGCTGGCAACTTGTCGGACACTTTAGGACATTCTAGGGAGTCTCGGAACGGGTTATGAGCAATCCAGGCTCCAAAGAACACGCCCTTCGAGGAACCTCCCCCCCCCCCCCCCCACCGTACCACCAACCTACTCGGGAAAGAAAATAAACTTTCACTGCGAAACTAACGAAAAACTCCGAAACTCGCTTCCTAGATTACGAAGCAAAGGGACCTTTAACGTTTTTGGTCCAGCGCTCGATCTTCATCAAGTACACCGATAGGGTCGGTCCTTTCGAGGAGGCCGAATCGGCGGAGAATCCTCAAGTGCCGAGTGGCTCCAGTGCAAATGAAGCTTGAGCGATAGAAGTTGAGAGATGGAAGATTGAAGAGGGAGGAAGACGAAGGGCCAAAAGCACTGGGAGAAACTGGGCGGCAAAAAGTTTCAGCTCGAACAGACTGAGTGGCAAAATTTCGGAGTTCGAGAGTTCGAAAGGAGAAACTCGGAGAAGAGGGGATGGAGAGAAGGAAAGAGGGGGAGAGGGGGACAGAGATCTTCCCGTAAACTTCATGAAAAAAAAGGAACTATGCAAACTATGTTACTCTCCCAGGCTGTGTCGATGGACGCGGGTGGCAGCATCGAGCGAGACGTTGGCGGCGTCAGGGACGTCGACTGCAGCATCGCAGCTACTTCGCGGCTCTTCAGTCGCCTATCAACATAAACAAGAACGCGACCCTCGCTCCGAACGCGCCATTATCCAACTTGCCTCGTTCTCTTGTCTCGAGTAACTAGCGACTCGTGGGCTTGTCTAGCCGCGGTAGAAATCAGCGCTGATCACGGGTGGATGCAGGCAGCGCCAGAGCGAAAAATCGTTCGACCTGGCGGAGTGGCGGGGATCGCGGGGAAAGCTGGTAAAAAAGAGGGACGCAATTTGCAGGCCATCACTGGCTCGGACGAGGCTACTGAAAGATTCAAGGCAGCTCAAGATTAGGCACGTATAGTAATACCGTTAATAGATAATGTAGAGCGGAGTTCCGGTTCGTAAGCGGTTTACCTTTGTAACTCCCCATTCGATATTCACGCATTTATAGACGTACACACGCAGGTTGACTAGGCCACAGTTTGGCTCAATCCGAATCGACGAATAATCAGCCTGCCGATCAGCTTTCCTTGCCAGTTGATTTCCTCGCTACACGCGTCGATACGATCGAAGTTTGCTGATTATACTGGAGCGATTGCAGATTTAAGTAGGCAGGAATCTCCATGCCAGATGTGTCATGAATGAGCTAAACCGGCAGTACGTGTTGAGTCTTCCGAACGAAAGATTTGAGGATTTCCTTGGCGAAGACACAGAGCGTGGCAGCAGCGGAGGGGATGGAGGCAACGAGAAGGGACGTGCGGAGGGAAGGAAGAACTCAAATAGCGAGATAAGTGCAGGCGTGTCCACGGTACAAAGCCCGAGAGCGGGGAAGGAGGCGTTCGACTCATTTTCGGAAGTGGTTCATTTTTTATTATTTACCACGTTGGATTTTTCTGAATGCAGTCGTTCGCGGAGAAGTTGAAAAAGGTTTCGTGGGGTAGGAAGGCTTTTGACGTGTCGTAGAATGTAAGGACTAGAGAGAAAGGAGTAACAGAGGACTCTTGAAAAAGAGGATCCTCCGGCGCGCCCTCTTCGCAATCCTCGGAAAATGGTTGCCCACTCCGACGCTCCGGTCAAAAGAGAGCGAGAGCTTCGCCACCCTCCGCTAATGTCTCTCGAACCAGCGAAGCCGCCATTTCCGCGACGACCTCGCCGTGACCTCCGCATCATCTCCCTCTTCTCTCCCTTTATCGGGATATTCGAAACAAAACTCAAGAGTTCCCTGGAGCAAGTCTCTCGGGAAAGAAATCTCAACGCTGGCGCCAACGTAACTTCGTCCATCATCGTGGCGAACAAAACACAGACTCGCATTGCCTCGTGCAGTCTTCGCTTGTTCGCTTGTTCGCTTGTTTACTGGACGGTGGACGCTTCCATTGATTCCTATTTTTCATTGCATGGGACGAACGATTAATTACCAGCGCCATTCAGCTGCAAATATGGCAGCGACACGGAGGATGTATGGAGAAAGTTTCTCGGATGTTCCGTTGTTGCGCGCACCTAGAGGACCGAACGTCCGCTTGGAACAAAATATGATTCCAAGGATCGGTGCACCTGTGCACCGGTGGACGGTCTCGACGAGCTCGGAGATTTCAGAGATTTATGCTGGAACGAACCCAGGGAAACTGCGAGTCCTCGTTGCAGCGGGATACTCGCGGCTGTACGGCAACCTTTAAGCGATGGAGGCGACACTCGTCATTACACCGAGCACATGGAAACTCGTTCCGCTCCACAATTTGAAAAGCCAATTAACGCAAACTTCACCTCCAGTATCCATTGCATCTCGTGGATTCGCGCATCTCCTCCAGAACCACTGGCACTCGCGTCTCCACGTCCTCCTCTATCCAGTCTGACACAACGAACCTCTCTAAAGTACGTGTGAGACCGTGATAACTACGATCCGACAAGAGTTCATAGAAAACATTCACATACCTTGTATAATAATTTTGGAACACGGGCCAAGTATGTCGATAACGTAGGTATATATATATATATATATATATATATATATATACACATATATAGGGCGCACTGAAAACAGCTCGGGTACTACATGCATCTATGTATTACATTGGTCGACATGATCTAAATAAAGACATGCTGAAACAATTAATCGAGCCAGCTTCCACATTTTATAGACGTTGTAATTAGTATTCGAGAGATCGTCTCTACTCCGGAGCGCCTTCCGGTTCCCTCCCGCTCTGCAAGGGGCGTATTCCCTGAGCGACGAAATAAAAACACAAGGAACAAGTTCGTTTTAAGCGGGATGAGGTGCGCGAAAGAACGAAAAGAGAGAAGCAGAAGCATGGACAAAGAGAGAGAGAGAGATAGAACGAGGCTTTCAGCTATCAGGCGCAATGTATCTATTTTTAATTAAATCGAACTATGCTGGGAAACGTAAATTTTTTTAAATTAACCGCAAGCACAGAGAAATCGATTCTAGATGCTCTGGTAATTCAGTTTATAGAGTATACTATATCGACTATCGATAGCGAACTTCGATAATTACGGAGGACGTCGGGCACTTAATAGACTAGTAATAAGGGAATGCCGTCCTGGAACGATCCAGAGCCTCGGAGTCAGGATCCTGACTCCCGCATCGCTCGAGAATCTCAAAAGCCAATTGTCAAACTAACGTAAGAATCATCGGCAAAGTCCTCCAGGCTCATCTAGTTGTACGTTGCGTGCACGACAGGGCCTCGCGGGTGTCGCGGGTCTCGCCGCGACATAGAGGCGTTCACCCACGTGCAACTACAAAGAAAGGCTTGAAGAACTCGAGTACCGCAGGGTAAAGTTTGAAGGGTAGAAAGGCTTTGTAGCTCGACACCTGCACTTTTTGTAAAAAATACGTGAAAATGAAGGCAAGAATTTTTAATTAAAAGCTAACGTTGTTATACTTGCTCAGAGCGATGGCTCCGGTCATCTTGTACCGTTAACCCGGGAATAGACGCACGGGGTGTCCCAAACACCCCAACTCGATGCTTTTCAAATGGAATTAAAAAATCGCGCGAGCATTCCCGAGCTGACGAAGTTCAGATAAATACGGAAGATGAGGCAGGGAGCAGAGAGATGAGAATTCCTCTAGTCTAGTTGACTATCTGGCGCTAGAGAAGCAGACGTCCGGACATGTCGTCGTTCCGGATCCTAGAAACCAGTCGTAATTGGACGCCTCCACGCTCCCTCGCCTCATAATGCATCCCATCTTCGTTTTACCGACCACGACGTGCTGAGAATATCAAGAACGACGTCAGCGAACTCGCCATCGACGTGAACGCGTTATTGAGTTTGATTGGTACCCAATCTATTTTCCGAACCTTAACAGCAAGCGCACTTCTCGCCCCATAAAACTGACTAGAACCAGCAATCAATAGTGGACGGAATCTCCTACCTTTCCGCAGCCTCTGGAGTTGCAAAGGAGGACGCCGGCCGCATGAATCCTGTACTCCTTGTCAAGTTGCTCATGTTGTCCTTGAATCTTCCTGCAACAGAGGAACAGTCACTGTAGCGAAGACCCCGATTGATTAGGAAAAGTTTACCGAGTCCTCTTCAGGACTTCAAGTTTCTAGGTAGATGGACAGAATCGATGGGAAACTGGAGAGTCGTAAACTCTGGCACATATTCGGCTTGTTTTCCGGCCAATGATTTAGGAATTGAAAAAGTTCCGGAAGCAGCGTAGGAACCAAAGGCGTGAGACGCTGACTCCGAGAAACTTGAGCAATTATGAGAAAGCAAACAACCTTATAAATTCATCCGGCCTGAACGAGCGACCGACCGGGATCGTTTGTCTTTGGTTTAATAGAAAAAAAGGGCAACGGTCCCAAATACCCAGATTACAGAATTTTCAATCGAGGTTGCATCCGGTTTCCCCAAAGATTTGGTCTTGCCTGTCGCTTACCTGCTACCTACGCAACGACACGCGTCGTTGCGAATCTGTTGACTTATTGTCCACTTTGCTGCGTGACCAATGTCGAAGTCATAATCAAAGCAGCGACAAACAAAACGACAAACTGAACGAGCAAAGTTTTCGTGCTCAACGTGTCTTTGCTCAAAGATCCCTGGTTGCGCCTTGGCGAAAGCAACCAACGAGTCTGATCTTTGCTAATGAAATATTTGCCTTTCCTTGGATTCGCCGATTGCGCACTCGAACCGTCATCAAGGCAAAGAGTAAAGAGTCGTGAATGCCGGTCGGAGGCTGAGCGCGAGGAAAACTGCGGACACATCGACCTCGATGATTCGCAAACTTCAACGTAATCTGACCTAACCGTGAACTCGCGAAAATCCAGAACTCCGAGAGAATGAAATATTTGTCTTGCATGAAAGTGGCGAAGGGTAGAGCTGAGCTGTACCAACCTACTTTCATTTCTCTTAGTATTCTCTCTGGAGAGATAGAGGGTGGCTGGTCGACTGGGCGTAGCCCCAGGACCGCAAAAGTTCGAGAGACCCTCGCGAACCACGACCATGAATTATTATCGCATCAGGAGACGACATGGCGGATACCATTGTATGATTTCACCATCTAACCTCACCTAACCTCACCTAACCTGACCTATCCTATCTTAATCTCTATCTGAGAATAGAATCCCAAACAGCAGTTGACTAAAACAAACCCTTAACTCTCTCTGCGTAACGCAATAAATCTGTCACCCTAGATAATCTATTCGTTTGCGAAAACTGCAGCTGGACTCTGAGATGCTTCCTGCGATCCTGTCTGCAGCCTACAGTCGTCTTCTGATCTCCACTTAAAGGTTTCACGATCGCTAAAGTAACGGAAAAAGAACAAAAAATAAAATGCTTCGAGTTTGTTCTTACGTCTCGTTACTGTTCGTCGTCAACAAAACGTTTAAGGTTTGCGAGCTTTCCTAAGTACGTAGTTACAGTTTATTTAATGCCGTAGAGACCCTCGTTCGAAGGACGCAGAAAGAGAAGAGCACGAAAACACAAAGAACACACGACTTGGGGAACAAAAAGTGTTCAGCACGACGTAAAATCTTAAGGCACGGTTAAGTATGGAGACTGCGGCTGCCATAAGTTCCGTTCTCTAGGAAGACGTTACACCTTCCTACGAGAAGAATACTAAGCAGAGAAGTACACATAGAAACCGTCAAATTCCACACTGCCGTTCACTATGCTTCAGAGAACATATAAAACACAGCTCATTAGCGATCTCCTCGGTATATAGGTATTTCGTATCGCCGACCCGTGAGGAACTTTGCCTGTTTACTCTTTGCTACGGAAATGTTGCCCCTCGAATGAGATTACAAAACTATGGAAGATACTGCACCGAGAAACTATCTAGCGTCTTCCGCTCTGGGTGCGCGGTCTACACTCGCTGCTAGAGTTATGAGTATCGTCGTGTTGCTGTTTAGCTATGTGCGTCTGAGAGAGAGAGAGAGAAAACCAATGCTAACAGTGCCGACAGTGTATGTCAAGATACATCTTTAGATGATAATGTTACTTGTGGGTACGTCGAATTTCCCCAAGCAGCTAACTGCTAGCCGCGATCGATTCTCAAATAAAATAGAGATGTCAAATATAACAAAACTTACGAAATTGCGTGTAATAGTTCCTGCCGCTGCTTCTCCTTGGCTTTAACGCTGCCACCTTCCGCAAGCGCGACCTGCAGCTCTCGTTGTAAAACTGCCAATTTCCGCCGCTCGCCTTCAAGCAGCAAGGAAGTTACCTGCAAGACAAGTGTTGACTTGAGTCGGTGTGTTAATCTGACACTTTGAGGTAGCTGCAGAAATCCACTGGAGCGAACACATCGGAAGGTAATACCATACTTGGCTCATTCCCGCCCTTCGATTCGCACAGCAGCTGCTCGTCCGCCATCATCCCTCACTAAAACTAGACGGCAGAGACCTCTAGTAGGCGGAACTAGAAACTCTGAGAATTTCTACTTTACCAGCGTAAGATTAGCTACTGGCAGCCGAGATCCAACAGTCTTTTCTATAAGTTTTTCGAAAGTGATACCTAGTGACATACATCAAAGGGTATATGGAGTTCAGGCGATTTCCACGAGATGCGTGCGAGTAGTGAATGCGTTACGTATTCATAGACATAGATGTAAATGATTCTTTTGACGGACGTCTTGTGCAAAATTCACTTTCCTCTTTACACCGATAACGATCCGCTTATTCAAGCAGCTCCGAACGAAACACGTGTACACAAAACCACAAGGATACGTTTACACCCCCTCCTCTCCACGAGTTAAGTATATAGATATAAGGCGCGCTAGGATTCGCGCGCTGCGAGCGTCCACCGTAATTGGCTGAAAGCGCTCAACTTCCTACGATTATATGACTTATTATTGCAGGATTATGCAAATTCATTGCAATCGCGCAGGATCGCTACGCGTTACTTCTTTGCTGGGATATGCGTCATCTTGGAGTCACGTGCAGTGCCAGTGGTAGAGAATCGAATCTAATTCTCCTCAAAATCCAGAATAGAATCAGCAGATGAGATTTTAATGTATTTGCCCACACAAATAGCGTGAACTTGTAATTTAGTAGTAAATTACGCAGCACGTAGACATTTTTTATCCTCGAATGTGAACTTTGGCAGCATCCAGGCATCGATTCCGTTCACGCAATGAAAAGAGGTTTTTGAACTTTCGCAATAACCAAAATATTTCGCAAAGTGAAATAAGATATAGCAGGTAAATTTGGAAACACGATAAACCGTATTAAGGTTCGAATATCGCGGTTACGCCATTGCTCTTGCAATTACGCCTCACCCCTGCATTCGCGCGCACCTACATACATGCGCTATCCTCTGCGCATCCAGGTGCATCGATGTATCCTAGTAGCTAGGTTCTCGGTCTACCTAATCTTGGCAAACAAATCGGCCGCAGTCTGTTGAGCAAGAAACGAAGAAAAAGATGCTGCAGCAGAGTCGTAATTAAGACGTACAACTCTTATGTGCGTTAGACGGGGCACGAGCTGCGGTCCATGCGAACTGGAGGATGGAATGGCGTGTGCGTTATGTAATGAATCGCAAGCCACGAACTATCCTGCTGATGCTGCTGCCGCTGCTGCTGGCTAGAGGTGACGACACTGCGTTTCAAAAATTGCTAAATTCGTGCAAACTCTCTGTCAGCTTGAGCAATTATTGTTCGAGTACTGTTTTCTGACTTTCGAAAGAAATTAAGGAAAGAGCAATGGCCCCGTAGTCGGGATCGTGCGATTGCCAAATAAAATGAACTTACACTCGACGCAAAGTACCAACCTGCGCTGAACGTTGTAATTGTCTCCTATTCACGAAAGCGGTCGACTTGGCCCATCCTGTAAATCCTCCTTGGCCGATCTATACTCGGTCAAAGCTAAGAACGTAGGTGTCTACGCAGAGGCAGAACATTGATGATTGGACAGACATCAGACAGAGGGAGACACAGCCGTGGCTAATTTCAAAGGAGTCGAAGCAATCGCACGATGCCATTGCGGTCTGTCGACTATTACCCCTTGCACCCTATGCACACCCCTTCGCCTTGCACCCCATCTCGGATGACGACCTCCCTCGCTCGTATCCTCGCAGCGACGTCATAGTCCCCGCACCCTGCGTGGCCACTAGAGGAGCTAGAAGATGGATCCAGGTCAGAAAAGGTCTGACGAGAAGCTAGAACGAAAAACCTGGAACCGAATGTGCGTCTCCCGGGCAAATTCCCACTGGCAGATATAATCTGTCTACTGTCCCAGGCGAACCAAGCAGGCATCTTCTCCATGGGCGCGAAAAGAGCAGCGTCACCTTTCACTGCACAGTGTTTATAAGTTTCCAGTCGACGACCCGAGCGGCCACTACGATAGGAGCGGATCCGGGCCAGGCACCAGGTTAGCCAGCCGGTCGGCCGGACAAGCAGTCGATGGGAATGGGAAGGCGCAATTCATGCACGTCCGACGGTCACGGACGTGCCGAACGAAAGGAAGTGGATTCATCCGTGGAAAGTAGCGAGAGTCGACCTGGCGCAATCCAACCAGCCGTCCAACCGCCAATCCGGACACCCATCCGTCGAACCTGAGACCCATAGTCGAGCACTAAATTCGTAGGCGACCCAGGACGAAGCCGATCAATCTTAGTAGCTGCCGGCCATTTTACCTCGTGGACTCATTGCTATTCTGGACTGTTTCGAATGGTCATGTGGACAAGCGACTATACGTATGTACAAGCACATGGCCACACGGACGTATGGATATGGGGACGTCAAGCCGTTCGTCGTCCTAACGAGCTGAAGATATCGATCCTCTTCGAGCCCAGTGACGAGCAGAAGCGCGTCGTTATTGCGTGTCTTTCCTCGAGCGGCGCTCGTGTTCAGAATTCGATCCAATTTTTTCCCGTCGTTCTTTCGCAGGCTACTCGACTTGATTCGCGTTCGAAAGCAGTGCACCTTGATATTTCGTGGACGTGGTGAATGTAACGCGCAGAAGGAGGTTGCTTTTGACACAGGACGCCTGACACATAACGCATGACAACGGACCATATAGCCAACTCTCGACAAGCGTGTCTGCAAGTCCTTCTACGACAGCCCCTATAAAAAATTATATCCTTGCGACGCCGCGTCGCTGTAGCCTGGCTTGGTTCACGAGTCACCTATTATTGCGAACTGTAGAATTGCGAAATTGCAGAATTGTAGAATTTTTGATCGTATCCAGTGATACGTACACTTACATACACACGCGTTAGCAGTGCGTCCAGTCATTTCTGCCAGCGGATATTGCGCAGGAAAAGATGAGATTGGCGGGAACATGAGAGAGAGAGAGAGAGAGAGATGCCCAGCGTCGACTGACGTCGCGAGTCTTGTGCGACCCTCAAAAGCGCCGGTTTTAGTTGCGATTATAATAATTCATAATTATTAGCACGAAAGTGAAACCGCAAACGCACGAGTCCGTAACTAGATTCCTCGATGACCAACACGCTGCCGCAGCGTCGCGGCGCTTCTCGCTCCTTGCGACATTAACCACTTTTGCTACTCGACAACAAGACTCGAGCGTCGCCCTTCTTACGTGTCGTCGTTAGACAGCCTCTTACAAATGTTCTCCATGTTCCAACTTGCAGCTTCCAACTGCTTCACGTATCATCCTGGTTTCTGAATCTTAGGTAAATAGCGGCGTCTACGAATATCAGCCAGCAATTAATAAGGTTTCACTATCGCTGATAGATCCGAAATGGAATAAGAATTCGTCATATCGCCGAATGGCATCAAATTACATTAAAGTAACCCCAACCAACCCGGACATGCACGCGTTCACAGTTTCCTCCCTATGCTCATTTACGAAAACTTATCTTCTCTCTAAGATCACATCGTGCCAAGATAACGGATCGCATTTGTTTCCACCCCAATTTATCTAGAATTTATCTACCTGTCCATCCCCCGTAGTATCTACCGTGCCAGAATGGAAAAGAAACGTTTCGCCAGATGCTGAACAATTTTTCACTGTATACATAACGTCATTACTCGTTCCTTCTTATTCCCTGAGCTGATTCGTATTATGGCAGAACATCTTCATCATGCGGCAACGATGTGTTCCTCTCTCGACCTGCAAGATTCGGTCGTCCAGCATGTCTGACGTAGCGAAGCGCACTTTCAAATTTCAATTACCCAGCCTCCCACCCCCCCCCCCCCCCGCGTCCCTCAGTATCAAAGAGTGCGCAGAAATGCTGCTGCGGTGGGAGGTGCCGGGTCCGGCGAGTGGTAAAAGTGTCAGGTTCTGTCGAGCTATCAGTTAGTTGACTTCTCAGTTGGCCTGTTTCTGGGTCGGACCTCTCACTGCCCTGGACGACTCTCCAGGCGACTATGGTGATCATTGGTTACGGTGGTTACGGTAGAGGTAGCTGCCCGTGTCCACTCGACTCCACTCGACTTCGCTCGAGACCAGGTTCCAGGCTGGCCAACTTGGTGAACGGAGAAGCGAGAGTCTATATTTATCCGTTGGGCCGCCAGTACAACCGGTACACGCACTATTTTTGCACAGCCCGTTTCTGCCCACGGGTCTTATCTGCGCTCCTTTTCAAGGACTCCCCTCTTGCAGGATAGAAGAGATCGGCTTGCGTCGAGCAGACGATTGCGCGCCGACATGTAAACAGTCGTGAGTCACGACACAGCAGCAGCACTGGCTCGGAATAACGGCCGATGGGACAATGCTCCATCCATCCGACGCTACGCGATGCAACTACTACTGGCGACCCTTGCGCCCGACCCTCGATGCTGCACCAGTCGGGCAGCATCAAGCACAGGAAAGCGAGGGAAGGAAAAAATAAAAATAAAACTCCAACAAACTGACCTCCAGTTGAACCCCAAAGAGGTCCCTGGACCTCCCGGGTCTCGGTGTTTCCAAGTCTTGCATCTCTGCCTCCCGTTCCACCAGGCCCATCTTCGAATGATCTGGAACGATACCGTAAAGGAGATTAGCGAAGGCCTAGACTAATCGACGCCTCGCAACGACACACCGCCTCTGCACTTGGCACTTAACGGACTCACAATCAGCTCTAATGGGGAACTAGACGCGAGGGATGCGTTAGGCGCGGAGGAGTGAACAAGGTGCTCCAGGTACTCCAGAGCCTAGAGTAAACGAAGGAAGCAAGGATGCACCTCGATATTCTTACGACACGTATGCCGTAACGAGGAAGGAACTTTAGCACAATGCACGGAGGACGTAACCTCGACGCGCTATTACGCGCATGCTGAATACGCTTACCGTTACAGCCGAGAGAGAAATTACCTACTAATTATTTATAATTAATCGCAAACTGCTACTCGGCTACCTTGGCACCGAGCACACCGAGCACACCGAACTCAACGAGCACATCGAGCATGGAGCATGGAGCATACACTTTGCACCAAGTACAGCAAGTGCACTACGTGCCATAGTAATGTTATTTGGACTCACGTGTAAATCCTAACCACCGTTTGCCGCCGACTCTGCTGGAAGCTGTTGCTCCACGTAGCTGCTCCGTGGAAAATGAAGAACCGGTAGCGCGATATCCTCTTGCCTGTCGACTCTAGTCACTCGTCTGATCTCAGATCCTTTGATAATAAGATGAGAAAACACAAAGCGGAAGTTTCGAGGAAGAGCCGAGCGAACTGATGCTAACGGTATTGCGATACGGATCATTAACGCACTCTAAGATTAAGTAGCTCCAGAGAGCATCTCCTTCTCGATTTCTTCCTGAACCTGATTAAACGGAAGGTGCGTCGCCAAATTGGACTCTCGACTACCCGGCTGTCGCTTGAACATCAAACTGAATGATTTGCCTTTGGGTTGGCTGAATTCAATCGGAAGAAAAATATCCACTGATACCGTTCAGTTCCCTGCTGACATAGCAAATCGACTAAATCTTATCTCCTACCGATGTGACATCATGATATCTTTCCGATACGGGAGATACCGCGCCAGGATAAGAGTCTATTAATGCTGATGATTTTCTCGAATTGCCACGGACGAGATAAGGCTGAAGTTTTATTCTAGGCGCTCCTAGCTTTAGGGCGACAGGACCTTCTGACTTATCCGAAAGTGTACTTCGAAAAGAGCTGGAGCAAACGGAAGGCGTGTAAGGTTGGTGAAAGTGAGGCTGATAATGTGGTACAGCGTATAGAGACGGTCGAGAACCAAATCAAGGTTGATCTCGGCTTAGACTTTGCTTCGGTTTTTTCCGAGTGCAGCGTGGTAGTGTAGGAGTATAGTAGTATAGTAATATGATAGTAGGATAGTCTGGCAATATGGTAGTATACATATAGGTGTGTTTTAGTCTGCCGGCAGTACAGCGCACGGATTCGAGTTCGCTGGCTCGAGAAGCACGAGGACGCTGTGCATATGTACATATGTAGATATGTAAATTCCAGGCAGGCATAACTTCGCCACGAGATTCAGCGGTCAGGCAGCCGTACCAGGCTAAGTAATAAGCAGCAATAATAAGCAGGTAAGTCCAGACCGTACAGTTTTCTAGTTCAGTATCGCACCTGACCATCTAGAATCTACATGGCGTCCTGACCAACTGGCGTTTTACTGTCCCGCCAACGGCTTTCCTGCCATCTTCCTCTCTTTCTTTCCCTTTTCTGCCTTTCCTTCGTCCAACTTCTCCACTCCAATCTATCACGCGCACTAGCACCCTACGTCGAGACGAGAACCTTTAGCCGACACTATTTCAATCTGCAGCGCCCCCTTACATCGAGGACCGACCGAGTCAAAAAGACTGGATCGGATGTGCGCGCAGCTAAAAAAATAAATTGACTCAAGAGATTCGTGCCTGCGTTATCCGACTTGTGAAAATTCCTAGCGACTTCGCTCTCTGCAAGTAGGACTATTCGCTTCATCCTTCCCAAGTATCTATATTCAGGAACGAGTTTCTGATCCGGCAGAGCTCAGCCGGAAAGAGCAGAGCGACAAACGGCGATCGGTTGGAGAATCCAAGCAAAGAAACTGCCGTGATCATCGAGATAGCCTCGAAGTTAAGGAGAATCGAGAATCTGCACAGGCATTGCCACATGTGCATCCTAAGAATATTGACGATACAAGATTTGCATCCAAACTCGAAAGTACATGTGAATCCATGGGCATAGAATGCCGAGAGATACACGTTTCCCCACCGAGCTACATGGCTTTACCGTGGGTAAAGAAAAGTAAGAATTCGTAGTCGACTTGGAAATCGGTTGTCTTTTCTCGTACCTGACACCTGGTACATGGAAAAGAGCCAAACAGGACGAAAACTGAGAGCGAACGTTAATCAGAAAAGGAGTCGGTTTGCTTTTGGGAATCCACGATCGAACGCATGTTCTCACACATGTCCCATTCTATTCCATTGGGTCGTAACGTAACGTATCGACGCTTGACCTGTTCGTTGAACTGGGCATGGCCGTTGGCCAGGGTAATTAGCATTACCGGTAACGACAAGTAGGTCGTACAGTTGACAAGCGCTCGGGATACTCGTGACGATTCCTTGACCTAGACGCGTCGACCCAGTCTGCACTCTGATCGACGCTCCACGCTAACGAGTTGTAAACGCGCGGCTCTGCGCTACGTAGGATTTTGCACCCCCTCCGTCCTTGCGAAGAACAAGGGGAATAGAGAGCGAGCACGTATCAAGAGCGTCCCTTAATACGACAGAGAATGGCGTGACTGAGTGGAAGACTCGACCTTCCGAGCCGTCATTTAAATGCCAACGAAGAACCGAGGGTGGCTGGCTTTAGCATCCCCACCTTCTAAGGGTAAGGACGAGGAAAGGGTAAGCCATATAATTATGAGGAAAGGCCAGTGGCACGCCCTCACATCCCTCGTTACATCCACACCCGGAGTCGTCAGTCCTTCCTTGGGGAAGGAAATGAACATGACGAGGAGAGTGGAGCGTAGTATTCCACTATCAGCATACCGCTGATTGCCGAAGCAAGAGAGTGAGGGAGAGCGAGCGAGTGGCTCTCGCAAATTCTATCGAGCGCAAGAAAAGGGTTTACTGTAGATAGGACCTTAGCGCGTGGGTCGAGTACACGAGGTAGTAACGTACTTTATGTTTACATAAAAACGGTATCGAGACAAGCCGTAAAGCAGGACAAAGTAAGAGGCGACGCTGGGCGTCTTCGCGTGATGCGCCTGGATGTGCGAATTCGGTGTGTTCGTGCACACTGATGTGGTCACACAATGATAAAAAGGTACGTGCTGCGTACATTAACATAGAAGAGTGTGCGTGTACGAGAGATATTAAATGCGTCGCGACGGCGTGTACCCACGTGACTGGAGAATGGGTCCTGCACACGGTGGCATACATGTGAATGAATTGAAGGAGGCGTTTTCAGATGGCAAAGGAAATGCAGGGCAGGACGCACGGGAGGAAGGGAAACTTTTTAAACTTTACCTCGTGATCCAGTCCATCGAGATACATTGGATCGTTATGGTTTTCAACTGAACCTTGGGGACATTTGACGATGGGCTCTTTGAACTGATCCGTTTCAGCCGAGTTCATAGCGAACTTCGATGTCGCGAAGAAGTCCAGAACGCAGAGTGTGAATGCAGCGAGCGTCTCTTGCACGTCTGCAGAGAAACGTTAGAGCAATGGCCACACTTTGTACGTAGCGCGTAGTACGTAGCGTGTAGTACGTAGCGGGCAGACTTCTAGGTACGCGCGAAACTCAGATGCAGAGATAGAGAGTCGGGAGAGTGAGGGTAGGAAGGAAGTTTTCTATCGATCGACGGAGAGTTTTGAGGTCAGGCCGCTGCGCCACCACTGCGGGACCGGCGACTAACCACTAACCACTAACCACTAACCGGTAACCGGCAACCCATGCGACCCAGCACTCCCAGCAACCAACGAAACCAGGAGAACCAGCTGCTAGGTGGAACAGTTCAAGACCAATCTGAGATCAGCAAGAACCAGCAGGGATCATTAGGAGTTATCAGTAGAGCAGGAAATGACATTCCGACGCCCTCGCGTGCCGTTTCTTTCGCTCCTTCTTCGCCCTCTTCTCTCTAGAAACCCGCCTTTCCAATCGCTAGCGACCCCTGCAAATTTTTCTTGCAACGCAACCAAACTTTTGACCTTCGTTGCGCAAATATTAGAGGTTCTTCTAGGGTTAAAGGAGTCTTAATGGAACCAGAAGGTATGGGATAATTAAGTTTCTAAGGGTCGCTGCGAATATCACACAAAGGAAAGCGTGGCGACGTCCCTCTTGCTTGTCCTATCAGTTGCTTGGCCAAGGCTGTCGGAGCAGGTGGGCGTCACGCCTCGAAGATTCTAGTCGGAGTTGGCAGCGAATAAGAAAGACGAAAATCCCTTTCGGCACCTCGTGCAATTTCAGAACTCGCCAAGTCCAAGTAAGACCGTGGGCGACCAGCCAAACGGATCGCGCATCGCGTTGCATTAGATTGCATTGCGTCCCTGGTATCGCTGTTGCAAATTTCTGAAAATCGGATCCCAGTTAATACGATCGACAATTTCGCACGCATGGAGGATGCAGCTTTGAGCTTAAATATTTTACAATTAATCGTCCAACGTCATCGAGTGCCGAACGTAAACATCTGCAGATGCGTCGCCGGTGGCGCCCTCAAGCAACTAGCAGTTTCGATCTGCTTTGAACTCGGAAGCGTCCTGGAATGCCTCAAGGGCCAGAATCGTTAAATCGCAGCTGCCGCACTGTTTTCTTGCTTCTCTTCGCTTCTTCTTCTTCTTGTTTCTTTCCTGACGATTCTTCTCTCTAATACATCTCTACATTCTTGCACTTTCCTCCAGTTCTATACCTGCCGCCGACAGCTGACGACATAAGACGCAGTAAACATGACGTGGATAAGACGCACCGAGAGAGCAATGTAATTGCGGTAAAAAAAGAAATCGCGCTGCAGTTAGTTGAGATGCGTGAAAGGTTAAAGTACATCGGTCAAGGAAGAACAGACGCTCGATTGGCGTCCCGGACTCCAATGAGCCGTCGACCTTAGGTTTATTGCGCATCGGACATTCAGACTGAATGCACATTGTACACACGTCATATAAAACATAAGGCTCGTAGTGCATAGGTGGGTATAGAGAGGGATAACGGCATATGGTGTCTGCCCCGCAGCTCGCACGGTGCCTTTACTCGCCAGTGAATTCGATGGTCTCTGTCTGCGCTGCTTCAGTCTCGACGCCCGATGCTCGGCGTCGATCGTCTCTCGGGCATTTCGGTGGCGCGTTTCGGCACAGACTGCAAAAGTCAGCTGCCTTTGACTCGACAAAAAGGGCCTGAACTAAGAAGACGCCGCGGGGCTGCTATTAAAAAAGTTTAATACCGGCTTGTCGCCAAGCAGAGTGCATCTACTTCGAGGAAACCCGACGTTATTCCTACTTCTTCTTATTCCTTTCTTCGCGTCACCATTTTTCATTACGACTTTCCCCTTTTCTTCTTTCATCATCTTATTCGAAACGTCTCTTTACTGGTCCCAAGAACATAGAAGAGCACTATAGTAATATGGCAGTGAGCACGTTTACTTGTCGGATGAAATCACAGCGCCTCTAGAAGCAAACTTTGCCACGTAGTGGGCATCCAACATTATTTGCAAAAGCGAGTCTGTCCTCTTGAAAGATCAGCAAAAATTTCTTGGAACTTTCTTCTTGGACGATTTTCGGCGGCATCGGAAAGGAATATTTATGTTTACGAGAATGAGGAAAAAGCTGCATAGTTAATAATATTCGTGACTCCAGGCTGCTTAGCGTGAACTCCGGAGGAGCTTATCGATCGCACGAACCAAGTCACGCCAGTCCACCCTTCATCCCGCCTTACTCGCTACTTGCTCTCTTCCTGATTCTCCCTCGCTCTTGTTCTTCGTATTCCGCACTATTACGAGTTAACACTAATTTATTATTTTCTCCAAGAAACAGAAATCTCACTTTAAGATTTCCAAGATTTCTCTGCTTTTCGTTGTCAATTTGATTTCAATTATTAAAATTTTATCGAACTGAGTGAATCGATTACCAGATTGATTTGTATTGTGCATATCGAAAGATCGAACGCTCGACTAATTCATTACGAGAGAGCAGTGCCGATCTGAAGCCTGCATAAGGACGGGTGGTCCTCGGTAAAATAATAAAACTTGCTGAATATCAATGTAATTGCAAAAGTCTAAGGATCCTAAAAATCTGACCAGTCGCACACCCCTTTCTTGGACCCAACTGGTAGATGGTCGGTTGGTTCTGCGGAGCTCTAAGCGGTAGATATGTATGTACGTATCAACGTATGAATGTATGTAGGTATAGGGCATCGACGAGTGGGTGGTTGTAGGTGGTTGTAGGTGGGTCACGCGAAGAATGGGCGGAGATTCCAAAAATAGGACCATTACCGATAAGGCCTTCCAGGCGCGCCGTCCGAGCTAGGTGCTGATGGCAGGTGATAAAACGAGGGAAATGGGGTGAGTTAGAGAGGGTGGTTGTTGGGTGGCTGGCTAGCGCAGCAAGAGAATGAAACAAAGGTGAGGTTATTCTAGGGGTGGTATTGGCCTGTAAGCTTTTGTCCACAGGTCTGTGCGTACCAGCCGCTGTTTGACGAGAAACAACGACAGAGTCCGCCGAGAAAGACTTAATTGGATCTGGCCGAGGCTTCTCTCCTTTGATGCCGCCTCTCACCCTTACGGTATACGTGGAGCGTAGAACCCGGAGAATGAGAAGTAGAACGTAAGAAAACTTTTTGGGCTAGACTGAAAGAGCCGCAGGACAGGAAAGTGCAGGACACCTATAGGATAAAGCAATAACGAAAGAGAGAGAAGAGGAAGAAAAAGATAGGGAAAAAAGAAAAAAGGCAGGAAAGGCTTGAGTGGCGTTCTACGAGGGAATCGCGTGACTCCTCGCGGATCAATAGTTTGCCCGTAGAGCCGCGCTTCTCGGGGTAGCTTTGCGGAGGGGATGAATTGGTTTGTTTCGTTAGTCTACTCGGCGTACGTGGCTTTGCGTGGCTTAGCCTCTGGTTGCGTCTGGTTGCTTCTAGTTGCGTCGTTCCGCGGCGCTCTAGGTGTCTCAGGTGCACCCCCTCGCCCCTCTGACGGCATCATCCAGCCCACGACCGATATAGACCCTCTGTCTACTAGGATGCATTATGCAGGATCGTTTGTCCGGAAGCTATGCCGATCGCCGACGTTGCTCACCCCCGGGCAATCCATCGCGCGTCGACTCTTCCCACCCCTATACACCCTCGCAATACGCCCTCACTCTTTATCGTCCCTTTCCACCCTCTTACCGCAACGCTACTCGGCCAACATTGTAACAAATTGCCAACTCTATTAAAATCGCATTACTTATGCCCTTTTGATTTGTCCTTTCCACTTTTCCCTCTTCCCTTCATTTCTAATTTCCTTCAAAGGAAAATGAGAACTGCCTGCTAACTATGCTCAACTGGGCTGCACGGTCTTAAACTACCAGCCGCTATTTTCAGCTCGCGAGACAATTGGTGCCAGCTCGTGCAAGAAGGAACTGGACACAAAAGAAGGCTCCTCGCAATTTCTACCGACCGAGTTACGACAAAGCTACCTTTTTATAAGCGAACGTGTGGCGAGCAATAAAGAAAACCGAAGAGTGTCAAAGGGTGAATGGCGGGCACGAAGGAGGAGTAAGCTATCTAGCAACGGCAACGACTCTAATGGTGACAGCAACAACGACCACGTGGATGGGAATTCGTATCGATCGAACCAAATGTCCTTAGAAATCTGATGAGAACAAAGAGTTTTCGTAGTACAACGCGCATAGTACATGTCATACATAACACCCAAGCGTATTGTACGTACGAAATTTATGCGCTAAAAACTTTTCAAACTTGATGTTACAGCTCCAACCACATATGCGGAATCATATACTATTGTCCTTGGAGAACTGCGCAACTTTTGAAGATTGACAAGAGCCATGAATAATTGTCACGATAACGCCTATGTTTGGCAGCGACTTTAAAATTGGCATCGAACACGTGGCCATGTGAGTAGAACCTGGAATTGATAGGGAACTATCAATCATCGCACCGCACGACACCTTCAGATCGCATTCTAATGAGAATCAGAGCCACGTCATGAAGTATAAACCAGAGAGGTAGAATAAAGCTGGGGCTGCAGTGCGGTCGAAAGGAAGAGAAATGAGCGATTGCACCTACTTTCTTTGAGCCCAGGAAGAAGCTTCCGGTTCCTCCCAGAGGGAGTCGGACGTGAAACCGATTCGTACCGATTAGCAATTCCATTGATTTTCATGAAACTCCGCATAAATAAATTGCCATCGCACATCAGACAGCGTAGCCATGTGTGTTTTATCTGTGTGTTTATTTTCTTTCATTTAACACGGTGCGAGTATGCGCGAGAACGCATATATATGTGCCAAATGATTGATGGACTTTTCGCAGGGCTCTCTTGAGAAGCCTGCTGCGTATCGATTCGAGGCTTGCCGTCCCTTTTCGCTTCTCTATCCTGTTTATCAATAAGACCTCCTCGTTCTACGTTCTCATTACCGAAGCAACAAAAAGAAACATTAGAAAAAAGACAAGAAAAATTGTATATCAAAGAAACGTCGAGCACACGAAATTCCAGCATTTTGAGAATCCTCCGAGGCTTCGTGACTCCTTCGGATGAGATCAGGCATACGTATCCACCGAGTGTGTGTGTGCGCCCATCACCGACACGAGCGGCGCGACTTTCTCGCCGAGGCAACGTCGCTCAGCGTGTCGAAGCATTAACCCTGAGCTCGGTTCCACCGATTAGCTGGCTTTGTCGCCAGTTTTTGTGGAGACGCTCGCAGCTCCAGTATCTTAGAGAAAACTGCTACCACTTCGGTAGGACTTTGTGTACGTCCTATAATATAGATTCATAAGTAATACCAGCTGCGTCATTTAACTATCTCAGTGAAATGCTGATTCCAAATGAGAAATTTATTATGTGAAAGTCTTTTCGGCACGAGCGATCAAACAAACATACCCGACATGCATTGCACGTGAGAAATATCCTAGACTATCCAAGGTCCTCTGCGACAAATGGCAGAAATCGTTACTGCGAGTTATTAATCACGCCGAAACAATTTCACCGGCAACGATATGCACTTCACGGTTCGTGTGTCCCGAGACGGAAGTGAGCATCAGGTGCGAGCGGAGCCACCTGTCCCTGGACGAACGCGGGCCTACGCCAACATCCTCCCGATGCACCCACCTTCTCTAGCTTTATTATCCTGTCACCTCCGGCCAAGGCTGCGTCTAGAACTCCAACGTGAATCTGTCCCTGAGCATCACGACAGAGACGGGGAGATCAACTGGAGAAAGTCAGGAAGGACGTGTCCTTATATTGATGGAGGAGAAAGAACCGCTGTAAAATCATTTTTAAAGGCTGCACAGCTTGTTGAGAGTTTATAGGGATCGGACGGATGCTCGCGTTTATTGTGTAGACAGACACAAAAAGGCAATAACAGGGTAAAAGGATAAAAGGCAATTTGGCAATAGGGAGTCGTCGGCCATTGAGGCAGCCGTGGATGGATCTGCGAATATCTGAATAGAATCGGCACCAGTGTGCTGCCTTCCACCTACTACCGAACGTACCTACCGCCACGTTTGTTACCCGCGTCTGCTCCCCTCGACAACCTCGACTCGCCGGTTCAAATTACTCCGTATGATAGGAAACCAGTCTGCTGACGTCACTTCCCATTTCCGGAAACCGCCTAGTCACCATGCGTCAACGACAACAGACCGGCACAGACTGCTACGACGAGGCACTCGTCGAAGAATCGGCTGGACGCGTCGACGCGTCTTTCTTTAATTGCGACAATCAGTTCGAAACAATCTTTTTTCTTCTTTCCCCGCCAAGAGACTCTTTTTGTTTCTTCCTTTTCGCAATAGCAGGCACAGAGCAGGCGATAAGGAAAATCGATCGTCCCAGGAAGCGAGTCCTGGATACGAGGAAGGATAAAGGGCTGATCGATATTGCCGCAACGCTCGAAGCTTCGAGCTTTTGCAGTAGAAAGGACGAAGGATACGCAAAAGGAACCAGACGAGTCTCGTGTTAGTAATTACGTGGGTGGACGCGTAGACTCGCGTGTCAATGGAATATAAGTATGTACGTGTGTGTACATAGAGGGTCAATTGGCAGGGAGTAGTGGTAGCCGGCTGTGTACACGTGGGCTGGCATGGCAACGCGGTCGATAAATACCTGAAGCACTAGGAACTTTGCCAGTTTCATAGTTCCATTATCGTGCACTATGGAACCCCCCGACCTCACGACCTCAAAACGCCTAAGAGCCGGAGCCGCAGAGGGCAAAGGTATTCCAAGGGCCAAACCGGAGAGTGTAATTGGCCCTTAGACCGGATGCTGGCATTAATAGGCTCTTCTCATTCCTTGCGAGTTCTACTTCGAATTCTAATGCATTCAGCATCCTTACTGACTCTGTAGCTACTATTAGTGGTGACGTTCGCCTTACACTTTCAAGAAATACGAATCAGCCTGGAATTGGTTCGCGCCTCGAGGCCGAGGTTCCCGCAGTCGTTCTTCCACAGTGGCAAGGTCGTAAAACGACAGGCGAAGGTCAGATCGATTTTTCCCGAGGACACGAATCACGATACGTTTTCTGGCCGAAAGCCGAAAACCTTAAATCCTAATGACATACTGCTCCAACAGAAAACTCCCCCTGCAATGTATAAGCGAATCGATCCTCTCGCTGAGATTTCCCGATGACTTCGGGAGTCTTTTGCCTACATACATATGTATGTACGTGAAAGGGGAGAGGTTGTTCGAATGAGTCAAGGCTTCCTGCGGCTATTTCGTTATCGGCGACAGGTGCAGCAGTTTATGTGGGCGCCCTTATTGACAGCTTCTATACATTTCCGAGTGGGACACCCCATATGTACAATAGGAGACACTGGAGACTTGCGCAAAAAGACGTGGGTACCAGCGGATGTAGGTATAGCCGACAACTCGGCCTCCGCTGTACTTAATCCTACGCATCAGATACGAAATACTCAGTCAGACGTAACTCGAGCTTCGTCAAATTAATACCAGAAAATATAAGTAGCAATAAAGTTTAAACGATTTCTCTTATGCAATACGAAAAGAAAAAACAAGCAAAGGTATCGTCGTCTCGTTAAGGTCGACCTGAAAACACTGATAACCCGACGACACGAGGATGGAAAACATCTAGGCAGAGAATTTGGCAAGATAATAAAATTGAAAGAGCAATTTATTTGTCATTGGCTACTGAGAGGGGAGATGATTACAGGCGACCAGTCGATTGTAATCGCTACAACGTAAACTACTTTCACTGTGTAGAAGGGAGAAGAAGAGAGATGCATCTGGCAGGCAAGCAAAGAGACAGGCAGACGGACGGTGGTTGGTTGGTCGGCTGGTCAAGCAGGGAGACGACAGACTGTCTGCGGTGGAGAGACGAGCAGGCAGCCAACCAGACGTATTCGATCGTGGCGATCGAGGAGAAGCAACGAAAGTTCGCGCACGATCCCGCTGAATCGGCATCCAGCAAGTGATGGCATTGCAAGATCCACGATTGTCTATAAGCACATCTGTGAATTCTTCCAGTGCCAAGACCCGCCAGAACCAGCCACTCTTCCTTCAACTTCCTCCATTGGCCCAGCTTTCCTTCCTTTTCCTTCCGTTCCCTGCCGTTCCTCTCATCCTCGAGAAATGAAATTGACACAAGCGGCGTCAGTTAATGCGATTGCTAGTAGCAAGTATTAAACTTCTTGCGTCAACGTGGATCTTGAGAAAACGTTTCAAGTCGAAAGGAAAATGCCTCGTAGGTCGCAGATTGGGCGCGTATTGCGTCTTTAGGATTTTTCGTAGCCGTCATTGTCGTTGCCGTTGCTAAGCTAGCCGGCGGCGTTCGTCACGCTTCCACGCTGTCGAGAAATCCAGACAAGGGAACGTAACGAGTAGAATAAAAAAAAGTTCCCGGAACACAGTCCGAACCGAACGGAATTAAACGAAACTCGGTCATCGGCAGCAACAGCGACTGTCCACTGTTCACTGTCCACGTAACTGGTCAAGCCAGTAAGAAAAAATCATGTTTCCATTCTCGAAATTTATTTGAACAATGGGGATTTATCGAAAAGGCGCAACGACAGCGAAAGGGTCTCACGCTATGACGATTTAATTCGATACGAAGAAAAGCAATCCGAAAATTATTAAGTCCAAGGACATACAACAAGAAGTCCGTTGGAAGATCGCGTAGGAGAGGCAAGGAACGAGATGGAAAGTGAGAAGCCGTAGATACTCGCGGAACTAATAGAATGCGATCTCCTTTTCGAAATCTCGAAGGATATCTCGCGCACGGTCGCTCCTGGGGTGCCACGGTCAACCAACTGGAACTGGAACTTGAACTGAAACTGGAACTGACAGTGGAAACGAGAGAACGAGAAGAGGGATAGACGAACGGAAGGACGAGGCAACGCGTTCGGCTGCGCGGAGCGCACTAAACTGACTCGGACGCAGAGTCAGAGGCCGTGTCTGTGTGTTGCCGTGCTGGGCCCGAGGCCTCTGGGCCTCACGGCATCAACAGACCCCACGACGATTCGGTTGCCCTTCTTCCGCCGCGTTCATCCGTCCTCGTCGCTCCGTTTCGGTTCGCTTCAATTCCACTCAGTTTCTACTGTCCCCGCTGTCCCTGCAGTTGTTGCAGTTCTTGTGGTTCTTCCTGTGGTTCCATGTTCCACAAGGGTGCTTCCTGACGCCTACCGTCCAACCACCACCGACCGGCCCAGACTGACGAGATCCACGATCAACGAACGGAGGGGTTGCTGCCGCGTCGCGCGCGGCTGCGCACCACCCTACTAACCAACCCCCTACTATTCCGCACCAACGTCCTCTTAGCCCCCTCCCCCCTCTGCCCCTCTCCCCACCAACAAATTCACAAGCAACGCTAATAACTTTACGACTACGAGCAGCATAACAGTGTTATCCCTTCCGTGTGCGTGGTCTGGCAACCCCTGCATTTGACTAGCGCGATTAGGGGGTCATATGCGCCGTAAAGTAATGATTCTTTCGCCTGATCAGGCCACTAAAATTATTAGAGTCGTTTCATGGAAATCGAGAAAAATCGAAATCAACGGTCGAGGCAAACAAATCTCGAGACGATTATAAACAGCTAATCGAATGGAGCTAATCGTCGGTCCCAGCCGGAAGCTCAAATATCAAAAGGATGTCTGAATATTAAAAGAAATTAAGATCAGACACGGAATGTAGTTCACTGGTAATTTCTTGTATCGAATGTGAAGCTGGTTCGGATTCCGAGAGAAGGAAAGAATGTTATGAGAAATCGGGACACGATCGACTCGATCGTTCAGCATGAACTGGAGCGTCCTCTGCTCACGTTCACCCTTACGTCTGCACTGTAGTTCATATCCACGTCCATGTTCTTGGTAATGTCGCGTCCACCGACACCTATCTGCGATCGATAGTGATGTAGATATATGCGTAGACCACACACGTAGTCACCGGCACGGCGACACTGTGCTGTAGGAGAAGGAAAATAATTGTAAGGATACCTCTGCGTCGGCCATTTACGTTTGTGCGCGTTTCTGGTAAATGGACGGCATGTGGAATTAGTTATTCCGACACGTGTCTGCTTCCTGTGCAATCCATTATCGCGAGCCAGCAATAAGCAGGGAGCAAAGAGTAACGAACAACGGGCAGGTGAATTGCGCAACTGTAATCTACGAATACACGTTTATCAGCCAAGTCTGTTTATCGCTCAATTTTGCTCTCCATCCACGAAGTGAACTCCAGATAAATCGGTTCAGCACATTGAATTCCGAAATCACATCTCTGTCCTTCTTTCGAGCAGAGATAATCGAGCTGCTTGCCGAAATAGTTGAAATTCGAAATCTATCTGACCTGGGACGGCAGTGTAGTTTTAACTTATCAGCCGTAACGAGCTTCTACGTTATTGTGGCGGAACACGCTTCGCGCATATTATTGTTCGCGATACCCGACAGCGCTGCCAGTTTACGCAATCGCTATAGCAAGAGGAAGAAACCCTTAGGAAGATTTGCCATTAACAATGGTGGTTTGCCAAGGTGAATCAAAGATAACGAATGGTAAATAAATGTAAATCCACTGGTTACCATTGGTTACCACTGGCACAATGTCTGCATCGTTGTGCCATTTACACCTTCCACCTTCCACAGTGATTTCTGACCTGAAAGAGGGCACCGACGAGCTATTTACGAAATTCATCCTATCAATTATTCATCACCAGCATCAGGCTGATTTCTCTTATCTATGAACAGCCGAAGGACGATGTTGCCGTTGTCGCTGCTATTGCGACGCCACCTTCAGGTGCTAATCGCACTACGGTACTTTCCTCGCGCTTTACTGCGTGCTTCCCTGGAAAACTTCTCGAACTGGTCGCCTGCAGGTACAAGATTTTCCGAAAAATTTCATAGACTCCAGAGACAACGATAAATGTGCAGCAGCACGATCGAACGATTTCGTTATTGCGCGATCAATTAGCCTTGAATATTTATTCGCTCCCATTGAGGACAAATTAGTATCAGTGGCGCGGATATGGTGGCGTGTGATTTTCTGACAGACACGTTCGGCAAGGAAAATTTTGTGAATAAAGAATTAGAATCCCTGTCAACCTGTGTCTAAATTCTCACTGTAAATTCTGCCAACCTGTGAATCAAGCCTAACTGCGTTACTAACGAAATTTTTCCTAGTGAAATTGCCCAAGAGCGTCCCAGATTCGAGCAGAAGGCAGAATTGCGCAACGGTTACACGAAACGCTGTCCACCGTCTAATTGCACTACTTGCTAAGCAGCTGCCAATAACATTGCCAGTTCAATCAGCCACCTCGACAGTCTCTTCTCGATTGATGAGAAAAATCACCAGGTGCTCCGCTACGCCAGTCCTCGTTCTCGAACGACCGAATTTCAGCAACTAACTTCAGCCCTTTTGCAACCGGACACGTGGATACACTCAACGCAAAAATTCTCCTCGTGAATTTAGGCGTCGCCACGCCATTCCCTCGGGACTGACTACAGATGCTAAGAAAACGACACCATTCGCATGAAATTCTCTCTGCGAGTGATAACAGTAGAATTTTTTCTTTCTACCTTCCTCCGTTCCAATTCCACGCGATCCTTGTAATCCTAAAGATCCAGAAAATTCCCTCAAGACTTTCGAGGTGTCAGCGAGAAAGCCCAACGGGTCGCCAATGGACACCGGAAGAGAATAAAAAGATCCAATCGAGAGGCAGAATGAAAGTCTCTCCGTATCGGGAGACGAGAATCAACTGAGCTGCTGAACGTAACGTAGGAAATCTGTGTCGACCTGTATGGTATCACGTACGTGGCTGAGTAAATAGAGGACATACTGCGTAACGCATACGGCTCTCGAGAGCTTCGATACCATAGAAGCAACTCGATAGGTCAGCTAGCTCACTAATATCTGTCGCAGGACGATCGATGGTCGCGTGAATCTACAAAGACGTGAAGTTATGCGTGAGAAAAGGAAAAACAGAATTTTTAACCCATAATTATTCTAATCAGCAAGGCTCTCCTGTGCACTTATCGATTGTTGTAACTCTGGTCGCGTTTAGAACTCGAAGAAAGTTTCAATAGTCGAAGCAGCTGCAGAATCTCGATTCAACTGACAAATAAGGTTACGAGTTTATGTATCGGTTTGTAACGTTAAGAAATTTCACTCGATCGGCAATCAATATATCGGCGACCTCGATCATCGACAATTGCGTGTACTCACCTGTATCGAGAACAGCCGAGACGTATCCGTATGCGTGCGATATGTACGAATAGAAGTAAGTAGAAAAAGTATCACTGAATTAACACTGGCCTCCCATTGGAACGATCGAAAACGCACGATGTCATCCAGCCTGTATTGCTTTTAGACTTTTTTTACATGGGAGTTTTCATTCCTTTTGTTTATACGGCCATTGCCGGCACGAAGCACAGTCGTAAGATCGTCTCGTGCCGATTGCAGCACGACTGAGATACACTGAAAACACCAAACACACTTCACTCCAAGTTCAAACGTTACGTAGACATAACATGAAGCTACCGAATGGCCGGTGAATATGCTCAGCGAATGCTTCCTTTTTTTTCAACGTAAAATTTCTTCGCGTCATCGAAAATGCACTTTTCAAGATCAACAGCACAAAGGGACGACAAAGCGAGTGACACTTTCTCGTTGATAACTGTGGACGATAGGCAATTCTACGTGTCTCGTTAGATCCGATCGATTAGACTGCAGGTTTACATTCCGTTGCGTTCAAACTCCTCCTTTTGACGAGGCAGCTGCGCTCCCCCTGTACCTACTCGATATATTCTCACTGTTTCCTCTGCTCCCACTTCACCCTTCTGTATTCCCTAGACCGGTGTAACTAATTGCATGGTGCATTCACTGCACGCAACCACATGTGTGCATCGATATAGCTATATGTAGCAAGTGCGCGCACGTATACTGCAGCCACAAACAATTGTATTTTCAAAACAAACACAAACAAAAACACGACGCGGGAGAAGGATAGAAATCGATAGGCACCGATAGAGCAGCTGAAACGAGCTGCCCAGTTCAGCACCAAAGATAGGAATGCGACGTGTATCTCATAAACTTCTGGACGGAGTGGATACTCAGGATAGATAACTCAACGCGAACTGAAGGACGGCGGACGCTGATAACTCGACAAAAAAATGGATAATCGCGGAGCAGCGAAACGAGTGGTAGAAAGTGAGGTTTTCGAAGAACTAGCGGCGTCTGGAGGCAGAGTGTCTTTCATCGGTGCACCAGGTATCTCCGCAGTCATTGGAGAGAGGGAAACGTCGAGGGAGCAGAAGGAGAAGGCGTTGCTGGTGGAGGTCGCGAAGGTGATGAAGTTTGCGGAGGGAGAAAGGTTTGATAGATCAAAGATCCAGGATCCCGTGCTTCAGGATCAAGATCACAATGGGAAATGCAACACCTAGTGATTTCAAATAAATCGTCTGTAATACGGCAGACTCCCTCTCGAAGGTATTGAGAGTAGTACTCTGACCTGGGTTACGCGAGATATACATCCAGTTTAGCACAGACAAAAATATGACTGGTTTCAAATAATGGAGATTCGCGGTACACCTCGTCGATAGTAAACGCATGTAGAATCGCGATCACGGCTCTTCCTGGCGCAGCAACAAGTGCCCGCAGCAGACTGCCGCCATGGCTCGCTCGCTCGTCCATTCGCTCACTCGCTTACTCGCTCGCTCCTCGAGTCGGCTGAGCCGCGAATGCTCGCCAGGCATCGCGAAACAGTGAATACTCCGGCGACTGGGCGATACTTTCAGCAGAGAAGAGAAGGAAGTTGAAAGGGAAGGAAACAGGAAGGATTGCGGAGAAAGGCGAAAAGAGGCAAGAAGAAAGGAGAAGCGTACCTATATTCCATTTCCATTTCCATCGCCGTGGCTATTCCGATGCTTCTCTTCGTTCTCATCATTCCAGTCTCCGCATTACAGTGTTCTGCTACATAGCTACTCCACTGCTTTGACCGTAAACTGATAATAGACGGGAGACGAATCTCCCAGCTGGCTGAACTCGGAAATCAATTCCACTATGAAGTGACATAGATAAAGTTCCCATTTACGCCACTCGTAGCGCATGTGTTCCAATCTTCGCGATTGCTGATTGGCTGGAAGAAGTGACTGAAGGTAGAGTGTTTATTGTGCTCTAGGAACATGTACTGACGTGAAGACAATCACGAGTGAAGAACATCTGTAGTGTATGACTCTTAAAGCTATAATGATTTGCGTAAAGTGCCACTTAAGACATGATTTGGAAACTAATGTTCAAGGTAATACTTGATGCTACTCTGGTAGCATCGCGAGTGCAAAAGAGTAAGAAGTTTAATTGCGAGAATATGACAAATGACATTCGTACATTTGCTTCTTTTCTGTGATACTCTAAATTCATTTTTAATCTTTCAACCGCTTTTTTCCCGTTAGAGAATAAGAAAACTACTTACCTGGTTCAACGCATCCATCGATATCAGGCCAATAAGACTACGCGCGGGGTATCTAAAATTGGGCACGAGGCTGAAGTGGAAATAAAATAGAGAAAGACATCGGTGCTGTTCGTTTAAGTCGATATATTATTCGGGGATTTACATAGGTACATCAATGAGGGTAAAACACCTATTGGGGTTGCTAATGGGCGGGTAAGTGGCGGATAAGGAAGATAGTCCTGGTGATATAGCTCAATCGACATATGTCTCTCTCTTTCGTATTACGTGACTTATTATAAAGGAGTAGTTCCGTATGTCTTCTGTGGAGCGTCGCCATCTTTAGCAACTCGTCGAGGAGTTTAATATCTAAGTAGACAGATATACAAAACATCGTTTATCGTACAAAATAGTCTTGGTCGCGTGTTTTGTTTGTCTTTGAACGACAAATTTTCATGGCCGCGACCAACCAATTATTCAAATGTCGCCGACCATCCGACCATTTTCGGTTCCCTAGAAATAACTTTATTTTTTTTGTCGTTTTCTCTCGTTTCTTCTTCTCTTGACTCATGATCATCTTTCTTGTCTCGTCCCTTCCTTTCGAGATTCACTCCACTTTCCAGCTGATACACACGCACGCGCTCTCACACACACTCTGCTTCGTAGCCTTTTTCTATACGCATCGAGTCTTTTTTCTCACGGGGTCAGTTTAAGCGAGGATAATAGCGGCAGGCTTGCTACTCCCTGACGTGGCAAACTTTTATACGGCAGACTGACCATGCTAATGACGACACGCCCGAGACAACGGCCGGAGAGAGGATACTTGCGAACAAAACCAAATTCCCAGTATTGTACTATGATTCCAGTTTTATTAAACAAATTAAATACAAAAGGTTTTCTTCTTGTCGCATCTCTTTAAGTTATAAATAATTAAAATAATGTAGTTTTCCAGGAGATGCTAAGGTAAGGTGGAGAGTAAAGGGAGATGGAAGAAGATGGAGTGGGAGGGTGGGAGAAATAGAAAGCCCATTGAGCGAGGGGTTATAAATAAAAATTGTATTAGAAGAATAAACGCTTCCAACTTCATCCAGTTTCAACATCGTCTCTCGTATCGCTATAACGCTGCTATGAAAAATTTTTCGAAAATACCTAACCAATGTATTTCGAGACCGAGAGTTTTAAAAAAGCAATTACTCTGCCCTCCCGTGTGAATACACGCCAGGACCCTATACACATTCTTGTGTAATTCTCTCTCGACGAATCGAGGCGTTTCTGAAAATTGATATTTCTTGCAGGAACGTCTCGACCAGCTATTGAGAATTAACCCTCGCGAGGAATCCAAGGAATTTCCAACGCAGTCGAATGGGAGCCGCGATAAAAGCAGTTAAACGACCTGACCTGGGTCGGCCAGCTTACGTTCCGGCCGATTCAACGGGATCGAGAATAATAAAAGGAAAATCGTTCCCACGCACTACGTAGAGTTTAGCTGTAATTGTACTATGAATACTCTGGAGAGCACGAGCGGCAGTCAGCAAGAACCGCACAGGGTGAACTCGTTCCGCATGTAAACTTGGCCCGTCGATTCTCTTGGATCGCGAGATCCTTCGGGAGCATGAAAACCTGACAACGCGCCTGTGACGAGCAGTCGCAGTGCCCATGGCGATCACTGATCGCCGATCGTCGAGAATTGGAGAGGCAATTCAAGTCGGACAGAGCGGGAATGGCCGTTCTTAAAATCGAGAGAGAATTCGCAGTGTCGCGTCTCAAAAGACTCTACGATCCCGAAGGACATAGGGGCATCGCACGGGATCAGTAAAATTCAAATGTCGGCGAAGGACGTGTAAATGCATTTGGAATGAATCTGTACTCTCCTCGTTACTGGAGTTGTAAAATGAAAATTAAGAAAACAGAGATGACGATAAAACAATGTAAGAGAATAAGCAACTAGTCAACATTGAGTTTGCATAAAACATAAAGAACCATCTGTTCGTGACGACGCTTTACGATTTGAATGTTAGCTAATGTGGGTGGGGAGCACGTTTAAGAGCTTCTTCGAGAACATTTGGGTAATATTTAAAAGGTAGGATATGTACAAAGAGATATATATATATATATATAGTAAAGTCAGTGTCTACCGAGGAATCCTTAAAAACGTGTAAAGATCGTTTTGAAAGATTCCTCGGTGACGCCTGGATGTGACCGGCTGTCAAGGAGTCGGACAGTAGGCTACGCTTTTGACGATAAACTTCTTTCAGTAGTGCCCCTCGTTCCGGTGTATCGGAAAAAACCTTATTCTTCCAAAATCAAGAGCAAGTTTCTCGTCGAGACGTGAGAAATTCTATCCGCACTCCGTGTCCGCCATTGTCGTACGCTTGGCAGATATTGCAAACGGTGCCTCGGAGATTAGGCCCTTTTTTGCCAGCGCACCATTAGTCAAACACACATGCACACGCTCTGGTACACACACGTACACACGCACACATACGGGAGACACGCGAATTTTCATAATCTCGTTTTCGCAGCCGCGCGGCCATTTTTTTGCAAGATGGACAAGACCTGCGTTCTATTTTCTTTCTATTCTAGCAAATGAGTGACTATCATCGGTCTGTCTCTCTTGCACTCATACTTTCCCTCTTCTTCAGCTCGTATCGCTTTAGTCTCTCTACTTTCCTCCTCTCCATCTCCCGGGCGTCCGCGAAGGAAACACGAAAAGAGAGAACGAGAGAATTCTAATGGTATACACGTCACGCGCGGAACTGTAAGAGACACCCCCCCCCCCCCCCCCACGAGACTCGCATCTCGAGAGGAAAATCTAGCCAAGGTTCCCAGAGCGTCACTTAATCTTCTTTATCCCTTTGCAAATCCTCTCAGCATTTTAACTCCTTTTTTTCCTCTTATTCTCTCTCGCTCCCTCTGCTTCCCTCTCGTCTTCCTTTCGACTAAAAACTAAACGCTACGCTATGTACACCAACTTATATGCTACGGAGCTTTCAAGGGCTATCCTAAAAGTATATAATACAGACGCCATCTCGTACTCAGCGATACACGATATATAACATCTTTGGGCTCGATTTATTACACATTTATAGAATATAACTTCTTAAAACCACGGATCGAATCGTACCTCCGTCGTTCATCAAGCGGAAGCAGAGGAATCGAACGAGCAAGGGGGAGGGGATGCTCTGGTGCAGGTGTCTCCTCCCTCTTGCTTCCCGGCTCTCGCGCTTCGTGATTCTTCTTTGCACCGGAAGTACCGCGTTAGACCCTCCTTCGAAGCGGCATTGACAATTAAGAATATATTTCTTCGACAGTTGATCGGACGAATGCGCTGGGCCAAGTGTTTCCAAGAGTGAATCTAGCGATTCCAAGCAAAGTCCGGACAGTCGCCGAGACGCAATACTCCTGCGTTATGTAATTTTCATTGTATGTGTTTTTTTCTTCTTATACTATTTCTTATGGTCTGAAAACTATGAGTTATCGTTAAAAATTTACGTAGAAAATACTCAGGTCTGACTTTTGCACGTCCTCGGATTTGCATACCGACGAGCGTCCACGCCATAAAGCTTCGTCCAGGGCATTCGTCCGGTATATTTAAACGTTTCGTACGTTCCGTTCGCTTGCTTCCCGGCACGTAACAGTCTTGTACTGATGCGCGACTTCACGATCGATAATGACGCTCACTGCAGCTAATGCGTCGTGACTCAAGAAAGCTTGATGGATAGCGGATTTATTAGGAAGGCGTCGCGACGCCTCCCGAGAGCATTTCACTGTGACTTTATACGTTTCCTCTTGACAAGAGCACGTGCGATTATTATCGACCGATCTATTCATCTTTAAATTAATTAAAAAGTAAAAACGGTGGAATTCACTAAGGAAACGGACGACCCGGGACGCGTCTGTGAGAATTCATGGCTCGACTTCCTTACGCCGTCGAGTTTACACCGCAGACACTTGAGCATCCTCGTCATCTGAAACATTTCGAAGAAAAGCGATTACGAGCCAGGCAATTTCTCTTACACGATGCCTCGTGATCAAGTAAATCGAATGAAAACCGACTGGACGTCCTTTGGGATTTTAATGGAATCTTTCTGAATTCACACAGAGTCTTACCAGCCTTGGTGAACTCGAACGAAAGGCACAAATCATTCGTGAATGTGGATAGTTGGCTTTCGTTTTGAACAAGGATAAAAGTAAAAACTTAAGAAACAAGATTCAAAGGTATCTCGTGCAAAATCAAAAAGAAGCAAGCAAATGAAGCCGTAACAAACTTGAGGGTGGATTTATTAAGGGCTAGTCTAATGCAATCTCGCAAGAACGATGCACTAGGAAAACAAAAATGAGGCGGTTCCTTGTGGCAGGAGATCAGACTGCCTTTTCAAGAGTTACGTATCACGATAATCAAGGCTTGTGTGTGGCAAGCAAGTGAGTAAGAAGTGTTCGTATGTGCTAGTGGCAGAGATAAAGGAGCAGAATGTCTGTGTGAGAAAATGTGGAAAACTCGGAGTGACACGCAAGCACAATGTGCACCTCCGGACATACAGAGGCAAAAGAGTGCTGACATCGACAAATATGTATGTATATATATATATATATATGTATATGTATATAGGTACGTAACACTTCAACGTGTACAACACTGATTTACTGATTTACATGTTAGATCGTTATTTACAGCATCGACGAGTCTTTGCGCTCGCTCAATAAATATTTCAACTGCCTCGAGGTGTCCGACAATTGATTCGATACTCGACATGGGTCATCCCCAACATCTCCAGTTCCACGGCAGACCGTACCCACAAAGGGAGCTACGCTCTGATCGACTTCGCGAAATTGGAATTTTCTCACATCTTTCACGGAAGCTGGAGATGCTGCAACTGACCAGACAACTGATAGCGAGTGTACTCATATAGTCAATAGAGATGAAACACATCCGATCTTTGAAGTTGGCAAGGATGAGAGTTGAATATGAATATGTGGAATACGGAAGTGATGGTAGAGTACGTAGAGCGATTGGTAGTACCATCTTCGTGGTCGGCCCGGTAGGTGACACCTTCGTGGCTGTGGGCCCGACCTAGCCTGTGCAACCTGGCCATCTGCGCAGCGACCTTGTACGCAGGCGGTTGCCGGCACTGGTTGGCACCGGCGGCCCGCATCCCCGTCATCGTCGTCGTAGTCATCGTCGTCATCGTAGTCATAATAGTCGTCGTTCCTCCTGGTGGTAATGGCGGTAGCATCCCCAATCCCAATCCCAATCCGACTCCCATTCCGCCTACGCCTACGCCAGCTGAACCTGAAAACCCTCGTCTTCCTCGTTCTCGTTTTTTTTTTTCTGTTGGGCTCGCGAAAAACAGCGATTCAATTTCACAGGGGTAAGATATTTCGAAAAAGGAACGAGTCCTTGAAACCTGAACGATATTATCGTACAGTCATTCGGGATCAACGCGCCGCTGTACCGAGAGACGCAACAAGATCTTCATTTTGGTAATTTCTCTATAATGAATTACAAGTGTTTCGACTATCCTGAAACTTCAAAGCACTTGAAAACCATTGGCTGTTAGGTCAATCACCAAAACGAGTCGAGCGTTTGTATCGATGATAGACACAACGACAAAAGGATTATCTACTATTAGTCAACTCCAGGATGGATTGTCGTGAAAGTGTTAAATGTCAGTATACTGGAAAAAGAAGCATTTCTGTTATTCACCGAGAGAAAGAGAGAGAGAGAAAGAAACAGGATGCATCAGGCGCATCCGCCTCCGATAAAACTACCGTGAATACACAAATCTGCAGGCCAACACGAGACACACGAGACAACATTCTAGAGACACGCGATTCGTGTTAACGGTTAGTAATCGTGCAAAATGCAATTCTCCCATGGCAAGACAAGAGCAAACCAGCGACACTTCTCACTTTTTCTCTCTTTCTTTCTAATGTAGTGTAGTAGCAGCAGTAGCGCCTCACACTGGACGCGACTACAATGCGATCAGCAAGCACAGAGCACAAGAGTCGAGCGAAGCCAACGAGTACAGCTGTTAGTAACGGTGATAGTAGTGGCGACGACTAGTGAAAATGCAGGTCATGATCGAAAATGGATAAAAACAAAAATAGACAGAAATTAAGGAGAAAGGCAGCAAAAGTGAAGCAGCAGCGGACGCGGATCGCGAAGCCAGGCACACTCACCTTGAGGAGTTTGGGGTTGGTGGTGATAATGGTGATGGTGATGGTGTTGGTGTTGGTGTTGGTGATGATAGTTGTGGTTCTGGTTGTGATGGTTGTGGTTGGCAGGAAGCGGAGGCAACACTGCTACCGCGTGAGGAAATGGGGGAACTCCTCCCCTCATGACAGAGCCTGCACCACATACGTTCACGTGACAGAAATCCCACCCAAGGAGTGCTTTTCCAATCCAATTATCTATGTGGTATGTAGCACGTAATATATACACTAGGCCCTAGACGTTCCCACTATTTGGGACCGCATACCAGAACTGTTTTCTCCAAAAATATGATCGAGAGACGATTGAATGATAGTTGCAAAAATGAAGCTTCCTAACGATATGCTAACAAGGCAAAAATAAAAAGCCAGGAAGAAGTGGAGAATCACGAGTCGCTTATGGGAATCCGAGCAGTGAACTGTTAAATTTCAACGAAATAAAATATATGTGTATACACGTAGAGAGTGATTAAAAAATGTATCAATGAATATGATTCTTATAAATTTCGAAATTTATTTATATACTTTTCAAGACAAAGTCTAAGCCATGGGACATACACGTACCCGACGGTAGATGAGCTGGACAGTAAGAATTTCGCGGAAAAGGAGAAGCGCAAAGAAAAATGACAAAAAAAAGCAAGTAAATGAAATCGGTGGACCGGAAGTAGAGTCGGCCGGATCGAAATCCGACGTCGATACGCTCGTATCTACTGCAAGGCTTGAGACCGCGTCCTGCCCAAGGACTACTCACTCTTTCTGGTCTCAATAGACGCTACTGTACAGAGTCTACAGGGTGAAGAAGAACAAAAGGAAATGGAGGGCTGATTCAGCGAAACTATTTACAGGGGTTACGTACCTGGCATGGCGGAATGCCTTCTCGGTGGCGGCGGTGGGCTCCCACCGGCTTCCACGCTGCTTCCACTATGGCTGTCCAGCTGTGTGCTGTGACCGCTGTCACTGCTCGTCACCGAACCTACGCACACGTCCCCAAGACACTTCTATCACTACAGATGTTCCAGCCCAACCTAACCCTAACTTTCGTCGCGAACTCTTTCTCTTTCCGGGTAGCAGCTTCGACAATCTACTGACTATTCTCTATTCTCCATTTTCAATGGTCCGCCCATTCTCGACTTGCAGACTGTCGGCCAACTCTCGCAACGAGATCCTCGCGAAGGCTCCTCCTGATTTTCTTTAGTAGAAAAGCTTTTATGCCTTCCAGAATATTCCGTACTAGGACTGATCTAGCGGTTGAATTTAACATGTCGTTCATTCAGCAAGTGTTGTTTCAACGCATAAATGCCTAATATAATTATCTAAAAGCAGCTACTCTAAGTAACGAAGCATGAGAATCTCGAAAGATGGTATCTGCACGGCACTGTTCCCAGAGTTCAGCTTTCGGGCGAATATCAACGCGGTATTCTCACTAGGCTACTGTATGTCCCATGGTGTACCCATAGAAACGTAAAAGAGCTTTCCCAGTTAATGATAGGGCGGAGGAGCTACGCCTATCAAAATCGACCGACAAGCGCGCCCTGGGCGTGCAAGATGTGTGTGTGAATAGGAGAAACGTAATGACATGGAACATTTATGAATTGCGAAACGGCTGTGCAGCGTGCAGTACATAGGAATTGATAAACGAACCCCGACCGGTGTAAAAAACGAGCAACGTAGGTGCAAGTAGGATCCGAAACGAGCACTAGAGTTCGAATACTTCTCGTTCCGAACCGTTTAAAAAGTAGAGGAAGATGAAAACACCCTGCTACTTACCACTCGTGAGGGTCTTACGAAGCGGCTGAAGGTTACTTAGACTCGTGACGCTGCTGCTCTCAGCACTCAAGTCAACGGGTGGCGGAAGACCGGACGGCGTGTCACTATGTGACCTCTCGTGCATTGGAACTCGGCTTCCCGAGCCTACTCTTCTTGGTGCACCAGGACTCGGTTCAAGACCAGTGGAATGCAAGGCCAAACCTGGCACTGGCAGTGGCGGTGGACGGTACGGCCGAGTCTTCTGAGGATCCGAAAGTGCCAACATTTTTCTCACGGCTTGTGGCGACGCCGCTCCAAATTTTGTACCTGTAGCAATCATTTTATATGAAATTTCGAAAAAGAAATGCAAATTATCATACAGTGATTCGGAACCACTACAGAGAGTTCAACAAACCTTGTATGCTCTTTCTACCTTCACTAGTGCTACTGGCGCTACTTGTCGTCGATAGGGTGGGTGATGGGTGCCTCCTTCCTCGACTTCCTCCAAGTGGGACGGCGGCAGCCACGGCCACGGCTCCTGCGTGGGGTTCACAGTCCACGGAAAGGGCGTGCAGACGTTCCTCATCCGTGATGACTTTCATGTTCGCGAGGTACGCCTTTACCCGTCGTACCATTTGAGCTTCTTCGAACATTTTTTTCGGGTTCGGCGCGGCAGTCGACTTCTTGCGTCTCTTTACCGTTGCCGTTTGTCCTCCTGTGGAAATAAAAGTGTACTGTGTAATACTGTTTCACTAAATGTTCATGCTTTCGAAACGTCTCAACTGATACCGTACCTTGATTTCCTGTTGTCATTTGATTTAACGCGACCATAGCCGAACTGGGTGGTTGACCACCTCGCTCGAGCATCGTCAGAAGATCATACGGAGACGAACACATGTTAGTGAGTGTTCGCACTTCCTTGGCAATCATTCTGAGCTTTTCAAAATTAACTAGACCTTCCACCCTCGAGTCATTACCCAAATGAATAAAAGTCAGATCTTTCTTAACAACCGGATAAAATGGAATCTGAAACATTTTTCATAACCCCTAGTACATTCAGTGCTGTTGCATAAAGCAGAATCACAGATATATCGTAAATTATACTCACGATTGGAGGTTGTGTTTGCTCAGATGCTACCAACTGGCGATATTTACTCATGTTTCGACTGGGATCCATAAGTTCCTGCAGATCACTAAATAGCCTTTGATATTTACTCGGCAGCTTCTCCCAGGACGCTCTCAATCTAGATACTGCCCCGTGTCCCAATCCAGACACGATAGCGAACATTGAATTGAAGTTCTTGCATTCCTTGCATTGTCCTGAGATAATGTAAAAGACAGCTGTGAGACGCCGTAAAAAGTATACAGTCCGTAATAAGCATTAAAGAACGCTGACTGAAACTTACGAGCAACTTTAATGAATTGCTTAATGATTTTGCTTCGTCTTACGAGATTGTGCTCGGAACAGACTTCGGTTACCACCCAGAACATTTCTCTGTTGACTAGCTCCGCGAACTGACTTAGCATGGGTACACCATACCTGCTCTTTAACTCGAATAAATCGTCCACGTATTCCGTAGATTCAATTTGTCTGCAAATACACGTAACGCCATGTGTGAAAACTCAACACGTTGGAGATTGGAATTACGCCAAAACTCGTGTAAATGACCTTCCTATACGAAACTCGAAGCCAAAGACAACGTATATTCTTACCTGAATATACTAAAGTCCTGCAGGGTGAGCTGAATCGCAACTTCAACGGCATTCAGCTGCAAGAAATGCACCTGGGATTCGCGTATAAGTTCTGGAGCTTGTTCATCCGCTACCAGGGTCTCGGAGACACCGTTTGTCTTCAAATAATATCGCGAACTGAGGCCTATTCTCTCAGCGAGATTCTGAAGTTGATCAGGCAATCTACGCTGCTTGATCATTCCGCCTTCTCCGACACTTACTTCGGCCAGAGAGAAGTTTGAACTACTTTCTGTTATACCGAACTCTTGAAGAGCCAACATGACCACCTAAAACGAATAACAGAAAAACATCCGCCGTAGATTACAGAGCGATTCTGAAGCTTAGAACTACGGAAATTATAAGAAACGCGAGAACTCACTTCGTGAGCTGTTGTCTCCTTGTGAACGAGCAGGTACTTGCAAGTCTGATCAGCCTTGTAAACCTTTAAAACGTGTTCCGGGTAATCGGGTGCTCGAAGATCGTCGTAACAGTAGAGAGACGTGAGGTCTGGATTACTTCGTGAGTGATAAAGGTTGGTAGTGTTCTGCGCAAGACCCGTACCCGGTGGCGTGTGGGGCGGCGCCAATGGATCGTCCACATGCACTCCATCGCTATCAGAAGTCAAGAATTATGGTAACGTTTCTACGATATTGAGCAATTTGTCCTCTGTCTCATGTCACTCACTTGATTGTGTTCTTTGGCAATATGTTCATCTTCATGAGAGCCTTTTGAAGTCTCCTCTTGGGACCGAGAGTCATGAATCCTTTGTGTTCCTTCTTGGCGTCCTTGCACGGAGACACGTTGCTATCTGACATCAGAAGCGGCACACCACCAACTAGAGGATTTAGAGGATTTACCACAGGGGTTATCGGATCTACATGAGTCGAGAGCCTGGCGCGCGGATCAGTCTGCAGCCTCGGTATTTCCGGCTTGTTCGTTCTGCCTCGAGGCCTCGGCGAGTTATCCGGCATTTGAAGCATTTCTTTAAAGGCTGTTGAATACGCAAAAAAAAATCATATACAAGACAGCACAGAGAAGTAGAAGCAGAATTGCCATTTTCGAAAGAACGGGAAGCACTAACCTAACAAATTAGACTTCACGGTAATGCTGAGATGCGTAGAGCCACGAAGAATTTCCAGAGCTCTCGCGTGACTCACATGCTCGAAGCTCTGTCCATTTACTTCGAGGATTTGATCGCCTCTTTTCAATCCCACATCCTCAGCTTTTGACCTCTTGTCAACCTTGGAAATGAAAATACCAAAACCTCTCTCATAACCCCCAAGGATACTGAAATGAAGCACTTCATCCCTACTTGGCCTCGCTAGCGTAACGTTTCGTGTTCTTGCTTTCGCTGCGCACGCTATGTTCAGTAACCTGAAATTAAGGAAAAGAAATTCGTCATCCGAGAATCAAAAGATGCGATATCTGGCACGAAGGCACGAAGGACGCACCTTTGTTGACCCTGCATTTTTTCTTTCTCCAGACCAGTCTCGAAAGCCTCCAGAAACTCCATCATGGCAGGATCAGTTTCGAAATCCGTGAAATGATTATTCACCCAGAGAAGAACAACTCGCGTGACACGATCTCTGACTTGTGTCTGATCAAACCATTCTAAAAGTTGATCTGCTACTAAAAGCGGACTGTCTATGAAGGTTCTGTGAGTCAAAAGGAAGTCCTCAACGTATGTAGGATCCGTGATGCTATTCTCTTCGATAAGCTGAAGCATCAACCGCTCCGGTGTACCACGGATTACTACGTGTCCTCTTCTCGCCGCTCCGTCCAATGCGCCTCTCAATTCAGTCACCAGAATAACTCGACCATTCTCCTCGTGCCTCCTAGTGTTCTCCTCGCCCTGATGCTGAATACGGAAGTAGTCTGCTTGCGTGACGCAGACAAATTGGCAGTCGTCGCACCTAGGAATGTTAGTTCTCATTTTTTATATCAAGTCACGGAGAATGTGGAAAAAATGAAGGATCTCATTTTTACACTCACTTTGTTCTCATAATACCACGATGCAGTAACCTTTCCATAGTAGGCAGGATACCGAAGCTGTCGCCCAAGTGAAGCTGCTCAACCTCGCCATTACTATGTTCCACCTCGACTGCACCGTTGATCAGTACACTCCAGCTATCTAATTCCTCACCATCGTTTAGGACAACCATGCCTGCACGTTCGACGACCGCAAATACCATAACCGCGCACAGCGCTCTTCTCACAGCCAGGGTCATATTTGTGAAGGCTTTTAGATGCTGAGTAAACTCCAGTAGAATTTCTATGTCATCTTCCGTTCGTTCAACTGGATCCTTCTCTAAGCACTCTCGTACAGTGTCTCGAACAGTCAGACTCTGAAAGAGAAAGTATTATGTACTTTAATGTACTTGTACTTTTAATAGGATCTATTAGATTCTATTTAGTAATCATAAGAGTATCATGCATTCATGTTTAATACTTACGTCCATGCTCTCTGCCAGATCTTCTTCCTCATCACTGTCCACTATAGATTCGACAAGGCCTGAGAGATCAACCTCGTCTGCATCTGCGTCTAGGGAGCTTTGTACCGATGTCATGGTGTCCGAGCCACTGTATGCGGAACTTGTGTCACTCGAATGGCTACTTCTGTTAGATTTCTGGTATAGCTCCGGCCTGCCTGTCAGGCCTTGTGAAAACTATGACATAAACAACAAATATATTCAACATTGTTTAAAAGCACTTGACATTACTATTTTTATTAATCAATTGGTTCTATAGTTCATAAACAATAAGTTTTAAATTGAGAAGGTAAAGGGAAAAACTAAATTAGCCAGATTTCAAATTCTGCTGATTATCGAGGCTTATTCGTTTGCTGTGTCTGCAAAAAATGGCAATATACATCAGAGGTAAAATGTGTCCCCCTTGCAATTAAGAACAACAGACGGTATTATATGATTAATCACCTAAGGAATATGCAACGATGTTAAAATGTTTACATATACGTACTGCACAAGGAAAACAAGAGCTAAGGCCATTGTCTAACCTTGTGCGTTCGCAATACGAGTATATATAATATTTCCAATCACATCCATGCTGCTTTAAATATTTGGACAGAACATTGATCGGTGAGGTTAACGTAGAAATCTCCCAGGAGTAAACATAAATCCCTGCGGCTAGTTAACAAAGAAAAAATATCCAGATCGAGAAAAGTCATCGATAACATTCCCGAACAAGTCCAGAAAGGGAAAAGCCCTGAAAAGGCGTCGCAGTGGACAGACAAGAATAAATTCCAGGAATGGGCGTGATTGGGCGAAGCTGCGCTCGCACGTTAGGTTAGGACGGCCGACATGACATCACGCACTACACACACAAGACAAGCCACACGCCCGGCCAAACAAAACAGCATTGGCTGTCATCCTGAGTAGAAGACGATACCAGAGGCTGGGTGAGGCTGGACACGGGATAGATCTCCGAACAGAAGGAAGTTATACGAGGCTTCCGAGGGCCAAAGAAAATCCGTCAAGACAATCTTTCAGAGAAAGGTAGGGGCAGACCGTGGGAGCGAACTAACAGGCAGACAGGCTGGTTGCTTGGTTGGCCCCGAGAAAGGACCACGCGCAAACCAAGGCCATTTTCAGCAGAAAATTAACAACGTGCAAGTAGCGACGGACTCACTTGATACATGCCGAAGGCGTCCATCCTTCGCACACGCGATCTCACGACACTGATATTAACGAAGAAAGAAAATTATCCGAATAGGCGCGTGCATTCTCCTGCGTTGTTGCAGCGGCTTCCTTTGCTTCTTCCACTTTCTGCGCGCGCGCTCTACCGCCTGTGTTTTTCTTGTGTCACACAATCTAACCACGTACTCTGTGAGAGTATGGTGACAGCGCTCCCTGTACCCCGTAGGCCGTCACTAGTCGTCACTAGACGTCACTAACAGCACCGTCAAAAACCCGATACACGATCTTGGCGGACTGGCGCACTATATAGTAACTTGTAGTCACTGCACTAGTGGCCACGGAACGAGATCCCTCATCCCCACCTATTCTGATTACGCTGCAAGAGGGGAAGGTCACGTGACACAAGAGAGATCTCAGGGCCGACCCTACAGGGGGCCCACCTGTAGCTCCTGCCTGTTCCTACCGCTTCGATCCTATCCCAAAAGATACTCCATTGAAAAATATTCGCTGAAAACGGAAAGAAATTCCTCGAGGAGAAGTTTCTAATAACATTGTACATACGTCTCCAGTTCTCAAAATAAACAGGTGAGAAGCACTGGATCTCTCGACTGAAGTCGGTCAATCGAGCAAAGCTGAGAGGTGAGAGCAAATGCAAGAGATGTGCTGCCGCCACGGCAATCGCACAGTGCAGGGCAGCAGCAACAACAGCAACGGCAGTACAGAGCTAACAGAGGCCACTGGCCGAACCGGCTCATGATGTATACGACCCGTTATGCCGCGCCATCTCTCACTTTTCCTTTTGTCCGCATACTTTCCGAATCGCTCGGTCTCATTCAGTTCCGACACCTCTTTCGAGGGACTGCATCTTGCTGTTGATGCTGTTGATGCTGATGCTGCTCGATCTTTAGACATAACAACTTTTCATGAACTTGCAGAAACAACTTGAAGACGCCAGGAACGAGATATAGTCAGAGATAGTTTGTTTGGCACACGAAGCATGGATGAATTTGCACACATATCCCCGTTCGTAGGGAGAACTGTGTTTGTGAGAGTGAAATTTACAGTAGGCACAGCAGCCATACTTAACGGTTCGACACAGTGGAACGTGACAAGAGACGTGGGTGCAGCAATTCCACACTACGAAGTTAGCGACAATCATGGAAAAAATAAAATTAATGAAGTCACAACTATTACCGTGTCGTCGAAAACCAGATTGACCTGGCGATGGTCCGTAATGGGATGAGGATGTGGCGGACGATGCATCCTTCCTCCACCATGTATTTCCGGATAGTCAATCTGTAAAATGAAGTAGGAAACGATATTAGCTTTATCTCATTTTTAACGAACTGCGAGGTTTTCGGCAGTCTGGGCGCAAACATGACGCGCATTCAGTATTCTGTAATACCGCAGCTGTGTAACTTTTCTGTCGTAGCAGCCCGACTGAGCTCCGTTCTCTGTTTATTGGATACAGTGACAGCCCTTGTTGTCAGAAAGACAACAAGATGCGAACGCACGTCGAGCCGGAACTCGTAGGCCGGACTTCCGGCAGATACACAACGCGACTATTCGCCATTCATAATACAGGCAGCCCGTCGAGCCCCGTCGCCAGCGTGAAATTCCTGCGAGTCTCAGCCGCACTTCACTTTGCTTTCGATTTCCATAAATCAATAAATCAATGATTCGTAAGAAGATCTCGGTCAGTCGTCTCTCGACAGCCGATTGGTGTTCCGACAAAAACAAAGCAGTGATTGACTCAATGTATTATTGTCCGCAATTGACAATCGGAAAAGTAATGTAATCTGCAGAAGACGTTGTGATGTCTCCGGTGCCGACGCCATAAGAAAACTAAGATTTGAAGGAAGACAGAGCGAAGCCGAAGCCAAACAAAAGACGCGCTCCTGTTTTAAGCCAATTCGGCTTTTCCGGACGGCTTGAACTATTCAATTCTCTCAGGTATCTTCCCGAACGATTTCTGCCTGCGTTCCTGAAAAATCCTTAAGGACTTTGGCCAGGTACCAGGTACCCCCCTACCTAGACACGGTGCTTAAGAATAGAGTTTCGAGCAATAGTATCGAAAAGGACATCAGTCTATGAGTCAAAGGTGCTTCGGACGAGAAGCGACTCGATTTGCCCGAACGCGAATGCACAGTGGGTGGAAGGTAAGGTGACGGCAAATTCGCAAAACGAAGCTGAACCAAATGAAATGAGACGTGCGCGTGACGCAACGCGTAAACAACTACGCAGCAATGTGTACAGTTTTCGTTGCGCAATAAACAAATTATAAATAATTGATGGTCGAAGAGAATCAAGTGTCGAGCGAGCAGAACGGAAGCGAAGCCACGCTGCGTTTAATTCCTTTGTTATAGACTCGGAACGAGCAGCGGGATTCACCTTGTAATTATTAGCTGCCTCGAATTCATTTATATTTTACGTCCCAAGTGTGCTTAGCTGCCACCTTTGAGGCGATGCAGTCATCAGTTCCCAGAAAAGGTTAGTCTCGAGTGATGCTCCGCAGGTATCGCCAGGACGGTAGAATGTCTGACATCGTTCGGACATGAAATTTGCCGTTGCTATTAGTTGGACTAAAACGCGATTGTCGAACGAGTTCCGATAATTTTCCAAAATTGATCCAAAGTCATTTAGGGAGTAAAGGTAATCCCGAAATACCCGCAACTATTTTGAAACTTTTCCCTTCTTCTAATTGCTTCTCTGCGTGGGCCACGTCGCTAACCGCGTGGGTGAACTCAGCCGCACACATGTTAAACGTCTCGGTAGATGAACTCGCATGTACCAGAAAGATACGCACACCCACGCACCGAGACAGCACGCATCTCGTCCAGCTTCCACGGGCAAGAGAGAGTGCACGCGCGTGCACGTCAATATGCACGAATGCGACCACGAGACGAGACGAGTGAATAAAAATACACGGGCAAGCGGGCAGGCAGGGCACCTATTTCCGAAAGCAATGAATAACGGATGGCCTTAACCGTAATCCCAGGATGCATCGGGCCTCTTTTTCCCTTCTATTTACCTCGGAAGAGACGACGGACAGAGTGTTGGGCGTCCCGGGCCAACTCCTGGACACGGAACGACCCGTTCGCTTCCTCATGACCACCCGTGGTCTCCCAGGTCTTCCGGCGTGCTTCAGCATTTTTTCACAAAATATGTTCCTCACACGAGAGATTTCACTTGTCCACACTAATCCTGGTCGCACTTTACAGCACTTTTACGCGCGACACTCGCGCTGTCCATCGTGCTACCGTTTCCACTGTTGTCTCGGTCAACTATGGGCTGCATAAAGAGAAAGACGCATTGACGACACCGTGACTTTAGGACCTACTGAACTTCTCCGTGGACATAGTGCCGACACTGCGGCTTCCCCGAGAGTACGTGATCTTCGAGACACGTCCGCGCGATCTTACGACATGCACTCGGCGCCCGTGGGAGAATCTGCCTGTATCGCGATGAAGAATCTAATCGCCGGGAGACGAATGGTACTGGAATGGACGGAGATGGAGAACAGGCAAGTATCGGAGTGGCGAACGAGGGGAACGAAGCGAACGAGTCGCTAGATGCAAACGCGACGGGAAGCCAAGCAGTACTGGAGCCACTCAGGATTCGTACGAGGAGCCGAGTAAAGAGAACGAGAGAACGAGCCGCTCTGTCACGTGACCCTTCGCCACACACGTGTTCACGTGTCCCCCCCCACCCCCTCCTTGTGTTCTTTGCTTTCCTTTTATTCCCTTCTGCACTTTCTTACTTCTCTACCTTATTCTCTTTCTATCTTTATTCTTTAACGCGTCCTTTCTCGTTTCTCCGGTCTTTGAAAAAAGTAAAACTTCTCGAGGCTCTCAAACGCAATTCCGTCAGGACTTCGAATGAGATGACAGTTTTGAAAAATTAAAAGAACGAGACACGATAAAGCAGTAAAAAAGGACGTTAGGATAATACAGCGACGTAGCTCGAGTAGAAACGTAGGAGAAGAGCAAATCGAAGGGACGAGTCCAACATTTCTTATGCACGGTGGGGACTCACACACCTATATTTACTGATATTCATAGGCACTCGCGAGGTTCACGACGACGTCTATGCTTTATTTTCGGTTCTTCCTGCAGCCGCGTCGGGACTGCATTGGCGTCAGATGCCCAAAAAATGTCTGAAGAAAGTGTCGCGCGTACTGACGTCGTGCATTCATCGGGCTACACTCCTTCCCCCCATCTACCCCTTCTTTCTAGGATATGAAACACGAAACGAGTTTACGAAAAGTACGGAACTCCTTCCGACATGTGTGCCGTATGTGGTTTACGTCCACGGGTCTGCTTAGTTGCAAGATGGAGCAACGTTCGCAAGGCAGTCAGATGGGATGCAGTTATCTTTCTAACAACTGCTCATTTGTAATCTTTGATAAGGCAACAATTTTCGAAAGCAAGAAGTTAACACTCGGACCTCACGTTACTTAATCTTCGAACCGGAAGCACTAGGACGCCGTGTATACGACTTCCCAGCAATCGATCTCTTACAACGATTAGCAAGGTTTGCTTGAAAACGTACAGCCGAGTGTAAACGTGCAATGAATTTTTACTGCGGTACAAATAATCAAGGAATCCGACCCGTTCGAGCGACGAGCGATGACTGGAGTCGCTGTGGCGGCATCGCCTACCGTTCCAGATAAGAGCGTTATCAAAGATTCGGTTAGGCTTCTGCTTCCTCGAACGCGGGGGCGGCGGCTGCTTCATGAGTAACGGAAAGCGAGGCGCTGCGTGCGCGTGCAGAATCAGTCAGAGAGAATGGTAAGACCAGGAGATCCGAATGAGAAACAAAGTACAATGCGTATGTGAGATAAAGACAAGTAAGACAATGTGGGTAAAAGAGAGAGAGGGAGGGGGGCAGACGACGAAGCGAGGAGGGACGCATCAATGGAAAGCGATCGGGCGAACTCGGCTGACAATGAGTGTCTGTCGCGCCCGTCGAGTGTATCGTGTATCGCGTCTCCTAAGGCCAGAGCAGGTAGGTGCGCTGGGCCGCAGCTCGGTCGCTGGTGTCGCAAACTCGACAGGTTAGGTGTAGAGCGTAGAGCGTAGATATCGGGCGAGCGTACGAGGACTGCAGTTAGTTCTGCTAGAGGCGGGCATATCGTGCGGCCGTGTAGCAGAGAAGCGTGAGGTGCGCTGGATTAAATGGAGACAGGTGCGCCAATGGGAACGGCACCCGTCGGTCGCCTTGATCGAGACGCTGCGTTAAGTTAGGTTATACCGAGCTATGAGGAACTGGAGGAAGAAGGTCCGTACGATGGAATCAAAGTGATTAAGAGAGAAAGAGCTACGAATTTGTAGCTCGGAGTTGACGTAGACTTATACCGGAAATGACTCCTATTCTGGGAACGGAATAGGAAGCAGATCTGGTGTTTGGTACCAGTCGAGACAGTCGTGACCTAATCGCGTGCGCACGTTTTTCAAAGCAAAGGTAAAGTTTGTGGTTGTTGTAAAAATTCGAAAAATTTGTACTTTCGACAACCCTCGTGGGCGCCCGACATTTTTGTCTGGCCGCTGGCTTATTTTCGGAACGACGCACCATTCCTGCTGGGCTATGCACGTGCATGCGTGAGAGAAGGGATGCAAGAGAGAAAGCTGCGAAGGAGTAAGAGGAGGAGACGGAGGATGAGAGACTGGGCGAAAGAGAAGGGCTTTCGCCGGAGGGTTTTTGTCAGAACTGTCTGCCGTTCTGCTTCCGAGAACGATGCTGCTGGGCTGGACAAGTCGAAGGAATAGAGAACCTTCGGTTTACCTAGTTCTGACAGTTTCAACGCGATTCAGGCTTTAGAATTCCCAGCAGGGGAATTTCATCTTTTTCTTCCGCAGCTCCGGTGGCTCCAGCGACTCCTGTTTTGTTTTTCTGTTCACTTACATTTTTCTGCTTCTCGTATTTCGTGGCGGGAATATTGCCTACTTTACGTGTATTCTTAGTTCCATCTAAGGAACTATGGGAGCTATCTGTCCTCCTGAGAACGAAGTCTTTTTCTATCAAGCACAAAAGTCATCAGCGTCGAGACGCGAGCGTCCATGTCACCCGTTTAATTTTGTTATTATGGTCGCGATGGCTTCTAGCGAGGACCTTATTCAGGTCAGGACAGTCAGATACGTTCAGGCATGCCGGATGTGGCGAGATCATCCTTTTCTAGCAATCTGTCTCTCTCTCTCTCTCTCTTCGTGATATATTTATTAGAATTATGCGGGATTCCGACACTATCAACTACGACAACGACGCTTATGGAACTCTTAGAATTCACGGTCGTTCGGTGTAATGCAGTCAGTAGTGAACAACTGTTTAATTTAAGTTGAAAACCACAGATTGTCATTTAAAATAAATTGTTTGTAAAAGCGACAAGGCGTTGCAATGTGCAAGCTGAGCCATTTCGAGCACGGGGACATCCGTTTTCGACGAAAAGTCTAAATAAAGAATCTTTTCGCCCTTCCGCTGCCTCCTTGAGCGTATTCGCGTCACTCTGTTGAAATGCTAAGATATTTTTTATTTTTTCACTGTCAGTAATTGATTCTATCTATTAGACGACGACGACGACGAGGCTACTCGCGCCTGTCTGTCCCGGCGGCTGTCGTCGGCTGGTACCGAACAGGACGGATGAAACGTATGCAGACAGTGACATCGAACGTAGGCGTCTATGAGTTTCGCCAGCGATAGCGAATTTCCGACGAGTGCTATCCGCGTCAATAGTTACTCCCACTGATAATTCGAGTACATTTCCCGTAGGATTTCATAGCCGCGTCGTTACGCAATGCCTCCCTCGTTCAATCCCAAGCTCTCATCCCTCTGGTGTACATAATAAACCTCGCGGAAAATTCATCTCCCGAATATTCTAACGAGTCGTGAAGCAGGATGAGCTATGAAAAGCCTCCCTCGACCGTCGACATTGTCGCACCGACTGCAGAGACACGAGTGGCCATACTGGAAAGTGAGTAGGACGAGGGCGCCACCGGCGGGTAAAGCTAATTATGACACGAGGTTGACTCTAATTCGTGAGGCTACACGTACTGCTATAAGTAACAGGATTACCTTAATTAGCTCAAGGCATACCAACACAATGATTTGATTCTAATTGAGAGCAGCACCGGAGCGGTGGGAGTTGGTTTGTGGATTAAAAGCAAGATGAGTAATAAAATTCAAAGATCTGTCATTTAATGATGGTATAGAAGGTGTCGGTCAAAGGGAGTACAGTGAACGCGATTTCCAAACGAAGGAAAAATGCAAATACAATTCCCTGTATTTGACGGATGTGAATCATGTGATGCACTCATGGAATAAAACTCGGTGCGTGGACCGATAAGGTGCGAGTGAGGAGAACATGGTTCGCGACGGCGACAGGATGTCGCAGCTGTGCTTATATATTGCATGAAACGATGCACAAGTGTATTACGCAACTTCAATCTTCAACGCGAACGTTAAAACCTTCTCCGACAGGCTCTCGGATGGTAATGCGTATACTGTAGTTCGAGGAATTCCCGTTAGATGGTGTTGAGAGTCAAGGGCAGCGGTGCGTCTCAGAAGGTAAAGCGCAAATTGAAACTCGAGATTCCGCCGACTCGTTTAAATTCTTTCGAACATTTTTCAATTCCTAGTCAGCGTGTTCCTAATGCAATGACTTTATAAAAGAATAAGGAAATTGCCAGGAATTAACCATTTCCAGTTGGCGGAAGTTTCGCTAGGTTATTCCGGTGGAAGTAATGGGTTTCCAAAGAACAGAAGGGAATCCTCGTATTGCAAAGGGCAAATAGTATCGAAAAAGGTTACGTCTCCATAATTCTCAGTATACACTGCATATGCCAGGCTCTTTCTAGCCACCGACTAAACGACTCACGCATATCTGCCAAGAGAGGAGTATATCGATTAACTGTCCAGGCTGTACTGTCTCGAGTCTCGTGACTCTCGTCTAGAGGGTATTGTCTTTCGCGATATCGCGAGACACGACTATTATCTGTGCTCCTACGTAACACGTACACCGAGGTGCTTTTCTGATACGTCAAACGAATAGAGCACGTGCACTTCTCTCTCAGCTGCATGCAATACGTATTCGACAGTCTGCCTGCTTTTCTCGCTGACTAGATCAAAATGGTGGCTACGGCTAAAAGTATAGGATTTATAGAATCTACTTACGACGATCATCTCGGAGGGTTCGAGGACGAAACATTCGTTGGGTCTCCTGGCGCTTCCGCCGGTCCGCTTCCCAAAGCTGAAACATCAACAAGAAAAAGAAGCATTTAATTTCTCTCCGTCTTTAATCTCGATTCGTCAGCGATTCTCTATTACTCAAGTATAAGTTCTCAATAATGAAAAGCTCCCACGATCGACGTCCAATCAGGAGATTCTTTTCTTTCGTTCTCTTTCTCTTTCGTTCCTTGGCGTCCAGTTGACCCTCGCCATCCTCCTTCGTTCTCCCTTTTTATCTGCCTTCTCCATTACACTGAAACGAACGCGTAATCCCTTGCTGGATTATCTCTTCTCCCGCGACTATATATATATATATATACTCGAGATATGATTTACGCGGCACGAGCGCCGTTTCCAGTGGCTTCATTCTTTTCAGACTGCCGCCGAATTCCCTGCATGAAAAAACTAGACTTTATACGCGACGGCCAATCGCACCGGCACCCTGCCGCTTTCCTCTCGCGTGCTTTATGGCTCCGGCGCGTGTGTCTTTGGACAAAAGGAAGGAAGGAAGTTACGAGCCGCACTGAGCTCGTTTCCGTTCGATGGATTCGACGCGACTCGCTGCGATTCTACAGGCGATTCGTTTGAATGTTTCCACGGGAAAAAACATCCGAGCGAATTCTTCCGTAAATCCTTTTTGACACCCGCGCGGATTTGAAGAATTTCATTCGCCGCGAGTCCCGACTTCTCGGAATGCTGCGCTACTTCAATCAATAATGTATATAGGTATTGGATTTGCCTAAGAGATTAAAAGGATACCATGTGTCTGACATGGTGAGCAGCCATAAGCCAATATTCTGGCTACGCGACCCTTCGAGTCCCCGTATAATCCCACCAAAATCCCCATATAAGAGACGCGCGACGGAATTCATGGAAAGGATCGAATATCGGTAGAGCGCAGGAGCGCAGAAGTCAAAAGCGAATTGGCCAAGTCGGATGATGGATCATCTGGAATTCCAGAACGTTACGCATCCGATCCGATGTCTCGCCGTAGGGTGTAACACTTGGCGTATGTGGGACCTTGACACACCATTTACTCCCCCATGGGGTTAGAGGTCTCATGCTGGAGATCTCGTCGCTTCCGTGACCCTAATGTACTATAACGTATATTAGCTGGTCAAAGGAACCACACGCGAGTCCATACCCATGTGGAAACAAACGTCCATCAAATCCATTAGCGTAGAAAGCCAGAAGGGTGGAGAACGTGTGTGTCTCTTTTCACGGTATCCCAGAGCACGTGTGCATAGCCACGTACATAAAGAGGAAGGATGAAAATCGAGGAGAAGACGCGACTGTGTCATTGAGAGGAACGCAGCCTCCGTATCTCGTCTCTTCGATCAGTCCAGTCACTGGTCCACAGTGCAAATTGTCATTGGGCTCCATGTTTGCCAGACTATTTCATCGTTCACCAGAGACAGATGTTTCGCGATGCTTAACAGGCATGCTGTGAAAATTAGGGGTAGCTTCGAGGGAGGGTCCCGTTAATCCCCCAGACAGCCCCTTATAAAACGGACTACGTGTTTCTCTCATCGATTTAAAAGCCTGGGGCGGCTCTCGGTGCTTTTGTGCGTCAACGTTGGTACGTCCATGCGAAGGATGACCGTTAGACCGCTGTCCTTGAGGTTATTCCTTTGCCAAGGCAATTCGTGTGACTCACTGATGAGCTGGTCGAGTTCTGCGTTCCGCGGGGTAAATAATTTTCCGCGGTTATTTCAGTCGGCGTAAGGAGTAAACAGTCTGGTCGGAATCAGCGGCTCTGATGTGACAGGTGCGTAGCATCGATTGGTCGCGTGGACTTGTGTATTTTCGTGACGTTGCTGATTCGCGGGGAATGTAGGGTCGACCAAGCGACACGTAGTCACAAGATTCGAATAAATTTCCGAGATGAAATGATCTGCGAAGCTGGATAGCTCTGGACCTCTCCTTCGATCAATCTCGCTACTGGTATTCGTAATCGAGCCGCGAAATTAAAATGATGCAACCAATATAATGTCCTCCCATGCGAGATCAAAAGTCGGCCTGTAAATGGAACAGACGTACCTAGGCTGCTAGCGAAGCCCGAGGCAATTACAATTATAATAACAATGCCGGCAAGGAGGATGCCGAACGTGCAAACACGTTTCAAAGTGCCCACGACTTTGCCCGCGAGGTACGGGACCCTGTGGGTTCCTGTTCCAGATTCGGTCGGTTGGATGTCGGTGACTGAAATTGAGCCGAGTACAGCAGTGAAACGAGCCCCCGCGTTTTCTAGCCAAGCAAAGTAGCTGCGTTCAAAGGCATAGCGCACGCAGCTGCCTGTGGCAGCGCCGAGGCGATCTACAATAAGCATCAGGAATTGCGAGTTGGCCAGAGAACGTCGGAGGTTACGAACTGCCTTGTGGGAAATGGGGGAATGCCGGAAGATGGTTGATAGTGCGAAGTTGCCGGTTGACGTAGGCGAACCAAAGAGCGAGGCAGTTACGAAGGAAGTGGCGGAGGGAAAAGGAGAGGAAAGGAGAGTTCGAGCGAGCGGGAGTCAACTCCTGCAGTTCGTACGCGTCGCATCCACTTAGTGAGATTATTTGCACCGTTTCACCATCTAGACACACGTTCACTCAGTCTAATCAAATGTTACCGGGAGACCATTAGTTTATTAGATCTCGCGTTATGCTTTTTCTGAAAGGCACCGCGCGACGCGATGAGGAAATAAGGCGCGGCAGATCCACTGTTACGTCTCCTGCTACCTCAGCCTTCGTGCAGGGCAGCCCCGTTCGGAATATCCCTGGCATTCCAGAGGAAGTGCATTTTCCGCATAGTCGAGCAAACTCACCATACGGAGAATCTTCTTCTGGGAAATGCTGGTGGCGGAGGTGGCTGTGCCCTGTGACTCCTGTCGACGCTCTCGCTGCGCAGGGCTTGAATGGCCTTGGGTACGGCCCTGTAGGGTTCCTGACCGAGTCTAGGACTGCCAAGGCCACCGATATTACCAATACCTCCATTGCCAAAAGCATCTCCGGATGCGGTGGGACCTCCGCCACCGTGGAAGCTGTTCCATCGTCGCACGGGTCCTCTACTAGATCCGCCGGAAGCACCTCTCAGTTGACCGGTCGTGTGCTTGTGCATCTTTCAAACTATTACTTTAGAACGCACCCCAAGATCGCGAAGCACACACGAACACGCGCCGCTCCAAATTCTCCTCCATTGCTCTGATTGGCACAATCTGCTAACCACTGGCGCCGCCAACGACAGCGGTAGGAACCCTCGCGAGTAGCACTCCGGAGGATTCGTGTCTCTTTGCACCTTTCACCTTTCACCTCCCAGAGGACTGAGAGCACCGTTTCTATCCATCCCTGTTCCAACAGGGGATCATCTTTTCCGAGAGAATCGTGTAGGTCAACACCGAGAGGACATACAGCATCACGAGTTTTGCCAATCGGTTTACTGTTTATTTTTTTTATTTCCTTTTATATATTCCGGAACAAGGTTTATCCGGGGAATAACGTCTCGAATTTGCGCTTCCGCTGCCAGCACGTGATCCAATACGGGGAATCCGGACGACTGGGACTCTCTTGGATTCCTCTTGAATATTCCTTCTTCGAGTCGACTTCCGCCTGAACAACTGCAACCCGTCTATTAATTCACTGAACTTCATACGAATTCTCAATATCGAGAATCGAAGGTAAGTCGCGAGTGCGTCTTCCTTGTCGCTGTCTCTGTAAACCAACCGAGTACCGAAATGATGCTGCTTGCCACAAAAGAACCCTCTGTATGGATCTAGACTCTTGCGCTCTACGTGCAGCGTATTCCCCTAGTCCCCTTATCAGACTGTTTGCTCGAAAGCGTTGATAAAAGCGGTACTGGAGAATAAGAGTCTACGAACGTGGGAGAGAGAGAGAGTGAGAGTGAATAAGACTAATGGGGAACTGGTAGACGGAAGAGGATGAGGAGAATATGATAAATCTGAGACAACCAACGAAGACTCGGGTGTCGCGTTTATGCTAGACGCAACCTTCCTGGCGTCATCGTTTTTCGTTTCGTTGAGCGATAAACTCGATCTCCTCGACTCTGTCTTACTGCATCCCAACGAGTCCCAGAAGACGTTCCTAGGCATCCCTGCAGCCCTTGTTATTCTGATCCTACAGGCTAAGCAGATGCGTTCCTACCCTCTGGATCCTCCTTTTCACCCTTGCCAACCTCATTCGACAAAACTAGCAGACGACAGCCGTCATTTTATTTTAGTAAACAAGACGCAATTTAATAGGGAAGATGCTGCAACTATTCTGTCAGGAGTAAAACAAGCGAAACGACCAAGCAGGATGACGATGGCAAAGTACGAAGTCGGAAGAAAGAAAGAGAAAGAGGAAAATGCGACGAGCGGAAACGATTCTTGTTTCAAGTATGTAAAGGGATTCGTATACTGTAGGTACGGCGAGAAGAACAAGAAGAGCAAGACAGAGAGAGAGAGAGAGAGAGCGAGAGTACCTTAGAAGGCGAGTACGTAGCTACTTAAGTATGTATAGAAATACGGTGAGCTTGCGAAAGCTCTCGAGCACGCGCCGGCATCTCGAGGAGTCTCGTTGGCGCAGCGAAGAGTGGTCCTTTCCATCTCGTTTATATGTATACGAGAAACTACGGGATCCTCAGGATCCTCAGGTATTTGGATCCTAGAATTCCGAGGTTGCCTTAAGGATTTCCTCGGGTATACCTGACGTACGACCGTAGAAGTAACTGCACCCAGGAAGGGGCAGGATTACCTGGTAGGGAGAATCATCCAGCAGGTGTATTATTCCCTGGGGTTGGTGACTACTTTAGGGACCTTAAGACCCGCATCGTACTCAAGGGAGCCACCAACCTACATCGAAGGAAGCCCAGGTAGCATCGGAGAGAAAATCTCGACAACGAAGATTAAAGAGGAATTATGGTCCAGGGTGGCAAGACTGACAAAGGGAATAAAAAATTAAACGAAAGGTTCCTTAATCTCCTTGATAAGTTGACTCTGTTGACTTGGTAAATGGAACTCGTTGCTCCTGTATACATACGTACAGGGCTATTCAGCCGAGAGGCATCAGTTAGGATTGATGGTCGCGATCAGATCATCCTAGTCCAACACTTGCATATAGTTATGGACAGTTGATTATACTATTTGAAACCTTGGCTTGGCCTTCACTGTAAACTGTTGCCAAACGACGAGCAGCCAGAATGCTCGCATGACGGCTGTCGGCACAGGCTGCTGGTGCGTTGAACTGGATGGCCCTGTGTAATTCGTCCATTGGCAGTGAACTCTCCGAGGACTCGGGACGTTCTGACTCCCCTTCGATCGTGACCGACCGAGCTCGTGTGGTATTGAAAAGGGAGTGAAAACTCGATGAATTAATGCGAAGCAGAGTTTCGAGGGATGCTAGAGTAGCGTCACGGGGTGAAACACTTGAGTCGTGGGATGGCAGAACGAAGAAGGGGTGAAACGGAAGTAAGGAAAAAGCAGAAATATAAATGCGAGTCGAGACACGTGGGTCTCCTGGGGAAAATCAGTGTTCAGCCCAGGAATATTTTCAGGGGTTCCGCGCAATGCGATGGTCTCGCCTGGAGCCGGAAGTTCCGCTTGAAATTCCTCAAGAGATATATCCGCTGGAACGGAAATGCGTTTTCACGTTAAACGACAGAATACACGCTGCATCCGCTGGCAGCCCGAGAAGGGAAACTTTGATTTTCGATGCCTCGATTGCTCGTAGAGAAATATCGGTGAAACGATCGACCGAGAGAAGCGAAGCACCGCGCACTCTCTGTGGCAATTTCCTGACAGTACGTACGTGTCTTTAGGATCTTTATATAACGCGATCGTCAAGGAAATCATTCGACTGCAGAGCCGCGAGTAGCGCGAATCCCCCAGTGGAACCGTCGAAAGTTCCTCATTACGAAATTCCCTGGCGCGCGTTGTCCCTATTTTTCAAGAATCAGTCGACTAACCCAGAAACACGCAACTCCGTCCTGTTGCTTTCACACGTTTCAGTAAGTCAAAGCGCGACGAGCAAATCGCAGGACTAAAATGCGCCTGGACATCTCGGGATAAACTTCGTTGCTGCGATAAAAGCTGCGAGTGCAGTCACGTGTCGCGAAATGCGTGCGGACACAGTGGCAGTCACGCACGAGCTCACGCGGAATGCATCGGAACCTCAACGGGCAGGGACGGGTGCGCCATTTTTAATTGCAACATCATACAGCAGCCTTTCGCGTTGGTTCATTTAGCAGCGGAAAATTCAAATCGAAGGTAAACGATGAAGACGCGAGTCTCAATCCCAGTGAAGTTTACCCGTGAGGAGCTTCAGGTAAGCTGAGCCCAAAGGTAGTGGCGCTTCTAACTATATTTTAATTTCCAGTGTAACCCGCGAACCGTATCTTCCGGTGCAACGATCTCTGCACGCTCCACGCGGTTTACTACGGTTTATTATGTAGTCTGTTTCCCGTGAGTGGGATCGGCCACGAGCCCACTGGTGCTCGACACTCTCTTACTCTCTTACTCTTTTATCCTCTCACTCCCTTACTATTCTACGGACTCCAGTGTTCCAACCTTTTCCACGCGTTCGAATATACAAGGCCCCATCCTATGCGACTACATTCTAAATGCTTCACGATCCGAGAGCAAGTTGCTTCGAGAAAATCAGAAATATCGATTCCGACCGAACATCCTACTGTGCCTGAACCTTTTCATCCGATCAGCTGAGCGAACGTCCCGCTGGGATTCCCGGTAAATAATAAATAAGTGACGCAAGAAATTAGTCAGGGCAATAGTCGCCGGCAGCAATAAAAGGGGAAGCGGGTGCTGCAAGAGCAACGCGAGTGAAAGAACAAAGGAGGGAGGAGGAGGAGGTTCCGAAGTAAGAAAAAAGGGAGTTACGGGATGAGTGCGCGCGCGTGTTCGCGCACACACACGTTTCTCCTGGCGCGCAGTTGCTCACGTCGGTGTGTAACGCCGCCGGTAGGAACGGTAAACACGCGCGATCGCTGCTCTCTTAACGTTGCGTTTCCATGGCGCGAATCCTTCGACGGGGAGTAACGCAGCAAGCATGCGGGGAGGCAGGGAGGAAAGGAGGCGAGCAGCCAGCGAGAGCCAAGTAAAACGAGTGAACGATCCCGGACAGATCAGCCATTGTGCAATGCACCCTAATCCCGCTTATTCGCGATTCTCTCACAGCTCGTGGAATCGAGCAGTTCAAACCCGCTAACGAGCACAATTCCCATAAGGTCGTAACCGCGGGTCTGACTCCAGCGCCGATGCTAAATACTGTCAATGCCGCTTCCTGACTCTTGCTTCCCTCTTGCTTCCTTGTCCGCCTTACTCGGTGCTTCGCGTAGCTCCGATCCTTTTTATTTATTATTTAGAAGATAACCAAAGACGAGAGAGCGATTCCTATAGTCTTATGAGAAGTAACGGCAGAGGAGGGAGTCACGTGGCAGAGTCTTACGTGGACCTGGACCATTTATTCATCGTAGCCAACGTGCAAGCCATTGTCAAGCAGTGTAAACACGCATGAAGCTGTCCGAGGAATGTTACGGGTTCGGCCCAAGACACGTTTCTGACTTTAACGGTGACTCTCGTTCACGACGAAGAACGAAGTTCGCGTCGTGAGTCGATTCCACTCATTGCCGACATTTCCTTCTTACTCTTCTGTGTCTCGACTGATCATCTCTGCCATTTCCATTAGGTCCATTCACTCCATCTTTTTATATAGTTCATCGATATTTTAGTGCGTAGACCCTGAGGTAATTAGGTAGGTACATTGTAATTCGTAAAGAAGACATTCTAAGGGCCTGTGGAGAACCTGATGGAGTGGAAGGAAAAAATAAAACTCGTGTCTTAAGAACGAAGGAGCCTGTAGGACGATCTTTGCAGGGCAGAAGAATGCTACGGATGCTGAGGGAACTTTATACACTGTGGGACGGCATTGGTTACAGGGATGAAAGGATAAAAGGTCCAAGTGTTATGGATAGAAGGAGCAAGACTGTCGTCAGGGAGATGAGGGAGAGAGGAAGGATGAGTCAAAGGACCCAAAGAGCAGAGGATCCCAGAACTAACTAAACTCTAATAGTGGAGCCAGGAGCGGTACGGTGGTTCTCAATGCTCACTGCGATCGACCTGGTTCTGGAGGATCTGGAGTGAGGACTTCTATTCGACGTCATTGCCTAACTAACAGCAGTTTGAGTTCTCATAGTGCACGGTGAAAGTCCTGATAGCTGGTTAACATGTACACCTCGACACACGATCCTTCCTAGACCACCGTAACTGCATGCACCGCGATCATCATCATCACCATCATCAACGTGATCATCGGCATTAGCAGCATCATCACCGAGAGAATGTTCACCGACTCCAACACCGTGAGAGAACGACCCTGGATCGTGCGACGAGAGTTCTCAGCTCGGATTATTGCTCCGAGATTCCCAGAGAATTCTCAAGAAATTCTTGACGAGTCATTCTCCTCTCTCGTTCTCACTCGCAGCATCGCATCTTCGATCTTTCGCACTTTTGCTTCCTTCCACTTTCTGCACCTTCGCAGCAACATTTCCAGCACGTATACCGATCGCAGAAACCGGATGAATCAATTCTCCGCAATCTCTAGGAAAGTCTCGTGCCGATATCGAGAGTGTCGATTCCCGAGATAGGAAGCAAATCGATCGGCGACTCTGCGACCGCCGTAACGTTTATCTTTCCCGTTAAGCTGAACGAACGAATGCACTAGCGAGCAAACCAAGCAAGCTCGTAACAACCGGAAGCGTAAATCTAGCCGTCCCTCCTGCAACTTGGTGAAGCTTGGCGCCCGCGTGGAGCTAACGTATGGCGGGAGACTTGACACGTCTGCTTGCCATTGTCAAGGTTGTCATAGTCGAAACGTGAGGTGAAGAAAATGCTCGTATTTTTTTCCCCGTCTGAGAATGAACCGAATGAAAAATCTCGCGTTTAATGGGAATCGAATAAAACAACAAACTGATAAAAGGACAAACGTCAGGCTCGACAAATCTACAAGGTGACGCCTTCCAGAGACTCCGGAGAGACGGTGGGCAAGGAGACGCTCAGTGATCCTAGGTAGACAAAGTTTCTAAGGAGGCTGCGATCGAAGGACTAGATGTACTCATCGAAAGGTTCTCGAGAAGAAGATATAGAAACTGAGTGAATGGGTGGATGAGTGGCGAGTGTGCGAATGATAAGAAGCGCACACGGAAGTGTTCCAATTTCATTTGAGCACCCCGCCTACACATTTCCCAGCCACTGGATATCACGCAGCGTCTCTCAGGATCTCTCCGGATAAATCTCTCACAGCAGCCTCAATGGTAATGCGATTCCATAATTTCCGGTGACTCCGTTCGTCCTGTCTATTTCAGTAAAAATTCGATATTGAATTTACTGATATCTGCTTTCCGTATTAAATTGAAAATCTTTCTGGCCTAAAAAATGCTCTACCCTTCCTCGATACGATGTCATGTAAATGTCCGTCGAAAGCGAACGTAATTCAACGGTATCGGACATGTGAATGCGGAGACCCAGGCATCCTAAAGGGACGCTGACTAAGGCCGCCGGAATCTCTCCCCAATTTTATTTTGGAGAGAGACACGAGCCACCGCATAACCAGAGCGCGATTCAAACCTTTGAATCGCGAGCCCCAACGGAAACGTTTCCCCCAATTGAAAAGAGACAGAGTGCCAGAAAATGAAAGAGCAAAAATGTTAAGGGATAGTTGCCCAGAGTGGTTTGCCAAAGGCTAATCGATTCGACGTACCGCTTGCTGATATTAAATGCGTCTACTGTATCTACTGTACGACGCCATGCAGTGGCAGCCGTGTACACATCTACGAGAATCGAGTATCCATGGAGTGTGGCGCGTGCAGCCAGTTAATCAAGGGATGAGACGAAAACCAACCGGTCAAACGAGGAGGGTGCTTCTGGCCGAGCGTTCGAGGGATGCTCGGCGCAAGAGAAAGAGACGAGTCGGACGAGGGGATGGAGAGGCTGGGAGAGAAAACTAAGCGAAGGAACGCGCCCTGAAAAAACATCTGCGCCCTACATCCCTTGCGTGGCGTCGCGACGTGCCGCGATCCTGCCATACCCTAATATTTATACTAGAAGCAGACCACGTTGCTATACTGCTGCGGCTGCTGCTGCCACTGGTGGTTCTGGTACTCTGCGTGATGATGGTGCTCTTGGTGAGCTGGCAGGCATTTGCTGCTGCTGCCGCCGCCTCGCAGTCACTCGTCTAGCTGAGCGACACGACGCTCGCGTCATTCTCGCAGCGAGCCTACAGCGAACTAAATATTTAGCGAGGTGTCGTCGAGCGACGTTATACTTGACTAGACTGGACGATATTCTCGGCGAGATCAGTTATCTTTTGTTCCGAGAATCTAACGTAAACCAGAAATACTATACAAGCCGCGCGAGGGGCGTGTCTCAAAATATGCTGCCTGTAATGGCCACTGAAGACGTTTTCTTAAGTGGCTTGGGTAAACCCTTGGATTTTTTTAGTGGCTTTCTGTCAGTAGTTTTACGTAACGGTAGTGGTAGCATCTGATGGAGGTTACCGAACATTACATAGCGTATGATGAAATGGTAGTGGATGAGGCTGTGGATACGATTACAGGAAAGTGAGTGGATAACGTCGCAATTCAATTTCAACAATTTTTTTGAAAATTCGTTAGAGCGCGCGTCGGATGTAGCAAGCGGAAATGAGAGTCCCCGTACTGTAACTCGGTGCACCGTGAACTAATTAGCGATAAGAGTGTAGTAATAGAAGTCGAAATGCGCGATACATTGAGTCACGTGAAAGATCTGGTGACTCTCGGGCTCCGATCGAACGTGCCAATCGACGTCTCGATGATGAGCAAGGAAAAAAAGTACGGAAAGAGTGCCTATTGGATAAAAAAGAAAGATTGTCTGGCGGAATGTAGATGGAATATCGTAGAGTCGCACAGAGAGGGAAAGAGAGAAAATCGCGCAGCGATTACGTAAACAGACGAGACGCGCCAAGAGAAGCGGAAATTAACGGTGAAATCGCTCGAACGGTATCCAGTCGTGAATCGAGTACTACAGTACCAGGTAGAGGAGAAGGAGATGCTTGAAACGCGATCCGAGAAAATCATCATTAACCGCATAAAACTCTCCGACTCGTCATATTTAAATTCCTTCAGGGTGTCGACTAACAATAAGCCACCCGCGTCGCGCAGCTCTTCTTCGGCAAGTTTATTCTAGGTCAAGGGTTACGAGCGCGTGCTTTGTTCTTTCCAGCCCCTCTGGGCATCTTATTATGTCTAGAGTCCTGTAGTTGCTCTCATCATTCTTGGTTACTAGCTCCATCCTGTATTCCTCATGGTCGACGTTCGCTCGTCATTCGAAAACGTGTGACAAGGTGCGCCAGCGAATGAACCGACGGCACTCGTGGGAACTGAAGGGCTCTTCAAGAATGGACCAAGTGGCAGAGTGCAAATTGCAGAACGCGCAGACACAGTAAGGTCAAGGTAGAATCGAGAGCGAGAATATTATTGAGTCGAGTCGTCTGATATTTCTGTCGATAAAGAATGGACATAGAGTCGTAGACGCAGAATAAGACAACAACCTGACTAGGATTCCGATTACCACCGCTTTGCTTCGTTGCGCTTCGCTTGACATTCCTCGAGGCACGAAACAATATATTCATTGGAATAACAAAATAGCAAAGAGGGATCGGTCGCGAAACACGCTTCGAATTGCGAAAAGAAAGCGACAGCTCAACAGGGGTAATTCTACACCACGCCACCACCGCACCAAGACACGGCTACATGGTTACACCTTTCCACCGTTCTACCAGCCACGAAAAGGCGTCGATTCTCATTTGGTTTTCTATGCTGTGCATTCGTGCGAGCACTAGGCCGATGCCAGAATATCGATGTACCAGATTAACGATGGATCGGTTGGTTTACAGAGCTCAAAGTTTACAGAATTCGTCGCAGCGAGCAATCTCCTTCGTAAATTCCATTTTAATCGAATTTTCATTCGATAACCTGCCTTGCTGTCCTCGAGCACGAAGCGCGTAATCCACAGGGAATGAAACTGTATCATAAACATAAAAGATACACCGCAACAATTCAAATCACTTGAACACAACACTGATGTCAGCGAGCGATGGATTCCAGTCGGCATGAAAGACAACTCGAAAGCCGCGCCACGGTTCGCCGTCCGAAAGTACACTGGCTGTGCGCGGGCTGTTTGCTGGCTGGCACACTGCTTGGCACACTGGAGAACTCGCATCAGTAGTCCGTCGCAACGCCCACAGCGCTCTCTGGTGGCTCATCTCGACACCGATCCCAAAAGCGAAAGCTCTCTCTCTCCCTTCCTCCCGTTTACTCTCTTTTCCTCTCTTGTGATCATTCCCCCCTCCTCCAACTCCTACCCTCTCTCTCTCTCTCTCTCTCTCTCTCTATCCCTCTGGCTCTCAACACGGCTGCTTTCTAGATGAATAAATATGGTCTTCGACTCGGCCCCTCATTTTGAAAAGATGGTCCTACGAATCCCAACCCCCAAACTACAAACCCAAACCCCAACCCCTGGTCTCTTTGATCCTTAGCAAAGTAACTTCCTTGAATGATCCTTTCGATTCTCTCTGTTGATCCTTAGAAATAAGGATATTCCATTCACAGTCATCTCGAGAAGAAGTCAATTATTGATAACGAGAATGATTACATACGTCACACATCTCTTGGGCAGATGTGTGCGCGAGGCATATGGAGCGTTTTGCCTGCGTGCGGCTACGCGTGTGTTTGTACGTGTGTGTAGATGGTTGTAATAGCTCTGGTCAGGGGCGGCTTTAGAGACGGACAGACTTTTATAATCTCCGGAGGAATTCAATCTTTTGAAAGCCTTCGAGGGCACTTTTAGTGATTCGATTGAGGCTCCTCCCAGCCAGTAGGGCGTAACGAACATCCAGAATTCATCTGTAATCTGTAATAAGAAATCGATAAGAGAAGTCACTGGACAGAAACCTCGAGAAATTCTCAACTTCGAATACCAGCGTAGGTATCAAACTTAACTAAATTGATGTTGAGCGCACCTCCCAAAGGATATCGAATACGAGGCATTGGTTAAACTCAACACATATTCCTATAATGAATTAAACTTCGGTACTCACGGGGCAGTTAAGCTCCAATGAGATTAAAGGGATTCAGACAGTTAAGAGAGAACTACCAGAAATCCCTTGCCCAGCGAGGGCGTCGCTGTTTCATAATATAGGGAAAATACAAGAATGAAATATCAAGCCACGCGACTCTCCCAGTTTCCTCCTCTGTCATCGGCAATGCAACCGCAAACAACAGAAACGATTGAGTAACAGATTGCCGATTAGGCACCGTTCAAAAACAAAAGAAAGTTCCTACTGGAACAAACGTCAGCGAGAAGGATAGAGTGAGGAGGGGGAGAGACAACTGGTTCTGCCGATTCGTGACGTCATCGCTCGTCCGGGTGTTTTGACGCTTGGCTAAATAGCCAGGCAGTCTCGCGTGACTTGACGTCGTGGCGCTCGCAGCCAACGTCATTGACCATTAGGCTATTGTCTGAAATACAAACGAAAGAGCCGACATCTGTGGGCGCACGCGCGAACCATTTCGCGTGCCCATGCACATGTCTCTACACCCACATTGACGTCGTCCGCGTTACGTGCGCGGCTGCGATTGCGAGAGAGTTGATGTTATTCGCTATCAGGAATCAGGATGGCGCCTCTCAATCGCAAACGGTTCGCGCCAACAAAGCCAATTCTGTCGCTTGAATCAACATACATTTTTTTGCTCGTTATCAACAACTGACATGTAATAGAATCCTTGGAAAGTTTGGTAAGATATGCATTTTTTTGTTGTCGTGGCGTGACGCGTCCTCGTTTAGACTTTGAGTCAAGTTCTCACTGGACGGTTCGTAAGAGTCGACTTAATTGGACGCGTCGACCTCTTAACGAGCGTCCCGTCGCGGGTATCGCGCGCCTTTAGTTTTGTCCTACTTCTGCCTGCCAATTCGCGATATGCTCGCTACTTCCGGTTTTATTTCCTTACTTGACGTTGCGGTCGCGCAAAGCAAATCAGCTAAGCCACGGTCGGTTCACCGTCCCGGTTGATGCTGACTGACTGCTTATAATAGTATTGTAGGAATAAGGTGAAGAGTGAAGAAAGAAGACCACGTGCTCTCGTGAGGTCATCGTTCCACCGTCCACTCGGATTCGTGAATGGAAGACTTACTGATTGACTTATTGACTAGCGAGTGCCAAGTTACCGATGGACCATGAAACCAGGGAAAGAAATTGAAGACTGCGCGACCAAGAAATTGATTTCTACGAGTATCTCTGTCTCTTTCCCGTCCCTGACGGAGACGGCATCAGCGTTACGTGAGCCGGAAGCCACACTGGCAGATGTTTCCGGCAGTCAGATGGATCATCTTCTGGTATTCTTTACATTAGACATTTTGAGCCTTCGAATTTACAGGGATGGATTTTCTGATGAAACGGTCTGCACTCCACAGGTTGATCTATGGGTGTAGTCCAAAAATGTAGCATCAAGCGAAGGAGCTGATGGGGAGGACCCTAGGTGCTCAATAGATCATAAGCAAGTGTAGAAGCGTCGCGACGACGCCTTTCAAGAGGAGCGTCGGTATTTTCCTTGCTGGAAGGGACTGCGTCTGTCGGGTGTCTCGTGCTTTTGGCAATGGCAGTGCTGTGGTAGTGGCGGCGGCGATGGCGTCACTTGCAGCTTCGTTCGTTCCTCCTCGTCGACGTCTCCGAGAGGAGCGTCGCAAGGCCAGGGAGGGATATTAGGGATATTAGAGATACTAGGGGGTGCCAGATATCGACCAGTCTACGGGCCAGACCAAACCTTAACCAGAATGCCAGAATGTCAGGCTGCCAGGCTGCATCCTGGACGCGTAGTTCTTCTGGCTTGACATATCGATCTAGTCGGGAACGGCCTCCCGGAGTTCAGCGAACGCGGTCGCTTTTGACTCCTGGTTACTTTGTCAAGCTTCGCCATTTAGTACGCCATGGACGATTTCCTTCTGGAGACCATACAGGTGGACCGGTTGCTTCTTTTTCATCCTATATCGATTCTATATCATTTGGCCGTTTGCCGAGCTACGGGAAACTTTTCAGATCGTCTCCAAGGCTTATCTTCCCATGAAGGAGACGCAATGTCGAACCTTGGAATCTTGCCGGATAGGAGGAGCTGCTTCCTAAGGCAGCTCAGCGTTATGTCGTTCCGTGATGGAGACGTTCGTTGGGGGGAGGATATGTGGGAGAGAGCGCTGAGGGTGAAGAATATTAGAACTAAGGATTCCTGCAGGATGCAGATGGGCAGCACGTGCCCCGCCTCGGATATTACGACTTAACGCGTGCTGCAATTGCCGTGCGGTCTGCGGTCCTCGACGCTCGACGTCGCATCGATCCAACGACGACGTCCTTCGTGTCGCGAGAATGTCGCTGACGACGGCGTTTTGCACGAGATGCCATAGGACATTCGAGAGTGAGGAAGGCTCGCTGAATATTTCCGACAGTGTTTGACGGGATGGCGCGACGCCGGGGCGTCGGGACGACGACGGGGCTCGTGTCGGAAGAGACGGCGAGAGAAAAGCGGCTTTGTCAGGTCTCTCGGTAGGGGCTCACGTTTTCTAAGGCACTTCGCCAACACGAATACTTCGCTCTATATTTCCTCTCGCGTCTCTATCGTTGCCTTATCGTCCTTCCTTTCTTGCGAACAAATCTAAAGCATTGCTGCCAACATTCCCTTGTTGATTCATATTCTCTGGGCATTCTCAGCAGCAACTGATATCCTGACATATCTCAAGTCTCAAAGAAGTGACAATATTCGATAGAATCTGAGTTTCTGGTCGCAAGTCAATGTTCACAAAACAGTGTTGGAGGTTTGGCTGGTCTGCTAATTAATAGTGGCGATCGAAACGGCCATGGAATTGCAACACGTTGCGCCACGCTTCAGGAAGGATTTTCTTATTTCGCAGTAGGCAACGTAGGGAACCACCTTCTGATATCGACGGAGGAAACTGTGGAATCTACTATATCGATTCCGTATACCCGACTATGCTCGTGGAATTTCGTAGGTCGGTAAATTCTTGTGTCTGCTCTATCCACTGGAATCGCAAGTGTGCTAAGATCCAGTACGGCGCACTATGCTTGCACCTACTGCTAGGGTTTTCTCCCGCCTCCTCGTGTATCCATTCGGAGAAAGAAGGAACTGCGAGCAATCTCCATAAAAACTAGTTTACGGATGGAAAGTGTGCTCCAGCGAGCAACACCTAGAGATCACTTTACTTTGTCTACAATCGACTGTAACGTTTCTCGATCGGAATGGAATTGGAATGGCTCTAACGCTATAATAGCAGCTATTAAAACGAGAAGCGAAAGGTTCGCCGGAAGTCCTGGGGCAATTTTCTGCGTGCACTAGATTATTAAATTTCGGCCAAATGCCTGCACGCATTAAAAAATTCTGTTTCACGCACGCGACAGGAATACCAAAGGATCGGTTGGTTGCTCGTGCGCGAGCTCGATCGACGAATCGAGTGGGCACGTCATTTCCGGAGGACTGGCACTCCTCTCCACTACGATAGACAAAGAGCAGCCGGAGGAAAGATACCAAAAGGCCATAGCGGCTAAAGTGAAATTCGAAGGAAATTACGAAACGCCTCGATCTCAATCAATTGGATCCTCCTCGTCGCTAACTCTCAATTTTAGTTCCAGCCCCACCGTGCGGCGTTCCTAAGCAACGTTCTACCCACCATTCTACCCACGGGGGTGACTGCAAGTGAGGAATACAAGATTATCTAGATTCTCAAAGAAACGCAGCTGATTCTTTTCCAGCACTGTAATCACACCATCTGCGTACTATTAATAAAATTTTCAATGACGCTGCTCTTAGCTGCCGATTGTTACCAAGTAAAGATTAACCAAAGGGACCGCCTGATAATTGCCAAAATCTCGAATTCAATCCGACGGCTGACTCAAAGCCCAACGACCCTTTACGTAAGCAGATGGACGTACATAGATACATAACTATCCTATACAGTATTGAAACTTGTCAACCGTTCAGCAGTCAGTGCCTACGATACGTCTTTCCCAAAGAGAAGCATGTACACGGCCATAGGAGGAACGCGGTTGGTTTTCCGAGGTTACTGCAAACATGCTATACAGAAACGCAACAAGTACTGAAGACTACTTTCTAGCCTACGGCCTCTCAACAATCTATCCCACCTGTCCCACCTATCCCACTGGGTTGCTGCGACTGAGAAACAGCTTTCCTCCAGTATCCGCATCGACACTTCCAGCTCCACAGATACTTGAGACATGAAAAGACACTTGTACGTGGAACAAGAGATCTGCGAACCAAACATAAAGTAACGATCTCAAAACAGATCTTCTCTCCTCTCAGGGACAAAACTAGCGATTGGTAGAGACGTTAAATACAATCGCTGAGAGAGTTACGCAATCTTGCAGAATAAAGCTGAGCAAATGCATGTCCGTGCTTCGTGCTCAGCAGATACCCATCTAATGTGATAAGCTGATAAGTTCATAAATTAGTGAACTAGTGCACTCGAGAAGGCGTGATCTCGTTACACAGTTACTCCTGGAATTAGGATAATCGTGTGTTCCAGGGCCTTAGGGCTGATTCGGACGGTCCTAGCTTCGCCCCTAGAGAAAAAGCCATCTGTCGCTGCTACCGTTGACAATCAGAAAAGAGACTCGAGAAAAGAGCCTGATTTCACCCAACTTTTTCTTCGCTTTCTGTTCTGAACGTAATTCTGCGGCTGAGAGGATTCTTGCCGAGTCCACTGGACTCCGTGACACGCGAACCCAGCTCTGTGTGCTGCCGACTATTAAACGTCCAATTGGACGTACTTTTCATGCGTTTCTTACAGTGCAAAAACACTTATTAACTTACTGGGAGATTCAGTAACTGAAAGGAGACTTAAAACAGGAACGTTCAGAGAACAGGGGTGTCCATAAGAATTGAAAAAGAAGCAACAAACACTGTATAGAAACACGGCAGATTCCTGGAACACAGATAAATGTCGCATGTGCGGGTTAATTGGCGCGTCTGCCATCGGATTAGCATTACGAGGTACACAGAGTGGAGTTATTAAAGAATGGAACAACGAGTGGGATACATTCGCACGGAGGTACATATTAGCGTGCGCTGGTCGCCATTCTAGAAGAGTCTACGTGGGAGTACGTGTACATACGACAGGTCTAGCTATACGAGACAAGACTGCAAGGAAGGTAAAAGTTCCTACGTCTGTTCATCTTGCAAGGTTTGTCTAAGGAGTAAAAGGAATATTATAGTAAAAAAATTGACTGACGAAACACAATAGAAAGGAAAATTTCTGCAAAAGTGTCTAAAAACTCGTGGAGTCACGTGGAGTGCAGCGAGTGTGCGGCTGTATTCGTTTATTAAAAAAGTTTCCATCTTCGTGAGGCGTATTTTCGAGAAACTTAGATGCCAGCTTACGAGAGTCGGCTTATCCCCTGATACTTCTTTAGAGATCAGAAGCACCGACAGCTTCTAAGTGCATTGGCAGCTACAAGACAAAAGTCAAAGGTCGTCTGAATCAGGTTTGAATATTAGTATAGTCACCATAGGAATTTCTTAACGGTCAGACGAACGTGTGGACAGAGTGTGGAAAGCTACCGAGGGATGGCGCTGCATACCAAAGCCCAACTCATTTGTCTTATTAGAGTCTGTTAATAATGGCAGCGCTAGTAGGAGGGCCTGGGTGCTTCGAACTCGAAAAGTAAAGAAAAGGGTGCAGGGGGGAATCAAGGAAGGAGTACGTGAACGTACAAACGAAATCAGTCGAAACTCCCAAGGGCCTGGTGGGCTTTTCTTGGGCGGTTGCGGTTACGTTTGCACGGCTGTGAAAGCACAGAAGGGACGAGAGCGACAAACACAAAAGCTTCGGACAAAAGCATATCCATGAACCGCATCCGGCTGAAACAATAGCATCGGCATAGGCATGGGCGTGGGCCAGCAGCAGCAGCAGCCCCTTTTCCGAGCGAAAGAGTAAACAGAGCAACCAGGGTAGACTAATCGCACAGATCTCTCGTGCGTGAGCGCTCGCCTTTCTATATATGCTGGAGCTATAGTGTTCAAGTATTTATAATGCGTGTGCGCCTACCTTGTGCCTCTATTATTCTTATATATTTATAAATTTATGTATATGGGCGTAAGTGGCTCATGCCAGGAGGATCGCCGAGGCGAATGCGACTGCACCGATGCACCGATGCACGAGTGCACGATTCTACGGACCAGTGGATGCAGTCTGCAGTTACGTCCGCCTAACTTCCAATGGGTTTCATTCAAGTGCTTTATTAAGTTTGCAAACTTCCCTGTTGAACGACTCTGGAAAGTCCTTTGTTTCTTCTCGTAGTTCCTACGCAGTGGAGAAGACTTATTCGTTCGTTTGATAAATAGGAAGATCATTGAAAATAGTGAGTCGCTCAAATAATTTCAACGGTAAGCAGCGATATTATGTAAAATCCTGACGGACATGGAAAATGGCTAAAATGGTGAACTACCGGATAACGCGGGACGGAATACGAAGCGGGACGAAGCTACTGAACGATTCGTCATCGGCAGTAAGTTTTTTTCTGTGTCGCAAAATCATTGAAACTTTCAAACCAAATAAGGAATGACTTCCTTACTTTGCTGGGTTCAACGTCTACGTTCTCGATCGCTTGCATATTCGATAAAAGTGCTGTTTTTCTACATGCGACGGAAAAACATGATCAACTCGGAGCCAGAAACTCGTTTTGGCTCTCGAGCACTTTTCTTGGCAACGATTTCCGCGCTCCGCATTGCGACGCAGCTGAGACACCATGGACGCCCATCGACGCTCACGAGCTGTCAGAATTCCCTTGGAATTCCTAGAGAATCCGTCGGGGCACGTGGTCACTTGGTCACTACATGTCCGACATAAGCCCAGGCGCGTCAGAAGATTGGAAATCAGAAGAGAAAAAGAGAAGAATGGAAAGGCGACCGAGTACGAGAAGAAGAAGACGACGAAGAAGGAGACGAGGGAGTCGAGGACAAGTAGTCTTTCGTGCAGTCGAGCTGCCAGGGAGCACCTACGGAATGCACTTGATAGCCTTGGCTTATACGACAGGTTTAGGTGTAGGCACAGCAGCATCGAGGTAGGAAAAGTCTTGACCGAGATGCATCCTCCTCCTCATCCAGCAGGCTGCCTACTACGCTTCTAGCTCTAGTTATCCGCAAACATTCATTTTGCGAGCTCATGCAGTCGGAGGGACAATGCGGAACGAGACAGCGGAGGGGATAAGAGATTAGACGAGCAGCAGGAAATGGATGAAGAAACGAAGCCAGATTTCGATTTCCTTTGCGCGCGGCTCTTAAGCGACAGGGGTGCGTCGCCGTGCTACGCTCTGCTGCCGTCGCTCGCACTTGCACCCCTGTCGTCCCCCCGAGGTCAACGCAATGCGTAAGCAGCTATCTAGTCCGACCGACCCTCCATACGTCACCGAATCGCCATATCGATGGATAAACCAGAGTCTATTATTAGAGGAAGGTGGAAAGGTTCGTGCCTGCCATTCCGCCTACCTCATCGGCCTTCCTTGGGTCCTGACAAACATATTCGTTGGCTGTCAAGAATAATTGCAAAGGGTCATTAGAATTGTATGCTTCTTCACTACAAATGCAGCCTGCAATGGAAAACGTGACGGATCGTACCACAGAGAATAGTTCTACGATCACAGTGGTCCTTTAGCGTGAGTCTCGTGAGTCTGTGGAAAACGTGATTGACTTGGAATGAGCGCCACGTAAATGCTGCACGTAGCGCTACGTAAGCGCGATGCAAGCTATGACGTCTGCTGAATGTTGTGTGGCTACGTAAACACGTACCTAAAGCCAGGTGAAGGCGTTGGGAGTGAAGTGTGTTGGCGAGCGTGAACTGCGCAGGCCACAGTCCATCCTCGAATAAAATGTGTCTTCTTACGGGATTTAATAAAGAGGAGTCATCCGAAGCCTACATTTTATTCGTGGATCGACCGTACGTACGCCTTTGCTGAATCTGTGCGAGTATTGGACCTACACGCACGTGGCTCAGGTGGCAGCATGAACACAGTGAAGCCGCGACCCACCGCGATAAAGTGCGCTCGCTTCGTTTCACCGATAGGAAATCGATAATTTGCTTTGTAGCCAGGACTAGAAAAATGATCGATAGACACCGATGACATGGGCCGTAGGTCGGAGGGTACGTGGAAAAGGCCGCCGAAGAGATGCCTGTTCTCGACGTGGACGCAGGGGAGCAAAACGGGGCACGAAGGAAAAAAAGGGAATGTAGATGAAAAAACAAGAGTGAGACAAAACAAACGACAGTGAAATCGAGCAAGAATCTGATTTCATCGGATTGTTTAGCTCGGCTGAAAAGACTCGCAGGCTGTTCCTAAGCAGATACACGTGAATTGGAAACGAACGGAGTTTACTCGCTTTAATTGACATCGCACTGAGCATGCAGTCAGTGCAATATCGTAGGAAAGTTCCGTTGGGGGAAGCACTGCGAAAATTGCCTGCTAGACCTCGAATAAGACGAGGTGACGGTGGGGGGGAGTAAGGAGGGCGGAAGTTACGTTAGGGTGCAGAGTTCGTCCTATCTACGCGGTATCGTAATACGACACCTGTTTACTTCCAGTGTGACGTAGGTGGAACGACGCGGGAGAACAAGGCACGTGGCACGTGCACGCACGCGTGACATTGCGCGGCAGCAATTAATTCTACGATATAAAAGATATTGACAGATTTTAGATGGCAAAGGAACATAAGAGGGGAAGCTGCGCGTCCTCGTGCGCGCCGATGCGCCTCTTCGCTTCCTCGGAAGCAGACTGGCAATAACATTAGATTAGGTTAGGGTTAGGCTAGGCTAGGCTAGGTAGGTCTCGTTCTCTCACCGATCATCCTGAGTGACGGTGATGTCGGGTGGTGGCGGAGGAGGCGGTGCGCCGTCCGTGGCATCCAGCTTGCCGGTTTCTTTGGACGCTTCCTTCGACGCCAATCTCCTCGACGGATGAGCGTTCCCGAGCGTCGCCGGGCGTCGCTCTAAGAGTACGAGCGAACGAGTGCGCGACCGATATTACCCGTGTCTCTTCCAGGCAAGCGACCTCTTCACTCTACTTCACTCATCTCGTGGAGAGTGCGCGAGAGGATTCGCCAGGCTGCAGCTACGGATCGAGTGCATTTGTGGGAAATGCACTCGCGGGGGAGAATAAGCGAGCGAGTAAGAGAGATGGAGAGAGAGAGCAGAAGATAGGAATTGGAGGGAGAGGAGAGAGTAAGAGAGAAGGCCACAGCCCCAGGATCCGCCAGGTAGTAGACGCGATCCGAAGACGACGAGGATATCGATCCACCTTTTGAAGCTTCCTCGTAGCAAGTTTCCAAAGTCTTCGCTAGACTCCCTCGACTTCTCCACGCTGTCCCATAAGGTTTACTCGTGGCTTCGATGCTTTGCTAAAGTTCCAGGTGAAAGCGAACCGCGTGTGCGAGGAGGCGACTCATCGACACGAAGGTAGGCAGAGGCACGTTGCGTGTGTCTACCCAGCCAGCACTCCTCTACTATTATCAAACCGGCAATTTACGATAGAGTTCGGCTCGCTGCCTTCTGCACGGGTCACTGATCGCAGAGGGTCTTCGTTGTGCACGCTACGTCTCCTCCTTCTACATTCGATTCGATTCTCGTTTAGTTATATCGGTCAGGTCGAACAGGTCCTACAGGTTCGCGACACTCTTTAGGCGACGCGCACGACACGAGAGAAGAACCCGAGGGGCTCCCCCCGATTGTATTTTCTGGGCGTCGACAGAAGACACTCCCAAGGTTGACACTCTCGACTAAGTGCCCGATGACAATGACACTCGCACTTTTGAATCATAGGACGAACCGACGACACGGAACAGCGCCTTTTCCTTCCTCGAAGCGAAGAAACGTAAATCTCTGGAATGCGACGCGACGCCAAGGATAATCGCGAGCCGACTGTCACCATTCACTAGTCCGAACTCGACTTGACTCACAGCTACTCGCCAGTCGCCAGTCGGCACTCGACTCACTCGACTGACTTGACTCGACTCGACTCGGCAGAGAGAGAGAGAGAGAGAGAGAGCGCAGAGCCGCGCGTTTCCTCGCACAGCTTTCCTCTCTCTTCCCTTCGCTCTTTGCCCAACGGGGCGACCTTCTCTCTCTCTCTCTCTCTCTCCTCGATAGAGACTCTTCCGCTGCCAAGTCCTCTCACTTGCCACGAACGATTGTGAATCGGGCAGCTTCGTAAATCCTCGGGTAAACAAGAGAGATGCCGATAGACCAATGACAGCCTCGCCAGCATTCAGCCAGCCAGCCGGCAAGCAGACATGCTGGAAGCCGCGAGAGCTCCAGAGTCCTTACGCCATAGCAATCGCTGTTACCAGCATCACCACACCCTGTTCGTTCACCCTCCAAATGCTGTTCTGTTTACACTTCGGCCGAACATTCCAAAGGATCGATCGAGTCCGCTGGGACGAGAAGCCGTCGACCAGGAATCGAAATATCCAGCACTTGCATAGAGTACAGAATAACGTGGACAGGTCGTACGAGTCCGGGAATGATCCCCTCATTGGCGTGCGGAATATCGAGGGGACTCGAATGGCTGTCATTAGCCAGTAGATTAAATTCAAATTAATATGCTCGCTTGATATCGATTCGAGGATTCTCTGAATGTTATCGCATCCCTCGTCCTTTGTCATTATGTATAGAAAACGTACGAAGCCAGCAGGGATTTAATGCCGCGCAATACCCAGTTACAGGATTAATGAGGATTTCCGCAGGGAGCGGCGAGGGACGCGGGGATACGAGGACGTGAGGTGAGGTGATGAGGCCATGAGGGTACTAACGAGCATAGCCCTCTAGTGTCTAGTCTCGACACAATGCGAACCCTCAGCACCTCCTCCATCTCCAGTACTACCGCCATCGCCATTGATTTTACTCCGCTTTGGATTTCGCTTTTGTTTACTTCATATTCACTGGGTAATGCCGGCATAATGGCCCATCAAAAGTTTCATACAAATTCACTGCTCACATTTATCTCGGGGACCTTGGTTCTTTAATCCCTACATAAAAGAAACCTTTCTCGCTAAAACGTTTCCAGACCGCGTCCTGTCCTTTGCGACTTATTGCTGAACTAGCTGCTCCTTTCACTCTGGCACAATACTTCTAGGGCCACCCGAGAGGATCTTCCTGGATCTTCGACATCGTTTCTCTCACCAGGAAGTAAGCAGGGAATCCGCAATAAGGACTCAGCGAAACGAGAGCAAATACGGAAGAAGGTACTGAGAAATAAGGGCGTAGCTCTGTGGAATAAAAGTGCAGTGAATTGAACGAATCTAAAGTATTGCGAACACGTCGAGGGCAGGAGTTCACTTGTTAAATGGAAGTGCGCACAGGTCAGACCGCTCGGGCAGAGTGGCTCTGTCAATTTTCATGATTTATCGCAAGGCGCAAGAAATCAATGTGATATGGTAGTGATAAGGGAATGTATTCTCACCTTGATCGAGGAAGAAACATGGATCCATCGATGAAGACGGAGCCAGACAGCAAGATGTACCAGCTGGTTGCGAGTTCACCAGTGCTGAAAGCAAATTCGATATTTTTATTATCGATATCGTCAATGCTAACTAGTCGGGTTATAGTCTCTTATCATTCTCATACAAGTCTGTATGTCTTTTAGTCTTTTTTTTGTCTATTTCACGAGAGGCGTGTTCTTCTCCCGATTTCTCATGGGACAGAGAAACGTGGCGAATTTCAGAGCCGACGCTGATGTCGACATCGTCGAATGGAATTGGAACGTCTCACGTGCTCCCTGAAGTCTGCGTCGCTCGTGATGCACGATATTTCTCGTTCAAATGATTTTGTAACGCATTTTGATGATTCCAAGTAGCCTTCGTGAAATTCTGTAGCTGCCGTTAGATAACGAATGGACCTCCGCGAGGAACTTCCTCTGGTGAATCTAGAAAGGACTGTGCAGCCATTCTGAACGGTGCACGTACCGGAAGTCTCCGTCACCGTTAGAGAGGAAGGAGCACGTGAACTCCGCCCATGTGCAATTCTAAGTTATGCTGGCAACCTGCACTACACGCGCACTTGCCTACTTGACGACCTAACTGGGATGTCATTATATGTATTGCGAATGACTGCCTGGTAGGGAGGGAGAATCTGGCAATCGTTTTGTAATCGATCTCGTGCCGACCACACGCCAGTGAATTATGCAAAGATTGATAAATGTCAAGGGTAAGCAACTTCTGGGGCAAATATGCTGTAACTGAGAAATTTACGAATTTTACGGGACCACTGATTAGCGTAAAAGGTATAAATTCACGAGGTGAACAGGTTCTAGTCGTTCTTACTTTTTTATTCCTCTATATTAACAGATTTAGTAAATTATACAAGACGATCAACGGTAGACATAATTTTCAGGATTGGATCCGTTACACGTGTCTCGTAGTTTCGAAACACATTGTACACATTCGCACAAATCACCGCACGTACCGAACACGCGTACACTCCAACAAAAGAGTTTTTCAGAATACTCAAACAACTCCAGCGCCTGGATTTCATTTGAGAAGCTACAAAATTCGATAAAAGAAACTAAGAAAGGCTTGTTACCGATTGAGTATTATCTCCTCGACTAAAGTTTTACAGAGCAGTCGGTTATTTACCGCTACAAACGTGCAGTCGATAAAACAGGTTTCTAGCAGACTACCATAAGAGAGCGCTACTCGACGGTTCCAGTGGCATTTGACGGTTAACGCGATAATCAGTTAAACGGTCGTTCCGTGAGTAGGTACTGATGTACTTATCAGGTCGTATTAGATTAACCGAGCAGAAACAAAAGTGATAAGCTTTGTACTTACTAGTATAGCACGTGGTTGGCATGATGTCTCTCGTAACGCACGATCTTACAGAGTCCCCGTAATATGGAGTCTCTACAGGGTCGCAGGGCTTCCAGTCCATGCAGTCCGTAGTATATGATCTGCAAATCCTGCAAAGAATCGCACGACACCATAGAAAAAGGTCGTTCGCGCCACGCAATGTCGCGTGGGACAAGGCACAATTCTCGAGAGCAGAAGTCACGACTACGCACGATACATATTTGGGGCAGCATGACGAAGGACACTTCGATAACGGATTGGAGATTTCAACTGTAAGTGCGACGAGAAGAATTATTTGAGGAATTACTGCGATTTCGTTTTTGCTTGAATCGAGTTAACAAGCGTCCAAGTGCCGTATTCGTAATTCGTTTGCTGATATGTATTCACACTGTTTTGTATTTCATTATATGATACTTGGGACGCCATTAGATTAACGATAAAAAAGAACAAGTTATTTGAGGCAAAAACTAGGGTTCAGTGTATACAGTGATCGTCGAATAACTTCGAATCTTGGGATAACCGAGTGTGTCGAATAAATTGATGTCAAAGCAACGAGCTGGTCGCGCATGATTTACGAAAGGCTCGCTGTCCGAGTATCTACCGTTAGAAGAAGGAAGATCGTAGGTGTTAGACTGGTAGTTAGAGTGATTGATAATTAGTAGCTGGTAGGGAGGAGCCAGGAATTTCGGCAGTAGATATACTATGCTCTTCCTCGTATACGGAGAACCTGACTAGATAGATATGGCTTGGCAGCATTTCCTATCGTAGAATATCCTGAGGATCCAGGACACGTCGCGGACCGGATATCGTATATGAAGGCAGGTGTCACCTGGGGAAATCGTGCCAATGCTTTCTTTGATTTTCAGGAGCACGTCGATGAACATATTCGGTCGAAACTCTCGATTACGAAAGACTTTAGAACTTTCACCTGAAAATTCATAGCCACATAAGGGCTAAGCAAATAATAATTCAACTCTCGATAATCGACCATGTCTCGAGTGGTGACATTCGTCGAAAACAATGGCTGCCTCCCAGTGTCAAAGAGTAGTTCCATTTTTGCTCACCAAGAAATTGCCTAGCAGTTTCTACTCTTCGATCGTACTAGCCTCGTATAAAAGAGCAGAGGCTACAGTATATTCTGGGTATACAGATATGCCTAGGCAGAGATGGTGCAGTGCACTACAGGGAGAAGCCTCGCGTATTCGGAAAGCGATTCACGGCAGCCATCACGATAATTGCTAATTAGTAGCGAGCAATAGACGAAGAGGCGCGGAACGAGGCACACCTCGGTGAAGTCGCAGCCCTGATGAAAGAACGAGAGGAGACGAAAGGGGAAAGCTGCACAAAGGTGAAACAAAGGTACAAATGGAGGAAAGAGTGGATGTCGATGTACAGTAGGTACCAGTTGTCTCACCTGCAGTGTTCGCCTGTCTGGATCGCGGCAAAGAGCCCGGACGAAGTGCGGATCCAAGTATTCCGTCATAATAGCCAGCAACAATCCAATTACGCAGAGTAACTCTAACGTAGAATAAGATCAGCCGATCTTTCGAGGAGACATAGGGGGGACCATTATTTAAATGATAATCCAAAACTGCCAACTCTATCACGCCACACTCTTCACTCTTCACCTTCACTGCACTTCACATTTCACTGAAACACTCCAACTGCCTTCTTGTTTGCTCCATAGGAATCACGGCTTACAAACGCAGTACAGTCCCAGGCGTGCACTGGTCGCCAGTCAAATTACCCCTGTTTTGTCAGGTATCGTATTTTTCTGCTCGACCACCGCAAAGTGGCGCGACACTGTCGTGAGAGTTTCGTTATTTGATGTCCTAGCTGTAGGTCGATACGAAATCCAATAAAACCGGATTGGAGTGTCCGTTAAGAGCATTCGAGAGTCCCGAGAGAAACATCATTTTTGAGGATGAGTTTCCGCGATTTCTATTACTCGACTCTCTCGCTCTCAAGCTGCTTTCCTGCGTCCCATTGGCTCATCGACAATTAATACGACACTCTGCAACAGAAAATCATCGAGGAGAATGAGTCACGTGGGAAAAGTCAAATTGAAAAGCCGACAGGGTAGCGTCTGCCGGCTGTCGAGTATAACGAGTAAGTGGTATAATGTTCCGATCGTAAGACGGGAGAAACCAAAGTCGATAAATTATACAGAATTTAAAAATCCTCAGGAGCAGCACGTTGTCCTGCACCGTGGAGCGAGGCTGAAGGAGGAAAGAACAGAAGAGAAGAGTCAATGGAAGGAAGGAAGGAGCTGAGGAATATAGAACGAATAGAAGAAAACGAGTGTAAGGGTGCCAGGGCGACATCGACCAAACTCAAGTATCTTAAGAAAGAAAGACGGAGAGTGCGAAGGGCAGGAAGGAAATTCCAGGAAAGAGGAAGAGAGAAGATAGAAGCAGAGTAAGACTTAGGGTCGGGTAAGGGACGCTGCTCTGCAGCCTGCTCGTCGGGTTCGTCGAGTTCGGTTCATCACCCGACCTTGGATAAGTGACGTCAGGCGAGGCACATACCTACATCCTACCTTGGAAGCTGCGAGTGGAGGTCGCGTACCAGAGGACCAGCAGAGAGTGCCGCCTGATTCCACTCCTTCTTCTTCCTACTCTCTGGTCTGAGCTTCTCAGGCGCCCAACACGCTCTCCATTAACTGCTAGGTAGTATCTTACACTATGGAGAGTTCGATATTAATTGACAGTCGTATTTTCTGCTCCCTTTTCGACGCCAGCGAGTAGGAGAACAGGGGGAACAGGGGGAAGGGTCTCCTCTTACATGGCACCGCTTGAACTCAACGAATATTCCATTTGAAAGACCCCGAAGCGTTTCTCATGGTGCACAATCTTACTTCTATATGATACCGATCTTCGGAGGGGATCCTCCGGTGGTGAACCGAACCACGTAATAGGTTCGTGCAAGCGTATCGTTAGTTCTCGTTACGGTCGTTACTCCACCGGCCATCCACTACTATTACTGCTCTCTGCTACATACCCAGATGATGCCACCCTTACTAGACACTTCCAAGGATCTAAATACTCACGTAGCCACGAGTGCAAATGTACAAGTTAGCGCTGCTATTACCCGGGCATCCTGTCTATTTCTGCATGCTTCCATGCATAGGTGTGGCTATCGCGTATTACGCGAATTGAAATAGAAATACGAAAATGGCAGCTCCGCGTAAAAAAGTGTCGTCGCGTTGGTCCGCCGGGACTAAAAGTTCAAATCGGACTGGACTTCACTGTTCTTTGGTATTCCGCAGTGATCCCCTGTGCTCCTGTGTCTTCCCTCGTGTCCCCGCGTGTCCCCTCGTGTTGCGCAGCATGTTACTCCACCGGTAAAAATATCTCTGGGATATAGGCCACTCTATTTTACGGGACGGAACGGCGACGCACAAAGTATCGAATCATGAATTCTTTAGTCATAGAGCATTCGGCTTCCTCCAGCGGGGTGTCATTTATTTATAACTGTTTATAATTTGGAATCCATTAACGAGTCGACCTGAACGGTTTGTTCTGATCGATTGCCTAACTTTCGTGGATCGTCGCTGTGTCTTAGGCTCCACGGAAATAAATCTACGTTCTGGCAGCAGTGGTAACCCTGTTATTAGTATACTGTCTAGTTTCTAGCAAAGATCGACTGACTTAGGCTTTAATCATTCGGCCTCTCGAAACGCAGACATTTGCTTCCGATAACATTTGACATTTAACGGAATGCGGGTCGACGATATCGAACTTATATGTTGTCGTTGTCCTTACTTACTGGCAGTTTTTACTCGAGGCGTCGGAGCGTCTTTCGACTGACCCAGTTCTAGCTTGAACGTAGTAAACGTACTAGTTTCGTAAGTTCCCAGAGTTTCCCTGCCAGTGCAGAATGCAGCCCAGCTAGCCATGGGGACTGCGAAGCAGCGTCTTCATCCGCTCGTGGCGACCAACTCAAGAATATGCGCAATCGTCTTTTACCGAGCGAATCCGTACGGTCAGCTGCATGTAACATTCGAAATAGGACAAAGGATTCCGAAATTTTTCACGTGGCTCCCTGCTCTACCATGTGAACTTCCCTGTACGCTTCCGCGACGTGGGTTCATGTCATTCTACGCATCATGCGCAAATGCCAGGACGCGACTACCGTAACCACTAAATGGTAATGGTGATGGCAATGGTAATTGTGATGGAACAGGAACGGGAATAGGAATGGGAACAAGTAGCTAGATGACGGGTCGAGGAATCTTGGTGACTCGGAGTTCCTCTATATGAGAGCGACAGATGGAAAAGCGTCCCAGATTCGTAATCGAACGACTCGCAGAGTTCTGTGAGATGACAGAAGCAACTTTGTCGGATGACAGGATGCCGGAAGGTCCAGGCAGACGAAAAGAAATGTCATCTTCCGGAGTTTTAGACACTTTTTTCATTATCTCTCTGACAGACGGCAAAGTCGGGTGCTTTGCAATTGGACGTAGCTCTTCGAGTTTCAGTCTTGAGGTAGAAGATGGAAGAGCAAGTGAATTTCTGATGTTGTGTGAAAAGACTCAAATTTCAATGAGTCATCTATCACGTGTATTAGACAGTCGCTAAGGGGTAGTTGCTAATGGCAATGCTAGTTGGTATTAGTAAAACGGTGATGTTGCAACCGATAGGCGTAGGGTAAGTGCAGGGATCGATATGGAACCGGTGGAGGAAGAAGAGAAAAAGACGAGTGAAGATAAAGGAAAAGAGAGAGAACTGGCGAGAATTTTATCTGGTCGATAAACCAGATCAGTCGAACCCATCGGAAGAACCTTGGCCTAGCTTCGTCAACGAGACTAGAACCGATATTACGGGAACGCAAAACGGGAACAAACTGCGCCATAATACATCCTTATTAGCGCTCGGATCGGCAACGCGTCCCTCTCACGAGCGTTTAACTACGCACTTTTTACATCCATCTATTAATTCGACTTTGCCCGGTTCTCTCCAGGACCGCGTGGATCCCTTCATGTCGGACCGCCTGCCTACATACCCGTCATCCCGTCATCCACCCACATGCATGTGCGCTTGCTTACGGTTTCAGAGTTTCAGAGCAGTAAGGCAGAGAGAGGGAGAGAGAAACAGACGCGCACCCCGTCCCCAGCCGGCTATTATTTCGCCGCTGAGAATTTGATCCAGAAAGCAAGGGTGCACTCTCGCCTCCCTTAACCTCATGAGTATGCACTTCTAGAGTCACCCCGGGAAGCAGCGACAGCACTTCGTTCTCGCGGTTGCCACTTTCAACTGGTCTACTGCGCTGCACCGTGAGGAGCCACTCTGGGGCAACGAAGCACGTGGCTGCACAGGTATAAAGATCCAGGTGGAGACGAGGTGACGCATGTTTCAAATTCAGCTAAGAGTCTTTCTGCTATTTCTTCAGGTGGAGAGAATCGTTCTTCCGGTGCAGCAGCAGTGCGCAGAGACCATCCGCACTTCGGAGAGACTGCAACCAATTCCCTTTGAAGATGAAGAGTCGCCGAGGTCTTCTTATCGTCTGCTCGAAGATGCCGGCCTGGGCCAGACTGAAGAGTGGCGAGCGGAGGGGCGCAGCGAATAAGAATAAAAAGAAGGTGAAGGATACCTCGCGAAATGGTACCTGAGAGGAGTAGTAGTAGTAGTGTAGGTCCTGTAGGTAGACACTGGTACTGTACTACTACACGCGTCGAGTGGAACAGTGCGTGGGATAGTTCTCATCGCACTTATTATCGTGGCTTCACTCGCGTACGCATTCCACGAGACGTAATAGCTACTCGTGGCACGCACTGTGTGCGTTTCTACGCACCGAATGATCCACTCGCTACGAAGCAAGCTCAGCACAGTCCTTGCTCTCCATCCGTCCGTCGCACGCCGATGTGTTTACCGTACCGATTTCTGTCTTACCAATCGCAAACGTTGTTCAAGAGCAATGCAGAACCCACGGCAATGAAATAATAGAGAAAGCATGGGAATATTATTTACGTCTAAAAAAGCAATTCCAGAATGCTCTGTTGCGAAACCCGATCGATGAGCCCAATAGCGCGATGGCGTCAAAGTGGCCAATTTCTAATTTAGCGACAAGCATTTGGGGAAAACGCTGAAGATGAGAACGAATGGAGGATCGATCTAATAACGTCCGGATATTCGAAAGAGGAGGCACCGGTAAAGCTTCGTGTGCGTCTCGCGTTTCAAGGTGGAACGTATGTTAGCCTCGGGCACGGGACTCTCCATATGGTGCCTACAGTCCACAGTACATGGTGTATATGGCTTCTGTTCGGAAATGGCTCGAGAGTATTCTCTCGTTTGATGCAGGTATCTTTCATCCGCAGTGCCCCTTAGATTCACTCTTTATGTTGGTATTATTCCTTGCCGCTTTTACTCGTTTAAATAAGTCGAGTAAGACCAGCGTACTCTGGTTTAATTCTGTGTAAAATTCTAGATCGATAACCAGAGCTTAGTACCTATATACATCTACATCTTTATGCCTTTATACCTTCCGACACGAACGACGTAGACTTCTGTTAGGTAGATATATGGCTGGCAGACATGTAGCGTCTACCTGCCCTCGATCGAATCACCTGCAGGCAACGTGGCGTAATTACCCTAAGTATATGTCCATTGTGCGTGTAGATTCGTGCGTAAAACTTGTCCACATTTTTAAGTTTCTTTTTTCCATTTCTTTTTTTATTCGAATAAACCGAACGCGTGGGATCTAAAAATCAATATACCGTATCGAATATATGTAAAGGCATTTTGTCTTCTTCTAAGATGAAATTAATAGAATTTCTGAGTACCGTATTTCGATTATGTCATTTCTGAAAAGCAATTCGATATCAGTTTTTTTAGAAGCATATTTCGCGTTGAGCAAACGAGATACAGATAACTGGTTATTTTAGGTACCGTATTCTCGTTAACGCGAGGTCTCTAAAAAGAAATGAAATTTATATCAAGCGACGAAGAAACGTGTGTGTTTTCTATTGATTTATCTACAATGCGTCTGCGTCATGCGTAATGTAAATAACGAGACAAGACTTTATTCTCGTGATTATTCGTCATCGAGCAGTCAGGCTGGCGATAGATAAAAAGGAAATGTACGTGCGGAAACCGTCCTCGCGGTTTCGATCGATCACTCAGGTATAGAAATAATTATTCCACCCGACGTGTCTTCATTGACGTCGAGCATCGCGCGTCGAGCGACAACCAACGGAACGTATACGTGGCCGTGCATATTTAGCCAATGCCACTTCCGCCTCTCCCAAGAGGCCCAAGGCTCGTGGCGAGAAAGCACGCGAGGTTGCAGGCAAACAAAACTAGGGGTTCGTCATCTGCGCTATCACCGGCAGCAACGACAGCAACACGATCAGCATTTGCCACCCGCGTACCGAGTAATTACGCAAGGATATATGCGTCCTCGCGTCTCGGAAATTGCCACCTAAGCGAGAAAGTCATCGGCCTCTAGTCTCTCTCTCTCTTCTTGTCTCCCCTTTTCCCACTGTCTGTTTCTGTCACTCTCACCTCTTTTTTCACTCTCAGGGATTTTATCGATTCTTCAGCCCTTAATTGCCAGACGAAAATCCTCCGAAGCTTCGTTCGACACTTTTTTTCATCATCCCCCGAGCTGCCACCCACGTAGCCTCCTAATTGCACGACGTAGTGTAATAGTCTCGATGTAAGCGGAGGAGGATTCCAAGACCGAAGCGTACCAGAAGATGCTTCCCTCGGGGCTAATCCTTTCCCTTCACTGAATTCATCTCGAAATCAGGAAATTGCCGTGAAATTGCACGAAAAGTGACGACGGGTTCGTTCCGGAAGCAGCACACACGTTTTCTGTACACGTGATAGGTACGATGTCCCATCCTGATAGATCCTCTCGAGGAAGGTATATGGTCAGGCTAGGAAGTTCGGTATGCGTGAGACCGGAAGAAGTCAGTGACGTGTTGACCGGAAGCTTCTGCTCCGAGGGACCGATGTAGATTTTATACCTGCTTGGATCTTTCGATTGTTGTTTTTCTTGCGGTGATATCATCATTCGGGAATCGCAAAAGCGTCGAGTCGATCAGCTGGCCGGAAATCATCTGAACCTCATCGGCAGACTTGCGTTAGGCGTACCTCGTTTTTGACCCTTCGACTTTTTTCACTTCGTGTTCTCACGATATTCCACGCAGATGTTCACTCATTTGACTTTTCCGAACGAATCAATATCGCCACGTAAATGCTAGTAGTATTGTTTAATAAATAATACGACAGATAAACATGCATAGAGTTGTGAGAATTATCGCAAGTTATGTAATCGCGTAACACGTCAGAAGACTATATTTTGTCTCTATTTGCTTTGTCTCGATCAATGACTACACTTAATACACAGATATTTCGCAATAGACTATAATACGATGGATGTATCTATATATGTTAGATACTTAGATTCGCGCGAGGCCGACCACGTGTCATGCGTGGGAACGATTTTAAGGTGTTACTGACTCTCTAAATCTACAGTCAAATAAAAGTTGTATGCTAAGCAGTAGATAGTAGGCAGGTCGAATACAAGGTCAATTCCTTAAAAATCCTCTCGCTTCAGTGATATTCCTTGTATGGATAAGACAGCGAGGCAGTGTTTTTCTAGCGTGGCGATGGAAATCGGCAGGAGAATGGCGATCGAGCGAGTTCGAAGGAAATCGAGCGGCAGGCGGCGAAAGACTTGCAGCTCGCGTGAGTTTACGTAAAACGTGAACTGGCACGTGCTGAGAATAGTTCAAGATAGCGAATGGTATTAATGGCGCTGGTGCTACCAGTCGTTCTGTTGGCACTACTGGTACTACTGGCATAATAGTAGAACTGCTGCTAAGAACCTTTACCAAAGGATGGAAACCTGGTCAACGTCCACGCTAGATGGACAGGTGGTGCCACGTAGAATGTGTGGGTTGGTCGGTGTATAACGGAAAAATGCAAGCTGCGGGTTCCCATTTGGGCGCAGGAGAAGGGCGGGAGGTTTCCAGATGCGCAGAAGGCAGTAAAAATTTTGTTAGAAAATATTAAAAAACATCCCTCGGCGACTGTTGGATATGGTATTTTACATGAACACGGATGAACGTTGCGCAGTGGTCCGAGATATTGTATAATAATGAAGGTTGACGTAAGAAGGGTGAGGAGGGGGAAAGGGAGCAGCATAGCGCAAGGACGAAAGATAAGAGCGACAAGGTGGCGAAGGCGAAGGTAGCCGTTAAGCTATAGAAGAGAACAGAATATCCGCTAGAGGGCCTCGCTGCGCGGTGCACCATCGGCAGGAAATTACTGAAACGCAACTAAAAAAATTTACTTCCGTTAGGCCGTCCTTGTAGCAGCTATTTTTCCCCCACGGATTTACCTGTGTACCTTGCCACCCATTACACTCCTGTAGGTACAACTGCATACTTGACATACGTATAGATATATCTATATATATAGCGCGTAGCGTGTATCTATATATGCCATGTGTACATGGATGTACATTTGTATGCGCATAAAAAGGAATCGCGCCGGATTCTCGAGTTCCTTCGAATTCTCCCCAGCGTGACGAACTCTAATCGATTCGATCGCGTTTCCTTAATGTCGTCATCAGCCAACACACCCATTGGCATTCGACACGGGAGACAGGGCGATCGGTGAACTCAGCTGTTTCCTTTGGTATCGGAAAAAGATTTGAAAAAATAAAGGAATGGAAAACGGAAAGCAAACAGGCATCTTCCGCTGTTCGATTCGTCCTAACCAAAGTTTTTGAAAGTGAATCGGAAAGGAAGAATGGAAGAAGGAACGAGAAGGACAACGGATGTCGTGTAATCGGAACTTGCTGAAGGGACTTGTCGGAAGTGAAGATCCAAGAAAAGCTGGAAGAGAGGTAATGGAGAAATGCCAAAGCACAAGAGAAGTCGGTTTCGAAAGCACGCGGGCTAGAAGCGTAATTTCGTATTTCTCGGGCGACGAAGCGCGAACGCCAGACGGCATTGTCTACGTGCATTACGTAAATGAGGGTAGCCCTGGCCATTGTATTCGATCCGCGTGAGGCGGTGTCCTTCCGCTTCTAATCACCGCCTAAAGAGAAAAGTGTTTCTTTGCTGTTACACCGCGTTACCTCTGCCTCTGCGCGCAACCTCCAAATCACCTCCCACAGCGCACTTCTTTATTTCGTGCTCATTTGAATACTGCGAATTAAAGGATCCACCATCTTTCAGGTCGAAATGTCTACGACGCGTCCTCGAGTCGCTTCTGTCTAAATTGCCTGGGAGGCTCCGATTCATTTCACTGAATTGACTTCGATACGAGGGCAAGCTCTTCATTCATAGCTCTGAGATATTTCTATAGGAAAGTGGTGCTACCACCTGCCAGAGGAGTCACTTCACTGAGGTTGAAGATGAGAATGAGAGGAGCGGGAGGAGGATCGTGCCCGTCGTAGCATCCTGCCCCGTTGGCCCGTTCTCTATCCCATTATATTCCATGGCGGTTCAGGATAGAGGCCACTTAGCCCCACCATAGCCTACCCCACGCGGTTGCTCGCTGCCAGAGAGGACTTTCCCCGCGGATTCGTTTAGCCAATACATTTGATCCAATGCGATCCAACCTGAACCGACCGACCTTCGTGACCCACGTTACCTTTACGTTTATGGCTGCAGAGAACCGCAATGAAAATAGCAAGCGGATCGATCGATCCTTCGATCGCTGCTCTGCCTATTGTACTGTTGCTGCTCTCCATTTCTCCACCAGTTGTCGTATATTAAACTGGCTATAGGATTCCTATAGCGTATCTACGATTTCGTCGTTATTCTAGAAACTTGAGAAGAGCCATTTTGCAGCCAATGGGGCGTGTGTTTACCTACGCTCTCCGACGGGCCACAGGAGCGCACAGTTTTTCGGTCCTCGGGTGAAACAGGTATTCGGGATGAAGGGATGGCGGTGGCTCGCGGGGTTCTGAACCTCACGGAGACTTCACTGGGAATTCAAAGCGCTAAGAGGAACTATTGCCGTAAAGCCAACGACCAACCGCGACACGAGTCTTCAGCGGAATCAAAGGAACTTCGAAAGACACCGGCTACAAGGAACGCATTCCTCAAGCAATATAGTAACTCCAAAACGCGAAGACCAATGTCTCCCATGGAAGATCGCCGAGGTAGTCAGGTGTTGTGCTGTATGAAACCGTTACCGCCAGCAGGCAGTCTTGCTCTTATAAGTTTCCAGAGGGACTGCTGCCGAGTGCAAGAGAGACAGACAATGTCCTGTCGAGAGGCTGGTTGGCGCGCGCCTCGCCATCCGCGCAGTTTAAAACTCCCTTGAGTCTACTTACTTCACTTCTCGTCGAGAATTCCTTCTTCGATCTCTGATATAATCCACGTATTGGCACTGTACACTCATTCGGCACACATGTTCTACGCCATTCTTACCGCTGGCTACTCGATACCTTCTAATGAGATAACAACGTGCATGTCAAGACAAAAACGCGGAGAGCGCGAGTCAAGAGTGGCGAGGATCGCTTCGCGTGGCCGGCAGCCGACTCGGCTCGACTCGAGGAGACTCGTCGCGACGCTCTATTCTCCCACCACTCGACGCTGCTGTGCTTACCCACCAGGCCGCTCTGCTCTATTATATGTCCAGCTCACTCTATTCTACTATACTCCAGTTGACTCCAGTATCCCGCCGCGCAACCTATAGTCACTGTATGGCGTTTATATGCGCCCGTACCGACGCTGACGCCACCCATACTCCTAACCTGCTCGAACGGACTATAGCGCAATATTTTCCAACAGCCTTAGTATAGTCACAGCTATAGTAGTACTACGGCAGCAGTACTTTGGACGTTACCGACAGGCCCAAGGCAATAACATCAAACATCATCCACTACTGTATCTACCTATTCGTCAAGTTCCAGTCTGCAGGGTACATTTCTATAATCACTTTGCTAGTCAGCTTGTGATGAGGATTTCTATGATATCCTTCTCTCGCGAAGAATTATGCATTTTTTAAGATTCTGTAGGTTTGACATAGGAGTGACACTTCTAAATTTGAGTAGAGGTGTGGGCGGGTTGCACTTTCTGCGAATTTGAATACGTTAGGATGTTGGAAAACGTCACAGGATGAATATTGGATGTATTTAGGTTAAGCATGCTGGAGATCACATTATCGATTATGGATACACATTTTGTAAAATATCCGTTCATTTATTTAATAAATGTACACTGTTATGTCACGTAGCCCGCTTTACTTGATTCTCTCTGTTCTCTACATTTTCTTCTCGTCTCAATTCGTAAATCTGAAATGAAGTTGAATTACGAAATAATAATCTGTTCTCTGTTAACGATTTTTGGAAGTTACAGGCACATTTATGCTTACCTGAATGTACGCTTCCGTTAAAGTAATCATTTGAGGTAGAATCTGTGTAACGTGTAAATCTTGCATCTCGTACCACTGACCAGTTGCTCTGTGCAGTATGTGAACTCTGTACGTACCTTGACCAGGTTCACCATCGTGAACGATATTCGCCACCAAGTCGTAAGTCGTATACGGATGTTTTGCTTTTACATCGGATGTCAAAATGTCACCAAAATCCACATTTCTAATAAAAATATTTCGAATTGTTAAAAATGATACTAAAATATTCATACAAGAAACTTACTTGACCGGAAAGTTCACAATGGTAGGATTCTTCTCAACGAAAAACGTATTTTTTGTGAATCTCTGGAAACAAAAATGTGTTAAGAATTGCCTAATGTATAGATATATGACGAAACACTACAGAGAATTATACCTTTATATAAAGTATGAGATATGGCGGTAATTCGGTGATTTCAAAACGTTTCATGAAATTCTCCTTGTAAGTTTTATATTCTTTTTCAGCAACAGCGTTGAACTTGTTTAGTAATGTATACAGGTTGACCTAAATTTATGTAAAATATATATTATTACTCTCTGCATAAAAAAAAAAGTCAAATATTCACCTGTGGAATGATATTTTCGGTAAACTGGTCTTTAAAGAGTGGTGGTGGTGGAAGGTCGCACGTTAAATACAAAAATGGACTCTCAGTGACCGTCTCGCCATATTCCACTGTGTTGAGCAATTCACTCCTCTGACTCTCTTCCAACTCAAGAGGAGGAATCTTACGAGTGTATATTCGCATGTGACCCAAGAACGTTTTGTAGATTATACTAGAATCTCGTTTTTTGGTGCCATTGAGTGCCAAATGCAATGCGTTTAAGAACCAAGAGAGGAAATCGACAGGATCGCCTAAAAAATAGTGGGTGAATACTCATTTCTGTGGTTTTTCTTGAAATTGAAATAATAAAATCACCTTGCTCTGTAAATTGAAATCGCTTTTTGCTCCACAAAACTACTGCCTGCAGCATCTCGTGTGGACTAACGTGAGCCTTAAAATTTCGTGGATTCCACAATTTTCGCATAAGTTCTCCGAATCTTTGAACTAGTAAATAGGATGAATCTCCCGGTGGCCTCTTCACGTGAGAATAATTTGATTCACGTAAAAAAAAATCTCTTAATGGTGTAACGTGTGACAAAGCCTGTGAATTTAAAAAGAAACAGATTTCTTCCCTTGTTTCTCTTTACTATCGTATTCATCAATGTTTACCTGTAAAATAACGTTGCAGTAATCATTGGCTTTGATGTTATTTAAACCTACAATGCCTGGAGAATACATGGAGCCATCAATGGCTCTGGAGAGTTTGTCACTCTTATCAAGTTGAGTAATTTGAAATCTGTCAAACGTTGGATTTAGAACGTATTTAATATCATCCAATGATGAATCTGTAAATTAATTGATGATTATCGAATGCTGGTAAAATGTTGAAAACTATAGCTATATAATTATTGCTTTTCACATACCAACAATTTCATAATTATCCGGTAGACAGTAGAACTTCAATGTATGAAGATTTAGAAATACATGATGGCTTTCAGCCACACTATGTGTATAGGCATACGTGTTGGTTCCTCTACCCTGAAAATATTTACCGCATACAAGACATGCATACACATTGATTCTAGAGAGAGAGACAGAACACAATTTTTCAAAGTCAAAATCCAGAAATTGGCGATTGATTGTATCCAGGTAAGGACATAAGCGTGGAGCATCCATCCTGTATTTCACTATTTTACCATTCTCTGAAATAAAAAACAATTACTAAATCAACGTTCCTTACTTACTATATAATGCAAACAAATTGAGAAAATGAACGAGAAAGTAGTTACTTGTAAAACAAAATATAGAGAAGCCGGTGGGAACCAAGAAAGTAACCTCAAAGGAAACCATGTATAAAACTATATTATGCATTTTTTGTGTAAGTTCTTTCGCTAAATGCATATTATATTATACCACTGCTTCATACACTTCTTTCTGGGATATTTGCAATACTTACTATCATTTTCTTCGTCTGACTCACTTCCATGTTCCACCAATTTCCTTTTTAAATTATTTTCTTGTTTATTAGCCGCCATGTTCTAAAGCAAACTGAAGAAAACAGAGAACATAATCGTATAGCACGTGGACTACGCCACTGAGCATAGAGAGCAGAAACCACGCAGAGACATAAGAACACACTGGCGTAAAATCCTGTGAACCGAAGAAAAAGTTATTTGGAATCAGTCATCACGAGTCATCACGAGTCATCACCAATCGTCACAAAATCAAGTGAAGATGAGTAAAAGGAAAGCTCCGAGCAGTTCAAATAATCTAAACCATGATCTCTGTGATTTTCTTACAGGTAATTGTGAATACACCAAGTATTGCGCATCAAACATATTTTTTATTTTTGTGTACGTATAAATTTTCGTTATGTTATGATGATATTAACATTTTTTTTCTTATAGTTTTAATATATTATTGCTAGACAATTTTTCTAATCATTCTACAATTTTTATATTTTACCTTTTTTTCCAGAACTTGCTGACTATGAACGTAATGTGAGTAAAAATATTTACAAATATAATGCATATCGAAAAGCGGCTAGTACCTTAAGCGCACTTCCCCAAAGAGTTAAAAGCGGCGAAGAAGCTAAAAAATTACCTGGCATAGGAGAGAAAATTGCTAAAAAGATAGATGAGTTTCTGGAAACTGGAAAGCTACGTAAACTGGAAGAAGTATTTAACATATTTCCTTTTTTTTAAATGTAGTATGACAAAATCAGATTATACAACTTTTATAATTTTAGATTAACAAGGATGAAAGTAACATTGCTATTAAGTTATTAACAAGAGTCTCTGGTATTGGACCATCGAAAGCAAAGGAATTAGTTGACAGTGGTGTTAAAACCATAGAAGATCTTAAGAAAATTCAAGAAAAGCTAACACATCATCAAAGAATTGGTTTAAAGTATGATATCATAATATTGTGTCTGACCTATTTTTTCCTTAATGTCATACTGTTTTAGATATTTTGATGATTTTGAAAAAAAGATCCCTAGGTCTGAGATTCAAGAGATAGAAAAACTCATATCTAACATCATTGCTGATAAAGGGTACATCATTACAATTTGTGGAAGTTATAGACGTGGAAAAGAAGAAAGTGGAGATATTGATGTATTAATTACTCATCCCAATTACACAAGTGTTGCAAAGGAATCAAAAAGAAAGTGTACACAACTCAAAAATGTTGTTGAAATGCTTGAAAAAAAGGATTTAATAACAGACAGAATTTCCCTTGGAGAAACAAAGTTTATGGTTTGTCTTCACTGTACTATGATTCAAATGCAATATCTTAATTTATATATAAAATATGTGTACTTACATAGGGTGTTTGTCAACTTCCATCAAACAAAGAATTACCGCATCGACGATTGGATATAAGATTGGTACCTCATGATCAGTATTATTGTGCAATACTTTACTTCACTGGAAGTGATATGTTTAACAAGAATATGCGAGCACATGCACTGGAACGTAAATATACATTGAACGAGTATACCTTGAGACGTCTTACCACTGAAGGCAATCCTGCAGAAGTTATAAATATTTCATGTGAAGAAGATATTTTTAAGACCTTAGGTTTTCCATATAAAGATCCAAAAGATCGAAATTCCTAAATATATTTGTTAATCATTACTTTCTATCTATAATCTGATTCATTTAATATAAAATAATGACAGCGACGTTTTAAATTACCAAAATGATATATTTCCTTGCTTATATTTAAGCAAATTTTCAGTATTATTTATAAAAAATTAGATACTGACTAATGTGTTAGTATAACCACACCGTGCGTACACTTTTACACAAAAGCGTAATAATATACATATGTTTATGCTTTAACCAAGAATATATATCTATTTAAAACTATATAATTATAATCTTCTAACTTAATAGATTAATATATCAACTATGTTTACAGCCATCAGTTTCTTTATATCTCATGTTTTATGAAAAAAAAAAAAAACCTATTATATATCGTAGATTACGTAATTTTAAATGTTTTAGATAAGCAATAGTTTTTATCGACCTAGATGACTAGATCTAGTTCCGAAAAAGCCATGTTTTAAGAAGTGGTGGAAAAGTGGCTCATGTTGATCTTTTAAATTGAGATCTCAATAGATCGTGTTAATGGTGCTAAAACTTGACTGTTATATATCATTAGGTATACTCAACCAAAACTGACATATTTCATACCAGACCAAAGTACAGAGCCAATTGAAGTTACAAAGTACATACATTAAAATACTGCCGTAACTATATTTTTAATCTTGGAAACACTAGCCGGCTTTACTTTTATGGGGAATGCGCGCATTTCATTCTAAATAAATGTAGTTTCGTATATTTCGCGGTTCTTGATTACTTGTTCGTTCTCTTTAGCGTCACATTTGTCTTCCGTGTTTTATATCGTTATGATAACGTCTTTTTTGTAAAGGCCATAAGCGATTAATGCCCAAAGTACTGTGGTCCATAAATTCATAAATAAATATGACGCGTGACTAGGCACTCCACTGATTTCCCATGACCAGGGAAAGAGCTCCATAGTAAGATAATGACCAACATAGAGAAATATGGGATTTATGCCTGAAAAATTTAAGAATCACTCAAATTACAAATAGTATTACAAATAAATGCTAAGACTTATTAACGAATGGGTTGATTACCTGCATGAATGAAAGGTACGCCGGACCAGAATCGTCGATAGTCAATCAGGTAATGAAGTATAGAAAACAGAATCAAGGCAAAACTAGACATAGTTAAAACATAAGAAAGTGACATCATATTCTTATTTACGGGTATCACACCACTTTCTTTACTGAAGTTGCACAAAGCCCCAGCGACAATACCCTGTATGAAAAAAAGATATGTATAACCGCATTTAATGTAGTTCACAATGGACATTCCAGGAATAATTACTTACCGTTACAGCAGCCCAAACTGACCATCGAATTACTTTTGAATTGAAGTTATAGTAGAACAGAGATATGCGGCCAGCCTGCACTCCCATATAGACTAAAAGTACTGCTGATAAACTGTTCATTAAACCTAGAAGTAAATACAATGCATTGTTATGTCCCAAACAATCATTACAGATACTAGCATTTTGGATTCCAACCTTCAGGGTCGTGTGGTGCAACATGTCCATAAACTGGATTCTCTGTCTTCATATAAACGTGGTTACCAAAAACTAGTCTGTCAATGTAACCTATGGCACCTCCCGTGCAATTTGGATATTTCCCATGAAAATGGTAACCTCCTGGACCCAAATAGCCGGTTGGGCAGTCCGGAACCGGAAGTAGGAACGTTATTAGTGTGTGTATTGTTACGATACCAATAACGATTAACCATTGAGCCCAATTCTCCCAGACATCTTGCAAGAACATAAATCGGCCAGGCTGTAAGGTTAAAATTGATAAATATAATGTATTTTTTTCTTCACAGAATATTTGCCGCCATTTAGTCAATCACTAACTTGGTAACTTCGTTGGGCTTTCATGAAAATTGTCTCGATCGTTGCGCAGATAAAATACGATACACCCAGTAATTGCAGAACACCAGGAAATCGAAGATTTTCTAATAATGGGTTGTGTTTTGAGTTGATAATCAGTCCAAAGAGTATAAGAATCACTGATCGACGTAAACAGTGTAGAATGATTCTTCCGCGTGATACTGATATTCGGAGTTGGGTACGCAACGATACAACTATTGTAAATCCCATTATCCACGCGAACCTAGAAGAAAATTTGTATTTTTCATTGATTCCTTTGAAGTTTGTGATATTCCAAAGTTTAATGATTCAACGTGGCAAATTACCAAGGTAGGACGAGGTCGGCGATTGTCAATCCGTTCCACACACTGTGATTTAAAAATACATATTTTCCACCGCCATTGTTTACAAAAATCATTAACAGTATACACATTCTAAAATAAAAGGAAAATCAATGAGTAATTATTGCAGTGTATATTAGCAGAAAACTAGAACATACCCTCGAAATGCATCCACAGAGTGGAGTCTTGTGCTTGATTTCGATGGTATCCTTGGAGGTGGTTGTGATGCTGGCTCATTTTCTTGTAGTCTTCCTAAATCCTAGAATGATAAACAATTTTAAATACATTCTTTAAATTAAGAGTTAATAAAAATATGTATTCATTATAAATATAGATTTACGTCTTGAATGTCCCTATGTTCTCGTAAAATAATTCTTCTTAAGGAGCGTAGTATAGTGAATGAAGCGGCATACAGACATGCTGCAAGCGCGTATATCATGAAAGCTGCCAAAAGTGCTAAAAATGGAATATACAATTATAATTATGGTAATATATTATCTGAAAACGGATAAACATCGACTTACGACGATATGGGTCAGGTGGATCATACAATGTATATAAACCAGAGTGACCATCATCCGTTATGTTCCATCCATAATGACCATGCTCTTTGAAAATTAACTTCTCACTGTAAAAATTATTTGCAGAAAAATCATTTTAATAGAAGCAATTATGTATCAATATTGTTGTTTATAATTACCTTACTGAATTAATACTATCTGTATACGATACCAGTAAGGGGTACTTAGTACCTACTACTAGAGTAGTATTACTATTTGATGATAAATTAACCCATGGTAATGGGTCACACTGTACAAAAACAGAGGACAAATTAGTTTTGTAATAAATTAATAAACATTACATATACTTTATATATAGATAGCATTTATAAATTTATTCATACATACCATGTAACATTCTTCGACAATGGAAGAGAATATGATAGGTTGTGAGTTTTTGTTGATGATATTCAAACATGCTTCATCTATTTTTAGAGTCACATCAGGATCTTTACCACAATGACGTACATCACCACCTAACCATGTACTGAACATTGTTGTCTATTTATCTATCACCAATAGAAGAATGTTTTACTAAATGTATAAATGAAACTAAATTAAGAAATTATGCTACTTAATAATAAAACTTTTTTATGAGTTACATGTAGATGGATCAAGCCAGGGAATCCCAGAATTTCTTTATTTGTTATCAAATGTATTTATTATACTATACATTCTGAAATTCACTACCTGTACAAAAAGTATCTTCATATCTCTGTTTACGTGCATCTAACTAAGTGGAACACAACTATGCGAGCAATACTGATAATGAATTTCGGTACACCCTCACGGAAGGAAGATTCTTCATGCAATTACGAAATAGAATATTTGTAGAATGAATCGCGTATGCAAAAAAAATAGTTGCCTATCCTTCCATCACATAATAAAGTCATTTGATTATAGGAAACGTTATAATTTTCAAAATTTTTTATTCTGGGAGAATATTATATTACCACATGATCGTGGATCTGATCAATTAATTGGTTTAAAATAAAAGAACAGCGAGAACTGAAGATTTTTGCAATTTTGCGTAATATGATCCATTTCTTATATTGGCTAAATTGATCTAGGAAAAGATGTGTAAAAGGCCATTCATAAATCGGTACGAAAGTAGGTACTTACTGTTCCTTGTATCATTCGATGTCTTTTTACAATATTATTGTAGTTTGACAGATTGATTACGAAGCGAATCACCAACAGCGAATAGCGAATGGATGCTTTGTCATAAGTTCCTTCTCGAAGTTATTGCGGTGCTAACACAGCGCCACTACAGTGCTACGAGAAAAAACAGAAGCTTCGTGGAGAAAGGTTTGAGAATCTTCTTTATTTATTATTTATTCGCATTGCACCTTTTTACTTGACAAACGCATAACATCTTCACTATTTTGTTGAGATTTACGTCATTTAGAAAATATCATGTTTGTAATCTTATGTCAACATCATAAATTTTAGGTACAATAACTGTACACATAGTTTGAGTGACAACTGTTTGTCTTTAATACATTTTTTACCTTACAAAGAAAAGCACTTAAATATAAATATCGGAAAACCATTATCTAATTGGTTAATGAACACAAAATTGAATCGCGTTAATCTTCTTCAGGCCACGGTTTACCGATACCCTGCGTAGCGCCCATTCTCGATGGATCCTGACTTGGATAATGAATGGGTGTTGTTCCTGGAGGAAATATTGGAGCGGCTGCTGCCATTTGTGGGGGAAACATAAATTGCGGTGCTACTGGTGGTGGTGGGATTATCATAGGTGGCATCATTCCTGGAGTGGCTTGCAAGTTGAAGAAATTATTTCCCATGGTCTCAGGAGGCGGTGGTAACGCTCCAGGTAAACCAGGGACTGGCTCCAGCATTTCCCTTGTTGCTTCGGCAGCAGATACTGTTTGTCGACCCTGGGAGCGACCCCATTTGATGGTCAAACGTCTTCCACCAAGTATCAATTTGTTGAATGTTCTCTCAGCAGCTGCTTCTGCAGCACTTCTTTGTGTGTACTGAATAAATGCACATTGCTGACGTGGAACCATGGTCACTGATCGAATTTCGCCATACTGATAAAAATGGTCACGTAATTGTTTCTCAGTAAGAATGTCTCCTAAATTCCCAATGTATAAGGTCGTGATAGATTTATCCTCTGGTGGATCGAGTTTTGGCATTGCAGCAGCTCTTCGCATTAACTTGTCAGCTACCGGATCATTAACACCATAATAACGATCCTTGATATTTTGGTCAGCCAGAGGATCATCAGGATCCGTGGGTTTCTCGTGACGGTAAGGACACTCTTCCCCTCTTTTACACTCGCCCTTTACCCAAAATGAACAAATGTGTGGTCTGTTTCTTTTGTAATATGGGCTAGTTCTTGCCAATTTCATTAAGAGGTCACTGGCTGCTGCTGACTTTCCAACTGCTCCAGCAGGTGTTGTGGCATCAATCTTGCCTATTTCATTATCAATATTCTGTACATAATATTCTTTGTTTACATCTGACCGAGGCAGATCATCCTTGATCTTCAGTGCTGCATCACGCACTTGAATAGGTAATCCATATTCTAAGTCTAGCAGACAGGTTTGACAGACATTTTTCAAACGACTGCATGTTTGACATACTTCAGTCTTCTTAAAACGCATTCTAGCACCAGGACACCATCGAAAGACTGTAAATGGCCGCATGCAGATTTTACACTCCTTTCCATATCGTTCTTTTGTCTACAGAAATAGAAATGGAAATTTGTAAGATCATAAAAGTTAAATCATGTAATTTTTTAATTATAAATAAAAATATATGATTCTTAAGCTGCATACCATACGGATATAAGGGTTGTCTCCTAAACAAGTTTGACACAATATTGGAAATTCCTGTAACAAATAATATAAAAATTAGACAATTTTTAATTGCGCTTATGTGAAATATGACAATAAGAACTAGTCGTGTATTTCACTTACGGCATCTTCCCAATTTTGCCTGTTGTAAGTGTTTGTAGTTTTAGAGGTGGCCATTATTACGCTCCGGTAGAACTATTTGTTCTTACTATACGTTTGAGAGATGAGTAGAGAAATTACCAATGGCTGATTTTCTTGTAACCAAATTTATCTTGGCGTCGACGCGCCACCTAAGCGGAGGGCCGTCGAACCATACCCACGTTTTGGATTGGTCGAGTATATCCAATCCCCACCTCTTATCAAATTATAAAAGTATCAAATAGTGGTATCAATCAAAAACGTGGATATAGTTCGAGGCTCTACCGGCCAGGTAGTGCGTCGATACTCAAATTCACAAGCTTTAGAGTGCCACCCAGTATAAATCCATGTATCTCACGGAGCTCACGAATATCACGCGTAGTCTATCTATATATACTCGACCAATCAAAAACGTGGGTATGGTTTTACGGCCCTCCGCTCAGGTGGCGCGCGGACGCCAAAATAAGTTTTGTTTCAAGAAAATCAGCCCATCACCGTGGTGCTGTAATCAAACGACACTAGCGCCCTTGTTGGAGTTTACAGATGATGTAGGAATAACAGCTAGCAGTCCGAGCGGGTCGCGACGCAGAAGGCCACAGAAGGCTACGGACTCCCGCAAAATGGCCACGTCCGACTCGAAAGCGCCTATACGAACAGTGAAAAGAGTGCAGTTTGGTATCCTTTCTCCAGATGAAATAGTGAGTAAATAGGGAATACAGCGTTTAGAGTGATTGTAATGTTATTTTTATACCCATTACCTTTATTGGTGCTGTAAACTAGATTACTGCATTTCGTCCCGTATCGCGACCCCTTCACCTTTTTTATTCAATGGATGATTATCATTGACTGAGGCATTTGGTTTTCCATCTAATTTGTTTATTCTCACGCCACGATTGGATTTTCATAATATGAAAAATCTGCAAATTGAATGAAAACTATTGCTTTTTCTTCACTTTCTTATGATTAAACTAATCGCCCGTAAATGTAATATATAGCAATAACAACGAAAGAAAGTTTGGTGTAATTAATTATAGTAAATAATCTGGAACAATTTTTTTAGATCATATTACGTTTTTAACAGTATTAAAGCAATGATATGTTGTAATTTCAGCGTCGTATGTCAGTTACTGATGGCGGTATACGTTTCCCAGAGACCATGGAAGGTGGTCGTCCTAAGCTTGGAGGACTTATGGATCCAAGGCAGGGTGTTATTGATAGAAATTCACGATGTCAAACATGTGCTGGCAACATGACCGAGTGCCCAGGGCACTTTGGGCATATAGATCTAGCCAAACCTGTCTTTCATGTGGGTTTCATCACAAAGAGCATCAAAATTCTTAGATGTGTTTGCTTTTATTGCTCCAAACTTCTCGTCAGTCCTGTAAGTAAAATTATGTTAAAAAATAGCCTGTTAGAGGTAAATCTATGAACTGTTCTTGCAGTCCTCTAAAATTCAACATATAAATAAAAACATATGTTCTGTTATTCCATAGCACAATGCAAAAATTAAAGAAATTGTAATGAAGACAAAGGGCCAACCACGCAAACGACTCACTTTTGTGTATGATTTGTGTAAAAGTAAAAATATTTGTGAGGGTGGTGATGAAATGGACATAAACAAAGAAGGACAGGAGCAACAGGCAGCAGATAGAAAACCTGGTCATGGTGGATGTGGTCGATATCAACCAAACTTGAGAAGGTCAGGTTTAGATGTTTCAGCTGAATGGAAACATGTGAACGAAGACTCACAGGAAAAAAAGATAGTTCTTACTGCTGAAAGGGCATGGGAGATCCTGAAGCACATAACCGATGAAGAGTCATTCATCCTGGGTATGGATCCAAAATTTGCTCGTCCAGACTGGATGGTTGTAACTGTATTGCCAGTGCCGCCGCTTTCTGTACGACCCGCTGTTATTATGTACGGCTCAGCGAAGAATCAGGATGACTTGACTCACAAATTGGCCGATATTATCAAGTCGAATAACGAACTCCTAAGGAACGAGCTGGCCGGCGCAGCTGCTCACGTAATTTCCGAAAACATAAAAATGCTACAGTTTCACGTCGCAACATTGGTCGACAATGACATGCCAGGGATGCCAAGAGCTATGCAAAAATCCGGGAAACCATTAAAGGCCATAAAATCAAGATTGAAGGGCAAGGAAGGTCGAATACGCGGAAACCTCATGGGGAAACGTGTCGATTTCTCTGCACGTACAGTTATCACACCGGATCCCAATCTACGCATTGATCAAGTTGGCGTACCGCGCAGCATCGCACAGAATCTTACCTTTCCTGAAATCGTGACACCTTTTAATATTGATAAAATGCAAGAGCTTGTTCGCAGAGGAAACTCACAATATCCTGGAGCAAAATATATTGTGAGAGACAACGGAGAGAGAATAGATCTAAGATTTCATCCGAAACCATCCGATTTGCACTTGCAGTGCGGCTATAGAGTGGAAAGGCACATAAGGGATGGCGATCTGGTGATATTCAATCGTCAGCCAACTCTTCACAAGATGAGTATGATGGGTCACAGAGTGAAGGTTCTTCCTTGGAGTACATTTCGAATGAACCTCAGTTGTACCTCACCTTACAACGCTGACTTTGACGGAGATGAAATGAACCTGCATGTTCCGCAATCGATGGAGACACGTGCGGAAGTCGAGAACATTCACGTGACACCGCGTCAGATTATTACACCACAGGCAAACAAACCCGTCATGGGTATCGTACAGGATACGCTGACAGCTGTCAGAAAGATGACCAAACGTGACGTCTTCATAGAGAAGGAACAGATGATGAATATTCTCATGTTCTTGCCGAGTTGGGATGGAAAAATGCCGCAACCTTGTATTCTGAAGCCAAAACCTCTGTGGACGGGTAAGCAGATATTCTCCTTGATTATTCCTGGAAACGTGAACATGATCCGGACTCACAGTACACATCCCGACGAGGAGGACGATGGTCCTTACAAGTGGATTTCACCGGGAGATACAAAAGTAATGGTAGAACACGGTGAATTAGTTATGGGCATTTTGTGTAAGAAGACTTTGGGAACCTCCGCGGGATCTTTGCTTCACATTTGTATGCTCGAGCTTGGACATGAAGTTTGTGGCCGATTTTATGGAAATATTCAGACTGTGATTAATAACTGGCTTTTATTGGAGGGACATTCTATTGGTATCGGTGACACTATTGCTGATCCTCAGACTTATTTGGAGATTCAGAAAGCCATTAAGAAAGCCAAAGAAGACGTGATAGAAGTTATTCAAAAAGCACATAATATGGAGCTGGAACCGACACCAGGTAACACGCTGAGGCAGACCTTCGAAAATCAGGTAAACAGGATCCTGAACGATGCTCGTGACAAGACTGGAGGTTCCGCCAAGAAATCACTCACGGAATACAACAATTTGAAAGCCATGGTGGTCTCAGGTTCCAAGGGATCGAACATTAATATTTCCCAGGTTATCGCTTGTGTCGGCCAACAGAACGTAGAAGGTAAACGAATTCCTTTCGGTTTTCGAAAGCGAACTCTGCCACATTTCATCAAGGACGATTACGGTCCCGAGTCCAGAGGATTCGTCGAGAATTCCTATCTTGCTGGCCTCACGCCGTCCGAATTCTATTTTCACGCCATGGGAGGTCGCGAAGGTCTTATCGATACTGCTGTAAAGACTGCTGAGACTGGATACATTCAACGTCGTCTGATAAAGGCTATGGAGTCGGTGATGGTGCACTACGATGGAACCGTAAGAAACTCTGTCGGTCAACTTATTCAACTGCGTTATGGTGAGGATGGTCTGTGCGGCGAGACTGTTGAATTCCAAAATTTACCAACTATTAAGTTGAGCAACAAAGCATTTGAGAAGAAATTCAAATTCGATCCGACCAACGAGCGTTATCTTCGACGCATCTTCAGTGAGGACATCGTTCGCGAGATGATGGGATCTGGAGAAGTCATCTCGGAATTGGAACGAGAGTGGGAACAGTTGAATAAAGATCGTTTAGTGCTTCGTGAAATTTTCCCAAGTGGGGAATCGAAAGTCGTACTTCCGTGCAACTTGCAGAGAATGATTTGGAACGTGCAGAAGATCTTCCACATCAACAAGAGGGCTCCCACGGACTTGAGTCCAATGCGAGTGATCCAGGGTGTCAAAGATCTTTTGGAGAAGTGCATCATCGTAGCTGGCGAAGACAGGCTGAGTAAGCAGGCCAATGAGAATGCTACTCTTTTATTCCAGTGTTTAGTAAGATCCACTCTCTGCACCAAGTGCGTCTCCGAAGAATTCCGATTATCCAGTGAAGCATTTGAGTGGCTGATTGGAGAGATTGAAACAAGATTCCAGCAAGCGCAGGTATCGCCAGGAGAAATGGTAGGTGCCTTGGCAGCTCAATCCCTCGGTGAACCTGCCACTCAGATGACACTCAACACTTTCCACTTTGCTGGTGTCTCGTCGAAGAACGTAACATTGGGTGTACCTAGGCTCAAGGAAATTATAAATATTAGTAAGAAACCAAAGGCTCCATCACTTACTGTGTTCCTCACTGGCGCCGCTGCCAGGGACGCTGAAAAAGCGAAAAACGTTCTCTGTCGTCTGGAACACACGACGCTTAGGAAAGTGACAGCCAACACGGCCATCTACTACGATCCGGATCCACAAAATACTGTTATTGCGGAAGATCAGGAATTCGTAAATGTTTACTACGAGATGCCCGACTTTGATCCGACGAAGATATCGCCGTGGCTTCTGCGTATCGAATTGGATCGTAAGAGGATGACTGACAAGAAGTTGACTATGGAGCAAATTGCGGAAAAAATCAATGCCGGTTTCGGTGATGACTTGAATTGTATATTTAATGATGATAACGCTGAGAAGTTGGTATTGCGTATCAGAATAATGAACAGCGACGAGAACAAATTCCCCGACACAGAAGAAGAGACGGTTGACAAAATGGAGGATGACATGTTCCTCAGATGTATAGAAGCTAATATGTTGAGCGACATGACGCTACAAGTAAGTATCATTGATTTGATATCTATTCCTCCTTTCTTTTTTTATAATACAAGAATCATTGTAAAGAAAATTGTGAATTTTAGGGTATAGAGGCTATCGGCAAAGTCTACATGCATTTGCCCCAGACGGATGCGAAAAAGCGAATCGTCATTACTGACACTGGAGAGTTTAAAGCTATTGCCGAATGGCTATTAGAAACCGATGGAACGAGCTTGATGAAAGTTTTGAGCGAGCGTGACGTTGATCCGGTGAGAACCTTCAGCAACGACATCTGTGAGATATTCCAAGTGCTGGGAATCGAGGCTGTACGAAAATCCGTGGAGAAGGAAATGAATGCTGTCTTACAATTCTACGGTCTTTACGTAAATTACCGACATCTTGCTTTGCTTTGTGACGTTATGACTGCTAAGGGTCATCTTATGGCTATCACACGTCACGGAATCAACAGGCAGGACACAGGAGCACTTATGAGGTGAGTGAACAGATGCTTACGAGACACGGCTACTAAAAGATAGTATGCAATTATTATCGTTGTTTTGTCGAAATTCCTTGAGAAACACTGCAACCTGTACTAATTGTTGTTTAGATGCTCCTTCGAGGAAACTGTTGACGTTTTACTAGACGCTGCGTCTCACGCAGAAGTCGATCCAATGAGAGGCGTTTCCGAGAACATCATCATGGGACAATTACCACGAATTGGAACAGGTATGTCGGTCGTTAATGCTTATCATGGTTATTTATAATATGATGGTTAAACATTGGTGTAAAATGACTCATTTGCTTACAGGGTGCTTTGATTTGTTACTGGACGCTGAGAAGTGTAAGGCGGGTATTGAAATACCAATGGCCGTCGGTGCTGGAGTTATGGGTGGTGCTGGAATGTTCTTTGGTAATGCTCAGACGCCGAGCATGAGTCCACAAATGACACCATGGAATCAGATGGGTGCCACCCCTGGATACGGTGCATCTAGTATGTCTCCGGGTAAGTAATTAATGTTTTATAATTTGATATAATTTATTTTTGTGCGTGATGTTTATTTGCACTATTTACGTGTTATAGCATTGGGTAGTGGCATGACACCTGGCGGTGCGTGCTTTTCGCCTTCTGGAGCATCGGATGCCTCCGGATTGTCACCAGCATATTCAGCCTATTCGCCACAACCGGGAAGTCCTGGAAGTCCAGGACCCAGTATGAGTCCATATCCAATGTCACCAGCGGGTGGTGCATCTCCGAGCTATTCACCAACCTCGCCAGCTTATCTTCCCACATCGCCGAGTATGACACCGTCAAGTCCGAACTATTCACCTACCAGTCCTACCTATTCTCCTACAAGTCCGAACTACTCACCTACGAGTCCTAGTTATTCGCCGACGAGTCCCAGCTACTCTCCTACGAGTCCCAGTTATTCCCCTACGAGCCCCAGCTATTCTCCCACGAGTCCAAGCTATTCACCGACGAGTCCAAGTTACTCGCCAACCAGTCCTAGCTATTCTCCAACGAGCCCAAGCTATTCACCGACAAGTCCTAGTTACTCGCCGACAAGTCCAAGCTATTCACCCACGAGTCCAAGCTACTCGCCTACGAGTCCTAGCTATTCACCTACAAGTCCTAGCTATTCTCCAACGAGTCCTAGTTACTCGCCCACGAGTCCTAGCTATTCGCCAACGAGTCCAAGCTATTCGCCAAGCTCACCGAATTACACTCCAGCCTCGCCGTCTTACTCTCCTACCAGTCCATCCTATTCTCCAAGTTCTCCACAGTATTCACCGGCAAGTCCAAGCTACTCGCCAAGTAGCCCGAAATATTCACCAACGAGTCCGAGCTACTCACCCACATCTCCTTCATTCGCTGGCACTTCACCACAGTACACACCAGCCAGTCCAACGTACTCTCCAACGAGTCCAACATATTCTCCAACAAGTCCATCGTATTCGCCCAGCTCACCGCAGCACACGGCTGCAGGAAGTACGAGGTACTCGCCAAGCAGTCCCAACTATTCCCCGACAAGTCCCACGTATTCACCATCCAGTCCTCAGTACTCACCATCAAGTACAAAGTACTCGCCAACCAGTCCTACATATACACCAACAAGTCCAAGCTACTCTCCGACTAGTCCGACGTATTCACCACCTGTCCCAGGCTATTCACCGACTAGTCCCACCTATTCACCAGCCTCACCAGCCTACGAAACAGATGATTAAGATTCACTCGAGGAGAAGTGTCTGGTTGTTCCCCGGGAATATTACCATCCACTTATAAACTTAGGATATTAAGTTCACCTTTTCCATTGTTAAGATTAGAAAAGTGTAAAATTGTTATATTGTTAAGTCACGATACATTTCCAATATGAAATTTTGTAAACCAAGATAACGAATGTACTAAATATAATAGCATGTAAGATATTTAATCCAGTCTCTGAGTCATTGCCACCGATAATCCTATCAATGATAATTATATCATAAGAATATCTATGTTAGCTCTATCTCCCCAATCGAGATGTATAATTTGTATGATACGATACGCACCATATACATACGTAGATTCTCAATTACACGGAGTACAGGTCTCCATCTTCAGGCTCCCATGTAGTCGTGTAGTACGTCGTTGTAAGTCTTCGTCTCTACTCCCACCATCTTTTTCTATCCTCACTGTTCAATAGTATCGTGTTACATGAGCAACGGGGGAACCGGTTGCACATTACCTTTTTTCACCAATGTTCACCAGTACGAATAGCTACGTTATAGTGAGCGAGGGATCATGAACAGAGAGAATATTTCTCTTCTATATAAAAAAGCGCATTCGGGTCTTTCCGTTTGTTTCGCGACACTCTGCATCGTTGACATCTTTGGCGTCTTCCCAATCATCGCTTTGCCAAGGACTATCATTCAGTGCGGTACGTCTCTCAGGTTATTTCCTTTATGCTCTGCTCATGATTTTCTCTCTGAGAACCCTTTGATTTAGTAACGACTCGATTATTACATTGACATTTCATGGGAATGATCTTGGCTATTTCGAACTCTTTAGGATGGCTTGGAATACCTTTGGTCCTTGTAGTCTTTGGACTTCAAATCTACACAGCTGCGCTACTCGGCAAGTCTTGGACCATCGCCACGGCATTGGATCCAAACATTTCAAGAAAAAATCGGTTTGACAGTTTTATTAGCCATGCTTTCTCTTCAGAGCTTTTTACATTTTCAACACCTTTAGCTATCCTCTTGCGGCTGTGACGGAGTTTACCTTGGGCCCATTCGCGCGGACTTGCGTCACTGTGCTTTTGGATCTCACTGTGTTTGGAGGTGGTATACCAAACTTGCTTGTAGGTGCGTTGAAAATATCTCCGATTTCACAAAATTTCGTAAGATACTTATTCCGTCAATGGGTTATTTCAGCGTCGCAAAATTTGCAGCTTTTCGGTCTTAAAGTGTCCCAACGTGAATTTGACCTTTCTTACTGTTACTGGCTGCTGATAGTAGGCGTATTGCTATGTCCAATAATGTGGCTCGGGAGTCCTCGGGACATGAAGTAAGACACTTTACATAAGTTTCTCAGTCTTTGGTTAGCAGTAATAAACCACAAATTTCTTTCCTCCCAAGATGGTTGGCGTCTTGTTCCTGCTTAGTAGTAACTCTAACGGCATTACTTATCTGGTGGTGCATAATATCGGATGTGGACCCTTCGAAGGTCCAGTCCATACCAAGTACACCTTCGTGGGACAAATTCGTTTCAGCGTAATTTTCATGTTCGCTTAAGCAATTTTTAATAAAAAAATTAGAGGTAGGATCATGTAATTCAATATTTTACAGATATGGTATGTTGGCTTTTCAATTTGACGTCCATCCAACCCTGATGACTATTCAAGTGGACATGAGAAGACCCAACGAAATCCAGAAGGCTGTTCTTCTTGCCTTTCTAGGTAAACTATCATTGGTCACCACTTGATGCTCCTGCTAAATCGACATCATTTCAGTAAGCGGATCCTTGTTCGGTATCACTGCTGGGTTAGCAGTATGGAAATACGGCGGAAGTACCGCAGCAAATATTCTTCAGTCAGTCCCAACCGGAATTACTCTTAGTGCAGCCATTTTGTTGGCTGCCCTTCAGCTATGCTTGTCCAGCGCAGTGGGACATTCAGCTCTATTTCTTCATCTGGAAGACCAATTGCACGTCCAAAGATGTAAGTGTATCATATACAACATTAACAAAATTGCTTTAATACAAAAACATAATGTACTGTCTTTCTCTATATCCGGTTCGCAGCTTTTGGTTGGAGGCGATGCGCTATCCGATCAGCTGTTGTGTTCCTAGGAGTCGCTCTAGGTGAATCGGTCCCACGATTCGACATCGTGATGGCTCTTATTGGCGGGACTCTTACCGGACCTCTTGTTTTTCTTCTGCCGCCACTGATGTATGCTCGTGCCAAAGCACTTTCCGCTTCCGGTATACATTCGGGGACGCCTGAGATTTACTCAACTTCGGAGAGGCGACCTGGCCAAGGCTTAGACGTCGTCATGGATCCAAGAGTTCACTCCCAGTCGGTTTACCATGGATTTCTGGATACGAAAATCAATCGTAATCGTTACTCATATGTTTACTATGATAATGATCAGTTCAGTGAATATACGGATTACGATGAAGTAATCGGAGACTCGGATAGTCCCAATGATCTCCTTCTTACTCAACAAAGACTTCGGATTGACACTGACGTCAGTGATGACATCGATGCGGCCAGACCGGTCAGAGCTCGACGTTCTAGAAATGTTAGCGATGTTCCTAGATCAAGACCCAGTTGCGATCTTTACTCCGCCGTGGATTGGTTCGGATATTGCATCGTAATTTTTGGTGTTATTATTACTATTTCCTCGACTTATATTAATGTCATTAATACTATAAGATTTGTTCGATTTACACCACCCTGTATCATAAACGCCACCGCTGCCGCGCACGCATTAAACTTTAAATAAGTTTGCATTACCTTTCTTACAAAATGGATATAAAATTCATAATAAATTAACGTATTAAAAAATTGTGACGTTTACGAAAATCTTCCATGATGAAAAATTGGAATTTAATAGGAAGTCAATGCGAGACGAGCAACCTTTTCCTCCTCGCGTAGAATGACCTCGATTTTCTATTTATTAGCGACGTCCTTTTTAGTTTTCCATACATAGGCGCACCGTAATCAGAGTTGGGTAAATTTTGAAAATTGGACAATTCGTAAAGAGTCGAGATTTTACAGGGACAGTTGCAGGAACACGGGTCTTCCTCGTCTTTCAATATATCCCATTCCTTCGGTCAGGATGCTGGGAGAAAGGAGTACAAGTACTCGCGGATGACTTCCTCCTGAGTTGGTTCTTCTTGTTATTTATCTTTTGTTGTTTTATTTGATAAGTCCAAAGATTTATTTTTAAAAGAGACGTAATTCTTATAGTTGACTTCTCCTAGATTCGTTGACATCTTCCGGCGATGTATATTGGTGAGGTTATCATTTTCATACAAAAAAGAGGTTGATAACTTGCAACCGTCGTCAGGCGAGGAACCAGAAGGAAAGAAGCGACCGAAATGATTAAAATTTCCAGGACATCGTGGTTTTCTATTACCATTTCCCATCCTTAGCAAACACGGTTATTCTATATTCCTGATTCTATAGAATTCGTACTATTTAGCCTTGCCGAAATGAGTTGCTACAAAGATTTTTTGACATTTTATAACCCGTATTTATGTGTCAGATACGATTGCGGAATTTTGATTTATTACCCTGATACAAGTCGATGGTTTTCAGCGGCAGGTGAAGGAACTCAAGGAAAATTTAATGGTTGATCCGTATTCATCAGGAGTTTTGGATGGAGCTCGAAATTCGATGGATTTTCAAAATGAACGGACCGATGGCTGCGATTCAATAATTCAACAGATCTGCCAACATAAATCGGAAATACACAGACTTCTAAGAATGCTTTGTAAAGTCAATGAACATTGTCTGGGTGGATCCATGTCAATTAAGAATAAGTTACACGAATTATGTTGAAATTCTTCAAAAATTAATATTGACTCCATGCTCCGTATTTCTTAGGGATTTTCCGTGAACGTCGAGACCCAAAGACGAAGTTTAAGGGATTTTCCGGAGCGGGAAAATTCGAAGCTTATCAATGGAAAGTGTCCTAGATGTTCTGAAATCCTTTTGAAGGATGATAAAACGAGAAAAAATGAAACAGGAAGACAGCGAAACAGACTTGACAAACTTTTTAAAGCTTTTCATCGACAGAGATAAAAGACTATAAAATATTTGACAAGTTTCTGGTTCTATAATAATTATGTGATTAAATTGTTTTATCCAAAAAATTAATAGAAGATATATAGCATTTTGATTCATTTATGACCGATTCAGACATCGTTTTAAGCATCGCGTGTTTTCTGGCCAAATATGAAAGCATGGTCGCTTTCTAGTTGTCGGTTTGGTCTCTTTTGATTGTTTGCCTTTTTTATCTGCTTTTTGAGTGCATTTTTTGGTTACTGTCAAAGCCTCACTACCACAAGGGGGCTCAGGATACGACCCACACGTGCAATAAGGCTGTCTGTTACCATGACAACAGCATCCGCCAAAACTCTCTTGATAGTTGAACTTTTTATTTTCATCCGATTTTTCCACAATTTTGTCCACGAATGAATTGTTGATAATTGAAGGTATATTCGTCCTTTCAACAACATTTATAGTTTCATCCGAATCTAGAACGATATTCCTATGCATTTAAGAAATTTAACATACTAAGCCGGAATACTTACTGTCTTCAAGTTTTTTCACAAGATCCTTTTGCACCTGTAGTTCTTTCTCAAATATTTTGTTTCGGTGATGATCTGCTGCTTCTTGAACCACATTTCCATTCATGCTTTTGTCTTCACGAAATTCGACGGGCGGGACTGTAGACACTGGAGCAGGTACAGTTCGAAGCTTAACGTTAACTCCTTGCTCCAAGCACGAACAGTTTGCAGCCTGGAGGAATGTCAATTAAAAAATGTTGGCGACATAAGTATCAGCAGAAAAGATAGTAGCAACAAAATTACACTTTGATAAGAGGAGCAGGGTGAATCCTCAACATTCTGATTGAAAAATTTGACATTATTGTATCTGACATCCCGAGGACAGTCACAGAATCTTTTTATAATAATTTTATTTTCCAGCTGATCGATCAATTCTTCGACCACCGATGTGCATTCCGGTCGAGTCTTCATAGTTTCTAGGCAATCGACCAGTGTTGCCAAAACTTCCGGTCTCTCGAGCTAAATAATGATTATCTAATTGCAAATGACTTTAGCATTAATGATTCTATATTGGCACGAACCTTCTTATTCTCCTTTGCATTTGGATCGACCCTCTCGTCTTTCGTAAATTTGTCATCCTTCTTTATTTTCCCCCACTTCTTCTTTTCTCTACACTTTGACATTTTACTCCAACTTTTTTTCCGTTCGATCTCTCGCGAATGTTCTACTTTGCCAGTGAACACTTTTTCATCGTCCTTGCTAAAGGATGCACTAACGTTATCGATATTCGAACGATCTTCTAAACACTTGTTCACAATAGTTGTGAAATCTGTCCTCGCCTCGCGCAGTTCGTTTATCAGTGCGGTACAAAGCTGCATGATTTCTTTACACTCTGATGATATTTTCGTTGCATTATCATTCGATGAATTCTGATTCAAGAGTGTCGCGGAAGTGACAGTTTTCGCTTGAGAGTCTTTTTCCTTGGTTTGACTCTTCAAACTCTCCTGAGATCTGCCCTTCGAGGACGCTGTACTTCCTTCGTAACCGTTCAGCGCATCTTTTTAGGTTAGATTTTCGATTTATTGGAATTAATGACTTACCTGATTTACCGATTGCATCCTTGCCATCAGGGTCGGATACTTGGGAAGCAATCGAAGAGGAGGCAGCACCAGGACGAATGCACTGTGAGAAATGATATCCTGGCAGAGTGACTGGGTAAACCTGGTAATTGCAAGGAGGTATCGTCTTCGGCGGGTTTTTTAAATTGTAAAACGATTCGCCTGTCCCAATCATGAAAAAGGGTCCGCAGTCATCAGCATCATTTATTATTTCACCCTCCAAGAGCTTTACCTTTGGCAATGCATTCGAGGAATTAAAAATTTATTTTTTCATTTTGTCCAGTATTACCTTTTTACGGAGATCGGCAGTGCGTTTTCGAACTACTTCGACTTCGTTCCCGAGACAGGCTGATTGGCACAAATCGCAAAAATTGTATACATCGTAAGGCGCATACATTTTCTCTTTCTGAAATTTGAAATTTCTTGAAATTTGGTTAGCGTCAAAAAATATATTTTTGGAAATCAGAGTTGTCAAATATTGATTTTTATAGAATTTCTATCTTTCGGTTGTCAGCTTGATTTACACGCGATATTAATTCGCGGCAATTTCGCGCTATGTAGCGCGACCAACCATCAAATTTCTATTTCGGTATTATACCAGTTCGTTAAAAAATTGTTAAACAAAATTTAAAACGTCCAAAAAAATATTCCAAATTCAATCATGTCCTGTGGAGATTGTCAAGACTGTCGAACTAAATTAAAAACGCAACACAATTTATACGATTCGATAACAAGCCTATCCAGCAATAGGGAGAATAATATTGAAAATTCTAACCTAGAACCCTGTCGCGGTGAATACCAGTTTTGTGAGAAGGTACCAGAAAGAAAATTCTTCGATTTCTGCCGACGCCTATTTCTCTGTCAGAAAGAAAGAAAATATTTTCCGAGTAATTTCGAGTGCTGGCACTGTTACCAAGGACAACAAGGAAATCTTCAAGACGACTGCAATAACTTTCACGAGAATTGTCAGGAAGCGGCGAAGGATGACGTTTACGACTGCTGCTGTCCGCCGTGCAAACCCAAACGTCTCTTCCGTCTCTATCCGATACCACAATTATCCTGGAATAAATTCGGGCGTTTCTCCACGTCCCGCTTTGCGTCGTCGTTATGTTTGAATCGACGACTCTACGGTCGTGCCTATAGAAACCGGCACAGACGACGCTATGCCGGTCGAAAATTATTCGATTGTACTGGAATCTGAATATTGTCTTTGCCACTGAAAAACTCTTCGACTGACAATGAGAGTCTGACAAGCTGATCTTGGACCATTTATTAATTTCTCGCAAAGTAACAAAGGGCTCGTAATACTCTCGTATCGATTAATATTGCTTACAGGTCACAGAATCGATCGGGCCAGTATTTTCACGAAATACAATCGCGGCGATGGTAGCACGCATACAAAACCAGCATCCTAAACTAACAATAAGTCATCCGTATACATCCATATAGTTAATTACGCCAATCGATCGATTCGTTCCTCGTAATTACATCAAGTGTTCCTTTATTTGAGAAAAATACTATTTACATTGCACAGTTATATCACTAGAATCGCTGGATAAAAAAACTTGATTTGCCAAAAGGGAAGAGAGACAACTACCTTGGATCCTGATTCTCGCTCATCGGTCCAATCCACAATTCAAGATCAAACAACAGAGGCACCGTGAGAAAGTATTATATATTTTAATCCCGACGGAACTACCCTTTTCAAATTCCATGGATCCAAGGCCATGTCAAATATTTTCAATTTGGTCGTGTCGGATCGTATAAAAAAGCGTCTAAAAACCATCCAAGCCAAAACTCGAATACATAGAATCTCGAATAAAATTGTCATGCTCTTTGAAACTTAAGTCTAAAATAAAACGATTGCCAGTCGTTCGACAAGGACGTCGGCTGGCATCGTGCTCTGTCCAACACACTGAACAATTCTCCTCTTTACTCTCCACAGCTCCATTCGCACGAAGAACAAATATTTATGTAATACGAACACGCAGCCGTATAATCCTTCGGCCATGTTTATATGCATACGTTGCTAAAACGTATCGAGAGCAGTAGCGTGCATTGTATATGTATGTAATATCGCGCAAGAACGAGATAAGAATAAAATGCCATGGATTTTTCCTTTCGTGCAACTAGAGCCGTGACAGAATTAATAAAAAATCTGTTAAGAATCTGACGACGGCTATCAATTAATTTTCACAAACGAATGCCACTAACTGTGAGGTGCATTTACACAGGCGCTAATATACCAATGATTTTCGAAGCATTCTTGCTGGCGATTGTGCTTATTCTAGTGAGCCTTGCGGACAGGATTCGCGCGCATGACTGAGCTCGCAGTGACCAGGTGACTGTGTAGATATTGTTATTATTTCTTAATTTCTCTAACAGAAGGTAAAACGTAAAACGTTCTATCCGGTAGCGACGAGCGACCGATCCCTCTTAAGTACTGAATACACTATAGCAATCGGTATGTGCAGTTACATTAGCATTACGTTTACATATATTGCGCGGGTTAATATGTCTTCTGCCATTTTTCATTTTCATTGTCATTTATCTATTATAGATAACCATGCCCAAGAGCTCCATTCTATTGTTTATATCGCGAGATACTAATTCACTATAGCGTAACGTAATTCACGGGAAAAACTGCTTGATCCTTGATACTTGCCGATGAGAAGTGAAAGAGAAAAAAGAAAACATGTATACCTGTGAAATATATCTGCTGTAAAATCGAAGAACAACGATATCAAAGTCGCTGGAATATCCTGCGTCGTCTACGTTAAATCAATTGACGCGTATGAACGTTTTTTTGTTTTTCGTCGTCCACCATTTAAATATTTTTTTTTCCTGTAAATACTTAATATAAAATATATGTATTCTTACGCTCGCTAATTGTCAAATATATATATTCGAACTTGTGGCGCACCATGGAAAAGCTCGCGTGTCTAGTCGCTGCACGTGAGTAAATTCATATATCACGTAGATACCTCGTTTTTCAAATTATCTCTCCTTTTCACTCGTTTCTCTTTCTCTTCCATCTCCACGACACATTGCCATTAATTCGTTCCCTCTTTCCTTCTTTCGAAGGTTCCACGCCAAAAACAGATCGCCCTTATATACGCACTTACGGACAGTCATTAAAAAGTAATTGCATATATACAGAAATTGTGACGCCATACAGTGACAACCGTTACAACGATATACATGAAAACTCCCTGTTAAGTTCATCTCATTAATTTATTAACGTACCGCACGAGTCAATCTATGTGTCTTCGCGCTACCACTTTCACGCGTTTCCTTAGTCCTCACCGTTGGCAAGGAGCCAGTGGCTAACTTCACATTTCTTTCTTCTTCGCCTGTTTCCATCTCTTTCTTGTGCGTTACGCACCAAACTACGTAGCACGTGCCGCGTAGCTTCCGTCCCGTTAGCATAATTACAATACGGCAGCCCTGATTTTATCGCGCTTCGTCGAGTAAACCAAATGGAGCACACGTACCGGCAGACTACACGTATTAGCGTAACGAGCCGAGGGCTGGTTCCAGGATTTCTCTGTGGCGATTTTGTCATTTACTCTAAATTCGATTAGAGTAACAAGCGAAATTATAATTCTAATAAGCGCTTAATACGACGATATTATAGTGATGGTAAAATAGCCGAGTAGTAAAATAACGTTAGACTAATACCCTTACATACCAGGTGCAGTGCGACATCGTAGAATTGACAGTTTATGTGTCATCATTATTTATCATTGACACTTCATTGTTCTGCCAGTTAACCCCTCTCTCCCTCGCCAGCATCTAATCATGTAAGATACGTCATTACAGTGATTCGGATGACGTCATATCGCGTCATTACCCAACTACTTATATCTCATTTTTTTGTAACTTTGCAGTTACTTTTCATTATTTTGTGTGACTCTCAGATACAAACTAAGTGTAGAAAACGACCCGCGATTCTATTATTAAAACCATAAATATTGGTTGGCATAGTACAGAGGGGTTAATTTTTACTGTTTTCGCGACAATGGAAACTTCTACGAAACTTCCTTGGTTTCTTTATAATTATTCTGTCTTTGTGGAAAGCAAAGCGTACGTGATAGGGGTATCCTTGAATAGCGCATCTAATCGGTCATGATACAGCGATATGCCGAATATGAAACTGTCACGGGGATCACGGAATAATCTTTTGTCGTATATACGTGCTGAGGTCACGTCATGAAGCAGCTACGAGTGAATCACCAAGAAGGAAAGTAATTCGACCTTGAGATATGGAACTTCCTAACGTAAAATAAATAACGAATTACGGCAATGCGGTAAAACTTTTTCTCATTTCATCTCAGAGTGAAAATTATTGATAGATTATCAAGAATCGAGTTAACCTTGCAACCGATAAATCTAACAAAAATTTACATCATGACGTTCTAACCGTTTGTTAATTCCAATTCCTTCCTGCTGTCTTTACTGTTCCTTTTGCAAGATTAAACGGGCAGAACGAAGTATTTCGAAACCTTCGCGAAATGCATGATAGCGCTTCGATACGGCACGGATACATTAGCAAGAGAATACGAATAACAAGGATCTATGGCTCGCGACGAAGCTCAATTAGCGATGATACGGTTAGTTAAATAATACACGTAATTATACAGTAATTAGCGGAAATAGCGCGGATGAGATTCTTTGGAGGAGTTTCACAGATTGGAGTAGGAGAAGAGTGTTCATCGCGCGTCCTTTGCAGTCAACTTTTCTATTAGCTCCTGTAAAGGAGCTAATTCTCGTCTATCTATCAGATTGAATTCCTGTGAAAAACAACTTTCCGTTAGAATTCCAGTGACACTATGACTCTTCGCGTTGGCGTCCATCTCTTTTTTGTCCTTCACGGTACTCAACGTAGTTGCCTACTGCGGGATGCGAAAAAATAATAGAAGAATAGTACGTTACCTGAACGAAGAAAATGAAGTGCTTGAATGACGTGTTTAGGTGAGCCTCCTCGCCAAGTTGAACCACCTGGCTGAAATGCTGATGATAAATATGGGCATATACCCTGAATAATCGCTTCAATATTGTTTTGGCGATTGAAAGGAAATTTTTAGGGAATGGTACTCCTGTACAGAAACAAAGAAAGCTTGATTTATAATGTGTCTTGTAGAAGATAACACATTAATTGATATATTTGATGTTTACCAATTTTGGAAGGAAACAATGTTTCATCATCCAGCTGATCTTGTACCCACGTCATGAGATAATCAATGTACTTGGGTGCAGAACACTTGATTGGTTTCTTGACAGTGTGACCATCAGCCCAGTGATATTCGTACTTGGGTCCTGCTGACATTATTGGACAACTTTCCTCTGTGCAGAACTCCGTAATAGTGCCATATAACATGTTGATTTGATTGAAGAAATCAACAGCTAAGGAAACAAAAGAATGTATGATGAACATTCATACTTTCAAGATAATGAAATAACATTATATTTCTATCAATTAGAATATTTGATTTTTACTGCATGATCAACTTACTATTAACAGCGACCCATTCATTGAGATCTTCTCCTTCAGGCAGCATAACAGCGAGACGTAGATTGCCAGAGCCAAGAGTGGCAGCAGCATGCTTCATGAGATCATACTGATGCGTCCCCTCTGGGATATTTTTCTTTGGCTTAAATGTTTTCGAAGATCGGCTTCCACTGAAAAAAGAATGCACTGATAAACAAGACTGTCCAATTCACATTCAAGGAAAGTTTAATAACCAAGAATATAGTATGTATATATATATATATATATATATCTAGCTTCAAGGATAATACCCAAATCGAGTATATTTTCATGTAGATCTAAAACTTGTACTTAAAAATAAAAAAGGAGCGATATATTTTTAGAAAAGTATCGACGCATCGTACATATGAAATCATGTGCAGGTCAAGAACCCGAATTAGTTATCTATGGGGGCCTGTCAATCTTCGGACACGAACGAATCCTCTGAAGGAGTGAATTATTTTTCCATAATGCAAATTATCGATGACACATCGATTTACCAAGAAAAACCTAGTGAACAATGCCGTTTCTAATGTCTGAATTCATTAATATTCCTTTGCGACGACAAATCTAACGAGGAGTCACAGACGTTCTTTTTGTAGGCTCCAAAGGGAAAGTCGATTTTGAGCGCAGAACTTACAATAGGAAGCTCATCGTGCCGTCGCGTTTGATCCTTCGACAGGATGATCACCGGTGCGATTTGTCGCCTTTTTCGCTACACGATAAAACCGCATAAAACTTCAACAGATAACGTTACGACAATCACTACTGGCTCGAATATCTTTGCTCGCTTGTTCACCGATCGGTACTTAGCAATACTCAGCCAGGCACGAAGCAGACAGACTCAGATACAGGACGTTTTGTCAACTGTCCGTGATCTGTTCAGATTCGTCGACTGCACTCCGTTGTCCGTTCCGTTCTCACGGGATTCGTTCCCTGATGACGTGCGTCACGTCCGCTCTTACGACGTGAGGACGTGACTGCAGCCACTTATACTAGCAAATATTATTCAATATTATTACTTTTGGTACGCTTCATTTGAAAAAGTTCATATACAGGACAGAGGAGGGGGAAGGCAAACGATTTCAGGATACCTACTCAATCGGAAATATTTGTTCTTTAAAGTGCGTAAAGTTTTATTTGTCACTATTATTTAACATACGGTGAATGAATTGTCTAAACGGGCTCGAGGGTCTGCTTTGAAATTTGTTAAATTATCATTCTTAAAAACAACTCGATGTTTAAAATTAATATTCGATAGTTTTGTATGTTGCAACATATAATATTTTTATTTGTCTATTCCGAATGTTTTTGTTAATTACGCTAGTAGGTATAAAATTCAATGATAATTTATGTTGACTAATCAGATTCTTTAATGCTCTAAATTGACGGAAATATCCGAATATCCGATTCTTTGCCATCGGGTGATTCCGTCATATCCGGCTGTGAAGCGCCATTTTGCCGATCGGTATTTGATGCGTAGTGTTGGTGGTTGAGTAGGCGCTGTCAGCTTCTCTTTTGCGGTTAAAATACACATTTTCGAAGCTTAAAAGCATCGAATATTACTACATAAAACCTACGTGAGTAAACGTTCGTGAGCATTATTGTATATTTTACTTGTAGATACGGGAAAGTTGGATAGTTTCTTAAGTAACTCTAACGTTTTGGAATTCCAAAATGTGGCTTTATCATTGAGGAAAGAGCAAGCATGTTCGAAGCGTCCTTTTTAAAAACGCCATTTTTTCTTCGTTGTACAGTAATATTGATTACATTTCATGCATTTATTTATTGACAACTTGCTAAAATAAAATTCTGTGATGTTTCTTCAAGTTCGTTGTACGTAACAGCAATTTTTCGTAACCGGTGACCTCAGGTATGACACGATGTCGCCCATGTCCCACGCAGTTACGTCAAACGACTCAAATGTCTCGTAACTTTTAGTAACAAAAATTTTATAGTTCGATAAAGAATATATTTCTATTAAAAATTCCTTTTTTGAAATTGTGCATCAGTTTAAGAAGCGATTTTATTTTAACGTTTGAGAATGAGTTAAACAATTTTTCTAAAGCAATCGTTAATATTCTTGTTAATTTTTGTATCTACAATTTTGTATATGGACAGGGCAAGTATATGTCGAACGGCAGTGCAGATCAGAACGATAAGGAATACAATCCTCAAAAGGACAACTACAGTATGTCGAATGATGGTGGAGATCATGATGATGAGGGATACGTTGTTAAGTTACGAGGACTACCATGGTCTACTACTGTGGATGAGATTATGAAGTTCTTCAGTGATTGCAGTATTTCTCATGGAAAGGCTGGTATTCATATGACCATGTCCCGCGAAGGTAGACCAAGCGGTGAAGCTTATATAGAAATGGAAACGGAAGATGACATTGAGAAGGCTTGCAAGAGGGACCGAGATCACATGGGCCATCGATACATTGAAGGTCAATGCTTTAGACATATAGCACATTTTATGTACAGTCAAATTGTAGAAAAAGAGGTTCTAATTGACACTGAATATTATAATTCCAGTTTTCAAGGCAAAACGGGGTGAAATGGAATGGGTAGTCAAAAGGAGTGGATTGAATTTGGAAAATGCAATGGATGATGGCTGTGTCAGATTGCGCGGACTACCATTTGGGTGCTCCAAAGAGGAGATTGCACAGTTTTTCTCAGGTATGAGAGTTAATATCCACTTAATTACTCATCTACTTTGATTATTGTATCTATTTCAATTATTATTGGCAAATGTCGTTTTCAATATATTCAGCAGTCAGTGCACTAATGAAATGCTTTGTTTTGTATTCAGTTCAATTCTCGAGAGAAAGTGTCAGTAAGATCATCTTTTCCCTACTGTCTTATAAAATAACATATCAAATCATAGGAATTAAAACGTTTTAATGATTATATTCTTCAATGACTGTGGATCGAGAATTTCTACGGTACCGTACACAAACTTGCACATTACATTTAAATGTCTCTCGAGTATTTATTTTTTGAAAAAGAAGAAAGTATAAAATCTATGCAAACTAGTTACAATAACTATGAGTTATTCGCAACTATATTCTGCCCCAGAGGCTCAGACCAATGCTCCAGTTAAGATTTAACACGCATTTAGAATTGCAACGAAAAAAGGAACAAAATGATCTCATTAACATAGTTGAATGGTGCCATCTACGAGATGATTCGCGATAATGGCTTTCTAAGAAGCAATTCTAAGAAGCGGTTAAAGCTTGACTGACACATTTGGTTGCGACGATAGGACTAATGAAATGTTGCTCTGTAAGGGTTGTTGATAAGTTGACGATACTTTAATATGTAATGGGTGTTACGCTACAATGTGGTTGTTTGATTATGTGTGGGTCAGGGTTGGAGATATTGCCGAACGGGATTTCGCTACCGACAGACTACACGGGCCGCAGTACTGGGGAGGCTTACGTTCAATTTGTTAACAAAGATGTTGCGGAGCGCGCTCTGCAGAAACACAAGGAAAAGATAGGACACAGGTGGGGCACTGATGCTAGCTGGGTTTGGGTATACATTATGATTTTTCAATATCATTTTACGATTGTAGTACATGTAGGCCTATCCATTTGTTAGTCGATAGTGGGAAACAGTTTTTAGGTAGAGGCAGTTCCTTTACCATCTGCTACTCATACTCGATAAGATACAATCTCCACGTCCTTACCAGTTGATTACGTACCGATTGTGTCTTGGACTGAATGAATTAATTATGTCGTACTCTTCGAACTCAAATGAATTTTCAATTGTTTGAGATTCAACACTGCCTGTACTCTAAACATCCCAATACGAATTGACTTACGTTCCGGTCATTCCAGCATCTCACGATGACTGTTTTTATCTTGTGATTAAGAGGCTAAATTTAAAAGATGGTCGAATTAACCCGTGATTGGTAAGTACATCGTGTTGACGTACTCGGCCATATTGGCGTAGAAGTGGGAAGTATTGGAAGAGTTTCCAAGCCCGTTTCCCACTTTCGGCCGGCATCTCAGAATAGAGAAGCAGCTGCGTTCGAAATTCTAAAGAGAATTCGAAACAGTAAAGAGAGAAAGGTAAACAAAAGAAAAAGAAAATCTAGTCACACGTAAGCAAAGTACTGTTGGCCCGACCGAAACCTGTGGGTGGGCGCCGGGCGGGAGGTACCCCCTTACACCAAACGCCACCAAAATCCCATGGGAGGTGGGTAGGGCTACCCCAAGGCATTTCGCCGTGGGAGGGTGGGCACTCCGGAGGTAGTAGCCATCACCTTAATTTCACACATTTATTTAACAATTGCAATTGCACTTTTCATCCTGGTTCCATCATATTCGGTGCAATCGCGATCAAGTCTTATTTCATTTCCTTACTTATTTTTTCATTCCAAAGAAATACAGCTATCCAGGACGTGGAGTCCAATTGTAATTGTATTCTACTACAAAGTCATCTACGCAAAGGCTTATCAGGGTCGCATTGATTTGTAGCTAAACGACGTCAGCATGGGAGGGTGTATTCGTAGGACACGAGTATGCATTACCTCTATTATATTCTGCTATTGTCTTTTTGAGTGACAAAAGGCCACCTGGTTACTATAGAACCGGAACGATACATCCATTTACCACAACATAATCCAGCTCAGTGCAGATATTCCTTCCTGCTATACTACTTATTGTACCTCTAATGGAAATGATTTTACTATGAAATACACTAATCCATTGACTGATTATACTTGCAAACGAATCCAGGGCAAAACTGAAGAGTAAAAATAATGAGCTTGCTCTTGTCCATTTTGCATTAGACTGCAGCTTGAGAAAAAATTAATTTTTGGAAGGAGAGAACGAACATTTATATTTCTAGTATGGCTATTGCTCTATTAGAAATTTGAGTATTATAATCTGACTTAAAGAAGATATACTACTATTTTCAAAAGTCAATCCATAAGATCAATTAGATTAATAAAGTCGCGTGAAATTGAGGTAGAAATATTAAGACTTTAGTCAAATCCTCTTGAAAAATGCTTTGATACATCCAGTCCGAGTAAATACGATCGACAATAATCATCGCATGGAAGGGAATCTCGAATTTTAACAAATGTACCTCGGTCACCAACAGATACATCGAAATCTTCCGAAGCAGCTTGTCGGAAGTGCGTGCAAGTATCGGACCGAAGATGCGCGGCGGCCCGATGGGCGGGTTTAATCAGAGACCAGCTCCTTACGATCGTGGTGATCGATTCGGCGGGATGAATCGTTTTAGTAATAATGGCAGAGGATCCAGAAACAGAGGTAAACATTGTTATTTATACCTGTTGTGTCAAAACTGTTGAGACGGCAGAAGAATTTAGATAAAGTATTAGAAATTACTTGAATTATGCGTTTGTAGATTTTGACGGCGGCCTGTGGGGCAGCGGGAATAACTTTGGATCGCGTGGCGGAAATATGGGTATGCGTGGCGGTATGGACATGAAGGCTGGTAATTTCAGAGGAAGTGGTGACAATTGGAGTGGTAATTCCGGTATGCACTGCATACACATGCGAGGATTGCCATTCAGGGCTACAGAACAAGACATAGCCGATGTAAGTTAATTTAGCTATTACGCTATTGCTTGTGGCTGTGAATTTTCTTGGTGAGAATATGTCTTGTTATTTTACGGTTAATGTATTTTTTGTTTAAAGTTTTTCAGACCCATCGTACCGGTAAATATTCGAATTATTTTGGAAAATAGTGGTCGGGCCTCTGGGGAAGCTGATGTTGAGTTCGCTACGCATGAGGAAGCTGTTAAAGCTATGTCCAAGGTTTGTTGGAAGCACAATGGTGTTCTGACTTTTTTTATTAATAGAATATATACATTCTTTTTGTGGTTTACTTCTAATGTATGTATTTTTTACAGGACAAGAGTCACATGTCCCATAGATATATTGAACTGTTCTTAAATTCATCCAGTGGTTCCAGCGGAATGTCCTTGGGTGGAATTGGAAACTTCTGTGGCGGTACGTTGCTGTAATTTTTTTATATTTATACTTTAATGTTTGTTTCAATTAGAATATTAGAGTTTTCACGGTGTGTCTCAAGATTTTGTGGGGATTTGAAGATCTCAATATTCAAATTGCAGGTTTAGGTAACAACTTCAGGCCAGGTTACTCTCCCAGCAACCGAGGATATAGCAGTCAGTTGGGAGGCAATAATTATAACAGCTTTTGAAAGAGGACATGAAAATTCATTATCGGTTGGCACTAATGTATTGGAAGGATTTTCGATGACAGATATACGGATCATTTCCATTAAGATCCATTTTTAAGTCGTGACGGATTTTCCGTTATAAGCCATTAACCTTTTCCACTTTTTGATCCTTGCAAAAAAGCATATAATAGATATAAATTATATAATATATCGTTAGCGGATAAGACTCATTTTCCATGTAATTTGATGTAAGAATATGATGAAGCATTGTAGCCTCGGTACACACGTTAAATATCGGGGATGCTACCCATCATACATCCTAAAACGACTTGAGAATCTTACATTGGTTCAAGAGCCAATTTTTATTAGTGAATTGCGTTCCGATAAATTCAGTTAATCTGATGTTAAGATAGGTGTACCGTCAAACAAAATTTTCAATGTCAATGAAAGCGATGAAACTTTCTTTTCTATTTATGAATAAGGAATAAGTGCTCAGGAATCGCTCTCGTGAACATAAATCCTTTGATATTTATAAGTCTCAGGAGTATGAATTTTTTTCATAGGCTACATTTTCGTTATAGTGCAAACGTTCATACAAAAAAAAAAAACTCATTACTTTCAATTCCTGGCAAGTGGTTAATTTAAAAATTGTAAAGTAACTGAACGCGTATGTGCTTAAGTTGAGCTATTAAAATATTTGAGAAACGTTATACATTGTATAAGATATAATTTTCAATATGCAAGTATAATTGAAAGTCAATTTCTGAAACTCTGCAAATAAAAATGTGAACACAAAGGCATAATATTCTGCGTATTCGTTGCCTTACATTTTGCAAGGATTACGTTTATTTTTTCTATGTTAAACTTGAATCGACGATATCAAAAGGAGCACAATCTTTGGGGTCCATGTATTAAAGAAAAACTTTGATTCCAAATTTAGACTTGGAAGTAAATTCCTCAGGTATCCTTAGAGATTCTACTTTTGATAATGTCAATTTGACTGATACAGATTTGCCATAGAAAACTTGTCTCCGGTTAACGTAAAGGTTTATATTTATTTGCAATTATATTTGTAAGTCTAAGAGGAAGGAGAATACTACAGTTCTTTCCGCGATGCTAATGGTCTTGTGCGTTTTGAGTGTATCGTGCTCGCGAGATACTTCTATTTTGTACTTCAGGGAAATTTGGGAGACGAATTGATGTACTGCACAACGCGAAGAAAATGTAAACCCATGTAATAATATTAGATAGAGAGAAAGAATCGCAGAGAGTGAGTGAAAAGGACGCGAGCGAAATACGAATTGACGTTGATGAAACTGTTTATGTGTGAGCTGTAAAACGCAGCAAATAAGAATAAAAGTTAACATTATAAATCAACATGCTTAATTATCTTTATTGACGGATTACGATCTATGTGACATAAATTCAATCCCGTTGTGGGCTCGGAATTGGAGCTGTAGGGGAACTAATTCTAAGAATTGTAGCTCCCCCACCACTGAATTTAATGAGAATTTAGGCAGAAGTACTCGTCATAAACTGTTAGTCTTATAGATGTATATTTAACCAACATTTCACTTGATGCTTACAACTGTTTATAACGAGATATACGTCTCAAAAATTGAAAGAGTTTTAATGTGGGGAAAATTTCAAAGTTCGAAAAATGAAGAACAGTGGGGAAGGCGCTTATAACGGCTAGACTTATTCGAGATTGGACTATGCTTACAATTAGTGTTACTATTTTTCGTACTGTTTTGAATTCAGTTTGAAGCAACACGATGACGTTACAATCGTGGTTACAATAAACTCAATCCCCATGTATCCTGCCTTCTGAAAAAATGTTTGCTATTATTAGATTTCTTTGTTCGCACTCGGTCTATTGTATTGCAGAGCCGTATCTTTTCTTTTGCTTATGCTGACATGCGGTGCAAACTGGCATAAAGTGCAAGTAATTCAGAATCGCTGATGATGACTGAAAAGTTTTTTTGGACTCTTAAACGTTGATATTTTTGATCATAGTAATAGATATTTGATTGAACTGAATAAAATCTAACCTCCCTGATTATCGTTTATTTGGATAGCATTATAGATAAGGAAGTGTAATGTGTCATACTAATGGAATAAAACGTAAAGTGTCGTCAGTGTTAGACATTCTATTACTTGTCATGTAAAATATAATATTTCTTTCAGCTGACAGACTCTGTTGAATTTAATTTTAAGCAGGATTTATTCAAATTTTAAGTTTGATATATCTGTTGGATAACTTCTATGTGAAAAGGTAGGATCTGTAATGCAATTTTTATACATGACTATTAATGAAGGATGAATACCATTGATTTCAATAGCTATTGTCTTTTGTACTTAAAGGTACATTATAAGTATTCTAAGCATGGATAAAGAAGAGAAGAGCAATGAAATACAGAATCAAGATGAAAGTACTCAAAATGCAATTAGAAGATGTATTTCTCTTGAACGGAGGTATTTCATCAATTTGATATATTTTTTGTTAGGATAGAAATAAGTCTTGCTTACTTTTGTATCTACAGACTGAATGATGTTGTGGATGGAGATTATTATTCTCTGTCAACGAATACAGAGTATTATAATGTTTCCAAACAAACAATGCAATATATTCCTGGACGTGGATTTTCTAAGTACGATAATGCACTCAGGAACCTCATACCCATACGTTCCAAATCAAAGTATGTATAGTGGTAACATTTATTAGGCATAAGGTTATAATGTAAGAGGCTGACTGGACTAATAGAACATTTTACAGTAAACGAGAAACAATGCCCATAGATAACGTAGGTCTATTTTCATTTATTATATTTTCGTGGCTGTCAAAATATATGTGGAAGGCTTTTCGTCAAGGAATCACATTAAAGGATTTGCCTGCTGTTTCACCTTATGATGCATGTGAATATAATGGGGAGAGGTTGTTCACAATAAACCAATTCAGCTGCTATCTGCACTCTTGAACTTTGGTTTTTGAGAGTAGCATATCTATATATTCATCGCTCCTCATTTATACTCATCAGTGAAATTTTTGCAATATATAGGCTGGAATTATTATGGAACGAGGAGCTGAGTAAAGTTGGACATGAAAAAGCATCTTTCACTTCAGCAGCTTGGAAATTCATTCGTACAAGGATTTATATCTCTTGCATCTTGTACACTGCATCTCTTATTCTAGGATTTATAGCTCCTGTATGTTTATTTTAACTTGATTGCTCTAAAAATTATCGTACAAATTAACATTACATTTTGATGCAGACACTATTAATGCGAAGATTGCTAATCTTCGTACAGACTTCCGACGGAAGTGTCCAAGAAGGAATAAAATGGGCTCTACTCCTAACGTTATCTGAATTTATTCGCATACTAATATTTTCCTCGATGTGGGCTATGAATTACAGAACAGCATTAAGATTACGCTCTGCGTGCCTAGTCGTCTGTTATAGAAAAATCGTTCGGTTGAACAGCTTGGGAAATAAAAGCGTTGGGGAGGTGATTGCAAAAACTGAAATTAAGATCATGTAAATGACAGCCTTATCAGCAATCAAGAATTTTAATTTATCTAAAATGATTGCAGTTACTTAACATGTTTTCTAACGACTCGCAGAGAGTATTTGATATGATCATTCTGGGTCCTATGGTAATCGGTGGTCCCATAGTTACCGTATGTGGCGTGTTTTACATTTTATGGATCCTAAGTCCAATGGCTTTGCTGGGGATGGTCGCATTTCTAATATTTTATCCTTGTCAGGTGAGAGTTCAGAGGTTGCTGAAAATTATATTCATATGACTTCATGCAACCTTCTCATTTGCAGTACATGATTTCACGAACAACTAGCTACTATCGAGGGAAAGCCGTAAAGGTCGGTGACTCGAGAATTAGACTGATGAATGAGATTCTTCAATGCATAAAGTTGATAAAGATGTATGCATGGGAGAGACGCTTCAGTGAAGATCTTCTTGGTTAGTGCTAGATCATGCCTAACGAGTAATAATTATGGCCAGTAGTTTGTTGCAATTTACTAACGAACTGCTTCTTCCTGTAGGTATTAGAAAACGAGAGCAAAATTTACTCTTGAAGACTGCCTATTTCCAAAGCCTTAGTGTGTCACTGGCACCCACGGTGCCTGTTATATCGGCCATTGTAACCTTCCTGGCGCATATTGCCGCCGGAAATAACTTAACGGCCGCAGAAGTAAGTGAGAAGCGAAGAAGACACCTGTAGTTCTTCAATTTTAATTCATTTCGTCACACGAGACATTTCACGAGATCGTCATTATTCAAGTGGTGGGATGAAAATTACGCAGTCAGCCATTCAATAACGGAATATCTTTCCAGGCTTTCCCAATTTGCACATTCTTTGGAAATCAGATGAAGCAGGCCCTCTCGAGAATTAAGGATTGGACGCGAAACGTTGTCGATGCTCTCATAGCCTTTAGCAGATTTAAGGTCTTGCATAAGTTTTTTGTGTTTTACTTAATTTGCTTCAGCAAGCCAGACTTGTCAATATAATAAGTCTCATAGTCTATGTTGCGTGGGACTTATCAATACTGATGTACATATTCACTAGTAGATTTCCATTTAAACATTCTCATTTTTGCAGTAATATTTCATTTCATGTACAGATAAAACGCCAGCTTTGTTGGAAAAAAAGTAGTCTGGTTTAAAGAGTAGACAGATGGAAGCGGTAGCATTTTCTCAAACTTTTCATTAGATTCCCGTAGTTAGATCCAAAAAGACATTTCCTTTTTCTGTATCGGCCATCAGTCATACATACGCAGAAACACACATATTCATTGAAGAAACAGGAAGAGAACATTAACGAGAATTGGTACAGTTCGTAAATTGTTTCAGGTATTTCCACTTCTGACCTTCCTCAATTCGCAACTTCGTAATACATTCAACATATTGCAGATGGGTGTTGCTAATATATTTGACGCGATGATATCATTTCGCCGATTCAAGGTCTCAGCAATCCGTACTCTGTGCGACGTAGCTAATAATTATTGAAGCGTTTTCCTCAATGCAACTATGCGTAGCTTGTCCTTTACCTCTATCAATACATTTTCATAAAAGCTCCCACTGCCGTCTATTTATAAATAATATTGTCAATTACATTTAAACGACATTCATTGAAAGAATAGGATCCTCATTTATAAATGGACAGCCTTTTGCACTTCGTTGTATAGCTTGTTCTAATTCTTATTGTTCCTGAAAATAACACGCTTATACAACGTTTACTGTGTATTTTCCAGGGGATGAAGTCAAGGGAAGAAATGCGTTAATGCAATTGGCATCGTGTCAATTCTTCAACAAATTCTAAGACTATGTACATTTCTATTCTTCGTCTTTCGCTTTAATCACTTTAATTTCGCTTGTAGTGTATTCAGTGTGCAATATTTGTTGTTCTTTACCTGATTGCTCTTGCTTGCTTCTTCTCATGCTTGTAATCGAGTGTGGAGATGAGCAGTATTCAGTAAATTTCTCGTTTCTTAAAATGTTCTATTTTCTAATTAAGAAGTTAAATCTTTGATTGAAAATTCTTTGAGTTTGCAATCCTCCACTCTCGATAATGTACTTGTTAAGTAAAAAATTCACATAATATTATTTGTATAGAGTGTGCTGCTACTTGAAGAGGGTAACTGCTTGATTTCAAAGCCAACTATTGAAACACAAGCTGTTGCTATTATTCACGGAACATTCGTTTGCACTTTCTTGGAGGATCAAGGAGATGAATCAGCTGGCTCAAAGCGAAAGAAGAAGTAAGTCTGGTTTAGTAAAATTATTTTTACTTATGAAGTTATAAAGTATACACTATGCTCTTGCAGAAAGAAGGTCCGCACGAATGCGAAGAGCGAAAAGGACGAAATAGAAAGATTGAATAGGCCAGCAAATGTGAAGCGAATAGAAGTTCTCCAAGATATTTCTTTTGAAGCATCCAAGGGACAATTGATTGGAATCTGCGGTCACGTCGGCAGTGGAAAATCGAGCTTATTGCTTGCAGCATTGGGACAGTTGAGGATACAATCCGGTCAGGTGATGAGGGATGGTTGTTGTGCTTTCGTTAGTCAAGAAGCGTGGATCATAAATGCGACTCTGCGCGAAAATATTCTATTTGGCGAGCCGTTCGAATCTAAGCGTTACTACAGAGCACTTTTAGCCTGTAGCTTGGGTCAAGATCTGAATATGCTGCCAGGTGGAGATCAGACTGAGATCGGCGAAAGAGGCATTAATCTCTCCGGTGGTCAGAAGCAGAGAGTAGCTCTTGCCAGAGCTCTGTATGCAGATAGGTATATAGAAATATATATACATAAGAATAAAAACTATTTAGATTTTTAATACTTTTCTACCTCTTTACAGGGACATTTATCTCTTGGATGATCCTTTGAGCGCTGTAGATGCTCACGTGGGTATCCATATTTTTGACAATTTGATACTGGATGCGCTTAAGGATAAAACTGTCCTTTTTGTGACGCATCAAATTCAAGTATGTGATATTTTTAATAGATATAATATCTCAAGCTGACATAAAAATTGCATAATACTTCTCACAGTATTTAAACCGATGTGATGACATTTATATGCTGCGAGAAGGCAGGATAGTGGAACATGGGACTCACGGAGACCTCATGAAGCTTGATAAGGAGTATGCGATGATGATCAAGACCATTCAAGCGGAAACTGAGAATAATTTTGCAGAGTAGGTTTATTGAATAGTTTTTTTTTTTTTGTTAGCATATTTACTAACTATTTTTTTGCTTATAGACAGCAGAATAGCGACCCAGAGCAGACGGAAACAGATGGGGACAAAGTACAAAATCTCAAACGTATTGACCGAACTTTGAGTTCGAATTCTCAAACAAGTGTAAAAGCTCCAGAGAAAGTGGATAATACTGGTGGGTCAATTTTGAAATAAATCTTCTAGAAGATTGTTAACACTCTCAGCTCTCTAACGTCCTGAACTTGTTGAAGGAACTGCTTTAATGGTACCTGACAAAGTGGAGCGTGGTAGTGTCAAGGCCCACACTTATCACATGTATATCAAATCAGCCGGTGGTTACGTCGCCGGTTTTCTAGTGGTTGTGGCATTTTTCTTCAACATTGGCAGCACAGCTTTTAGTAATTGGTGGCTAGCAAATTGGTTGAAGAATGGTGGTGGTGTAAGTAATTGATCTGAAGCGTGTCTTTTGATAATTTTATATTAAGATAGATTAATTGCATAATTTAATCAACAGAACGAGACTGTGACTATAGGCAATAAAACAATACCTTCGGACAATATAAATGACAATCCAGACTTTGATTACTATCAGACTGTCTACGCTTCATGTATTGTCGTTATATTGGCAACAAGTTTACTGCGTGGTTTGGCAATCACGCAATTCACTATAAAGGCATCTACGACATTGCATAATACGGTGTTTAAAAAAATTATCCAAGCTCCAATGAGATTCTTTGAGACTACTCCAAGTGGTAGAATACAAAACATGTTCAGTAGAGACATGGACGAAGGTGAGTTTCCATGTCGAATGATGTTAGTCATTGAATATATTATAACATTGATAAAATATGGTTTACAGTGGATACCAGGTTACCCATAACGCTGGAGGGCATTATACAAAATACCTTTATCGTTCTTTTTGCTATTCTTTTTATATGCATGGTTTTTCCGTGGTTCACAGTACCTCTGATATTTCTGGCTGCACTGTACTACCTCATCAATACAATTTTCAGGTAAAATCTTGCAAATTAATCAGGAGAGAAAACAGATTTATGATGTGAAATACTATGAATTTTAGGGTGGCAATTCGTGACCTCAGACGGATTGAAAATTCGTCGCGATCACCGATCTTCAGTTTTCTCATGGCTACCACACAGGGACTAAGCACCATCCGTGCTTTTGACAAACAAAATGAGTGCTTGACAAAGTTCGCAAACGAGAAATATCTATAGCATCTTTAAGATACAACTGAAATACTCATCATTTTTTCGTTTTGTTTTACAGATTTCAAGAGTTATTTGATTTAAACAATTCCTCGTCATTTCTTTGTAATATAGCTATGCGCTGGCTCGCGGTGAGATTCGATAGCTTAGCTGTGTTGTCTATTAGTATCACAGCTTTTTTCGTGATCGGCATGAAAGGTCAAGTTTCTCCAGCCCTGGCGGGTTTGGCTCTGACTTACTGTGCCCACATTTCAGGCGTTTTTCAATACTTTGTCCGATTAATATCAGAAGCCGATGTTCGATTCATAAGCGTTGAAAATATCGAGCATTATGTTAAGGTAGATTTCATGTTGACAATCGATACTTCAATTACACTAATTATTAATTAATTAATTTTACGTTTAGACTTTAGAGAGCGAAAAACAAAATACAAAAACAAATGCAAAATTACCTGTCAATTGGCCAACTAAGGGTGAAATTAAGTTTCGAAATGTTCAAATGCGATACAGGAAGGGTTTGCCTTTGGTATTAAACGGAATTACTTGCACGATTACAGCAGGGGAAAAAATAGGTATGATTTTATGAACGAGTAGCTTTGGTTATTATAGTAGTATATTAATTCAATATATGATAAATATTTTAAGGCATCGTCGGGAGAACCGGTTCTGGCAAAAGCTCGATAACAGTTGCACTATTCAGATTGGTTGAATTGGCTGGTGGAAAAATCAAAATTGATGACATAGACATAACAACAACAAGCTTGGATTTGCTGAGAAGCAAATTGTCGATCGTGCCACAAGATCCAATACTCTTTAGCGGAAGTATAAGGTACATTAGAAGTTTTATTACAACAATAACGATGTCTTATAATAAGTATAAAAGTATTTTCGACTTCATATATTCTTCTTGACTTCTAGGTCCAATTTGGATCCTTTTAAAGTACACAAAGACGAAGAGATCTGGGAGGCCCTTGAAAAGACGAAATTAAAAAGCAGGATACAGTCTATTTCCGCTCAATTGAGTGCCTGCGTTGGATTTGGGGGAGATAACTTGAGCATGGGAGAGAAGCAGCTGCTGTGCTTAACCAGAGCTTTATTACGACGCAGCAAAGTAATATTTCTTGTGGTCGAGACGCTTATTTATTTTTTCCAGATTTTGTTTTTTCATGTTTCAATTTTGTACAGATTCTTGTACTCGACGAAGCAACGGCTGCGGTGGATCCCGAAACGGAAATAGCTGTTCAAAATACGATACAACAAGAGTTTTCAGATTGTACTGTGCTCACGATTGCGCATAGATTACAAACGGTTCAAAACTGTGACCGTATTTTGTTAATGAATAATGGAACGATTCTCGAGTTTGACACACCAGCTAATTTATTGAGTAATCCATACTCTGAATTTAGTAAGATGATGGCTGCTGCTGAGAAAGCTGTGCAAGGATGTTAAAGGAAGTGAACGAACAATGCTACAAAGAGAAATTATACAATTTACAAGAACATAGCAAAATCAATTACTTAGTTTAATCACATCAGACAATGTTAAGGTATTTTAATGAATTTTAAATTCACAAGACGCAGAGTCGTATATTGTATTATTATCATTTAGTGGCTATAGAGTATTATATAAAGAAAATTTTTTAGTGAACTTATTACTACGACAATAAATATGTTGATTGCTCTACATATTAATTCATTTGTACAATTGGAAATGGCTCGTTTTAAAGGAAATTGTGCTGTCTTTTTGGCCGATAGAATGATGATCAGATCTTCCTGGCGCTATGGATTCCGCGCGCTGTTAACCTCTGTGCACCATGGCCGAGTTTTGAAATATTGATTTTCAGGGATGAGAAGGGGCTGACTGCTCATGCTCAGCATCTCAGCTGGTTGTACGTTCCAGCCCCACCAAAATCTTCACCACCATGCCGCCAGCTTGTTGTTACTAAGATGTTTATCAATCGTTGATCTTTAACGTTATTTTATGTGAAATGTAGTTTATTCAATTTGCCTTAACGGCAGAGTTTTTCGTCGGCTGAACAGTTGAAAGAAAGGTGAGCATCTAGCAATGTATAAGGATTCGTATTCTTTCCCATTTTTCGGATGGCCTGTCGAATGGGCTCGGCGAAAGTGTCCTATTTTTTACATGAGAGTGTCAGCCAGTAATGAGCACATGGATGACAAAAAAATTGAAAGCTTTACTTGATGGTACGACATGTGTCAATATCTTTGAATGTTTATTATGTCTCATTTACGAAAATCCTCCTACTACATTTCGCAAGAATAACAAAGGCATCCAATCTTGCCTCTTCTAACAAATATTTATAGCTGTATAAAATGACACATTCCCATAAAGAAAGTCCCAGTTTTATTATTGAAGAAGTAAATCCGATACCGTAAAAACAATAAAAATGACTCCGTTAAAACAATGACGTAGATGTAGATGGCTTATATTTTTAAATAATTTTTCAGCTAATGTTTTGACAATAATAAAGGTGAAATTAAAGTTGCGGCGGCGTGAGTATATACATGCTTCAAGTGTTCTATATACGCTTAACGTGTATGTGTATGTGGTCTATGTGTTTTATGTGCGTTGAATTATTGGTAAAAAAAAAGAATTACTAGAGGAATTCATTCCGAAATATAATGAAAAGAGGAGAACGTCAATTATTTGAATTTTCGAGTTGCGTAACATTACATCTAGATAGAAGTTGGGTCCTTATAAAAATTCCATCTCGTTGATCGTTCTAGATTTCTAGATGACAGTGTACGTCCCTCTCCCATCGTTACAAGTATCTTTAGTGACCTCGTTCAGTATATTCCTCCTTACCTAACTCCCTGTTTTACCTACTTTATTAAAAATAAATTAAATATATGGATTCTCTAAAATAACGCATTACATTAGATGTTAGATAGGAGTTGCGTTCTTGAGGAACATCCGGTCCGTTGAGTGCACTAAGAATATAAAGGATGTGAGATGAAAGAAAAAAGTAAAAGAAAAGAGCTAAGAGATTCAGATTGTAAGATTCTTGTACGTTTCTCGCAAGTCTTTCCCAAGTATATTGCTAAGTAGCTGGTTGCTTGTATTTTCAGCACGTGATGACAACAAAAATTATAACGTGCAAGAGTCCTTCGAGTCGTGTGCCTCTGTTACTATTTGACGATCCTAAATACTCTGATAACCCCTGAAGATCCTTAAGGAACTGATAACTCACTATTTTCTAGGCCTCACCATTGCGAACATAATCCCTATTATGATGTTGGGGCGCAAGCAGAGTCTCAAGGGGGAGCCCGTCCTGGCCGATTACGGCCCGGAGGAATCCCTCAATGAAAGCGCTGACATCGAATGGGTAAATAAGGTAGATCATGGAGCAGAAATCGGAGTGAAATTAAGACAACAGTTGTCCTCCATTATTTCCTCTTTCTACCACTTGGGCGATGCTTTCAGCTTTGGGTCAGAAGATTAATGAGGTTCTGCGCCCTGGTTTCCTTGGCTTCAGTTTGCCTCAACACTCCGAAGACCTTTGAGAAGGTGCCGCCGCTTCAGTATGTTACTTTTATTTGCGACCTCATCGTTACCTTCTTATTCACTGCCGAAATGATCGCCAAAATGCACATCCGAGGTATCTTGAAGGTAACTTCAATCCTGTGTTCGATATTTGCTTTTAGGTTATTTTATAATTTATATCTAGAGTTCAATAATTATGTTGCAGGGGGAGGTTCCTTACCTGAAGGACCATTGGTGTCAATTTGACGCGAGCATGGTGTTTTTTCTGTGGTTGTCTGTTATCCTACAAATGTTTGAGATGCTTGGCTTTGTTCTGAAGTTTAGTTACGCCTCCATAATGCGAGCACCACGTCCTCTGATCATGATACGATTCCTTCGCGTCTTCCTCAAGTTCTCCATGCCAAAATCTAGGATCAATCAGATCTTCAAGTAAGAGTCATTTGAATTGCATTGGTCTCGATGAAGAGTCCTTGGATATTTAATGAAGTCAATCCATTCGACTTTCAGACGGTCGAGCCAACAGATCTACAACGTGACCCTGTTCTTCCTATTCTTCATGTCTCTTTACGGCCTACTCGGAGTCCAGTTCTTTGGCGAACTGAAGAATCACTGTGTCCTAAACAATACCGATCCTAATCACATAACTATAAACAGCATGGCCATACCTGATACTTTTTGTTCTACCGATCCCGAGTCGGGGTATCAGTGTCCTGAAGGAATGATGTGTATGAAATTAGAACTGTCTAGGTACATTATGGGATTTAATGGATTCGATGAATTCGGTAAGAAATGAATTAATCGATGCTACCATATCACAAGTATCTGCTATGGGACAACTGTAAGAATGCATTACAATGATTTCAGCAACAAGTATCTTCACAGTCTACCAAGCTGCTTCTCAGGAAGGATGGGTCTTCATCATGTACAGAGCGATCGACAGTTTGCCAGCGTGGCGGGCAGTTTTATATTTCAGCACAATGATCTTCTTTCTTGCGTGGCTCGTCAAAAATGTTTTCATCGCCGTGATAACGGAAACTTTCAACGAGATAAGAGTGCAGTTTCAACAAATGTGGGGCGTGCGTGGACACATAAGTAACAGTTCGGCTTCTCAGGTAACTATGTGACGCATTCGTTGAATTGAAAGAAGCGCTTGAGAAAATGGGGGAGAAAATTTTAATGAATTTTTACTGAAAGTGACATAATCTTTTAGATCTTGACTGGAGACGACAATGGTTGGAAATTGATAACGCTCGATGAGAATAAACATGGTGGACTAGCGTCTCCATTATGTCATGCGATTCTTCGTTCGCCACATTTTCGCATGGTTGTCATGTGCGCCATTTTGGCGAACGGCATCACCACGGCTACGATGAATTTTAAACACGACGAAAGACCACGTCACACTTATTACGATAATTATTATTATGCTGAAATCGCTTTCACGATATTTTTGGATCTCGAGACGCTCTTCAAAATTTGGTGCTTGGGTTTTCGCGGCTACTACAAACATTCCATACACAAGTTCGAGCTGTTACTTGCGATTGGCACGACGATTCATATAATTCCATTCTTTTATCTCTCGGGATTCACCTACTTTCAGGTAACTTAACATTTTCCATGAAAAGACAAAAGTGCTCGGCGATGTGTATTAAAAGGATTTTTTCTCCTTATAAACAGGTCTTGAGAGTAGTCAGACTCATAAAAGCGTCACCCATGCTGGAGGATTTTGTCTACAAGATCTTTGGGCCTGGCAAGAAATTGGGTAGCCTCATTATATTCACCATGTGCTTGCTGGTCATATCTTCCAGCATTTCCATGCAGCTCTTTTGTTTTCTTTGTGACTTCACAAAATTCGAAACGTTTCCTGAGGTGATTGTAGGAAATATTGAAGCACCCCTGAGTGAAAGATTATTAGAATTTTTCTGACCTTCTCTTCTTTCTTGCAGGCTTTCATGTCCATGTTTCAAATCCTGACGCAAGAAGCATGGGTGGATGTTATGGATGAAACGATGCTCAGGACACACGAAACAATGGCGCCATTCGTAGCCGTATACTTTATTCTTTATCATCTGTTTGTCACGTTGGTGAGAATAATACATTGTACAGGAACCAAGAGCAACGGAAATTTTCGTGGTTTTGCATTTGATCAAAAATTTCTCTGTCGACACCCCCGCAGATTGTGCTGAGTCTTTTCGTCGCTGTGATCTTGGATAATTTGGAGCTCGACGAGGACATCAAGAAGTTGAAGCAGCTGAAGTTTCGCGAGCAAAGTGCCGAGATCAAGGAGACTCTACCGTTTAGATTACGAATTTTCGAAAAATTTCCTGACAGTCCACAAATGACGTGTCTTCATAAAGTCCCGTCTGACTTCAATCTGCCAAAGGTGCGCGAGAGTTTCATGAGACAATTCGTCTTCGAGGTAGAAGACGACGAGAACGAAGGCGCCAAGAAAATCAACGAAACCTTCGACTCGAAAATGGTGTATCGCAAGCAGCGACCAGTTAAGATTCTAAATAATCCGCCAAAAGTGAGAAACGTCGTGACCAGTCTTAAGAAAGCAGCAGTAACGTACATCATAAAGTAAGTGCACTGTCCTGTGCTCTGATTGAATGACTGACGCAAAAGTCTCTAAATTATTCCAGCGATTCGAATAATCAAAGATTGATGCTGGGAGACTCAGCAATGATACCAGTGCCGGGCAAAGGTCTTCTGAAGCCCCAAGGAACCGTGAGCAGTGCCAAGCAACTGCGTATAGATCAAAAAAAGTATATGGGAGAGAAAACTAATACATCTAAATATACAAAATAGGTGCTAACGATTTGTTGAGCTTGATTCTTGTTCGCAGGTCAATTAGACGAAGTGTCCGTAGTGGCTCCATAAAGCTGAAGCAGACCTACGAGCATCTGATGGAGAACGGGGACATCGGTGCGATAAACAGAGTAAGCTCCTCTCGCAGCAGGCCTCACGATCTCGACATAAAGCTGTTGCAGGCCAAGAGGCAGCAAGCAGAAATGAGAAGGTATATTAGAGAAGCGCAGGGTGCCGATGCTGGCGTTGGCGTCGGCGTCGGGTCTGTCGTTGAGTATGATCAAATTTGACGCGTTCGACGGTGAACTCTGGTCTCAGGAACCAACGCGAGGACGATTTGAGGGAGAACCATCCGTTCTTCGACACGCCCCTGTTCGCGGTACCTCGCGAGAGCAAGTTTCGAAAGATCTGCCAGCTGCTCGTCTATGCCCGGTACGACGCAAGATTGAAAGATCCGTTGACCGGGAAGGAGAGAAAAGTGCAGTATAAGAGTTTACAGTGAGTACGTCGTGTGGCACGCATACCGAGAACAAAGAAAAAAACCAAATGAAATATAAAAAAAAGAGAAAGGAAAAAAAGTATCTGAATGAAAATTTTGCCTCGCCAGTCCTCTAACTGTCGCACACTCTTGGAGTGGAATTCGCATTTTAAGAATCTGTCATGCCTACTTTACGGTCTCAATCACGGGAATCGCCCTTTCTTAGCAATTTTCTCGGATTGGTCACGTACTTGGACTGGGTTATGATATGCGCCACCACATTCTCCTGCATATCCATGATGTTCGAAACTCCGAGGTACCGCGTTATGGAAGTGCCGGCCCTACAGATCGCCGAGTACGGCTTCGTGATCTTCATGAGCATCGAGCTAGCTCTGAAGATCCTGGCCGACGGGCTTTTCTTCACACCTAAGGCTTACATCAAGGACGTAGCTTCCGTTTTAGACGTGTTCATTTACGTGGTAAGGATCTCGTCCGTATCTCGATCACACGAGCTTTCCGTGATATACATTTATATCAAGTTTTTCGAATCTCGATCCTTGCGAGACCGACGGGCTTCGTCCTTGTATTCTCTCCTCTGACATTTTTTCAGGTAAGCCTCGTTTTTCTCTGCTGGATGCCAAAGAGCGTCCCGCCGAATTCCGGGGCGCAGCTGCTCATGATTCTGCGCTGTGTCAGGCCGCTCAGAATATTCACTCTGGTCCCTCACATGAGAAAAGTTGTCTACGAACTCTGTAGAGGATTCAAAGAGATCCTGCTGGTAGATATTTCTACATCCTCCTCTTCGTAAACTCTTGTGAAACACAAGATCAACTGCTTTCTAGGTATCCACCCTGCTGATATTACTGATGTTCGTCTTTGCGAGTTACGGGGTCCAGCTCTATGGTGGAAGACTGGCACGCTGCAACGATCCCACCATCCTGAAGAGGGAAGATTGCGTCGGAGTCTTCATGCGACGAGTCTTCGTGACCAAGATGAAACTTCAACCTGGACAAAACGAAAGTTATCCATCCATACTGGTTCCGCGAGTTTGGTAAATTATTATTTATTTTCACTTACAGTTGTTTCCTTCAAGATATCCGAAACGATCCTTTCAGGGCGAATCCACGAAGATTCAATTTCGATAATATTGGGGATGCGATGCTCGCACTTTTTGAGGTTTTGTCGTTCAAGGGATGGCTCGACGTCAGGGACGTCCTCATTAAGGCTCTTGGTCCTGTAAGTTTCCTTTGTCCTATCTAGATCTTTTATCGGAAATTCTAATCTATTCCTTCTTTTTATTTTAGGTCCATGCCATTTATATTCATATTTATATCTTCCTCGGATGTATGATCGGTCTGACCCTCTTTGTCGGCGTGGTTATTGCTAATTATTCAGAGAACAAAGGCACAGCTTTGCTCACGGTTGATCAACGGCGCTGGTAATGTATTAGAACCAGTTGTTCAACATTATTTTGGTTAACGATAATATATAAATTACAGGTGTGATCTTAAGAAGAGGTTGAAGATCGCTCAGCCACTACATTTGCCTCCCAGACCGGACGGCAAGAAATTTCGAGCCTTCATTTATGACATCACACAGAACATTTATTTCAAAAGGTTCATCGCAGTCATGGTCCTAATAAATAGTGCTCTTTTATGCGTTTCGGTAAGAGTTCACTACTCCAAGGTTATGAGTCACTTCATTGGAATCACTTAGTCTATTAACATTTTAACATTTAAGTGGAGAATTGAAGAGGAACATACAGAAGCTCTAGCGACTGTCTCCACCATATTGACGCTGGTCTTCCTAGTTGAAGTGATCATGAAGAATATAGCGTTTACACCACGAGGCTATTGGCAATCTCGCAGAAACAGATACGACCTCTTAGTCACTGTCGTTGGAGTCATCTGGATAGTTATTCATTGTACCATGAAAGTAGGTATTTAAAGCATTCTTGAATTTCAATGGCGAACTGTTCAATATTTATGTCTCTTATCCATAGAATGATCTGTCATATGTCATTGGATTTATGGTGGTGATTCTGCGATTCTTTACCATTACTGGAAAACATACCACACTAAAAATGTTAATGCTCACCGTGGGAGTATCAGTTTGTAAAAGTTTCTTTATCATTTTTGGTATGTTTCTTTTGGTATTTTTTTACGCTCTAGCGGGAACGATTATCTTTGGAACAGTCAAGTACGGCGAAGGAATTGGCAGGTACGAGTATTGAAATTATACTCCTATTTTGCATTTGAATTTTTTTAAATTAAAAATACTTCATTACAGACGAGCCAACTTTGAGTCACCTGTCACTGGAGTGGCTATGCTCTTTCGTATAGTCACTGGTGAGGATTGGAATAAAATTATGCACGACTGTATGGTGCAGCCACCATATTGCACACCTGCTGCTAATTACTGGGAAACAGATTGCGGAAACTTTCACGCGTCTCTCATATACTTTTGTACATTTTACGTTATTATTACGTATATCGTTCTCAATTTATTAGTCGGTAAGTTGTTCGGTAATAACTGAAATGATTCGTTTCTCACTGTCTTTATGGTTGCAGCTATTATCATGGAGAATTTTTCTCTATTCTATTCTAATGAAGAAGACGCGTTACTCTCTTACGCTGATATAAGAAACTTTCAAAATACCTGGAACGTTGTTGATATTTATCAACGGGGCGTGATACCAGTCAGACGAGTAAATTTGACATATTATATATTTACTGTTTGAACGATTATATTTGCATTGCTAAGGGAGTATGATAAATTTCGTGTTTTTTTGATTAGGTAAAATTCATTCTGCGTTTATTAAAAGGACGATTAGAAACGGATCCTCAAAAAGATAGATTGCTTTTTAAATACATGTGTTATGAATTGGAACGACTGCATAATGGCGAGGATGTAACATTTCATGATGTCATTAAGTGAGTAGCAATATTTTTCTTTTTAATGAACAAATTTAACAGTTATATAATTTTTGTTTCAGCATGTTGTCCTACAGATCAGTCGATATTAGAAAAGCTCTTCAGTTGGAGGAGCTTTTGGCGCGGGAAGAATTCGAATATATAATAGAAGAGGAAGTAGCCAAGCAGACGATTAGAACATGGCTGGAGGGATGTCTTAAGAAGATACGAGCAGTTGGTGTAAATAATTTCAGTATAAATTTCTTTCCGAAAAGTGTATTACAACAAATTTCGTTACAGAAAACGCAAAATAATTTAATCGCGGGTTTGCGAGCGACGAACGACGCTGTGACTCCGGCGCAAGATCACACAGAGGAGAAGGGAAAAGAAACTAATGTCGATCGCGAAGAAGAAACTGACGTAAAGGTAAAGGGAAAATATTTTGAAATTTGATTAATACAATATTTTTGAAAATTTTATACTTTCATGTTTTCAGGACGCCGAGGGTCTCAGACATAGAAGTAAAAAGCCTATAGTGTTGCCAAGATCGGACAGTATAGGAAGTGGATCAGGACGGAAGTATCTTGCTCCAACATTATCCGATCCAGCATCGGTGCGAACGGACAAGGAGAAGATGGCCGTCTCGAAGAAAAGGAATAGCCGACCTTCCCGTGAGTATACTTGCCTCGAATATCTTTTTATCAAGCTCTTTTCATATACAAAATGATTTTGCATTTTTATTGTTTCTTAGCGGTCGTAAAAAACAATTTACCACACTTGACAGAAGGTACAGAGCAGAACAAACAGCGAGAGACGCTCAGCGCGAAGACGACAACACCAAAAGTCTCCAGCGTGATGCTTGAGGTGAAAGAATGGTGGCGCGAACAGCTCGCCTATGGTACAGAATCCAGCGAGGAAGAATACTGATGATCTATGAGCAATTCTGCATAAAGTAGAAAATTAAAAATTAATAATGTTCCCACTATTACGAAGTACGTGGGTGCGCGTATGCACGATATTGGAGTTAAAAGAAACGTTCTGTGTTCTGTATAAATTTTGCGCAATGTACAGACGTACTTATGGCTGCAGGAAGTGAGGCCTCCGATGGATCGAGCTTTAAATTATAGATATACGACAAGGCAGAAGATCTGGAGAATTGTTAGTATACTAATAGAAGAGAGCCTGTTAGGTGAAACTCTTAAAATTTTGCGGGATGATTGTGTTCGGTTGAAGAATAATGGTGACTCGATTGGGTAAACATTTTTATGAAATACTCAGGTTTTGCAGAGGTAGGTGATAGCGTGTATTATCCGACGAATCTTTGTTAGGTGGACGTATGAGTGAAATGCACTTTTCTTTCGTTAAACCAAGATAAATGATAAGACGTGAGAAAGTGCGATTAGCGTGTTTGCAAGCATAATAAGAATTGAGTGTATTAGGTAATTATTAAAGGATGAAATTTTGTAAATCGTCCACCACGGAGTGGCCACCTTGGATGACCAAGGAGTAAAAAAAGACAGGAGGGAAGAACGTTCAGGTAGCGATTAGGAAGAGTAATTTATAAGAGTATGTAGATTTTATACGAATTGTGGCGAAGCACTAGATAGTAATTTAAGGTTGAGGTGGTTGAAGTTGAAAAGGGCAACTGTTAGTACAATGAGCACTGGATACGATTCGACAAAGTCTCTTAGCGATGGAAACGGTCCGGCTCCTTTTAAGAGTTTAAGGAACTTTATGAGTTAAGTCGATTAGGTGTTATTAAACGTTGCAGACTGAGTGATTAGATTTTGTATGGTACTAATTACTAATGTTGGGTCTGAACTTCCTTTGTCACTGAAGACATTTGCCAAGGAGATGTGTCAAGTTGATGAATGAAAACTAAATGAAACCAAATGAAAAAGGATGCTATGTCTTCATTGAACGACGTTAGGACTACAATGGCCGTTCGAATCTAAATTTGAGAATTATTGTAGTCGAGTATTAGATAATTGTAGTGAATCGTAGATATTGTAATATGTAGGTAGTGAATTGTTTGTCTTGTTTATAGGAGAAAGAAAAGAATAACTTAATTGGATCTCGAACGTTCTATTGTGATTCTTGTGACAAAAAAGGAAGGTAATTTTTATCGCGTCGTCAATTCCCAATATTTTCTTAGGTTTATGAAAATCCACGAGAACCCCAGGTTTACTAACTTTCATTGAATTTATTTTCTACGTCGTAACGTGAATTTTTTACGTGAAAGGTGACCGTCCCATACCTTGCGATTTGACACTCTTGAAAACATTTAATCGAGCAGATTGTTGTCAAAATATAGAAGAAGGGTGACAAGGTTGAAGAGCCGAAGGATTAATGGGTGAAGTTATTGAAAAGCATGGAGGTTAAAGATAAAAGTTGTACGGGAAAAAGAGAGGAATAATCTCGTGTGAAAAAAAAAGACCAATTGGAAGAAATACACCGATCGTATTTCAGACCCAGCCTAAATGTTAGCTAGTGATAATAATATAATACGAGTATTATATCTATATACTATGAGTTGATTTTATATATATTTACATGAAAGCAGGAAGGAAAGCAGTAGAGATGTAAACTATATTACGTTTACGTTATCGTGATAAATGTTGATCATTGTTGCCTAGTTTATGTGCCAATGTGTTGTATTATAATGTATAGAGCTAATACATGTTATTGTATATAAATTGGCTAGAATCAGTATACTTAACCTTTGACACGAAGATGGGAAGAAATTTCTGAAGGTTTTCAAGAGAAGTAAGTTTTTTGAAAAAAAAAAATGTAAAAATGTATTTTATACATCGACGACGACAATCTCACATGTCGACAATTACTGTTAACGATTTGCACTGGTGCGTAAATCCATCATGAGTATAACTTTGCACTGGGTAAACTTAAGAATAACATGATGGCGGTTCTTCGGTAAAAAAGTACTCTTATTCTTACTTGATGTGAGTGTCGCTTGCATGCATATCATTAAATGAGGAAGATATTGTCGTCTGCAAGCATCAGCTGATTTGCATCTGTCATCTTGTTGATAGCAGCTGTCACCTCACCGAGTGTAAATTCCGGTGTGTGCTGATTGTTTATGTATTCACGAACTCTCGACAAGGAAAGTGTCTGGGTTCGCTGTTGTTGGAATAACTTGTGCAAACTTGTCCGGAACATTTTAAATCTACACAAAATAATTAACATAAAGGAAAAAGACAATTCGACAACCTAATTTAGACGTTACATTAATTATCTACGTACCTTTCATCGGTAATAGTGGCTGGTTCGATTTCTTCAACAACCATGGTCTCGGAACTGGGACCGGAAATCGTGTCATCCGACGGTGTTGATGTTTGCGTTACATTTTGCGATCTCGTGACTCTCTTGACGGCATCGTCGACATGAGAATCATCTTCACTTTCGTAACTGTATGGATCCTGAGTACCGTCAGTGCTTTTGTCCTTCCTAGTACGTTTCTTCTTTCTTTGATCATCATCGTCGTCGTCTTCGTCGTGCGAAACTGCACTGTCACCTCGACGACGTTTCTTCTTCTCCTTTTCTAGGACGCGCTTGAAGTATGCAAATTGCACTAGCTCGATGGCTGCAAGTGCGTCATCGACAGTAACATTCTTTGATAGTCTGGCCTTCGCATGAGCCGTTGACAAACGAATGAGCGTTTCCAAAGTACGTGCAGTGATTGGTTGAGTCTAAAACAAAATACGTTAAGATGTTTTACTGAGAATAATCGTATGCATAACGTTTTTCTAATAAACAGTGATGCAACCAACCCTGGCCACGTCGGAATCTACGGCATCCTCTGAACGCAGTTTTGAATATTCATCTGCAATGGTAGTACTAGCTTCTTCTGTTAGTTTTGGTTTCATGCAACGAGCAATGTGAATATATTTCCGCATGAATTTAATACTAAGAATTTGATCCCTTGACAAAAAAACATGTTCACATTGAATCTATAATACGACAATTACACGTTTGACATTGACAAAGAATGAAATTAATGATACAATACCTCTTAGCACGTGATTTGCCATGTAGCAGTGGATCATATTTTTCGAAGACTGTGGTCTCCGATTCCTCAGACTCGACACTATCCGGATTTTTTGTGGTCAACATATCGACATTGCTGTAAATGGGCAAAGCTTGACCGTCTTGTTCTGTAGGATTTCGATATCTATGCATCCTCACTACGTGATCGCTGATTATATGATCTTGATCAGAATCCACCATATCCAGCATTACGAATAGTAAATCGAATCGCGAAAGTAAAGAATCTTGAAGTCCAATATTTTCCATAGGAGTTTTATATTGGTCGTACTAAAATATCAAGAAAAACTCACAAATATTTTTTTCGATTCCCGGTTCAGTGCTCTTTCTTAGATGTATAAAACATTAATAGCCAAAATTCATACCTTTCCGTAGACAGGATTAGCTGCGGCCAATACAGAGCAACGTGCGTTAAGACTTGCATGAATTCCAGCTTTGGCAATAGTCACGCGTCCTTGTTCCATCACCTCATGAATAGCTGTTCTGTCTATATCTGACATTTTATCAAACTCGTCGATGCATATAACACCACGATCGGCTAAAACCATGGCGCCGGCTTCCAGTCGTCTCTCGCCTGTTTCTTGGTCGACCGTTACAGCTGCGGTTAAACCAACACCTGAGGATCCTCTTCCAGTAGTGGGTATGGCACGTGGTGCAGTGCACAGAACGTAACGCAATAACTGCGATTTGGCCACTGAAGGATCTCCAATGAGTAGCACGTTTATATCTCTGTTGATTGTAATGCAACTTATTAATGTCATAGAATTTGGTGATTTTTTAATATTTATGTGTGTATTGTTACCCTCGAAGTCTGGTCCCATTTGGTAAGACTTTTTCGACTCCACCAAGCAGCAAACAGAGGATGGCTTTTTTTATATACTCGTGTCCGTAAATCGATGGTGCTAATGATTTACTGAGAAGTTCAAAGATATTTTGACACGGATTGATTTTCGCCAATTTTTTACACATTGCTACATCGTCATGAGAAATTGACAAATTTGCTTCTTTATTCAATTGAGTGATATTGTTTGCTATCAGTATCGTTCTGCAAAATTAAGAAAGCTTCTTTTAACGAAATTTCTGGCAAGAATACAAATTTCTGGAATCAATTGGTACATGTAAGAACCTGAATGTCCCAGTTGTATAGCCGCCTTGTTTCCCTGGTAAACATCGATAATTGCCAACGATCTGAACCCTGTCTCCAGGCTTGCATAAGTCTACCAAGTCATTATCACAAATAATATCTACACTACGTGGTAATTGACCTGTTGGTGCTTTTTCAGGCATTTCTTGAATTGTTAATGTTTGATGATCTTTATACGTGGAAAGGCCAAATTCTGTTTCCAATGGATTACCATCGTCATCCTGTAGGTAATAAAAGTTTTAGTGCAAATTGTGTAGTAAGATACACACAGTCACAATAACCATAATTGATACAGAATATTACCGTAGTAGGGTATACTGCAGAACTTGGAAATGCATCAAAGGATGTTAAATCTGTATAAGCTCTCTCCATTACAGTTTTTGTTGCACTGCAGTAATGAACGCTTCTGACAACTTTTGGTCTTACCAAGGAACCTAAAGTGAATCCATATTTTTTATTATTAATAGGTCATTGTAAAATCTACAGGTAACTTAAACATTATTAAAAATTAGTTTACATTTTGTGACAATGCCTTCAACACAAACCAAACTGCCTAAAAATCTTGAGGTCAATGTTCTCGGTGTAACATGTTTATTGCCAAAACTTCCTTCGAAGCCAACAAAGAATTCAGTATTGCCTTTGGCATAATCCGTATCAATGCTCAGAACAAACTGTTTCAGAGCACCATGAAATGCTACTTGTTCTTCAAAGGCATTATTTAACAAGCTAAATTACATAAAAGATATATTTTTATACAAATATTAAAGTGCACAATTAATTTGTTACATTCAATAACATTCTGCCATTACTACGTAGTAAAGATTCTACCTTGTAGCGCGTTCCGAATTTTTCCTCCTAAGATCATTAATATTTACAAAAAGGCGATATTTTTTTTCCTCAATCATATTTTTTACTAATGTCGCATAAATTCCTTGATCCTCCTAGAATATTGAAAAAGTTTTAGTAATTTTTCTAAACGCCATGGATGACTACGACATGCTGTAAATGCCGGTCATTCGAAAACCTTAAATCATTCACCTCATCGTCCAAGAAATCCACATATTCCCTTTCGAGGTCCTTTATTCTTTGATCTACCTCAACCCCCTCCATTTTTATTAAATTTCACGTTTTCTTCGCTATACAAGCCACTAAATTTATACGAAAACTTCAAAACATTTAAACGGATGACACAGCGTAATATATAACAACCAAAACTTCTGTAACTGCCTGTTGCCGCGTTACTTAGCGCGGGAAAATCATCTCTAAACATAATCACAAACTGTCGTAAGCATAGTCGGTAAACCGAATGGCTTTTTTCTTCTTTCGTTCAAGACAATACCGACAGAAGAAAATGTCCGATCCATCTAGTGCAAAGCCGAAGGAGTCAGATAACATATTGTCATGTATAATAAGTTGCCTGTCGACAGGCGCTTTTAACGTTCTACGTCACAAAACATTAAAAAGTGATATGACATATCCATGATTAATTGATGTTTTCAATTTAGACATATCACGGATGTATTGAACAAGGCATAGTTCGGTATAAAATATTACGGGTATAGAAGGTTAAAATTATAAAAATATAAATTTGTCGTATTGATATCTGCAAGAGAATGGGCGTGACGTTAGATTAAAATATATTATCTACTTTCCAAAAGCTGACAAGAATAATTAAAATTCTCTAGACATGACGGAGAAGCATAACTATCACTCTTATATTTGCATTTAAAAATGTTATTGAGTTAGAGAAAGTATAAATACACGTGATAAATCATCGCTTCATACTTCAGTAGAGAAGAAACTTGACGAGCACCGTTAAGATAGTCTATATATATATATAGTCCACTGTATTCGAATAGTCGGTTAGTAGAGTTCAATGCCACCGCTGTGTTTTTACACAGCGCAATGTTAGAAATTCAACAATGCTCTACAGCGCCATGCTTCTTTATTAGAAATTAACGGTGAATCTCTTGAGAATTGAATAAGTTTTTATTCTTAATAAAAAAATTGATGATAGTCACTATTAACGTCCAGATGAAATTCAACATGCCGCCATAGAAAGTAATTCCGTTGAATGATTTATATGTGCCCCACTCGTGGGCCTATGCTGTAAACTGTAAACAGTTCTCAAATGGTTCGAACCACTCACTAAAATCCAGTCAACCCGCACGGATTGTTCTTGAAGACCTTAGAAACTCGAGAACCGAAGACTCTTTTGTCGTTCGGCTGCGGTTTCATCACGCGTTGCAAAACGCAATGCAAGCTCTCTTCTTTTTGCTTGTTGTTCAATTTCTTTAATTTTATTTTTCTTATTGTGACAGTGCCGATAAAGAATTTATCACGTCTAGGAGTTTAAAAGTCGTGTTAAGTCTCGAAGGTCGTGAATGAGATCAAATATTAATTTCTTTCGTTGTTGGTTACTGCAGTTGCACTTTAGTTTGCTTCGGCAATCTGACATCTTGAAAAGTTAATCAACGTCAACCGCACAACACGGTAAGTCATATTATCGATAAACGTATTGTTTTTCAATTATTAATATTTTAAAATAATAAACTGTTCACTTCAATATTGCCTGTTCTATTTCTGGTAGTGGATTATCAAGTCCCGTTACTTGCGTCTACGGTATTTTAGACTGTTTTCATTCTCATTCTCATAGACCATTAGCTTTACCGTGATTTTAGACAATTCGAAATCGCTGCAAGCATGCAGACACTGCTATTAAAAAGAGTTGTTGGTAAAATATATATTTGAAAATCTTCTGTTTGACGTTGAAAGTAAATAACAAGCTAACGATGGCAGCACTTTGGAATTGAACTACGAATTAAAAACGGGCTTTCCCATTCGTCGTTTCTACTTTCCATTCGCTTTCAGAACACATAGTACAATTCCCCAAGACTTTCGAGCGTTCCTAACATCGATGATTTTCATAAGGCGAAATATAGTGTAAACATATCGATAGCGGAATGTGTCACTTTCATTAAATAACAAAGTCAATACTGGGAACCGGTTTTGACTGCGCTTGCTGATTTTTCCAAAGGATTTGAAAAATTTCGAAATTTTTCTCATACTCTCGAAGACTCTTCGTGACTTGAACCCAAAGTTATATCTGTTAAATGCATTTTCTTCAGACTGAGACAATATTGAATTTATCAGGAAGACACGTGTTCCACGAAGTTCCATTAGTTAAAGATAAATTATTGAAATGAAAGATCGCTGACAAGGTTACAACTCTGCGTTGTATCTGAAGCTACCACGTTACACGAGTCACGTCGATAATGAAAACTTTCGTTTTCTGCACACGTTACTACACGTGTGTACGTTCTTCCATGTAAATCATTAAGTCATACATTACACCACATGATTCGAATTCAGTTATGTGAGCATCGTTAGATTTATTTTACTTAATAGCATTCATGTCCCATTTGTTAGGCATAATTAAATTTGCATACATCACTTTCTGTCATTTGATTAATAATTTGTTTATACGTGTAATTTTACGTTTGTAACGCAATATTTTTTTTTGTTATTTTTTAATACCTTTGCCACGAGATGTTTAATGACCGAATATTGTAACTAGACAGGTATATCTTGTTCCTTATTTTCTACCGTAGTTTAGGCCTTAGATGTAACGTTATGTTGATCAGTCAACTGTCCTTGACGAAACAACAACCGCTCCTTGCCATGGCGGAAGCTTTTCTGCTTTGGATATTCGTAGTTATGAATGCCGAACGTGATTTTAGATTGAGCGTGATCATCGTTAATGACTCTCCAGCAGGAAATACCGATATAGTATATACGTCACTATATTGACATTAAAAGCATAGCTCATTATATATAAATTTATTTAATTAAACCAGAGGGTTATATACTATGGGTACATTGATCTTTCGCAGAAGAGAGAGATAATTAATATTGAAGCCTATATTGATACACGAAGATAATCCATTAAAATGCTATAAATTTTTATCATATCATTTAATAAAGGTAATGCAGTATCTTATCATTCGGGAAACTAAGAGACATAAATATCAGATTATATGCAGGTAGAAGAAGCGTCGAATCAGAGAAAAGATGTTAGAAGAATTTGTTTTGAAAAGAGCACAGGAGTCAAATAAATATTTGTTATTTATAACATTTTATTTATAAAATAACCAATACAATAAATAAAATAGGACTATATTACCTGTTGGCATAATTGTTCTTGACGTTGCGTTAAACCGTCTTTAGTTTCGCAATCGTTCGTCTCCCCCTACCGCGCGAAATAAGCAACGTCTCGAAATGCGAACCATTTTCCACGATCGGTAATCAAGAATTCCCGAGACATAAGAACGCAGCTCGGTCGCTGCGCCAGGCAGAATTGAAACTGTATCGGGATTAAGTGGCAGACGGTTTTCTTGGTACAGTTATTAAGTGCTCAACAAATCGTATAATCGGCGTCGAGCGTCCAAGGAATATGTACTTTGCACGGGTCTAAGGATATTCGCCATTTTCTCCGCATCTTAACTAGCAACGTCAAACAAGTTGTACTTCGTTCAGTTTTCGATTTTCAAACGAAGTAAAACATGTTGTTTCGAGAGCGTTAAACAGTTGCCCCACCATATTTAAGTGTCTACGTTAAGTACTGAGACACATTGCCATTTGGTTTAGTCTCGGCTTGACTGTCAAAATCTCAGGTTGTGTTCAATACGACTGTTTTTTTTTTTATTTTAACATTGTTCAACTGTCGATAAGTTTTAAACTGTCAAACGTGACAAACTTTAGTCATCTTGAAATGTTATTGTGCTTTTTCATGTGTTAGTAAATATTTCAGTATAACACGAACTTACATATCTTCTGTTCGAGAAACCAGTGCAGGAACACACGAGTTGGTGATATTCATGATCGAAAGTCGTAGTGATAAAAAGACGATACAATTAATTTGACAAAAAGCAGTTGATAATTGTGTATTTCTCAAAATGGAATTAGCGCTTTCAACGTTGACTACGCTCTTGGTAGATTTGCGATTCAATCTTGTGGTGAGTTTGAGACAATGCGTTATTAAATTATACCATTTAATTTTCACAGGGAATATTTAATGATCAGAAATGAGTAGTCGTGCAGAGTTACAGTGGCGTAGCTACGTGAGATATTTAATGGGCCAAAGGGGGTCAATTCATTCATTTCACCAATTCGCAACAGCTTGTAAAATTGTCGCTGATATAATGCAAGAGTCAAATGTCAGAGCAATAATAGATACCTCTAGGAGAGGGGGAGTGGCATTGCAAGACGAGATAAATTTGAGAAAGACTTAAGAGATCAGTATTGTTGTTTCAAAAACTCCTCGAGCAAATTGATCGCGAAGAAAAAAAAAATTGTAGATTTCACAAGCAAACTGCCAATAATTTGCATGACCGTTCTAAATGATCTTAATTATTTGTAGTTTGTGTGTCAGAAGATCATCCTTACTGATGATATATTCAACTGACCTTATATACAAATTACTAAGCCCTGCGTGGATCTTAAATTTAACATATCAGGCAACGACCGTGATATAACAAGTTTGTAAGATGATAATTTTCTTTAAATGTCGCTCGGAGCCGGAGTTTTAGAATGCGAAAAAGACATTGAACGTCACTGATGAATATTGATGACAGACTGTAAAACGAATCCGAGAGCGCTGACAGTGCTAACATTTGAACGGTATAATTTACCAAGTGCTTAAAATGCGGAAATAATAGTTACGAATCTTCTCGGCCTGTAGTTGTCTATGATGTTTGCTGAAATTCAGATGCAAATGGGCATCTGAAGTTATGTTTATGTATGTCTTACGTCTTATGACATTTTTACACCCAATGATGGATCATCCACGCGGTGTTATTCTTGGCGACTCTATTGACAGCCAGTTCCCAGGCTCTAACGTTACGTTGATTGCTAAGGAGGACACGCACTTCCAATTGAACCGATTACACAGTGTTGATCGATACAATTGATCTCATTGTGCCTCGTTCGGGAGGATGCAGCTGCAAGATTAAGAATGAAACGTCGTGCATTTGTCATTTGCTTCTGAATTATTTATTAATTTGCATACTTGATCTTCGAGTCGTCACTCGGTCGTCATATGATTGACGTGATTTCAGGAAATGGTGAATGCAGTCACACAGAGAGTCATATGGAGTCTAATGTTCTTTTTGCGCTGCTTCATAATACCGGTAACGAGGCTCCGTAAGTTCACCGAAAGGAAGCAATGTCCTGCGATCAGGAACAAGATACTCCTTCTCTCAGCGACGGAAATTGCCATGAGAATTCGTAAGAAGGAGGTCAGTCACGTTTTACTAGATATCTAGGAATGATTTCGCCTGGATATAATTTGTGCCTTGATATCCCAAGGTACCTGAAGTCAAGTGCCCAAAGACTCTTGTGCCTTTCGTTAGATGCTATTTTGATTTTGATTTCAGTTAACCAGCGAAGAGGTCGTGACTGCTTACATTGACAGATGTAAGGAGGTGAATCCAGTCGTGAATGCAATAGTGCAGACACGCTTCGATGCTGCTCTGGAGGAGGCACGTGAGGTTGACCTGTTCCTTCAGGCTAGCAGAAAGACCGAGGCGGAATTGTCCCGTGAAACTCCATTGCTTGGAATTCCTGTAACGGTTAAGGAGAGCATAGCCGTGCGTGGTAGGTAGCCATTACTGATTTGCATTTTTACCCCTCTTGACGTCCCCTTCCCCCCTTGACGCCCTTAGCTAAATCTTATAATCATCAAAACACCGTTACTCGTGACTACTAGGCATTCGCTTCATGTTTTTCCTATGAATTAGGTTGCCATTTGAATATTTTACTAAAAATAAATACCTGCGTGACTAGTAAATATTGAACAATGGCTTTAGCATGCTTTTGCTACTTTTCAGCCTGATGAAGATTGGAGTCACCTACGGCGACAAAAATTATAATGAAATCTTGATATTTTAGGTAAAAAAAAAATTGGTGAGCATCATGAAATATTCAGTTTATATGGAAATTATAGGTGGCTCCACTCTGGTACATTTGTAAGATTGTAAATTTGTAGGAAGGATATGTGTATGTGGTTGACATTGACATTTATCCTGTCAGAGGAAATACGATCTGAAATAACTCAGGCGACAAAGCCGGATGTGGATTCGGTGGAGTCGATAAACTGTAAAAGAACCAATAAACGAATATAGTGTGTCATATTGGAAGCTTCTCTGAGTACAAAAATAGTTGGTAAAGATGTGATTAGTATTTTTAATCTAGAAATTAATCTAGAATTATGATCAAGCTCAACGTCACTATTGCGAGACTGAGCTATATGTATCACGCTAATTTGGCACTTAGACTGGACAAAAAACGCGTCTATAAGCGAGGAACCATTAATAATCAGTTTGAATGCAGTGTCTGCTATTTATTGAAATTAATCCATTCTGGAGAAGATCAACATTGAAATTGCTCATAAGTGTGATCTGTTGTTTATTTTTTAATTAAAAATAATTCAAACAGATAAATCAATAACTGGTTTTTATTGCCGTGAATACTGGTCGGGTTCAAGGTCTTCTCGCTTCAATGTGAATCGCTCGGATTTATCGTCTATGTATGCTTCTCTCGCTGAAATTTTATCTCTCGAATTTTTTCGAGTTTTATTAGTTTCTGATTTACATAACTTGACATTGTATCTCCCGCCGATGACGTAATATTTAATATTATCGATAGGTTTCATAAGATCAAACAGACTACAAGTATCGACGTGAAGTATTGAATTTCCATATTATACATTTTACTTAAGTACTGCCATAGTCGGTCACGTGTTCAATGTATTTTTCTTTTTCATTTCGCAAACAATGCAATACTTGAACACATCACACATGGATCTCTATAAAATTGTCTAAATATATGCTAAAATAGAAAAATGCAATTAAGTGCAAAACCATACATGTGCATACTTTGTAAGAAATATTGTATCTGGAGCCACGTGTGGCTTGGTAGAGACTTCATTGTTTTCCATCTGTCAAAAAAATACATTAAACTCGTGCGCCGACTATGGACGTCATCATATTCCATTTGTGGTTTATAGATTCTTATTATTCTCTTTGGTACGTAGGCATGAGCCATTGTGCAGGGACGCGCAAAGAGACTCCGCGAACTGCCAAGGAGGACGCCGAGGTCGTCAAGAGGATTCGACAGGCTGGCGGTATACCTATTTTAGTTAGTAATACACCGGAAATGTGTATGTGCTGGGAAAGTTACAATAAAGTCACTGGAACCACATGGAATCCATACGATACAAAAAGGACAGCCGGTGGCTCATCCGGTGGAGAGGTTCGTTTTTGATGTTCATCATTTCTTAAACAGTTTGTAGCATCGATATTTATCAGAAGGGATGTACATGTTTGAGGGAATTGTTTTTTAGGCTGCACTTTTGGGATCTGGCGCATCCATATTGAGTCTCTCATCGGACATAGGAGGATCTGCAAGACTTCCGGCTATGTTTTGCGGGGTCTTCGGTCACAAACCCACACCAGGTAGATTAGCATAAAATATTAACATGAATTAAAATTTTGTTAAACATGTATGCAGATATTAAAGAAAAAAATGTTATTATAACCAAGGAAAGCAGAGAATATTGTAATGTCAACTGGTCGTCTTTGTGACATTTACTTTTATCGTGTAAAAACATTTTTTCAAAAATAATATATTACATTTTTCTAATTCAGGATGGGTGTCCACCGTTGGTCATATGCCGAATTGCGATGATAAAAATTGGACCCTGTTCTTCAGCATTGGTCCAATGGTCCGTTACGCCGTAGATCTTCCACTTCTTCTGAACGTCATGTCAGACCATCCCTTATCAGCTGTTCAACTGGATAAGAAAGCTAGTCCCTTTGCTGTGATTTTATTCTAGATACTAGTAAATGTTTTTTCATTAATATAAACTATTTACTTCACCCAGGTATCCTTGAAGGATATGCAATTTTTTTATATGGAGGACGACTGTGGCTCTGGTGCGACGGATGCGGTAGACAGAGAAATTAAATCGGGAATTGGTAGACTAGTGAAGCATCTCGAATCTGCTCACGGGATTAAGGCTAAAAAGGTAAATGATGAGTGTGAATAAAATTGGAAATTTTCAGTAAACTCATTTTTTCCTTCATTTTCACAGGCAGAATTGAAAGACATGAAGTTTGCTTTTGAAATAGCGTCTACAATTTTGTTGGGAATCAATGGAGCAGATTCAATTTTTATGAAGGACTCAAATCCATATGTAAATACCTGATTTTAATTATCATGATCTTCTCTTGCATTCTCATGGTTGATCTTTGTATCTTTGAAACTATCAGGAATGGAAAAGCGTTTTTGTAGAGGTATTAAGATACATCTCTCTCGTATCTCCTCACACTTTTCCAAATATTGCTTATGGAGTTCTCAAAAGAATCGCTGAGAAAATACCTCGAGCTCACTACAACAAGATGGTGGAGAAAAATGCATCTTTGAAGAAGCAATTTGAGGTGAGCTAATAAATTGAAATTAAAAGTATAAGAAAAACTAACATAATCTCCGAATGTTCTTTTTGAATTTCTTTTGCTTTAACAGGAACTTCTTGGCGATAATGGTGTATTGATTTACCCAACATTCGTTTCTGCAGCACATTATCCATACGAGATTTATCACAAAATCTGCAACGTATCATACATGATGATTTTTAATTCTTTGGGTCTTCCAGTTACGCAGTGTCCAATGGGACTCAATAGAAATGGCCTTCCAATTGGTCTGCAGGTGAGTTTCCAATTAAATTTTTCTAGTGGAATTTCTTTACTCATTGAATTCGTGTCTGTGCTTGTGGTGTATTCTTAAAATAACTGTTTGATAATAGTTATGCAGTTTCAAATAGACATTCAAGTTAACGATCCTAATGAAGATAAGATCACGGCTATTATTAATTGTGACGCTCAATGCTTTCATTTTTGGATTTCAGGTGGTTGCCAATCCTAATAACGACCATTTGAGCATAGCACTTGCTCATGAAATCGAAAATGCTTTTGGTGGCTGGCAGGAACCAGTCAGTAATGAGAAAATGGTCTGACAATTGTGCATTATGATCTGTATGATCAAACTATGAATTTCTTACACTGATGAATATGAATCACACGTGAATATGTTGAACAGCTGTCGATGCATTTGCTTTTCGTTTACGACGTAGAAGAACGTTTAAACAACCTTAAAAAACAACAGGGCTAGCGCACAAACAAGCTACCATCAGCAAGGCTATAACGAGATCCATATTTTTCTTATAGAATTTGAAGAAGACGACATTGTACAATATTTATGATCTATCGTTTTTTTTCTATGAAAAAAAATAAAAAGTGTTACTGAGACGAATCTCACGATTGTTATTTTTACTCACATTATTCACAGTATGCGGTTTTCTACCTCTTAATACTACGCCAAAAAATATTGATGATTCAGAAGTCTACGTCCTGCGGCATACGGTACCGTTTCTCGTGGTCGAGTCTTCTACCGCTAGATAGAGCCCCTTTCAACATTCGCTGTTAGTACTCGGAGCAGTGACTCCAAGTATAATTGCATTGATTTAAGAAGTAAATCTTATGGGATATGGTCTCGTGCGAGTCTGTGTGTCGTGAATACCTATAAATCAGGATTCGATAATATTCACAGACCCCCAGATAAATCGTGATTCGCCGATGTTCACAGACCAGCAGAGGGTTTTGTAACGTTGCTCTATCTAGTGGCAAAACTAGGTGAATTAACGTTGCACAACTGTACAACGATTTCGAAAATAAAAAACCACAAGATAAGTAAAACACATAACCCATCGTAATCTCGGTTGAATTCATTTTTGTAAGACGATAGATTCAGATTCAAATTTTCCGGGCATCTAGTTCCTGCTATGTCCTTCTAGTAGTTTTTTATAGTTTGACGACTAGACGCTACCGTCCATATTTTATTTTTTGATTTCGGTCAATCGTCTCAACGGAAACATTTAGTTGATTTTCAAATCAAACGTTGCCATCGCGTTCATCCTTTGACCTCTTTCTAAGTCTGTTGAAATGTATTTTAATACTGAACGAACGAAATCAATCTGTAATTCATATCAAATACTTGAATTCCTCTTGTGACTTACATCGATCCACAAAATATACTAACACCACTCACAATTTACAATATCTTTACGATTCCAGTTTTACAACCTATTATCCACAGTTTATGACTTTTTGCTACAACCCTTCACGGATGCTGTCTGTGCCGATCTCCCTTTTTGTCAATATGCGAGAGACTAGTTTACCTGTTTTTTTATCTCCACATTTTCATTATCAATTCACACAACTCAGTGTACGAGGTAAAAATCTACGTGCACCGTATCTACTTCACTTACATATAAGCTCCTAATAATTTATTTCATTTAATCAATCCATAATTTCTTGTTGTACTTTTCTTCCACGCATATAACAAATAAGTATAAGTTATACGTCTTTACATGCATACTGATATTTGCCCCAAGAATTAGGTAATACGTAATAGTGGAATCGTTCCAAGCACGATTCTGTATTATTTTGCCTTTTCGTGCCACCATATTATTTTTTATCCTCGTTATACTTCACGATGAATAGTCCGTTGTTGCTCTTCCAATGTCACGACGCGATCCGCACATCGTGTTCTTTTATAAATATTTCAAATCCACATTTTTAAAATGAAATTGAATTGGATTTTGGACAAAATGACAAAGAAAAGCTTACATTCTTAATTGAAAATAATATTTTCGTCAAATACGTAAATCAAATCCTTTACTGAGAAAACAAAAAATCCCGTTGCTAAATTCAACATTAAAATCAGTCTAAATTTGTATATTTTCAATACTTACGATATAGGTAGTCAATTTGTTTATCGATTGTTATTTAATTAATTATTTAATGAAATATAAACCTTGCACATTTTTATATATGGCTCTTTAGGCGTAACAACAATTCTTGAATTCATCGTACTGCTCGTCGTTATATATTTAAATATTCCTTGTTATGAAAATGAACTCGCAACATGTGGTGGGTAACTCGAGACATTCATGTTTACACGTGAACTCTCTACATACACGCGAACCTCCACTCGTCTTTTTTAAGCCATCGTAGTAGCATGCAAGTGGTTGACAATGATACTCATGGAAACAGTCAGTAAGTCCTCGACCACCGAAGCGATGATTTCCCCTGGTTCATTATTTCGTTGACTTCGCTAAGTGCACGACGGGACTGCTGACTGTATCATCTATTTCAACAGTACCACCGACGTCGTTTGACTTTTAAATTTTCGAGACTGTCAAGCGAGCAACTAATTGAACATTGTGCTACTGTATAGTCTGAGTTGATAATCAAAAATATTTATAACAAGTATAAAAATTAGAAATAAAGTCACCTTTTTAAAAAGCCTCCTTATTATTGACTGAAGGTAAGTTTTTGTAAATAATAACTGCACCAATCAAAAGCTATTTACATGCCGCATATGTTTTCTACTGGCAATATCGAAATCACGCAAGGAAAGTTGTTTTTGCAGCAGGAAAAGATGCAAGTACAATATAATGCACTGACACGAAGTTAATTAGTAGAAAAAAGATTGACATGAATTTCCATAAGATCTCGTGCCAAGCTCCTATTATTCCTTAAAAGACTCCGAACCTGAGATTCTCTGATACGTAAAAGGGAACAGAAAGTCTAGCAAAGCCAATTCCGTGAATTTTCTACTTGTTCTTCCTATACCGGGATAACCGGTTGTAATACAATTTTGAGAGTCACAAGTCACTGGAAAATACATATCGCATTCCAGCTATTTTCAGCCTATTATTTGAAATATAGATGCAATACGTGACCCTGATAATGAGAATCGGTACGAGTCCAGGGTTATCGTGTAATTGCATACATCATCACCATTACAATTAATGCATCGATTAGATAAATATTCATTCCGTACACAAATAGAGTTAACAATAAGAGTCAGTGTAAACACCTGGGAAAACGTATGTGCACGCTATGTGCGCCATCTGAATATAAGTTAATAATAATTAATCTAATTTCTTTAATCCACAAATTCTTCTTATATGTTTCTTCTATGCGTATGCATATATACACATTCATACAAATTTAACAGCATTAATGCACATATACAAAAACATACATAATCAAACACACACACACACACACTTCGTTCTACACATTCGCGCCAATACGCTTTTCCAGTATCTTCCTACTTACTATCTTCCCTTCGAAGCTTGTGTAAAAAATAAACGAAAACATACAGCGTTACAACCAACGTCTGGGATTCAGGCCGAATCCGCTCGAAAAATTCTTAATAGGGTAGATTGCGCTGCATTGCCTTTTATTGCGGTCCGCTGCAACGGGTTAACGTTGAGTCTCAGCAGCAAACAGGCGCAGTCTAAGATTTCAGGCCATTGCTAAACACTATCGGGAGTTTACTAACTGCAGAGAGTAGAGGTACTTTCCAACTTCCTTTCTAGCTGCTCGATCAAATCGTTTCTTACCAGTGAGCTCTGAGCCCCATGGTGAAACTTGTATGGGACTTCGAAGAAAATTGTGGTGTTGGAAAATATTCTAACGGATTTGTAGAATTTGGTCCTTTCACCGACATCGCCATTTGCAGAGACTATCCTTTCGTCTGATAGTCGTCCTCCCTCCTTTCCCCTTCGGCGCTCCTTCTTGGCCACTCAGACGTTTCAAGGGAAACACATTAGAAATTGCATGTGGAATAAAAAAAATACATGTGGGTGGCGCAGGTTGCGCAATAGGAATTCAATTGTGAGATTTGTTTTCTTGCTTTACGTGCTAGGATAACAAACGGTCTTTAAAGATGCCATTTGATTGGGATTCCTGACTCGTTCTGACTTATTTCATAAGTCACTGTTTCATTAATTGGAAGTTCCTCGTAGAACTAATAAACGTTTTTATTAGGATGAACGTGGTTGATGGACATTTGTTATTTTCGTCCAAAGTACCACGGCGGAAGTAAACACTATGTTACTGGCAGGAAATGAGTGTATATTTTCGTGGGGTCGTAGGAGTTACTGCTGTATTGGTATGAACCTAATGAATGATCCGGCATTCAAGACGACGAAATTATTGACGATCTGCATGATCGTCACGTTCGATCCTCACAACTGCCTTTGACAATACAAACTGGTAGTACGCTTATCCACAACCTGACTCTATAGTTACCGTAGAAAGCTTGGTTGACTTTTAATAGGTTCTCTCAAAGGATTTTGAGAAATTGCATATAATAAAAAGCGACAGATTAAGTTAGCAATGGAAATGATAAAATGCAAAGTGCATAATAAAAAATTTTGTTTAGGAAAAAAACTTAATTTTTTTCAGAATGGAGTGGCTGCTACGTTTCATGTCTTTTCTTTTATCCAAAGTACTTTTCTTGGTTAAACCAATACGTTGGCTGTTTAGAAAAAGTCCATCGACTATACCACCTATTAAGGATTCCATTCTCAACGTGAGTGCCGCGACATTGGCAAGGAAAATCCGTGAGAGAGAGGTAGAATTTTGGTAAAAAAGTTTTCCAAAAAAGAAATGAAAATGTAATGATACTTGACACTCTTTTAACTTGTTGAAGGTTTCCAGCGAATACGTGGTAGAGACTTACATGAAGAGAATCAAGGAAGTTAATCCGATCTTGAATGCAGTGGTTGAACAAAGATACGAAGATGCCTTGAGGGAGGCCAGAATTTGTGACAAGAGGATAGAGGCTGGAGAGGTCACCGCCATTTGGCTCGAGATCGAGCAGCCACTTTATGGTGTTCCGTTTACAGTCAAGGAGAGCTGCTCACTTAAAGGCACAGTAAACGACAATTGTCATGTTTTGACTAGAAGCAAACCGTAGGCAGACTGGAAAATGAATATTTTAACAATTCATGAAAAATGTACAGGTTTGAGCTACACCGGTGGATCCTTGTTGCGCAAGGGAATTAAGGCGGACTCGGATGGACTCGCTATTGAGTCTCTAAAAAATGCAGGTGCCATCCCTCTTTGTGTCACCAATACGCCTGAATTGTGTCTCGGTTTCGAATCGAGTAACTATCTAAACGGCCGAACAAACAATCCTTATGACACTCGACGCACAGCTGGTGGCTCCTCTGGTGGCGAGGTATGCAAGCTTCTAACGTTAGGAACGTGATAAGTGCGCTAATCTTTATTCAAAGGAAATTATTTGTTCAGGGAGCTTTGTTGGGTGCTGGAGCTTCTATTATAGGGATTGGTTCGGACATTGCTGGTTCGATTCGAATACCAGCACTTTTCAATGGAGTTTTTGGACATAAACCGACTCCTGGTAATTATGGAAGTTGTTCTTTTTTAAATTATTAATTCACACTATGCTTCTTTTAGGAATCATCCCAATCAGTGGTCATTTCCCATTCTCAGAGGGGAAACTCTTTAAAAAATTTTTGGTCGTAGGACCCATGACAAGGTATTTCGAGGATTTGCACTTGACCATGAGAATCATGACTGCAAAGTCCGGCAGGAATTTACAATTAGATAAACCAGTTGCCCTAAAGAAATTAAATATCTTTTATATGGAAGACATTGGACAAACTTTAGGTGTTATGAAGGTGGACGAGGATATTAAGAGAGCAGTGACGAATGCATCCAGCTATTTGAACGGTTATGGCTGCAACGTGAATCGGGTAACTAAGGGTATATTTCCTAATTGAACCACAGCTGTGGTTATTAAATTTCAGCCAATGGCACTAACCTATTTTTGTTACCAGCCAAAATTAGTCGATACAATTGGCTGAAATTAAATAATCGCAACTGTGGTTCGGTTGTTAAATGTACCTTAAGACAATACTTTGGATTCTGCATAAAAAAAAAGAACGATTGATTCAAGTGAATAAATACATTTAGTTTTCTATTTCTTTGCTTCCAACATTTTTTACTTCACGTAACTGTTTTTAATTCGTGTCAAAAAATGAAACGTGTTTCTTGAAACAAATTATTATACGAGATTGATTCAAATGTTATGTTGATTGATGACATTGATTGACAGGTTAACATAGATATGAGCGAATCATACGAATGCGCCCTTTCCGCATTTTTCTCCATGGATGAAATGCCACAACTCCTGATAAATCCAGACGATCCGAAGGTATTTTGCTATAAATACAGTCCATAACATTATTTGACACACCATACTTTTTTATTTTTAGAAAGAGAAGGATCTCCTCTGCGAAATAACGAAATCTTTTTTCGGTTTCTCACAGTATACAAAAACGACAATTTTTTTGAAATTCTTAAAAGCTGTCAATATCTTCATGAATGAATCAAAAATAAAATACTACACAGAACAGTGCCAAGTATTACGAGAAAAATTCATGGTACATGCAGTGTGATAATATTAAAAAATTTCCTCCATTTAATCACACATTAGTAATTGATATATTTTATTAAAGAAAATACTCGAAGAAGATGGTGTCTTACTGTGTCCGTCATATACCAGTTTGGCACCCATGCACAACGAGACAATTTTCAACATATCGGGTGTGTTGCATTCTCTTTTATTCAACGTTTGGGGATTCCCCTCATCGCAAGTGCCAATGGGATTGAACAAAGACGGACTTCCAGTAGGAATACAGGTAAGACAAAGAGTAGCTGTGTTCGATAAATTCTTCGACATGGATCAACGATTGGCATTTTCCATTAATCACTATTTAATTATTTCAGGTTGTCGCCCTGCCTAATCAAGACAGATTTTGCTTGGCGGTGGCGAAGGAATTAGAAAAAGGTTTTGGAGGTTGGATCCCACTCGATACGTAAACCAATCGATGTATAATGAAACGCAGCTTTAAATCAAATACCATAGAGCACGGCGAGTTGTCGTAGGTCGAATGTAAATATTTAATAAGGTGAAGGTTCGATGTAGATAGAAGAAAACGAAATGAAAAAATGATAATAAAGAGTAAAGTAAGATGTTATTTATTATTTATACGCAAATTTATTCGACGCAATTAATTTATCCTTTTTTCGCACAAAAAAGGCATTTCGAATGAATTGAAAACTATGCGTACCTAAGCGACTTGGTATGCCTGTCTCTATCAATTTATTTATCTCTCTTTCTCTATATATAGACATAGTTCATATATTTATATAACTCATAAATACTACAATGCACTTAAATAACCCAGAATAGTTCAAGGAGAGGATATCCAACGCGTATTATTAGGATGACATCACAATCAATTCGCGTCTCGTTTCTGTCACGATGCATTTTTTGTTGTATGAAACGTCGCAAAAAGAGAAAGGCACTTTTTTGGAATGTTGCGTGCTACGTCAAATATCAGCGTATAAACATTCGGATGCGTACAGAGTGTATTGAACGTCCATACGTGAGGGTTGTTCTAGGAATAGCGCCATTTAGCAAAATAACTAATCTTACGTAGTTGAACATTTACGATGGGGGTAGGGGGTTGTAACGCTAATTATTTACCCTGACGATTAGTGAATTCGACTCAATCGTAAAAATATCAAGAAGACATCAAAGTAGCTTTAAGACGCTCGGAAGAAATTTAAGTAGTTTGATGTCTATGATCAATTGGAAATCGGTTACCATAGTTTATCGATTGACCGGAAGTCGACGAGCGGAAGCGCAAACGCTCATTTCTTGCGGTCACTTGGAGGAATGTAAGGTTTACCGCCATGGCGTTCCCATTCTCGATTGAATTCGTGATCCAAGATCTCAGCTCCACGTTTTCTGGTCAATCCTGTCTCGTCGAGGCTTAACTCGCACATTTGCATATCGTCCACACCTTATAAGAAGAACGAAAATAAACAATTAGAAAAGCCTAATCATAAAGAACAAAAAGAGATGAGTGAGTGAGTAACAGATGAAATGGAAAATCGCATACCGGCTACTAAAAGAATCGGCGGCTTATCAGGATGAAGTTCCATTTGTCGGGCAACGTATTGACCATCGAAGTGAGCATACCACCAGCCTCGTTTCCCACCGCCATTTGGCGTCTCTTGTTGACCAGCCGTTGCTGGACGTACGAATGGAATTCTAAAGTATCTCTGAGATGACTCCAAGATGGGTTGTTTCATTTGAGTCCGAGGCGTCTTGGCAGCTGTCGAACAGAAATCATTTCTTGTGTTTTTATGGGAAATTGTCATTGGGCTGTTGTTTCTCATACATTCGAATTTATATGTATCACTTATTGTGTACATCACGTTGTCGACACGTACCTGCCTCCATAATGGATTTCGGAGCTCTTTCGTTTTCATCCATAGTGGTGCGCCTGCGATTTCTTGCCTTCCATGCGTGGTAGACCTTAAGCCTGCGATGGAACTCATGACGACAGGCCTGTTTACAAAACGTAGAGACATGAGAAAAATTGACATGGAGATAAAGATGAGAATAGAAATTTTTCTTGTACCTCGAGTAATTCGATGTCGCAGGACGTGTTAATGGCATCGCGTAATTCGGAATATTTCCACTTGGATAGATCGTATTTCTTGTTGGACAGTGCAGCCTGACTGTTACGTACCTGCTCCGATCTGTGATAGAAAGTTATAATGAAGCGAGAGAAAATCAATGTAAGCTTCTCAATTATCATTGACGAGGTGTTATTCACGAGACTCTAACACGCCTAATGAATTATTACAAGGCCCGCGGGATATGCGAGATTAATGAGAGCAGCCCAAATAAAACAGTTGTTAGCATGGATGGCCTGAAACAATGTTGAATAACTACAAAAAGCGACAGAGACATCACAGGATGATCTTCAACCGCGCAGGTATCAATTGGCAGAAGGTACATGAATCATGAAATTGGAAAACGAATTTTGAAAATTATCAAGTGAATTATCGTCATGCATTCTACGTTTATAAATACAGATACGAAATAACGTACTGGTCACTCTTCTACCTAGGAACAGATACAAGAAGTTTCGAAAAGTATCTGGAGAATTGAAAAATTACCTAATTGACAGTACAATACGAGAAGAAGAGCAAAGTGGAATACGATAGAGGAAGCGGAAGTAGACGCCGCACGCATACTCGCACGCCCATAAATACAGAGACACACATTAACGCACACGGACATACATGAACTTCTAATGCAACTAAAGTTCGAAGAACTACGAGGATAGTCAGTGAAGGCCAAAAACAGCAGTAGTTAGTCTTGTTAGGTGTCCATGCGTAATCGCTGAAAACATTTGATACCTTATGAGCCTGTTGTTGTTTGTCGGTGGTACCCGCACGTCTGAACCGCTACGCAATTGCAAGAAAATTCATATTTTATTCTTGTAACGTCAATCTCTGGTATTCTGATTAATTCTTCAATCGAACACGAGCTGTAGCACACGAGAGAAGACTCGCCGTTCGTGTTGAACGCATTGGAACACATTCGAAGACACTTGTCATGTGGATATTGTACAAGGGTGTAAAAAAAGGGATAGCTGGGTGGTAAAGACAAATAATATAAAAAGTAAAATACCTTCTCACTGGAGGTGGAGAATCTTCCACTTGGCCATTGGACTCCTGAGCCAATCTTACAGCCAATTCGTGGTCTCTTCGTTCCTGTTCCAGTTGTTCTCTGTAACGACTTTCCTCCATTGCTTCTTTTTCCAGCTGAGCCTGCATAATCAAAGATGTGGACCAGGTTTGATATCAATTTTATCTGGAACACCAGGAAGTCAATATTCAATTTTTTAGCCAATCTGTGTACCTGCAGAGCAGCTGCTGTCTTCTTGTCCTCCTCTTCTTGTCTTCTTCTTTGTTCCTCCTCAGCTTTTCTTCGCGCCTCCATTTCGATTTTCTTCCTTCGATTGTCCTCCTCCTCTCTTTTCTTGCGCTCTTCCTCTTCCTTTCGCCTCCTCTCCGCCTCCATTTCCTGCTGAATCTTTCGCAACCTTTCTTGCTCTTCCGCTATCTTCTGCCGCTTCACCATATCTTGAAGTCCCGCCATCTGTTTGTTGACTTGACTCAACAGGTCGTTGTACATCGCGTCAATTTCCTGCGGCTTAATCTTCGCATTGGCCTGGATTGTATAAATATTTTTTAAATGTATGACTTTCAAGAAATTAGTTATATTAGCTGCTAATACTAGATAGAAACATTCTGTGAAATACGCTTGGCACAGATAACTAAAGCCATATGTTACTTTTTCTTACTTTAATCTTCTGAATAGCCGCTTCAAGGTCGGATTGAAGCTTCTTAATATCATTTATGCTCTTCTCCTTCGCACTTTTTAGCTGGTTCGAAGTTTCTTGCATTCTCGTTAATTGATTTTTCAAACTCTTTATCTTCACGATGCCCTTGATACGAGGCTGATGTTGTTTCTTGGCTAGGTACATTCGCGCAGTCTTTTGGATGATGATTAGATGATGACGACGATATATAATCTTGTTCTTCACTAATAAGATAAAAGAAAATCATTTAACGACACTCGCAAACGATGTTCAAGAAGACAATGCAATGAAGAGTCTTACACTTGATCACAGAGAGCGCACAGAACTGCATTTTATTCCAACGTGATTTCAATAACCATTTCTTCACGTTCGCTACGAGTTTTTTCAGATTCTCTGGGTCGGACTTCATGATTTTATCGAACTCCGCGAATTTTCCCGGTTTGAAAAATACTCGCGTGATACCAAACTTGAAGTCTTTTTTATTCAACTTCAAACTATGCAGCAAGGCCTAAAGAGAGGTAAAAGCGAGGTATAAAATACATATGATGAAGAACCAAATCATTGAGGAACGTCAAAACTGAAGTAGCATCGCACCTCACAGAAAAATCTGGGATCCAGTTTAGCTAATTCTGGTGGCAAGTATGACTTGTACATATTGTAGAGTTCCTGGAATGGAACACGACTGGGATATCCATGTTCCATGAGTTCAAGAACAGATGTCATGCCGGAACAACGTAATTGACCAAGGATGCTATTTCCATCAAATTGGTGAGCGACCATCTCGTTGTTAGGTTTGATACAACGAACAAAGTTTGTTCCCTGAATGAATCCAAAATATTAGTTAAATGATGTTCGTGATTCCCAGAACGAGTGTTGTTCTCAGTCAGAGACTCACGTTGCTTTTCAATTTCTCCATAAGCTCACCAAGCTGAGTCTTGAATTTGCTTCCCACACTAATGAAAGTCAACTTTCCTTTTTGGCAAGATTGATTGGCGAATTGAGTTCTTAGGAACGTAGTGCTACTCTCTTGAATCAGTGCTTCCAAGGAGGCGTGAAGGGCATCGTTATTCTTTTCAATAAATTGATTCTGCAAAGGAAAATTCATCGAATTTTTTTCACAAAGTTCTTATAATTATACATTATAATTTAAATTCGGATTTTAATTACCGTCTGATAGCAAACACCGCCAGCATAATGACGAATGACGAATCCTTCATCATCTCTCAGTTCCCTGTGCGCCTTCAGACGTGAAGTGCGCGGTAACGTTATTCTGAAGTGTCCATTCCATGCCCTGTGAACTTCACTGGTGAAGTGTGCAAAACTGTGAGTTGGTAGTTTCGACTCTTCGTCGAGTAAACTGTAGATTCCAATAGTTTTCGACTCGATGAGATCTGCAATGGATCGTCAAGTAAAGATTTCATTTTACAAAATCTTTAATATTATAATCGACACGTGTCTTTACCAATGCAGTCCTGATTATCAACGTAGGAGATTTTGGGAACATTCAGAGATTCTCTTGCGTAGAGATCCTGCTCGTATTTCAGAATTCTCTCGTTAAAGAATTGCTGCAACTTTTCGTTGCAGTAATTGATGCAAAATTGTTCAAAACTGTTGACTTTGAAGTACTCTAAAACAGGATAAAGACTTTATAAGCAGCTTCTTTACAAAGGTTTCTTTTTCAACATAATGATAATTTACCAAATCCTGCAATGTCGAGAACGCCGATGTAATAGCTGGACGCCTTGAAAGGAATGCTCTTGTTAATTCTGCCAACAATGTGATCAAAAAGTTTGCTGTAAATAGCTTTGGCAAGAGCGTCCCTAGCGTTGTTAGCCTCGTAGACCTTCAAGGGCACCCTGAGATCATAATTTAAATTGAAATTATTGAATGCTCATGCGAATAAAAAAAAAAAAGTAGAAACTCACATAATGACGGTTCCTTTGATTCCACCACGACTGGTTTGCATGACTTTTGATACAAGAGCCTGTCTCAATTCTTCAGGATCAACCCCAAGTAATTTAGCCGACATGATAACCGCCTTCTCCGAGTTGGTAGATATTCTGGAGCCACCCTTGGTATCCTCAGGATTGTCTTCGAAAGTGATATTCCCTAGGTGGAGAACAGCTGCTACCATGGTGTAAATTTCCATGCGTTCTGCGTCTGTCAGACCCAGCCTCGTAAGAGCCTGATATTTGTGTGAAGAAAAAGTTTGTGTAATTTTCAATCAAACTGTCATAGCAATCACCGATTAGGATATCGTAGAAAAAATATTGTTGAAAAACAAAATGTAACAAATATGTCCAGTGAAAAAAAGTTGCAAGGGTGAACGGAGAAAAAGTTACCGTTGCTCTCTCCTACAAGGAGAAATATCCATTCAGCATAAAAGGAATACTCGTAGAGGTTATCACACGTTCTGACACAGTGATTAATATAAATTAATACAGTTATTTAGATACCTGATCGATCGCGTTAAAACCTTCGACATCATCAAGGATCGGATCATGCAGACTTCCCTTGCCGCACTGTTCCCGACTCTTTTGTGCCTCATTGAGCTTTTTCTCGGATTTAGAATTGCAAAAATATTGGGTGCAGCCATTTCTCAGATAGTGAAAATCATCAGGCTTGGTGATACCAAGTTTCGCGCGAAGATCCGCCGGTGCGCCTGCGCACATCATATAGAAGACGTGATAGTTCCTCTCATCAGGACTCTGAAGACAGACCCTCGACTTCTCCAGGAGGTAATGCGAAATGTATCCACCGACGACTTGACATTTTGCATCAAAATGTACTTCCATAAATTTTCCAAAACGCGAGCTATTGTTGTTCCTCTTGGTTTTGGCATTGCCAAAGGCTTCCAAAACTGGGTTAGCTAAAAGCAGAAATCATCGATATGAAGTAGACGTTTTGCTCGCTCAACATAAAGTGTTGAAACTCGATGTTTACCATCCAAAATTTTTTGCTCTATCGGTCCAGCAGTAGATCCCCAAAGGTCGCAGAGGTATCTCAAAAGATACTTAGTGGACTCTGTTTTTCCAGCACCAGACTCTCCAGATACAATAATACTTTGCGACTGCTTCAAAACCTTCATATCCCTGAATGCTTTGTCGGCTACAATGAAGCGATAAGGAAAAATTAGAAAAAAATTACAGAAAATCTCAATACAAAAGTGTCCCATGTGGACGAGACGCTCACCAATGGCGAAGACATGGGGTGGCGTCTCGCCAAGAGATTTTCCCTGGTAGCCCTTGATAGTTTGAGGCGAATAAAGATCCTTGACCTCGCAGTAAGGATTCACAGCGATGAGAATATTGGCGACATAAGTCTGAAAGCAGGAGAGGATCGTCATCGATCGTGATAACAGCTGACATTAATAAGACACAAAGCAGTGGAAGGAAAAGAGTCGAGTCGTAAGGTCGACCAGGCGAGACCTAGAGAGTAAGATGGCGATCACAAAGGTATTTCAGGTGCGGTAGCAATCTACACGTGGCACGATGTAAACAGCTGGATGAATAGGAGGTACTGTACAATGGAAAAGCAAGGGAAAAGGCGCCTTAAATCTTATTTCAGATAACTCACGTATATCCTATCCTTGAAGTAACGAGTCCGTATATTGTTCAGAAGCGTCGCTTCGTTCAGGTACATCAAAGCACCTGAAAAAGCAAAGAACAAAAATTCACTCTCTCCACATAATTTCTCTTCAAAAATTCACATACAATTGTCCTCTACGTCTTTGGTGTACTCTCCGGCAGGATAGACCTCATCCAACGGACATGTCCTCTGGGGATATTTCTTGTCCAAAGGAACGATCAGAGCATCCCCATCGACCATGTCGACGAATTTACCAATGATGAACCCTTCTTGAGGATCTCTGACCCATACCTGCTGGTTCTCCATCGCACCCTCCCTGCAATCAGTAAATCATGATTTTCAGTCAATCCGACGTTATATTCATGGCGTCAATTACAAAACTTTCCAGTTCTCAACAAACTATTTCCTAAAGAGATGACACGCAGTTTATACGGGTCGTTGCATTCGAGATTTATTATTTAGTGTTGTAATCCTACCGGCAGGAAGTCGATGGTCCCTACCGACGTGGACGCGGTCAGAGCCCAGTCATTCGAGCGTTGAGAAAAGAATGGACCGAGAAGGAAACGAGTAAAACCTAACGTCTATTGTATTTTTTCAAATCTGCAAAAATTAACAGCAGTAGGTAATGTCGGCGACAATAGTCAGTAAGATACTTGTAATAAATGTCGCAACAAGAATATTATTTCCGTATGATAAAACAGTGAAAAATGACATAAGCCCGATATCAATGAATATCCGGCGGGAAATTCAAATTATTCAAACGTCAAGTGACCACTCAATGGCGACCTTTCTTATTTCAACTTGAAGATAGCAAACTTCATAAGTGCTTATAAACATTAAATTCACCTACGATCCGATAACGTGTATCTGTTTTTCTATTACTTCCTAAATTCAGTCAATTCTCCAATGGATACACACAGGGTGTGACCACCAGTCTATACGTTCAGTTGATTGTTAATGGATCGATAGAGCCATGCCCAAAATTCGCAAGATCCTTTCATCAAGATCCAACCTCACCTTAGCTTTGGTCTCTTATCGACGACCAAGAATCCATTGTTACTAATACAGCGATACACGCTATCAGCGCAATAGACTGACTTCGCATTAGTCAGAAAAAACTAAATATAGAACTGAAATAACAATTTTTCCCCTATCGACCTACACTGGATGCTCGTGCAACCGGAAGTCGTATGATCGAGTCAACAAGAATACGAGTAAAGCCAAGGATGCTAAGATTGCTCTATCGTTATGCTATTGACAAATTTACGTTCAGTCGAGGTTTAAGGTTTAACCAAGAATCAGGTTGCGCAGTGTTATTGAGAATGAAGCAACAAAAGTGCCAGCTGCTGGTCGATGAGGCTTAGTTCGCGCCGGTGAAGGCTACAAGCGAAAACTTCAAAAACTCAATCCCTCCGCTTCTACCACATTGTCGACCCTATGCTTGCGTCACTCCATTTCTTCTTCCCTTCTCTCGTTCGCCTCGTTCTACAGTCGATTAGCCCGCAACTTAGCAACTGGTCGCATGAAGAAAAAAAAATCGCCACTCTAAATTTTACCAAACACTATCATACTTCGATTGTCCATTTACACGCAACCCACCGGGTCGGTAATTTCCGGCGAGTTCAGTTTCTCGCATTGTTATCAGGGCACTGCGATACGTTAATCCATAAAATTCCTCATAGAGACACCTACGTAAATACATGAAATGTAACTCGTATCTGAATACCTACTGTGCCATGAAATAATCGTTTGATACAAAAGTACTAGAACACCAGGCTATACGAGTTTTATGTTATTTAGAAAGAAATAGGGTCCCCCTTTAAGTCGTACGTACGATGTAACATTCTTCCTTCCCGAAGGCAGCATCCTTGCTGGACCCTTGAGGGATGATTACGAAATTGCCAAATTGATTTCACTCTCGTAAGGAGAGTCGAGACGGATTTGAGAAAAGCGATGAGAATTTCTGCCTTTCGTTAGCACGTAACCACTTGCTGCCGGGCGTAGTCAATCGGTACTGATGATAACGCGGAGCGAAGCTACCGAAGTTACATTATCGTGTTATCAATAAGCGTCATTGTGATAACGAATAGCATTTGTTCGTTCATATAAATTGTACGAAGCTGTCAACCTTTCTTATTGTCACCGTGTACTGTTAGAATGTGAAAATAATATTTTTCATCGAAAAAGTAATACGCGTTCCTTTTCTCCAGGAGATCCTCGGCAGTCGATTGTCCATTGGTTGGATTTCCATAAGGACTTACGGTCATCCTGTGAAACTAGCTAAACGTGACCATAAACTTGGCAATCCACGTGCAACCTGTTTCGCGAGTAGTTTCTGCGTCTTTTGAAGGTGCTGTTAGGACTCTGTAATATTTTTGAAAAATCACAAAATCGTTCCTTCATTATATATATATATATATATTACGAAATTCTGGCTTTTACCATTTTAAATGTTTTCCCCGCGAGTTTCGTAAGTTTTGGAAAAATCTGTCGTTTCGCGGTGAAATCGCCTTACAGATTTCGAACTCGCTGCATAATCGCCGGTGGTTGAGGACGTTGCGTAAGTAATTGGGAGAAACCACGGGATATTGAAATGTCGCGAATTCCCTAGATTTTTCATATAACACGCATCCTCCTGCATCCAGACAGTAGTCGCTAATGGCTACGTGAGCGAAGGTCGTTAGTGCTGATGCATTAAGGCTGCACGCGTCCATAGTTTCACGGGACTGCACGCAGTGACTGAGCATTTCGAAAATACACCGGAAGTCATAAGAGAGATCTTGATTAAAAAATTGTATACAGACTTTTATCACGATCCATTATATGTACGAGGTATTTTGATTCTAAAAGTTTTTTACAAGTAGATACGGATGTTTCATTTACGAAGCGACTGATCGGCGAAAGTGCCAGAAGCATTGGTGTGGAGGAAAGAAAAAAAATTGAAAAAAAAAAGAATAACAGAATATTGGTACTCGCGTAATGAGATGGCAAAAAATAGAAATGCCTGCACTGGTTCGTTCACCTTTCTCTTTACGGAATAGCTGTTACAGCCAGCTGTTACGCGATGGTTTCTTTTACGTTTTAACTCTGTACGGACGAACGACTCGAGTGCGATTCAAGCGAGAGTTTCTTACGTTGCCTGGTCTGCCTTGCTTACCTGTTGGTATCGCTACTTCAATGATCGTCGCTGCACTCTTCAATAGTTTATAACAGTTCTTTGACTTCATAGAGTTAAAGTTGCCTACGGAAACTTCTTATGGAACACAGGAATCGAGAGAGGCGCCATCTTTAGACATTTTTGAAGATTGTTCAAAAATTTACAAGCGGTTCGTCACGTGAACGCATCGACAGCTGCATAGAACATGTTAGTACGCGAAACCGCCGCAAGGGAGTTCCGCAAATAGAATTTATCGCTTGATCGACTGACATGGGATTATGATTTCGTGTCGAGGCAGGCTGAATGTCATTGTATTATCAACTGTTTTTAATCGATAGCCACGATAATCGTTTGTGGTAACATACCGATCGTTAAACGTTTCATGTACGAGAGTCAAAAAATATATTTCTTTGTAATTCTAACCTCACTGATAACTCTCACGAATAGCATCGGCAATTGGTTAACCACGAAATTCTACGTTTCCATGAACGTAGCCGCTTCCTGTCACCGGAAGTTCTCAGAACACGGTGACACCATGAAATGGTTAAGTTCGAATAAAAAAAGACAAAGGATCCGAATCGAATGAACGAGCGAAAAGGGAAGCAGGAACTAGGAGACACGCTCGGCTGCTTCTCTATTCGTCCATACGTGACGATTACCTTAGTTTCACCAAAAATTTAATTCCTCGCCATTAGCCCACTTTCCCATTATTAATCGAGTGACTGTAAGCTCAAAGTGCTCAAGATAACCAAAACCCAAGTAACATTTCAACTCGTCCGTCCGATTGGCTCTCTGGCTGGCTGATCGTCACTGAATCAAATACCGTTATTGCATTATCAGGAAGCCATTTGAAGGCCAATTTGAATCTTCTCATTTTTCAAAGCCACGAGCGCAGCCAACGGTGTAACTGTACTAACGATACTAGACACGCAGCTCCCCGGTACAACGAGAACTAACTGTAAGTAGAAACAGGCAGCGCCATCTGACAATAGCAAGAATAAGGTACATACTAAAATTACCCAAGGATCCTAGTAGGATCCATATCTCTTTTACCCGAGATGATGAGGTTTTAATCGTTCCTCAACTTTCAAGTTGACCTCCTCCAGGATACCTCATTGTGTTCCTGATCTCGTGATCTTGTCGCTCTCGTCGGCGTACCCAGTGTTTTCGAATCGTTCAAGCCGTTACTCACCGAGAAAGTAAGAGGCGGTCTTGTAACTGTGTACCTAAGTTGTTATGGTCACTGAACCCGGCATTGCCTTTTAGCCTTTTACTACGTCGACATGTAGACACGAAGACAGTGCGCTTACGTGAATAACCTTATTAATCCTGCCTGAGGGAACATTTCCAATTTTGGATCGACCTTGCCAGGACTCGTCTGTCTCTCCATCTGTCCGTCCATTCAACATACGTTGGAGGAAGCGTCATAAAATTATCAATTTCAACAAACCTAATAAGGTATAAGCTTCTATATATATCTCGAGTTAATTAACTTATCGATATCTATACTTATTGGTCAATAAAAAATGGCGTCTTGTGTTTAATACAATTTTCAACATATCTTTTGCAGACTAATCAACGAATCCATAGAAGCCCGTATAATCCCAATGCTTGTTTTATAAATGGACAAGATTATTAATTTGTACCTATAAATATTCTAAATGTCCGGTAAAATAAGTAATTAAAAAAAAAATAATTTTTTCATAATTACTCCGTTTCATGACAACCGATTAAAAATTGCTCTCCCGGCACTACGCATCAAAGTACGTCTGACCTATAGCACGAAGTAGGTTCTTTACACAAGGACACCAGGCAACATTTCCGGCCCTTTGAATCCTGATCGACTTTTCGACACGAAAGTTCAGATCACACACAAAAGGCCCATAGACGGCACGAGCGTTCACATCCATATCTGCATGCATATAACATATGAATATGTAAAAATCTAGACTTGACGCTACGATTAGTTATCGATCTCGATACATATAAAAATAACCCAGTATAATTTGCCATAACAGACACTCTACAACCTGAAGTCAACAGCAAGTCTCCCAATGAAATAGCAAATGTCAAAGTAATATTTTCTGACCGCATTTAACCAATGAGCTGCATGGTACATAAAATAATAAAAATCTGCTACGACACCTAGATACGTAAAATTGTTAACCATAATGGAGTCGGTAGATCGTTTAATTGGAGCAACCTTGATACCATCGTTGTTCATGCGTGGTCATCAGTCATCAGCGTCATCCCGACTCCGTTTAGTCATTTAGATCCGAGCGTGGGACAGGTTCGTGTTATATCAGCTATATAGATGGTTTATTACGCAATTTTGAGTTAGCAGCCTGCATCACCTATTTCTCCATTCTGCGTAGACACTTGCGAGATCACGAGACTTCGCGTCAGTCTGATAGCACATGGATTTGTATACCTATAGCTTATTTCGATACTCTAGATGGATATAATAGTACAGGAAGGATCTGAAGTTTCACTAGAGTACCTATATGTATATTAAACACTATGCATGCACTGAGTTGTATGTGCACACATGGTGTATATATATATATATACCGTATACAGAAAATATATGGAACGCGTCGAGTGCGGCAGGAAGTAGAATACATAGCTACGTGGAATATATTTAATTTGTATATTAAATTTCTCATTTGGATGGATACCGGCATATCATTATTTCATAATGAATTTTAATGCGATGATAAAAAAGATCAATGCAACTTAAACGGCGATCGTCGATCCTTGATTTTCGATAGATGGAAGATACGGTGGATCGTTGGGTCCAGGGAACGAGGGGCTTTCAGAGAAAGGTGAGTCATCGACTTTTGATCTGATCGAGAACTCTTCCGTGATGCTGGAATGATTTATAGATCAATAGATAGGCTTGTGTATACTAGGAGTGAATTTCGATCTGGTCGATTTTATAAATGTTCTTGGACAGTGGAAGTGCCTGGTGCCTTGAACTCGGGATTGTATAATTTTTATGAGACGTTATGGCAGCTGAACTAGTACTGGGCTAACGCTGAACTGATCGCCATTGCACTGCACTAGATTGATGCTTGTGGAAGCTGAAGATCATTAGGGTAGGGCGGGAGTCGCCTGGAGCTATAAATTACGCAATTCGATTCGATCATTTTAATGTAGCCTTTTACAGCATAGACAGAGGATCAGTTCATCTAGAGAGATTCAAGAGAGAGAACGAGATAGATCTGGTATTAGAATGAGTCATTATTGACTTTTGATTCAACTGCAAGTAAACTATTGCTGTGCTAGATGGATCAATAATAAGAGTCAATTTATGAAAGGAATGTTTCGCTGATTTCTAAAGCATCCATTTTGTTTTTACGCTTGACGGTTTTAGGTGGAAACTGGAAATTGTATGCTGGATCATTGCACTGGCGTATATTGATATGCACTTGCATGCGTTGGTAATGCACTAGATCTTCAGGTTGCAGCAGTTAGGGATCTTTGGTCTGGACGGGAATTCTACAAGGCCTATTGGGGTTCCATTTTGTGCGTTAGACATACGTTAATTGCTGTGAGTAGTAAACGCGAGCTGTGCACTGGGTCAGAGAGTCTTTATAGAAAAGGGAAAGAATGGCCGTTAATTAGAAGAAAATTCGCGTGGGATAGCGGCGCTGTTATCGGGACGCATCTAAGCAGAATGCAATGGCTCTAGCAGAACAAAGGCGAAGAAAACGAGATCGAGAGTGGAACTTTCAGTGCGAGAAAGTATTTTTCATTTATTTTTTCTTTCTTCTTCTTGAAATCGGAATTCCCTCGTTCGAGTGTATCTAATGCCTAGGCACATGCAGGCGTGTACTTACGAATGGGAGGAGAGACGCTTATTGGGATGGGCTGCGGTGCATATCCGGTCTCTATGACAGGAGAGAAAGGAATCATCCAATGAGGGAGAGAAACACGGTGTTGGAATAATGACTGATGTATTTACGTTGTCAGTGTACCTTATTACTTTATGCCTCCTTATGGCGGCCATGTTTTACTTTGCTCATTGAACTGGGGGTTGAGAAAATGTTTTGAAGAGGAAACAAAAGAAATTGAAAATACGGCATTAACGTATTCTGACATGTGACAAGGTCTGATTATATTGAAATGCAAAGGTTTCTGATTGTTTGGAATGTATAATGAACTGCATAAAATATGACAAGGCTGTTTCTATACAAAAAGGATTCGTTAGTCACGCGGTGGCTTTATTTTAAAATTTCTGTATTTTATTTTGGAACATTTTGATATCGTCAGCAGGTTTTTCCTTATTTGGAAATATTTCAGTGAACGTGGATTCAGGCAGGTGACCGGTAGTTCATACCTAATTCGTGAGAGACATCTGTTCCACGAATGGACGTTATACGATATCAGCTGTCGTAAACCGTCACGGTTGCAAGTGCGAGAGAATTCTTTGTAAAAATGCTATTTGCAGAATGCGCTGAAATAATACGTGCCTAATTGTGTTGGTCATAAAATTTCTACTGCTCGAATTGACCGTATCGCTACGAAAACAACGATTAGGCGCCCAGACTAAAAAGACGTAGCAACCGTCGAATAATTCAAATTTTTGTTTTTGCCGAGTAAAGAGAATTCTCTTGCGCGAAACGAGAGATCTGATGTGTTGCGCAAAGTATGAAATTTTGCACTGGTACGGTGTACCATTATCATGAGTCAGCCTTGTGTTTTTCGTGTCATTTCAGCCGAGCCAACGCAACTCCCTGGTGTCTCTGGAGGTTCTAGACAAACAATGGACTAGCGGAGACATCGTGCCTCTTTGCGTGTTTCGAACAAGACGCCGAGAATCGTACGACGTATACGTGTCTACGGCAATTTCAATATTTACTATATTCAAATACCGTCTGTCTTCAACGTACTTTTACCACCTTCTGCTACTCGTAGCAATAGATACAATAAACAAAAATTTCAAATATACCACTCCAATTCATTGACACCTATTAGCACGAAAACAAACACGACTGACTTTCCCGTGTCGATTACGTTTCAAGAGAATCATGCGAATCGTTAATCGCTAATAAAAGTTTCTATTCCAAACCTGTTTAACTATTTTTCCAAGAATTCCCGTGACCATCGCTTATACTTTTACAATAAAATAGTCCGGATCTTGATACAGGCACTGGGCAAAGAATTCCTTTTTATTATTTCTTCAACTAACCCACTAGAACTCTAGGTATCCCCTACCTCTTTCTTTCCTTCTTCGTTTCTTATCCACTGTACAATTTCTGAGTCGATTTCATCCTTTCTCTCAAACACCACGCACGGAAATATTTGTAATGACATTTAGCCGGTTATCGTATTTCAGCGTTGCGCAATGCTATTGTTACCAAAGACAGATAAGGCCGTACTACTCACCTGTCTGAAGGAGCGAGCGACAAAACGTTCCGCGCAAAGTCTGGCACGCAACTGTCGCTACGCTCTCGGACTTCGTACGTCGTCGGCTTTACTCGCGAGTCCTCGGTCGTGCCACGCGGACAGCGTGTCTCCCATCATCGAATGATCATTATTATCTAGATGTTCCTCAGGTGAGGCCATACTAGCTGCACTGTTATTCTACCAGCAAACTAGATAGCCGAGCGTTACGTCGTCTAGACACACCAAGTATACTCCAGATAATAGAGCAAAAATCATCTGCTATCTGAATGATAGAATCGACTGCAATGGAAATTCGCAGAATCTCCAGGTAACTTTTTTATATTTAATCTATGAGCGTCTGAACGTTTCCTGAAATGTCTAGGTACAATTTCGTAAACGACAACTTTATTTATAGCTGTATTTACAAATCTCTCATAATCATAACCGCGCTCCAGTCCTGCGTTTGAATCTCAGCTGATTTCACGCAGAATATTTCGAACATGTTGTGTCTATGTATAAACATGGCGGACTGTCTGTGCAACGACAACGCGTAATAGAAACGTCCAAGTGATCCAAAGGCGAATTATGAATCATAATAGAGACGGATGATCGTTTCGTCTGGCTGATCTCTGTGATTCGATGCTTGTGCGACGGCAGAGGCTCGTCTGTGCGTCTAAAATGAATTAATGAGCGCGCGTGATCAAGTCTCGTGAGTGTTTGGTAGTTGAGCTTTCGCTTCACTTAACGAAGCAATAGCTCGTAGAAGTACAGCGCGCTTTCTCGCGCCGCTTCGATATTAATCAAAACGAACGGAAGGTACTTTTACTACAGAGATGGCGTTAAGGATGAGGCCTGCAGTAACAGTGGCTATATCCGATCTGTATATACATACGTCTGTATCTACATAAGATGCGTTGGACTACAGTGCGGAGTACAGTACGTGGCATGTAGGTATATCGTGTACTGATATAGGCATATGCATACATATAAACTAGATAGATAGTCGACAGCGGGTAAAACGGGATTTAAAACTGGTTAGGATTGGTCCAAGGGTTCATTCCTTTATTCTTTAAGGCAGCATATAACATGAATAATTCTCTCAAACGTGTCAACAAAAGTGAGCTCGTGTAACGGTATTTACATGTTTTCTCGGAAAACGGATCTTCCGGGATACTGGGAACGGTGATCGGTAAATCATCTTTACATCTACTTGTGATCTATCAATGAGATGTCGTTACCGGGTTGTTAAGGATAAATAATTAATTGTGCTATAAAGTGAGCGATGAGGTTGGCGCAAAGGGATTAATGTAAATCAGAAAAATCCAAATACTCCGCGACGGAAAGTTTTCATGTTTATTTGGCTTTTCGGATTTCCCTGATTTTCCGAATTTCCACAAAAATTCTTCTCTTCGCGATCACGCACTCATATTTTTTTTTATTTTCTTCCTCGAGTCGCGTTTCGTCATGGCAACACAGGCCTTCTAGGATCTAGGAGGCTCGACGCGATCGACCTCGGAGCCCTCGACCTAGAGTCAGAGGTCGCTCTTTTTCCGTATCCTGCTCGATCGAGATTATATCGATTTCTCATCTCGATCGATCGAGGTCTCCGCACTTTTACTCTTATCTTTTCTCCTAACCTTTTTCGTTTACTTAACTGGAATTATAATAGCCTTTCAGATGTATTCAAAATGTCCGGCTGCTCATGGAGCATCGGTCCGTACGCCATGTTGGATTTTCGATCCGTTTGTCCGTCCGTCTGTCTGTCCTCGTATGTACATATCGAGTACACGGTTGACTGCTTGATGGTCCTGATAATTTACAGCCTGCCCAGCTTTTTTTTTGTGATCGAGGTAAATTATCTTTGTCGTCCACAAATCTTTAATCGAACATCGTCAATACACCCGTGCAATAAGAGGTCACGCTTTTTCGAGTCCATGCGCGCATCTCACTTCCGGTTCACGCCTGTTTCGGATGAGGTGCCGGAGCCGGGGGTTCCGACCGGAAGCAGGAGAGCAGGAAGCCGGTATACATGGTGAACAAGATTGTGATGGCGATCAACATGTACATGTAAATATTTAGTTCCGGTTGCCGGAAGCGATTTTTACGTAGCCACTCCAGGACGTCCTCCTCGTTGTGAAGATCACCTTTAAATAATTTAATACATATATATTCGCAGTACCGTCCTCAATTTGAATAAAATATCTCACCTCGGTAGATACTGGGGAAGCGTTTCCGGAAATAAACTATAGCTGGTAGTTTGGTGACTCCCCATTTCCGGGCATACCGAGGATCGGCCATCTTCACGAAGGTGATGTCCAGGTTGTCAGTTTCGCCATCGATATTTTCTAGTCTCTCGTTCACCTCGGCACTCTCCTTGTGATTGTTTTCGTCTGGAGATAAGGATTGAAGACATGAGAAATACCTGTCTAGTCAAAATAGCAATCAGCAGCGTGACTCACAGAAGAAAACAGTAAGGAATTCATTCTCGTCTAGAAGTTTATCCAGCATCTTCTTGTTGACCTCCTCAATTTCATTTTTTATCTCAAAGACATCCTGCGAAGTGAGCCACTGCAGAATCTTGTCTTCTTGGGTCAAGTCGCCGTCGTAGATCAGCGGCGTCTTCTTCCGGAAGTAGACCAGCGACGGAACGTTCAGTATACCATACTTCTCAGCGGTTTCCGGGCTGAAGATCTTCACGAAGTCGATTCCAAACAGATCCGCCTCACCGTCTATTTTCTCCAGGGCTTCCATGATCTCATCACATTCCGGGCAGTCCTCATCGTCTAGGTAAATAAATATATAACGAAATGATCGATTGATCCAATATCGTCAAATTCATTAATAAACCCTTTTTTTCCATAGTAAAAGGCTTACAAAAGAAGACGGCGAGGAACGGCGACTCGTCCAGAAGTCTTTCTAACATTCTGTCATTTACCGACTCGATCTCGTCAGCCAATTCTCTGTTGTCGTCATCGATCAGCCATTCGAGAACGGATTCCTCGTTTTGCAAGTCACCTGATATCAATTCCTCATATTTTAATTCAAATAATAATACCAAAAGATTGTCCTACCGAAATACAATTGAATAATTACAACCTTCAAAGAGAAGAGGATTTCCGTTACGGAAGTAGACGAGAGCTGGGAATGTTTTGATGGAGTAACGTTTGGCCAGTTGGGGATCCTGAATCTTCACCATGTGTATACCAAACACGTCACACTCGTCATCGATCTTCTCCAGTCCTTCCAGAATCTCGTCACAGATGTGACAATTCTGTTTATCTACAATCATCATACAAAACCCAAATGAATTTGGGTCAATTGCACCTCAACGACAATGTTCGTATTTGCACAAGCAATACGTACAAAAGTAAACAGCCAAATACTGAGTATCCTCAACGGATGCTTCGAGCATCACTCTTGTTATCAATTCGATACGGTCCTCCGTTTTTTGAGTGATCAACCATTGCAGCACCTCCTCCTCCTCCGAAAGATCACCTGTCCATCATCGAATGAGATAAAGTTGGGGGGAGGAGGGAGAATGGAGGAAATCGTATGAAAATATCAAAAGACCAGACCTTCGAATACGTTTGGAATTTGGTTCTCGAAGTAAACCAGAACCGGAAAGTCGGTGACGCCGTAGTCTTCGGCGATCTTGAAGTCCTGCGTCTTGACGAACGTGATTCCGTGTCTGTCGCAGTCGTCATCGATGTTTTCCAGTTCCTCCAGTATACCGGCGCACTGCTCGCACTCATCGCTATCTGTGGAAGACTCGATCGTTAAAAAAGGAGACAGTCTACCTGGGAAACTCGAGAGTGCAAAGGAGTGCGCAACTACGTGTCTGATGTGGATGATGACGCGAGTAACGATAACTGAATGATAAAATGTTGTAAATGTGGAGGATGAGGGATGAGTGTGTTCTTTGATAAGATGATATTTTGTAATGACGATTGATGATGTTGTTGCTGGTGTTGTTTTCTGGTTGTCGTTCTCTAGGGGAAATAACGGCACACCAAATGCTGTCAAATTGCTACTGCTTGAACAAAATATAATGTGCGTGACAAAGACATGCTGTAGGAAGTAACTGAACACTGATTTGCGTAGCTGCGCAGCACCGGGTTCACCACATGCTGGGATTGTCTCATTATTCCTCGGGATGAAACAGTCCAATCGTCTAAAGGAGGGAAGAAGAGGATAGAAGTAAAGAAGAAGGTAAAAACAAAAGGAAAAAATATGTAAATTCTCTCATAGACGTCTTGCAGGCGTCGATTCAAGAAACACAGGACGGATAGTGCAATCGCGGTGATGTAGCCTGCGAGGCTAAAAATTGATAAAAAAATATTAAAGAATTGACACTAAAAATATAGTAACTGTAAGCTGCTAATTGGAAAGAGACAGACAAAACGAGAGACTTCTAAGGTATTGACGATAATGTACAAGTGGTGGGGGTGATAAACTTATAACGAAAATCTGTCTTATTTATGATGGTCTTGTACCGTCGACGTCTTCGGCCATGTCAGCCTCCGCCATCCGTTGCTCCTGTTTGTGACGCATCTGCTTGCGGAACGCTTTCGATTGGCACATGTCGCAAAGCGTTCTGTTCCCTACGGCATTAGTTCACATCGTGTACAGCTTTGGAGAATGGAGACAGGCAGTTAGAGCGTCGAGTCGCTAAGCGCAATGCACATCCGATACGATAAGTCGCTTATGGATGTAAAGAGATTGTTAATTGAGCTCGCGTGTGACGCGAGTTATCAGTCTCGTTAGGTCGAGTTCATAATTATTATACGAGCCTAACGAAGAAGAAGAAGAAGAAGACTTCCCACGATAAGCGAGAAGTGAGTGACAAAGATGTCGAATCATTATCATCATCATCATCATCATCATCATCATCATCATCATCATCATGACGTATCATTACTCAGTCCTAGGGTCAGGTGTCAGCCGATCATTGAATTAATGAATTATAACTACTGTAAAACCTCAGTTACGTCCAATACAGGAACATACACAGCAGGCACATTCCTCAAACACTGGCTGCCATTATTAATGCCGCTTGACTTCCTGATGACATGAAAATGTCTTCTTTGACCAAGACAGTCTCCGTTGTGAAAGCTTTAAATATAAATAAAAAATAAAAAGTCAAAGTGTACAAGCTATGCACTGTAACAGCCAGTAGTAGAGTGTCCTAGAGGCTAGAGATACATTCCTGCTTGGCAGTTGACAGCGGCTGAGGGACTGTCAGACTTACAGAAGTAGACTGCCAAGGAGTCCGACTCCCGAATAAGGTGCAGAAGGTCTTCGCCTTCCAGAGCCTCGATTACCTCGCCGGAAGGATCCTTTTGCGTCAGAAGCCACTGAAGGATTTGATCCTCGTCGTAGAGGTCACCTGGACAATGTTCGAAATAACATTATTCTCGGTAATTTAGTACCCTGGAGCTTCGATTGGGATAAGGAGAAACTACCAGCGTAAATGACAGGCTCCTTCGAGCCCATTTTGAAGAAGAGTATTCCTGGTAGAGCGAAGACGCCATATTGCTTAGCTAGCTGCTTGTCGTCTATCTTGACGAAGTTGATCCCAGCTCCGTCGGCCTCGTCGTCTATGTGCTCGATCTCCGCCAGGACTCGGCTGCACTGTTTGCAGTCGTTGCTGTCTGAACACACGCACAGTTCATTCCTTGCTCGAAAATATTTTCAGTGAAATCGAAAGAGTCAGGATCGAACGACCAATCACGTAGCTTCGTGTAACGACAATTGGACCAATACTCACAGAAGAAAACGGCTACGTAATCGGATGTCTGCCTAATCTTATGGAACATCTTCCTGTTGATCCTCTCGATGTGATCGGTGAGCTCCATGTTTTCAGGATTGGTCAGCCAGTCCAGGATCTCCTCCTCGTCGTCGATGTCGCCATCGTAATTGATGTACTTGCCCTTCCGGAAGTACGTGATGCCTGGAGGATTACGGAAGCCATATTTCTTAGCCATCAGTCGATCGCTCATCTGAACGATCTTGATCCCGTACTCGGCGGCTTCGTCATCGATCAGCTCGATGTGCCGGAGCACCCTGGGACTCTCTGGATCCTCTTCTTTGTCTGAAAGGTAACAAACGAATTATCATCCAGACGCTTGTTGATTACGAGTTGCGTCGATAATTAATTTTTTTATAATTAATTCTTTAAAAAACGTTGATCCTCACAGAATACGACGGCCAGGAACTCCTTGGTCTCTATATACTTGGTCAGGGTGTCCCGATCGATCTTCTCGATGCTCGCGTCGTTCTTCTGCTTGACCATCCAGTCCAGGACTTCTGTCTCGTCGAGCAGATTACCTGGGATTCATAATCAATTCTAGTTACCAAATTTTCCACCAGGTGGATCCTGAAAATCGTCAAACGACAAACTTCCGGTTCTCTCAAGTTTTAAGTAAGTGGGGTTTGGGTCTCCTAGTAAAAACTAGATATCTGCATCATGGTTCTGCTATTTTTAGCTGTTACGAGGAAGCTGCAGGTGTTTTGAATAAACAAAAAGACAAAGGAAAGAGATTACGTGCCAACCAATAGAGAAACGTTCCTTCTCAATCAGCTGATACATTAACAAGCTCGTTCTGGAATGGCTAATTTGAACGTTATCTTTCTTCCCTTCAAAGACAATATATTTTTCTATCTCTTTTGCACGTATAAATAACACTTACCATCCACAGAATCAGGGAAAAGCCCTTTTATCAAGGAACCGTCCAACGTGGATACGTCACAAGGGACAAAGAGAGCCAGGAGGAGACAAAAGTGTAAAACGGGAGAGAATGACGAAAAAATGGGATGTAATAACAAATTATAAAGAACAACAAAACACATGCCAGAGTGACGACGTGGGGACCCAATCTTCCAGGATGCCCATCCACCATTTCCGGCAACGTCACTTTCCTGCTTCCCGATGATACTCGATCTTGGAAACTTCCGTGGAGTTCGGCATCTTCCGACCATCTTCTTGCACCCGTCCATTCTCAACTCTTTGTTCCCGTACAGCGATTCGTCGATTCTACATTCGATCTACATATAATATTCCGTCAAATACATTGGCTAAACTTCTCTAACTTTTCTCTCTAACTTTTGACCAAGAAAACGTTTGAGATCTTGTGTTGTATCGGTGTTTTTGAGAAATCGATATATGTATAGACGTACGAAATAATGGTCGAAGCAAGTATAAAAGGATACCATTTAGTACTAGGAAACATATTTATTATCATCATATTGAGTTTATCATACATGTTGCTCTTAAACGATTAACAAAATTACCGCTTTGCGTGTATTGCATGTCCATGTGTGATACGTAGATATACGTGTACGTGAGTGCCTAAATATTCGTGTGCGTGAGTGTCTACGTACAATAAATATACTCGAGTATAGATTCGTAGGTATTTTTAAACAGTCACTGTACCAACAATTATACAGTATGTGTGATCTGCTCCTGGTTGACGGATTTCAATTAGCATTTAACGTATTAACGTACCGCGACGTATCTTTCCTATATAATCTTTTTTTTTAACGACTGTCGACGTGTGCAAATGTTCCGCGACATTAATCACGTGCTCGTGCGAACGAATGATCCATCCGCGATCATGACAAGTCGCGGTCTGAAAGCGTCCGAGGTGAAGGTGGAAAAAAACATATGAGGAAAACCGAACACAGGGTGGAGCAAAAGTAAGAAAATTTGCTACTCGGCCATGCGATTTGGATACTTTTGTTTTTCGCTTAAGGCAGACACGTACCTACAACGGTTGTATCTAGATCGTCATGAAATCATCGTTACAGTCTTTTTTTTCTTTTTTCTTTTCGAAAATCCTAAAATCACGTTATAAGTTAATTATTTAAGTTATGAAAAATTGTTCGCTCGTTCGCACGTGCCTTGCGCGACTTTACAACAAAATTTCAACGTTCAACGTTGTCGTATACAGGTATTATTATGTATATTATTTGTTTGTTGAGCTGGCTCAGGCATCGTTGAAATAATGATTATCGCACAAGTGGACAACTCAAATGCAAAGAGAAATGTGGCGGAAACGTCAGGCCGTTAGCCGTTGTCCAGACACGGTATCCCGTTTACCGAGTACGTCATAGAAATTTGTGACCAAGAATCAAAGAATGAAAGACAAGGACTTTTGCACGACGGAAGAAAACGTCTATAACTGGTAAACGATGTGGAACAACGGCGTCCCGACGGCGGGTTACGTGAAAAGGAAGCTAGAAAAAAAAAATGGCTTCGTCTCGAATCTTTAGCAGTTTAGCTGAGCGACGACAAGGCGTCCTGGCAGGTAAATAAGGTAATAACACGGCGTTGCACATATACAGATTCATTAATAACAACGTGTTAGAAACGATAAATAATAACGAAGCATAACAAAGCGTAAACGGGTTGTACAGTAGTACAAAAAAAAAACAACAATAATAACACGTACCGCGGGGTTCCTTGCAGGGCGGTTTAAAAATTCGTTTTTAATTCTTTTCGCTTTTTTTCAGGATCCTTCGTGCGCTCGACTTTCGTGTCTTACGAAGAGAAATGCATGCAAAAGAAATGAGGAAGAGACGTTGGGGAGGAGTTGAGAAATAAAAGCTGACGAGGAACGAAAGTAAAAGGCATAGAGGAAGAGAAATAAAGAAAACGTAAGCGTCTGTATACGTAATAAGTAAGTAACAGTGCCGTAATTATCGGACAGGGAGCCCCGCGGTAAAAAAGCGCCCAACGATCCTTCGTATTATATAACGATCGTCTTTTTATTCTTTCTCATTTCTTGTCTCGTCCAACGTAAACGAGTACCTCGATTTGTGAATATTGACAATGGTGATAATAATGACTACAGCGAGACGCAAAGTGACGGTGAGGATGCTAGTATACGTAGGGGCGAGTTGTAGGGGGCGCTTCGCTAACGATATTTATACCTTGTATAGTGGAAGCGAACGATCAGAATTCGATCTAAAGAAAAAAAAAAGTCTTGATCGGGTTATCGACCCTGATAACCGGTCCATGAGAATCATCTTCTTTGAGATGATGAACGCATGACGAAAGTTGTCCCATTGATGACGATGACAACGATATCGATTTCAGCATCAAGATTCCCTCGGGTGTTTTCGATTCCTCGGTATATGATGATGATGGGGTTCAAGGGTTAGAAAGAAAGAGAAAGTGAGAGTAGGAGAGAGAGAGAGAAAGAGAGAGCGTAAGCAAAGAGAAATTTCTTAGCAGACATGTAGCTCGGTAGTCTCAGGATCCATCCGTATGATTTTGTCAGGATTCCAGTCCCAGAGATCATTTTTTTTTTTTCATAAGGGTGGGTCGCGTCCGTCATCCCCTCCTAGTGAATAATCCTCTTTTTCTCGTTCTCCACGTCCCCTTCCCACCGTCGAGGTCGTCATGAAGTTGAGGTCGAAGGTCGCGCCGCTCCCATAGCTTTTCTTCGTGTCGACGTCTCTTGACCTCGAGTTATCGGTCCCTCGACTGAAATCCTCTATACCTTCATGAGGTAGGGGATCCCGGCCACAACTGCAACACCCGATAAGCCAAGACACCAGCTGGGTCAAAATCGCGTCCAGTGAGGTTAGGTTAGCTTCTCTCACGGAGTCGATTTTCCTTTGCTTATCATACACGTTCTTCCTTATGCTCTGTTCATTTTCCTTATTCTTATCGTAACTCTTAGAATCCTTAGCTTCACCTCTCGAGCGCTCCTGACAAGTGTCTCGAGAGGGGGAGAGAGAAAGAGAGAGAGAGAGAGAGAGAGAGAGATCGTCTCCAGTCGTATTTGTATGTGAATAGGCGCATGTGTGTACGAATGCGTTTGATAAAAATATTTCCAAATAATTATAATTGCCCGAGACATTATTTCGAGCATCAGAGCATTGAAGTTACTTTAGTAGATCGATCGAAGTCGACTCGCGCATTGCTGGCGGCCTAAACTTGAATTAAACATTGTATATGTATGTACACACGGCGCTGAGCTAATGTCAGCAAAAGCTTCGACTTATAATACAAAGAGCTTTTAGACAACCAGCAACGAATGAGTTCCGCTGGGTTCATGTGCTTTCGTGAACGAGGAGGAGGCAGTTTAGAGCTTTGGCCCGCGACGCGACGAGGCGAATCTTCATGGCCCCGCGGCATCTGCATCTGAGAGATGAAGACGTGTCAAGTTGCTGCCGCCTAGCAGCCTCTTCTTCTGAAGCTCTTGGGTTCAGAGTATACGAAAGTCCTACGAAAGCTCTACCTTCTACCATCTACGCGTCTCTGTTCAATCAGTGCCCATCCGTGCCAATCTGTGCTCATCCGTCTAATCGAGAGACTATTTTTCAACCTGAGACTTCATGCTGGTCCGGATCAGCAAAATCAGAGATGAATCGATTATCCTTGAATTGGTAAGCTTAAGGTGGATAAGTGATTGGACTACGGTATTGGGCAGTGATTGAACGACAATCGAGGTCGAGTGCGAAAAGCGTCTCGCACGCGTGCTGGAACGCCATTGGTGGCTCACCAGAGCCAATTGAGATATTTACCGCTTCCGAAAAATCCCTTCTTTCCCTTGGTAGATTTGCCAGACTTATTGTCCTTCGTGTCCTTCGTGTCCTTTGTGTCCTTTGGTTGCTTTGCCGACACAGTCGCAGTCTTTTTGCTGTCCTTCGCGGAGAGTTTGTTTATCGGCTTGAGGCCCAGGGTTGGGGCCAGCTTGGTCGACTTGCTGGGCAGCTTCGACGGCTTGCTCAGCGGACTCACTTTGGCCACCTTGGTGCCTCGCGCGACCTTCGCGGGACAGCACTGGTAGGGCTCATAGGAGGGAATCGTGGGTTTCGCGTTTTTACCGCCCATCCCGATGTAGAAACAGCCGTCGCCTGCGGTAAGCAAATACAACGAGTCAGACAAGAGAATTGGCTAGCCTAGCTCTTGCACGAGTCAACAAGACAAAAGAGAACTCTCAAAGATGTTTCAGCAGTAAAGACATTCAGTGAACAACAACAACAGAACAAAAAAATAATATAGAAAATAAATGAAAACGAACTCGAGTCCTCCCATCGTTACAAGTAATTCTCTCACTTCATCACCCTCAATGCGTAGCAAAGCCAAACGTGCATGTATGTAAGAAAACAACAAAAATTATACTCGGCGAGTCGACGACTCTAACGGCCAGTTAAGACCAGCCTCCATTTTTTTTTTTTAATTCAAGAAATTTGCGCTTCTTTCAATTTTTCTTTCTTTTTTCTTTTTGAAAAGTCATGAAATCACCACGAGTCGTGCGACGATCTCGTCTCTCGCGAAACAACCCGACATAATTTTGCTGGCTCTTTGTAATTTCGATAAATCATTTATGTACACGCGCCATTATCATTATTATGTACAGTAACAACAGACACTCCAAGGATCGATCGAGTTTCTCTACTTTCGTTCTTTATCTCGGTTCTACGTGTTCTTTTTGTGAAATTGATAATCGATATTTCTTTCTTTGAGTAGTCATTGGACGGAGGCTAGTCCGATTCTCTCGACTCCCTGCTCGCTGCAGACGACAGCTGTTAACAGAACAGAAACCATCGGCTCGCTTTAGACTTTAAACTTTTAGAGTTGTCAGAGAAATCCAGGAATGTAAAAGTGCGATCGAGATCGAGCTCGCGCAACGATGCTACCTCTGACAGTGTCCACGCGCATGCGCCCGCGCCGCGAGATATCGACCGTACAAACGAGCAGCCGAGTTGCTGCGTTGCGATTATGTATCGAACGGATGGATCGACTAGCATCGGGTAGCATCGTTGCGCGCCATCTAGCTGAATGGCGTCATGCATTGGAGGCGTCAGGATGACAGTTAAAGTCAGGACGTGAGAGTGTGAAAAGGCATTTGCAGAAAGTGTGAAAAATGATGGCGTCAGATGGTAGGTAAACATGCGATACGCCCTCCAGCCCAGCCCAACTGTGAGCGGTGGGTCAACAACTAATAAATCAATCAATAATCCATCCAGCAAAACGTTCAATGATTAATAATCGCGGTTACTTTAATCAGCAGACCGGCATTACTCTACTTGGATATCGGGTGGCACACTGCTCTCTTTCTCTCTCTCTCTCTCTCTCGCTCTCTCGCTCTCTCAACCTCCTCTCTCTCTCTCTCTCTCTTTCTCACTTGAAAATTTCTCAAATCTCGCTCACAAAACGAAGTCCTTCGTAATTCGATCTCACGTGAATTCCTACATGGTTTCCGGCATCCTTTCGCTTTATTACCTTTGTCCAGGATTTTCTTCAAGGCTTTGTTCACTGATTTATCGTTATCACTATTGTCATCATCATCTTCATTATCATCGTCATCATCGTCATCGTCGTCGTCGTCGTCGTCTTCGTCATCATCCTCATCGGATTCGTTATCATCATCATCTTCATCATCGTCATCGTCGTCGTCATCATCATCATCATCATCTTCATCGTCATCCTCATTTGAATCATCATTATCATCATCATCATCATCATCATCATCACTATCATTACCTGTATATCAATGAGTAGCGGTCATGTACGGAGCGTACGTTTTCTAACGCGTATATTACTGTGTTTATGTATTGTCTTGCGAAGGATTTAATGCACACGCGAAAGTGGCGCCAAGATCGAAACTACGGAACTACCGAAAACCAGGAAACAACCGTACGAGTCTAAGTAGAGCACGCAATCCACGTAGTCACTTCTGTGCGTATGCATTTATTTCTTTCTTTTTGCACGTATGTAAGGTATCTATGTGATATATTAATTTTTTATAAATACGATAAGAATCAAGTAGTTGTACCAAGCGGAGGGGCGCCTTGTGTTAACGTATGTTGATGTTAAACATGCGGCCGGAGAATATGTTTGACGCATACGTGAACATGCGCTCCTTTTTTTATTTATTCTTTTTTCAAAATGACTACTTCAAAAAAGTCACGTACGCATACGTCGAACGTAATCTCCTGGCGTGGTAGTAGCTCAATATAACACGTCGCGCCTTCAACGTACAACGGTGCCAATAGTAGATACAAATCTGTATATGTGTATGTAATGTAGAGAAATAGAAAAGAATTACGCCAGTGGCAATGAAAATTGTAAAAACATAAAATTTGTATCGCGGTAAAAGCTGCGCTTCTGCGTCTCACCGCGACGCGGCGCCACGCGTCTGCTGTTACGTCTCACGTGTTCCTCGGGAGTCATCGTGATTACGTCGATCGCGTCGCCGCGACGCATTTCGTGTAAACGCGTCAAAATAAATGCAATCGTCACCGGAGTTAGTTATACCTTTTTTTTAATTTTGCTAAAAAAATTATGAAAAAGAAAAAAAACAAAGCTCATTGCTCTCAACAGCAGACTAGAAGTTACGTCAGTCGTAGCTAATTTTCTCTATGTTTATGCGCTTACGTAAATGTATATATGTATATAGTATATGTCGATTGCTGAGTGCAAACTTGCAGCTGAACGTTTGCTAATTTTTTTTTTCTTTATGTTGAATCACGGAGATCGCGATGGCGGCAACATGATCGGCGTTATCACCACTGCGTACGTGTTGTACTTGTAACCCGGCGGGATCGTTACTACCGATATTAAAGTGACAAAGAACAATACACCAGTGATTATAATCATCATCCTAGAAATTTCCTTACTTTTCTGTTCAATTAGCCATTCCAGAACTTTCTCCTCGTTCTTAAGATTACCTACAAAAGTCACACACATCAAATGGTCAATCGTTTTGTATGGATAATTACCGGTGGGCATATGGGTACGATTTATACTTTTCTTATTATTTCATCTACACTATTATTATTATTGCGGGAGAAACGTTCGAGTCATACCGAATTTTTTTCTCCCGATTTTTTTGGTTTTTTTTTCTTCTTTTTTCGGCAATTTCTTCACGACGTATCTCCCCGTAGAAGGATACGGGGGAAAAAGTGAATTTGACGAGTAAATGTTACACGTATGGTTTATAGGAGAAATTCGTCGATTCGGTTCAATCGATACTAAATTGTGTTATTGGGTGAAAGATAGTGGGTGAGATAAAGGGACATGAAGAGCCAAACCAAAAAAGCATTCGAGTCTTACCGTCATACATGATGGGGACACCAGTCTCGTAGTAAACGAGAGCTGGGAATGAGAAAATGCCGATTTCGGCCGCCAGCTTCGCGTCCTTCGACTTAACGAATTGTATTCCGTGCTTATCAGTGTCGTCGTCGATGGTCTCGAGTTCCTCGAGAATCTCAGGACAGGATTCGCACTTGTCGTCATCTATTGGGAAAAAGCAGAAACATTGTAGTACGAAATAAAGTCACGGGAGGTTATGTAAAATTTGTATGGGATGACTCACAGAAAAATACAGCGAGATGTTCAACGTCGTTGATGAGGACCTGAAGAGTCTTCCTGTCGACGTTCTCGATTACATCGGGGGTGGAACTGTGAAGATCGAGGACCCAGTCTAGGATGGCCTCCTCGTGCATCATGTCGCCAGTGTAAATCTGCCTGAATTTGTGCCTGTAAAAGGCGAGTGCTGGTAGACTTGGAAGGTCGTACTCCTTCTCGATACCCTCGTCGGAGATCTTGACGAAGTCAATGTTTTTCTCTTCGCACTCGTCATCGATGTTCTCCAGTTCCTGCAGGATCTTCTGACTCTTCTTGTCGCCCTCCTTGTCTGCATGTAAATTGCGTTAATCGCGTAAAACGATTTTTTACTCTGAAAAATTGCAGTTCGCAAAATACTAACAGAAAAATACAACCACGTGGTCGTTCTCGTCCAAAATGTTCTCCAGCATCTTGGTGTTGACCTCTTCGATCTTTCCAGGAATCTCAAGAGTGTTCTCGTCCGTCAACCAGGAGAGGACCTCGTCCTCGTCCTCGATGTCACCACTGTAAATCAGCGGTTCTTTGTTCCTGAAGAAGACCAAAGTAGGGTAGTTCTTGATTCCGTGCTTCTTGGCGACCCCCATGTCTTCGGTCGTCACGAAGATGATTCCGGTCTCGTCCAATTCGTCATCGATGTTCTCCAATTCCCGTAAGATGTTGTCGCACTCGTCACCTTCGTCGCAATTGCCGCCTGAACAGTACAGGAAAATAATGATAATAAACACGTTAATCATGGCCGTTGAAAAGCTTGAAAAATTAAATACTCACTGAAGTAAACGACGACGTATTCGTGTTCCTCGATAAGATCCACCAGGATCTCATCAGTAACTTCCTCGATGGTCGCGGTGTTCTTCTGCTCGATCAGCCACTTCAAGACCTCGTCCTCGTTGAGCAGATCGCCTTCGTAGATCGCAGGGATCTTTTCCTCGAAGTAAACGAGAGTCGGCAGATGATCGATTCCAAACTCTTTGGCTTCGGCGTCATTGTCCATTCTGACAATGACGATTCCTTCTTTCTCCAACTCGTCATCGATATTCTCGAGTTCATTAAGAATACGTATGTCTTGCTTGTCATCCTTGTCGTCTGAAAATTACATTTTTTTTTAAAGCGACTCTCATCAATCTCAGGATTTCGAATTTCAGACTGACATAAGAAAATCCATGTCACTCACAAAACAGAACCGCCAAGAATGGTGTATTGTCTATAAGTTTTTCCATCATTTCATCAGTTATTTCCGGAATCTCACTGTGCTTCTTTTGATGAAGAAGCCATCCCAGTAGTTGATCCTCGTTCATGAGGTCGCCTGGAATTAATGAAAGCTTAAAAAGTCTCCACGTTTTAATCAGCTGATCTTTTTCTTGTCCAAGATAAAAATAAATAATACCATCATAAATATGGGGTATTCTCTTTTCGAAAAATACCAAAGTCGGGATATTATCAATGCCATATTCCTTAGCTTCCTCGTCATCATCGATCTTGACAAAAGCAATGTTGTGCTGATCGCAGTCATCATCAATGTTCTCCAACTCAGCAAGAATCTTCTGACTCTTTTTCTGATCCTTGTCATCTACAACAATAATAATAAACGAGCACATAAAGGAGAGTCCACAAAACTCTGAAATATTTATCAAAAATAAAATACTGACAGAACAGTACAGCAACGTGTGGCATCTTCTCAATGACCATGTCCAGCATCTCATCCGTGATGTCTTCGATCTCATCGTTCTTCTGCTGATGCTCCAGCCACTTCAGTACCTTCTCCTCCTCTTCCAGGTTGCCTTCGTAGAGGGTCGGTATGCCCCTCTCGAAATAGAGCAGACTGGGAATCTTCTCAATACCGTATTCCTTAGCCTCTTCCATGTTGTCGATCTTCACGAAGACGATGCCCAGCTGATCGCACTCGTCATCAATGTTCTCCAGTTCATTGAGCACCCGCTGCGACTTCCGGTCATTGTTGTCATCTTAAAATGGAAATCCGTACGATCAGTTCAATTGAGAGAAACGCAAAAATACATAATAATAATAATATGCAATTCCATATACTAACAAAAAAGCACGGCCATGGTGTTTCCTTGTTTAATAAGGCGATCCAGCATCTCGTCAGTGACGTCCTCGATCTCGTCCTTTTCCAGCTGAGACAGAAGCCATTCCAGGATCTCATCCTCGTTCTCCACGTCACCTGGTTCAGAGCGTTCAGTATTAAAGTAGCTAAGAGGGAAAATTCTGTAAATTAAAATCCAGGACACGAACCGTCGTAGACATTTGGAATTTCCTTCTCGAAGTAGACGATGGCAGGTACGGAATCGATTCCGAATTCCTTGGCAGCCTTTTCGTCGTCGATCTTCACGAATTGAATCCCGTGCTTGTCGCAGTCGTCGTCGATTTTCTCGAGCTCGTTTAGCACCTGCATCGAATCCTCGTCTCCATGATCGTCTGGGATACAAAAGGAAAGCAATCGTGGGTTGCGACTAGGAAAATTGAGACTCGAAACAGCTGATTGAAAAGACATTCAGTGATTTACGAACAGAAGAGGACGACCAGGTTGTCGATATTTCCAATCAGAGTGTTGAGAGTCTTGGCGGTCACGTCTTCGATCACGTCTTCTTCGTCACCGGTACTTTTGTTAGCCACCAGCCATTCCAGCACATCTTCCTCTTTGCTTAGTTCATCTGGAACCAATTGGATGATTGGTTCAATTACTCTTTGCTCTTTCTAGCCAAACTAAGTCAATTCTTACGTTCGTATATTATCGGTATCTGGTGCCTGTAGTAGACCAGGACAGGCAGTGGACCCAAGTTATACTCCTCGGCAAGTTCCTCATCGGCGATCTTCACGAATCCAATTCCCAGCTGATCGGCTTCGTCGTCGATATTTTCCAACTCTTGAAGAGCCTTCGAACACTTTTTACAGTCCGGCTTGTCTGTCCCATTTCAAAGTAAAACAATATTACTCCGTGACTCCAGCATCTTCTCAAAACTATGTAAATCTATAAGATTCAGACTTTGCAATCTTCGGTATCAGTTTTCAATCTCTCCAAATATATTTATACCCTGTACACGTTGATTGAACAATAAATTGAGCTATGGACCAATAGCAGGCACAGTCACGCGTTCTATGAAAATCTCTGTAGGCTTTCGTCTCCAGATCGGAGAGTAATTTGTCATTCGATCTTTATTTGCGTCCGAGCTCTAAGAATAAGCGCCCTTGCGCCGCCGGGAAGAGACGCGACGCGTCGCGACGCTCCATCGAGTTCTGCTTCTTGGACGTTCCTCGGGACTCGTTGACGTACAAGATAACTCTTAGTCACCTCTGACTCAACTTTCATACACATCAGCTTCCGTTTTTACCTCAAATCTTCAAGTTCCTCAACATCTCAACAAACCTCTTATTTACGCACGTCACTCATCCTGACTCTCGCTATAGTAGACTAACCAAACGTCTCTTGACTAAGGTCCTAATTTTCATTCATAAAAAATTTTTCTTTTTTTTTTTATAAAAAATTCGAAATATTCAAGCTACCCTAACCAATTTGAATTTTGAACAACACTGTAGGACGATGGGCTGCAATAATTATTCGAATTATTCATTGGATTATAGCCAGCGAATAAAGTGCTTACTGATGCCAAAAGACTCAGAGTATATTAAATCGCATTTAATTGGCATAATAAAATAAAAAATTTTTAGATATCCTCAGTTAGCTAACAAAATCAATTAGGTTACGTTTCAACATATATATATATACATAGCTTAATAATTCTGTTAATCTTGAATATTGCTTACGGCCACTTTCAAATTTGCATAGCTATAATGATACTAGAGACATGTAGGAATGCATGTTGCATATACGAGATGCTCAGCGATCCTAATTGACACATGAAATAATAGCATATTGAATGAGATCGATTATCGATTGGCTATTTGGCACGAGATACTGACACTTCGACAGGATGGCATGACCCTCACTACTAACTAGTATCTCTTTACTAGTCACGAGACTCGACGTTCAACATGTCAGTGAATCGACAGATCAATAAAATCCCTAAGGGATGCTGCACAGTGCAATCATCTCTGTACCAGATTAATATCTAAGCACAACATTCAGGTTAAAATGAATACTAGATACTTGCACTAGTGCACATAGCTACAGTGGGATGAACTACGGTTAGACACACATAACGATAACACGAATGACATACGAATCGAAAGATAAGCCAAAGTAATGATTAGAAAAAAAAAAAGATTTTTTTTGAGACAATCGTACCAATTTTTTTAATTTCGAGGGAAACAGAATGCTCTTACGGGAGAGTGTGGTTAGTCGTGAAAGTTTTTCTTTCGTTTCGCTTTCTCAAGCGAGAATGGGCGGAAATGGTATTTTCTTGAAATTTTATCGGTCTTGAGGGATTTTCGGAAAAATACGCTTTTTTGAAATATTGAGAAAAAATCTTGAGCCGATTGTATTTCTGGAGATCACTGATTCACGATGCTTTACTTTACGATATACACTATCGTACGGGCTGACGTTTTACGTGTTTGTTTTTTTGCGTACTATACATATATATATATATGTATAGCTATGCACTACATATGTGGATGGATGTGTAGATTGTAAGCGTTGCGTGCTGGCAAAGCGTATGTGTCAAGCGTTGCTATTTGGTATATTGGTAGGTATACAAACATATGGACATATGGACATCTGTGAATATGTGAATAAGTGAATAACCGATCAAGGATCTTGATTTCGTGTAAAAGTGTACTTACTAGAGCCGGCGCCGGCACACCGCTCCGTATCCGGACCTATCCACACCAACACACACAAAAAAGTTTCACATGTATGTATTATTTACACGTATGTACTTGTCAAGCGCGTTGCAAAGTCTTGATTTTTTTGAAAAATATAAATTTTTGAAAAATTATCAAAATATCGTTATCGGTGCACGAGACTTTGCTAAACGCAAAAAATACCCAAGATGCATCGGATCGATTGGTGTATCGATGCATCTAACGAGCATTTTCGTATAATTAATCACGAATGAAATTTATGTGTTTGGTAATGAAGGTTATACTATTTTTGGAATTAATTAAGATTTATAATGTGTCAAGACTTTGGAAGTGACTACAGGTGACCGGTGCGTGTAATGTTTGTATGAACGCACATTTGACTCGATTAGAATTACGTATGAGTGAAATGTGGTTACGTGACTGAAAAAATGTGTGATCGTAAAAAGATCTACGTCCATCTAGATCTTTCTATTTGTGATCGTAAACTCATCAGATTTCGGTCAGTCGATGAATTTCAATGAAAGACAGGGAGGATTTTAGTCGAGACGTAACAAGTAAATACTGGACGAGACGAACACATGGGAGAGATATTTTTTTTGTAGTTTCGACCATCCCTTTTTTGAATTTTGAGCAGATGTCAAAATGCTCGTCGCACTAAAAAAACGATTGTTAAGGAACGCATTAATTTGCGCACTTTGCTAATGTTAATTCGATTCGGTCAAAAAAATAGAGGAAACGACGTTCTTTTCGTTCTATCTCTCTGCTTCCTTTGGGAATTCAAGATGGTGGACTTCTGAATGACTTCTCGACGACTTCCTACAATCTCTACAAATTGACCTGATTTGAGCTTAAATATCGAAAAAGTCAATTCTTAGCAACGACTGGATGGAAAAGGACTCACAGAAAAGGACAGCGACGAATTCAGTATCCTCGACGATCTTTTCCAAGATCTTCGCGTTGACTTCTTCGATCCGGTCAGGAAGATCCATTGCCTCGAGACTTGTCAAAAAGTCCAGGACGCTTTCCTCGTCCATCAAGTCACCTGATGAGTAAGTAAATATAATATATAACGACGTATTTTCCACCAAGTATTACAATTAGACTACAAGATACCAATATGGCCATCACTAGCCTAGTTATATCGGTATACATATATATACCTTTCAAAAAATTCCACAAGCGAACCTGGGAATTTTTTTTCTTGAGTAATTCGTACATTTGACTATTACGTGTTCCTTGTTAGATACGTTAACGCTATACGTAATATGGAAGATCCTGGCTCGAGTCCAGCAAGCAAAAGGCACAGGCCTCCTGGGTACACAGAGTGACGTATGGACTTTAGCCCCGGAAAACTAATTGTAAGATGGACCCATTTCAAGTACTCGTATTCTACAAAGTGACTGAATAAGCGTCGCGTAGCTCATCAATCCAGGTGGATCTCAGAATCGACAAAATGATCAAGAGATGCCCCAGGTTAACGAGGGTCGCGATCATTTCAAATTCTAACTCTCATTCTACTTGGGCTGGTCCCTTGAGAGAAAAGGGAAAAAAAGACTTTAGGCTTCACTCGCACAAGATTCTGGGTCAAACGCTGTTGCCTGAACCTCGAGCATTTCTCATTCCTGGCAAGGTCACAACTTCGGCCAGTTTCCAATAAAAATTTGACGATTTGCCCAGCTCCGCGCTCGAGGATCGTTAAGACAACAGTGGCTGAGCTGGGTGGACCCAGGTGGACCTCAGAATTGTGTGTCTTCGTCGTTCTTACGTTTTTACATTTTTTTTAAATTTTTTTCTCCCAATCAAAAATAACAAGTACAAATTACTACATTGCTGGACCACACTGTAGGATGCACTTACCATCGTAGATGATGGGTTCCCTTTCGCGGAAGTAAGTGAGTGCCGGGAAATTCTTGATGCCATATTGCTTGGCTAATCGTTTGTCGTTTATCTTGACGAAGTCAACACCGAAGCTGTCGGTGTCGTCGTCGATTTTCTCTAATTCAGCTAGGACCTTATCACACGTTATGCAACTCCTCGCATCTGTGAAACAGAACGAGCAGTTATAATACATTGCAATTGTTATTATTATTTTGAAATCAGACCCAACTCCAGGTCTAAGCATAGGACGAGATCGGTGGGATCAAAGGAGAAAGTCTTTCTTTTATCGGAACGGACACGTGTCTTCCTGATCGTCATTATGATCAGCCCAAAAGTCATAAGTGGCCACGTGGGTATCGGCGGACCATTTATACGCTCCAAATATATCAGCAAGTTGTAGGTACTTTAAATATAGGCCTAAACACGCCACCTTCGACTCTTACGTAATACGAAGTCTGGAACAACCGAATCGACGTTTCAAAAATTTCACAAGTTCCTCTGGTCGCTTCAATTGTTTTCTTCTCCTCTAACCTAACGACAGGCTAATTCTATGAAAAAGCTCGTATGGATTTCGTGATATATATTTTTTATTTCAAGTAGAACCTGTCGTCGTATTCATTCTGAACGTACAAATATCCTTCGGATTCTTTTCACACTTAATATTTAGCCACTGCTATAGCTATATATATATATATACTGCCTTCCCAACGTACTACATAATCGCCAGTTCTTCAATTCACAAACAGTTTACGTATAGTCCGTGCAAGAGAAAAATGCGTTTTAGAGGGGCCATCTCTCTATGACTTTGAATGCGCAAGAGTCCCTTGGATTTGCACGGAATCGAATCGTCGTATTGTATTTGACCTTGAACGTAAGGAGGTTGCATGAAACTGACTAAAAATGGAATTTTTCATTTTTTTTCTCGTCAGTAACCAGAGAAATCGCTCGTGCGTATTTCGGTCTTTGCCAGAGCCTTGGCCGAGCGAATGTAGATACGCGGGCATCGTTTCTGATTCACGTTTAGTACGCGTAGGTATTGGATTACAGGTCGACGCACATACGATCGACGTCGAGACGTTACGGTGAAGGGAATAGCGTTGTATGGATGCTCGTGGGATGGACGTCGGTCGTCAATGTAATGACGGGAAATCGATAGAAGGATCGATATATGGTATGGATGATCATAGGTGGATTGATGCTGCTCTCAGGGAAATCTCATACGGGACAGGTTGCGCCCAGTGAGCATCGACGAATTCCGGGTTTCCACCGAGCGACGTGCCGGCGCGCGATGTCGCCCTCCATTTTAGGAGATGGCTCCTGAGAATAGAGCCGGGAGAGACGGGAAAACCACCGCGAGAGACGCGGGAGAGAGAGAGAGACAAACTGCCTTCTTCTCGTTCTACCTCTTTTCCTACTCTCACTCACTCACTCTCTCGCACTCTTTCTCGCTGTATGCGTGCGTCTCTCTTGGAAACGTAAACCGACCCAATAACATTGGCTGGCAGACTCCCCCGCAAGAGAAGCTCAAGCCGAAGACGCCAGTGGAGCAGAAGAGTCCAAGAGTCCAAGATGCAGAGGAAGAGACTCGAGGGATTCGAAAGAGTCACGAGACTGACTATGAGTTTTTGTCAATAAATATTAAATTGTTGAATTAATTGTTTAAATAATACCTGAATCCTCGTTTATTTCGTTAAGTCGAATTCGTTGAAGTATTTTTATTTATGGGCAACGGAAATGAAAATTTATCCGAGTCACGGTTGGTACCGGACTCGAAAAAGTTCCTATGACAATTTTTTATTCGTCCGCTCGATTTTTCCTGAATTACGAATTATCCTTGATCTACGATCTCATTTGTTGGAGGATTTGTGGATGCGCCATGAGGATCACGAAATTCTAATGTGATCCGCTGCGTTAAGTACGAGTACGATTCACTAAAAATACAAGAGCGGATAGCCTCGTGCCGGGTGACTGGAGATTTCGTGGCGACCGTAGAAGCAGACGCGGAAAGAGAGAGCATACGGGATGATTCAAAGGCAGAAATTGAACGAGGAAGAAGGAGGGAGACAATTGACGAATTAATTCAGTCGGCTACCGCGTCGTTCAGATTAAACGAAGTAAAAGTTCAAGACTGGATCGTTCAACGATGTACGTTGGATACACTTGAAAATCTAATGTACGCTTAGAGGTGACTCCGAGTGTCATTTTAATGTGAACGAAAGTGGATGATTGGAATTTTACGGAATTTCAAGCTTCATGAAAATCCACCCAATTGGTTGGGAGGTTTAACGGCTATTCTTCATAGCCGTAATTAGCATCACGTATAGTTAGAATGAATTTCCATTCCGCGTAACTTATGGCAATTCGACCAATACTGTATCCACTACACTTATGAGTTATAACTCCTTTCAAAGAAGGTTTATTTACACGAGGCGAAACTACAACGAAGCGTTTCAATAACGTTCTGATAAATGAATGTTTGTCGTCCAACGGTACCGCCCAATTAGCATCCGCCATAACGTTGCCGAGATTTATGCTTCGCCTATATTCCCTCTGACAATTTGATCGCGTGTAAAGAAAAATAAGGAGCTGTCAAAAAAACATGGTTGAGGCAGGTCCGGGTAGCTTGGAGAATAAAAGTCACCCATACAAGTCACGCAAAGTCTGCTTAGTATCTATAGAGAAGAAGTCGAGAGCTACGGATATAGAAAAAGCAAACCTGTATATCCCATTTGGTTTGCATTGTCAAAATATTAGGGCGATCCATTAACACGTTTGGAGGAAAATAATAAATCATGGAGAAACAGGTGGACGTGGAAATTTTGGTAAAAATAAAAATTCAGTATTCAAAAACGATATAAAAATTTGTATCTTTCCTGCATGATTGAAGACCGGAAGAGACGACTGTACCGGATATAAATTATAACGAATTTACAGAATCTCGATCGTCTGGTTGATACATCTGGCAAACCATCTTGTCAAGCCAGAAGAGGGGTACCCCCCCTCCCTGCCCCACGAATCTCTAACAAACTGCAACACGACGTGTAATTCCACTTGTATTGCATAAAGGTAATAAGTACAGCTGTTTCGCTTCTATTTCTCTCCTTTTCTCTTTCTCTCTCTCTCTCTCTCTCTATCCCCTTCAATCCTCTCTTATTCACTTCCAAGGTTTATTCTACGAGTCCCCAACATCTATAGGCTGAACCGTATGAACAGACAGAGACAACGGATAGACGGAATAAATGGAATGAAAGGAATAGAAGGGAATCCACGTCTCTCCCACGCATTGTGTCCCACATAAGACGTCCTCGCGAAGACGATTGCGTGCGAGATCACGCACACTGGGAAATTGCCTGTCGAACTGAACGCAGCTACAATTTTAGACGTAGCTAAGCGCGTGTGCCGACTGCCGTCACTCTAACCTCTTTCGTTAATCCGACGTGCGAATTCAAGTTATAATCATCCCTCTGACATTTTACTTAAATGGTACAAATATTTTATCACCCTTAAATTTCAAGGTACTGATATGCACTTGGAGTGGGGAATTATTATGATAAAGTTCGTAGATGAAAATTCACTGTGGTCCATGCAAGGGATGCTGCGGCTGATTTAATTAGCAAAATCGAGGGATGATCCGTTGGTCGCTAATTTCATAGGATATATAGGGGGTTGGACGCAGGACGGTACAGTATGTCACAATGTTTTCAGCCGAGACGATAGCGCGAGGTGGCGGCGCGTGCCAAAATAACTCGTGTTCTAAAAGCAGCGGCTACCGAGCGCCGCCGGCCTTGCTTGCGAGCTTAGAAGCAGAGAATTTCTCTCGAGACGGATACCGATCCGATCCAATTCGATCTTAGAGAAAACAGCATCCGGGACGACTGGCGCTCGGTTCAGAATAATTGATCGTCCTTTGGCAGGAGGATTTTATACATCCTTCATCGTCTTATTGATTGCTTATAGATTTATTGGATTTTATTATTTATGCAATTTTTCATGATTAGGAAGTCTGAAAAATTGGAATTTCTATCAGCAGCTTATTATTTGGATTGGGGGATAAAGTAGATACTGGGTTGGAAAATTATGTAAGACTTCATAGTAAAAAATCTCATAGGGGTTCTTGAAGGAGATCAAGGTTAACCGCTGCTCCCGAAGACGATAGTATGTGGTTACCAAAAGAATCCAGCAGAGAAAAAAAGGAAGACTTATGTCTGGTCTCACGTCAGGAAGTGGGACGACGATAGAAATAAAACGGACGTCGACGATCAAACGAAAATTGTTGACTGAGGAATTTTTAATTATCTTCTTTAAGCTTTGGTCAACCAGTCCCGAGCGATTAGCAGATCCTTTGACAGGTGTCACAATGAATTCTCGCTTCGTGCGGACGGACGAGGACGCGCCAGAAGGACGAGCTGTAAAGATTCAGCATTCTTGGACCTTTTCCTTTTTCGATTACGTAACGTGTTTTGGCGAACCAGACAATTTTTGGACCTCTGCTAACGAGGAGGAATCTTCGCAAATTCAAAAATAAAATTATTCCCAAATTCTCAATTGAGTCTTGAGTCGTGATCGAAATAAATATTTTTTCAAAATTTTTCGAAAAATTCCAAAATTGCCCTCATAAATTCTCAGGGTTGGTAGCAATATATAGATATTGCGGAGGCGCGACGTTGCGCGAGCCATTTGAGCGAGCGAGGAAGACACATAGATAGGAAGATAGAGAGAGAGAACAATTGGAGCTTTACATTTAAAGCTACTCTCGTTACGTAAGCCTGCACGTTCGCCACGTGCTGCTGCGATCGAAAGCTCACGCGATCCCGTGCTTTCCGCAGTACAGCTCGAATGTAATATCTGGCAAGGCTCGCACAGCCCCTGCCGATTGGCAACCCGCTCGGTCGAATATTCCGTGTTGTATAAGGAGATCTGGCTATGAAATTGACGAATATACATGTAACTGCGATACAAATACTCCTGCAGTATCATTTGGGTCAGTTCCGAGTTTCGTCCTACGACACAGAGACACAACGACACACACAAGACACAGAGAGACACACAGTGCGAAATAAGAGAAGTTAAAAAGAATGTTTGTAAAAAAAATGTCAAAAATTGACCAATAAAAAACGTCGGTTACATCTTTCAATTGTAATTGCACAATATTCGTTTGATTTGATCTTCGAACCAGTTTATTGATCTCGATTATCGATGATCGATTGCCGATTATTCAAATACACCACGAAACCTCCCACTTACACCAATACACAGCGACAAAGTCTTTCTCGTTGAGGATCCGTTCGAGCTGCTTCGCAGTGACCTCCTCGATGACCGGTTCGGCCTCCTTAGGGGCTGCACTCCTGGCACCGCCGCCACGAGGAGTCGGCGTATCCTCCTGCTTCACCCTGGCGGCATCACTCAGTCCCGTAAAGCACCCCGACAACACCAGGAACGCGATCAGCAGGAGCGTGGATGCCCTCGGCACGGCGCTCCACCGCCGTGCACCGTTCGCCGTCGACATCGCCGCACTAACTGCGACCGGCTATTTTTGATTTTCGGACAACGCCGATCCTCCCCTCGAACAACCTCTCCGCCGGTCCATTCGAGACTCGAGGGATACTTGCGATACTAGCGCCCCGCCTCACTATTTATTGCCGTTTCCTATTTCTTTTTATTTTTCACTTCTGGAACACCTGACAGCTCACTTACGCCTTTGTTATGACGTTCGCCCAGTCAAAAATCTTATGCGACTTGATCGGACTGATCTTTCTATATCTATATCGCTAGAAAGACATTCTTCGTACTTTTGTAGAAGAGAAGTCATTTTCGCGCCTCTTTCTTACGCAACGATACATTCCTTAGGTGCGTGTAATTTTAAAAAAATGACTTTACGTCAGGATCGAGTTTCTACTGATCACTAGTATTTGAGAAAATTGAAATTTTCGATAGTCGTTTGAAAAGAAATAAAAATATTCGAAATTCGATTTAATTAATTGAACATGATATTTCTGTCAATTTTCTAAGTCATATTCGTAATCGACAAAATACGTTTATATACGTAGACTTAAAAAAAGTCATGGACATTTCAGAACTTGATCCCGACTTATTTAGTCTCGTATAAGCATACAAAGTCTGACGTGCCTGACGTTCTTAGCCATGTAGGATTTATATTTTTATATTACACGCTTGTACGCTAGAGGCGCTGCGGTCGGTGCCGATTTTCCAAGATGGCAAGAGACGGGGGTTAACATCGGTTAACAACCACTGGCTTCCATGGCTTCAGTCGATTGAGAGACACCATGCCAAACGAGACCCGGAAATTAAAGGTGGCAATAGTGGGTGGTGGTTTGGTACGTTGCTCAAAGAAAATATTCCTTGCAAAAGTGAAAGAAATAATAAATAAATTTTATCAGTCGCAATTCAATATAATTAATTGGATCAACTTGTATTAAATATGCAGGTCGGTGCACTGGCTGCTTGTTATTTTGCCAAGAGAGGTCACGAGGTTCGGGTCTACGAGTATCGGGCAGGTAGGCAATAATTATAATGATAATGAAGAATTGGCAAACTATCGATGAATTATTTCGCGGATGATTAAAAAATTGTAGATATTCGAGTAGAAGATTCGCGCGGGCAGAGTATCGATTTGGCACTGTCAACTCGTGGCAGAGAAGCCCTAAGGGAAGTGGGTCTGGAAGACATCTTGGTGAACCGTCATGGGATTCCTATGCGTGGTAGAATGATTCACGAGAGGGATGGCACCCTTAGAGAGATCATTTACGACAGTGTAAAGAAGAACGTAAGTTCCCGCATAATTAGTAATGAATTTACTTTTATATAAAACCCAATCGAATTTGTCGCCAGTGCATTTACTCCGTCAGCCGGAAGTACCTTAACGAGGTTTTGTTGAATGGTGAGTAAAAAAAATGGCTGTCACAACAACATTGTGAATTACCTTTATTAAAAGACGTTACTTAATTTTTATAACGATAACATCCATTGGTCAGACACGTTCTAAATTTGTACAGGTCAGATACATTGCTTGGTACGGTTGATAAGAGAGTGGCGGTTATTTTGAAATTGATTAGATATCGATGAACTTTTTGATTATCAAGTTCAGACTAAAGTTGATAATTATGTTTCATGCTGTCGTAATTGTAGTGCATGGGTTTCAATTCCTCTTCTTCTATTTGAATATTTTGGTATCCTGGTTCGGTCTTACTTTTATATGTGTTCTGCGCCCGAATCATCAACAATTCCCAACTAGTGATTGGTTTGTGTCCGGGCTTAAAATTATAGCCGTACGGCACAGGCTCAAACGGTGCTTCCATCAGACCTAAATTCTGTGACTTTTTCTTTTTACCTTTGGAAAGCTTGATTGGTCCATTCGCGAGGTACCCGATCACAAAGGATGCTGTGAAAACCTACCCTCCGCGCGAAAGACAGATAAATAATTAGAGAAAAATGAAAATTATCCATGACGTGGATGTATTATTTGTCAATTTCATTATTACCTTTTGTGCATTCGTCACGCAGAATCGTGAGATTGCTGCGTACATAATTACTCAGTTGGCACCAGACATGCCAAAATGAAAAGGATTTGGCCGATTTGACTGTGCTCGAGAATTATTTCTTGTTGGCAAGGCAGGCCGAATGACCTGCCTCGCCCTGATGATTACGGGATTCCAAAGATTACGTCATTACACGCATCAAAATATGTTCTCATAGTTCAGCCAGGTTTCACTTAAAATTTTGTTCCACTGTTAGATAGCCTAATGTGTTTTATCAATTTTTTCGGGGTTACGTTGCTCGGTGATTGTTTTTTGTCTATCGATGATCCTGACATCAGGGATGTTCGATGAAATTGACTCGATTGAAATTCCAGCGGAATTATTGAACTTCACGAGTATCGTAGTCGGTCGGTACATTCGATCCTCTCGGAAAAAGAGATCACGGTAGGTGTCGTGTTACGAGGTGCGTGAAGCCTTAGGATTTCCAGGCTATAGAATTACACGTGCACGATGTATATTCCTTACGAATTTACGTGTATGGCAGAGTTAATAACGTCGAATGTTCTTTCGAAATCATCAAGCCGCAGAGACGTATCCTGGCCTGAGGTTGCATTTCAATGAAAAATTGGTGGACGTTGATCTTGATCGTGGAAGAATGAAATTTCTTAAGTAAGTCAAATGACTGTCATTGTTTGTCATAACGAACAGTGACGAACTTTAGTCATTTTTTTTTAGTACCAAAACAAACGTTACTCATGATGTTGAAGCTGATCTTGTTATTGGTGCGGATGGAGCCTACTCTTCCGTCAGGAAGAGCATGATCAAGAGACCCCGTTTTGACTTTAGTCAAACCTACATAGAACATGGCTACGTTGAAATATTTATTCCACCTTCCCGTGATAATGACGTGAGTCAAAATAAAATTGCAAAATATTTTTGAAGTCTGTCAATAATTTTTTTATAATTTTTTGTGGGGTTGTAGTTTGCCATGAGTGATGGGAATCTGCATATATGGCCAAGAGGGGAGTTCATGATGATTGCTCTGCCGAATGAAGATCGCAGCTTCACTGGAAATCTCTTTGCGCCTTTTGAGACTCTGAGAGGCTTGGACACCCCTGAAAATTTGTTAAATTTTTACGAGGAACAATTTCCGGACGTCCTGCCATTGATCGGACGCGAAAAATTGGTCAGAGACTTTTTTTCCGGCGAACCGAAAACCTTAATTTCCATTAAGGTGAGTTTAAATAAATCTTTAAATTTAGAAATATATTTATTGTCCAACGTTTCGTTACAGTGCAAACCGTATCACGTGGGAAAAACTGCTTTGATCATTGGGGATGCTGCGCATGCGATGGTCCCCTTTTACGCCCAAGGAATGAACGCAGTGGGTTTGTTAATTAATTAAATTACGAGTAAAATGAATTTACGTAACCTTAGAAAATCTTCAGGGATTCGAAGACGTCATGATATTAGACAAATTAATGGAATTGTACGATTCCGATTTGAGTAAAGTTCTGCCTGCCTTCTCAGAAATTCGGTGCGAAAATGCACACGCCATTTGCGACTTGGCCATGTACAATTACGTTGAGGTATTTTTGTATATTAATAAAAATCATGTCGACCACTTTGTTCATTCTTGACCAATAATATTCTACGCGTGTTACAGATGAGAGATTTGGTCAGGAAGAAATCATTCATATTGAGAACGTACTTCGACACGGTTCTCCACTGGCTCTTTCCAAACACATGGCTTCCTTTGTACAGCACCGTCCATTTTTCCAGAATGACATTCCGAGACTGCATAGCAAACAGAGCGTGGCAGGACAAGGTATGCAAATACCGTAACAGCTTTTCAAAAAATACAGTCCTCCTTTTCTTCTGTATGGACTTTATAAACTTTTACATAATTTTTCAGATAATCGGTCGAAGTCTTTGGTTGGCTGGCGCAAGTCTCCTTGCAATTTTGTCTGCTCTTACAAAAGGCTGGTTTCCATAAAGGAAAATGTGTCGTCCGAAAATCGTGTATTTACATAAGAAAAATTTTCAATATATTAACAGCTAGTTGATTCGCTCATCCTATATGTACAATTTTACATTAAAAAAATGATTTATGGCACGTAATCCAAATATGATACATTTGTACGTACAGATAACAAGTAGATAAGTATTTCATTTAGAATAATTATCAAGTAAGTCTCAAATTCTCTGATCATCTCAAATAATTATATAATTATTGTAACGCAAAGGATGACTGAATAAGTGAATAAACTATATTAAATAGTCCATAAGCTAGTAGCTCCTGATACAAATAATCAGAAATCATTAATTCTTTGGCTTTTGGACACTCATTCGATAATGAGAGAAATTTTCTCAGGATTTTCCAGATACTTGTATTTGTACTCTTCAAACAACTTGATTAAATTTTTCGCAAACTTGGCGTGATACTCTTCGACCTGCTCCTTAGTAGGTTCTGAAATTTTTGGTAGTTCGATCGGCGATCCCACTGAATAAAATACATTTGTTTTAGTCAAGAATATCCTTATCAGTCTTAAATCGAAGTAAAATTTTTTATACTTTACCGACTACAGTGACAGGTTTTCTTAGTGGCACAACTCCAAAAGAATATTGAAACAGTCCTCGACCAATCAACAAGACGGGTGCGATCCCAGTGAACTTTTTTAAATTTTCCTGAATTTTTCTCAGCCAGGATCCTTCAGGACTATCAAATTGATCGTACAGATCTGTTTCTCCAAAGGAAAAGACGGGAACCAGTGGAGTCCTATAAGAAACGAATTTTGTGTAGAATTTTATAAAAAAGGTTTGATGCTCTAGTTGAGCAAAGAATAAAAATGAAACTAACCCATTCTTGAGAGCAATACGAACGAATCCTTTTCTTCGTGTCAGAATAATGCGATAAGTTCCAGGTTTGCACTTGAGCGACTCGGAAGCGCCACCTACAACAAGAACTACGGCTCTGCCGGTTCCTGGTGCGCCGGTCAGATACTCAATGCTTTCGGCACTGGCGCTGCAAGCGCCTGTCACATCGGTAACGTAGTCCAGAAAATAATGTGAGTAAATTTCCGTTGGAGAATTAAGGGTGTCTTGCGTAATTGAATGACGATTGCGGTTAACAAATTTCAACCACAGTCCAATCACGGAATACACCCTAAATTAGCAAATAACAAGACTCACCGAAACTGTATACGAATTCTCGAAAAAATGGAATTTTGAAGTGTTGATCCAGCGTGAGCATCCTAGGTTCCAATCCTGGAAACAGATCCTTGAAGCCTAGACGATCCGTGGCGAATGCGCCAAAAGCTCCAGTTGACAAAATTCCATGAGGAAAAGAACAGAATAAATAATTTCTCGAAGGATCCAGATCGACGGTCTTGACAAGCTTCAGTGGAAAATAAGCGCGAAAGTATTCCCACCAGGCGCAATTTCTCATCCACCTAGTGTATTTCTCGCTGAACAAAATAACAGAGGAAGAAAAAAAATGATACAGTCTCTGATACGTCGGATCGTGTCGCAACACTAATGGACCTTGGAACATTCGTATGGCGACTAACAGACATTTCTTACTGATGAATGATTTCACGGAATCATCAAGTCGTTTTCAGTACGTAATACGATATCGATTATATACATATATGTCACAGTATTTGCAGGCAATGCGATTTGATAAATAAAAAAAAGTCACGCGATTCGTCATAAAATATCATCTACGGAAACTAGATACGATTTATTAATGCACAATCATCAATAACGTCAATCATTCCAATAAGCGATAATGATTATTAGTAGCTACCACGTGAAGTAGTGATAACAAGGAACTGAAGGATACTTGACAATTGGAAATATTTTTATGTAACACATTAAAGACTATAAATAATCAATAATCAATAGCAAACTCATTAACTGTCATAAAGTTGTATGACCATTAAACATAAATGACTTACCTTCTACCACCTCTGTTGCAAGTCTCTCTATCGTAATAAATCCATATCAAATAGATTAGAACGAAGTATCGTATTTTTTGTGTGAATAAAAGTAGGTAAGTTGTGAACGCAAGGCCAACGATGCTTCCCAGAACGAGAATGACGATCCAAGCGGCAGCTGCCAGAGTTTGAAGTCTTCTTTCCAGGGGAATATTCAGCGGTGCGAATTTCACTCCCAGTAGTTGCATCCTTGCCTTTAATTCAAATTAAAGTTTAGTATTAAACGTTTTTTCTTGTATTGTCACTGTACGATTCGATTTATAGTTTATGGCCTGTTTAAATTTCCCACATTTTTTGGCGCTACTATCCTACTGCCGCTAGATCGCACATTGCGTTTAGAACGGACGGTTTGTGTTAGATTCGTCAGTCGTGATATACGTGGTAACGTGGTAACACTTGTACTACCATCCGCTGCTTAGACAACCCTTGGTAAAAAAGTCTCTCAAACCACACGCGAGGGTTTCTATGGCTCCCGTGACTTCTGTGACAAATATAGAACAAATGCAAATACGTGTCCCCGTCCACTGACAGTTTCGTTTCTTGACTCCCTCCATTTTAAAGTCACTTGCGTTCACGCATCGTTCTGTATTTATGTTTACACAGTCACTGATCGGTAACTATCTACTTGTGTCAGCTCGGTATATTCATACTTTGTAAGAATAACATTGCAATTTGTTGACAAATTATTTGACGTACATAGTTAGCGATAAATTCGACATGGACAATCAAATAAAAAGTGCAAAGAATTCTAGGAGTTATCAGTACCATAAGAATATGTGTTTCACAGGTTAAGTCTGTTGATTTTGAAATTGTTATTCGATCGTAGCGTCGGTGTTGTCGTTCTTGAAAAATACTGTGTTTTTCAATACTCTATGTGATGGCAGCTGAGGCAATATCTTACGTGCACTCACCGAGTGAGAAGAGCGCCTTGATGATACTTTGGAAAGGTTACAACCGCAGGTAAATTCGATCGTTACAAGAATCGTAGACTTGATGCCTGGTCGCTTCACTTTTTCATCGTATTGTGAGTCATTTAGATTGCGTGAAATAAGACTGGCTACAAGATAGCCTATCTTATCCGAAATTGCCCGTATAACGTGGTGTAACGCGGTGACACAGTCGCGTGCACTGTGTCGTGTATTGTCTGTTACCTGTCACCTACAACAAGTGTGTCTTTGGCTTACCTGCATTCAATCATCGATACGTGGAACAAAAATGAGTGAATAATTTTGATAACTATTCAAGGTAAAGAAGAAAAGTTTTGTCACCAAGTTAGATTGATTGTTATTATGCAAGGTGCAACAGTCAGAACTGAATCAAGAAGAGTAATCACCGATAGCGCTTACACCGTCGCCATGCGTCGAGCAACGTACGTCGTTGTCTATAAATAATATGGTCCGACGGATCCACCAGTTAAAAATATCGATTTTGCAAATTCTTCAAGAGTGAAATCTGGACGTCGATAACCCACTTTCTGTTTTGCTTTTTTGTCTTTTCGCATGACGACTTTACGTATACGTCGACGTTATCTACCGACATCCTTTCAACGCGCGTTCCGTCGCTCTTCAGTGAAACTGTCAACTTTTGTGTAACTGTTGACACGCTTATTATTCTAATCATGAAAATGTAAATTCAACTGTTATGCATACGAGTTAAGGAGCGTAAAGTAAACACGATATGAATATCCGTTGCGGTGTGTTACGTTTGCTCAAAGTCGTTTGCCACAGAGTTTCACGTATCGTTAACACACGTCCAGCACTTTTTCACTTGTTTCTATACTAACGAATTTTTCATAATTTCATGCGTTATATCCAATCCAATTCGTATTTAATATCACCTTTACATTAATAAAAATTGTTAAGTCACGACATTCTCAATATTTGATAAGCTTCAGCGTTCAAATGACTGCCTTCTAGTGTTAAATAAAATATATAAATAATACAAATTATTAAAATTGTCGTACCTTCATTTCTTCTATCATGGTGCCCGAGTAACTCGAACGAATCACAACGAATTATAACGACAGTCTCCAAGAGCATTCGTACGAACGGCTCGACCAGTCTCGACTTAACCTTCAAATTTCCGTGGACTCAAATTGTCCAGAACGATCGCGTCGCGTCTCAAAAGAGTCCAACAGTGAAAACTCCTGCTTCTTCCCGTTGACAAGTCCACGACAAAGTCCATTTGAATTGAAGCTGCTTCGTAGTTGTACTACGCACAAGGCCGATACTAGACGAGAAAGGCGTAGCAGTCAGCGTTCCAAACTTCGTACGAAATTCTTGAGTATCAACAAAACCGACAGTACATACATACGCGCCTGCACGTCGCAAAGCGTCCTTACGCAGACATCGAAAGCTCGTTAGGCGTCGTGTGTTAGTCGTCGTTTATTATAGGTTATCTCAGATAGGCACAACGAGAGACAAGGACGAACGATAGTTTCCTTACGCGTAGGAGTAACGTGCAACAGACTATACAGTCTTTCTAAGAATAGGTAAGACATTGAAAAACAATGATTTAGCGTAGAATAATCGTGTTTAATAATCACAATAATAACCTCCCTATACAATACAGTAATGAACAATATCTTCTTCTTTTCTCTTTCAATACTTATTTTCCTCGTAGTACGTGGCCTTTTTTAACACCCTAGCTTACAACGCGTCAACATATAAAACGTGCTTTAGAACGACCCTCCCGCCCACCCTGTTTTCCCAATCGCCCTGCAACTCCCTCTGCCCCTCATAAATTCCAATACAATTCTCTCACTCAGCCCATCTCTTCCATGCCCTTTTAGTTTGTTTTACTTAATTTTTTTTACAATTTCCGTTTCACCCCGAATCATCAACAACAATATGGTAACCAACAATGCTACGACAGTTGATTACAATGCATCGCAAGGTATGTGTATCCTACGATAGTCATTTTATCGAAGTTGCGCAATGCCGCAAAATCATTGTCAAAAATGTTGCTCAGCTTACGATTGAATTACTAGAGCTTACGTTAGTGGCCAATGAGAAAGCACTTTTGCGAATTAACGGAAATCCCTACGAGGAATGCCCATCGATTGGCTTACAATTAGAATTTCCGATTGGCCACTTTCTCATAAACTCGCACACAGTACCTAGTGTGATTGTGTTTGACGATTTCGTTTCGCTTCATTTATATTGCATCTTTGCGAAAAACTTTAGGACTCGAAGACGCTGCGTGATCCACGAGCTTTTCGCAAACGGCAATAACAACGCGTACGGCTACGTGTACGTATGTGTATTATCGAGAGTATCGATTCGATTTATTTAGTATGTATTTATGTGATAAGTGCACGCGGGAGTTTGTACTATAGCGTGGATAATACAGTTTTGAGGGTAAAGAAGATACTGTGAAATCCTTAGCTACCGACAATAATAATAATAATAATAATAATAATATGAAGATACAATCGAATATCCTTGAATTACGTATTAAGTGAAGATTTCGCTTATTCTTTTATCAATGGGATTGAGAATAAAAGCTATAGCGGAAATTAGCATAAGGATTGGACACGTGGGGCGAAATGATAGAAGAGCAAGAAAAAAGATAGATAAGAGAGCGCAAAGAAGAGTCTCAGAAAAAACGAGTAATATATTTATTGTTCCGTCTATATATATATATATATACTATATAAAAAAGACAAAACAATTTATAAATCATAATAAAGCAGAATATTCATTCGTATAAAATAAGCGTAACCTAATTATCGCTCGAGGAAACTATAACCGTTGCGCAAATCAAGTGTATCAAACGGATAAAATGTTACGGAGTTAAGAGAAAAAATACGATTCATCAGCAACTTCACGAATTCACATTATTCGCTGCGAATAGACTCGTTGCTTTCCATAGATTCGCCTTCGACAAATTTTTCGCAGTGTGATCCTGTCGTTGGTATTACGAAGATTTCATTGTAACAACTGAATCGACCTACTGACCTATGGAGGAGTCGCGGTATGTAAAAATAAATACAGACGGTAAAAATCGTGCAGTGACAAAGGTATAAGGACGCGCGTGCTTATCTTGGCCTACTAAACGGGGAGGATTGTAACTAATTGGTCAGTAATCGACGTAATTAATTGCTAAAAATTGTTAACAACAATTACCCTCTATAAGGACATATCGTAGCGAAGCTCTTAAATTTATTGCTTTACCTATCCTATATAAGTGTGGCCTGCGGACGCCTCTGCAGTTTGCTCGTCTTTTTCCCAGCTCGAGGAGGGTAATTAGTTAAGAGATAAATTAAAAGTAAAAAAAAAAAAAAAGAAAGACAACCCGTTCCCCATTTTTCTATGGTTACGCCTCTCCGTGGGGGCCAAGAAAAAAGCAAGCAAAGTGACGGAGGCGATGTTGGATAAAAAGTGGGCAACTGCCGAAGGCGCGGCTCCGCTGGAGGAACCAATTATTCTCTCTCTCTCTTTTACTCAATATCTTCCACGCACTCTGTTTCACGTATCAGTTATTTATTTCACCCAAATCTAGCATTCGACGTCCTTCCAATGACGTATGGTCAAGTTTAACAAAGTCACATAGTAAAATACTCGTACGCGGTATTCAAATAGACAATCTAGTAACAGTTGATAAGAAAATAAGAGTCAAGTGATTGGATTCGGCCATTGTTACTCTTCTTTTCTTTCTCGCCTTCTCACATTCTTTCCTACTCTCTCTCTCTCTCTCTCTCTCTCACGCTCTCTTTCGCACAAACAAGCACACACTCCACCTCTCCCTTTCGCTTTGTTCAGTGTCCTTCCCCCTCGTAAGCTTTATCGTTGTCTTGATATAGTCGTGTCTTCTTTCTTTTTTTTCCTTTACTCGTGCGTACACAGAATTGCACGGTATGGCGAAATTCGCTCCTTGACGGGGACAAAGAACTTTCGCGAAAGGCGAATGGCGAGTTTACAATAATTTCTTCGACTCTGTAACACGTATATATATATATATATATATATATATATATATATCAATATAGATCTATGTAACTTTCACGCAACGTGGAAATACTGATTACTGGTGTTTTGGCAGCCAATGGTCATAAACGAATACAACGTGTTGCCGATATGATCCGTGGCGATCCTCGAACCCCGGGAGATTGTGACTTTTGCAAAGAGATATCGGAGGAAAAGAAAAATGAAAAAAAATACTCGAGAATCCCCACGGAGCGACCGCTCTCGGCTATTTCCTCGAAAAATCTTTTAATTACGGAACTAATTTCGTAGTAGCCTTAAAACTAGTCAAACGTAAGTGTTAAGACGACGCAGCAATGTGTGTCCTGGCGATGATAAGAATTTCTTTTTTTTTTTTTTTCGTTTCTTTTCTTTTTACTATCTCCCCTTCATATACGCTATAAAGCTACGAAATTGCTTCGCGACTCGTGCTAGAAGTGCCAGAAGGGAAAAAAGAAACTAGATGTCATCCCAGAGCTTCAAGATACGGATGTCCACAGTCGAGTGCGTGACTAAAATTTGTATTCCAGCACGATTCGCGATACTGATTCTCCTTACATAGTTTCTTCTTTTTCATTGTCATTATCTAAAAAATTGAACGAATATGCGCTGTCGCACGATTCTAGAAAATCCTAACTACGGTCTTAATCTGAAACGTTCGAGGATTCCCAGCATCTGGGCTTTCCTGGACGACATAGACACCTGCTCCTAGTCGCAGGTTGTATTTGAACGAGGGATTTCATCCTTTCTACGTATGTCCAACGAGGATAAGGACACAGGAGGACAATCGCGCTCCTATCTACACGTTCTCCTGATTGCAACTGTACACACTTTCGTCATTCCCATCTCTTCCTCTTCCTCTTCCTCCTCTTCGTCTTCTTACACAATTTTTTCTTTCGTTTCCTCGTTACATATCAAACACCAGTACACTCGTCGAAACGGTATATATATATATACGCTTACGCATATGTATACATATTTATATTAATCGTGTAAGCGTACCGTGCATATACGTGCATGTGCTTATGCAAACGTATGACTCTTTGGTACATACGTATGGTTCATACGATAACGAACGATGATTCGAATGATGAGAAGTGCAACATTGTGAATGACCCTTTAACCTCGTACTCTCCCAGTTACGTCGAGGATTGCGCTGATTGTTCCGGTTGATAATACCTCAGGCCGTTTATCTGCATAAAAATCGACATCATGTTATTTGCAATTCGCATCTCCACTTCGTAATTGTTTTTCACAATTTTCTACGATCCAACGCAGTAAAGGTCCATCCACACTTACCGTCATGTCGTATTCCGTGATGTACGCTGGGATTTCAAGCTGGTCCGGCGACATGACCTCGTAGAGATACTCGACTCCAGGCAAATTGTGAACCTTCTGCTTGATCGCCGGTGCCATGAAGGTCGTGAACCACCACGTCATCATCTGCAACGAGTAATAATATCAATCAGCTGTTTTTCTCTTGGATGCAATTCTCTTAAAAGCTATGGTTACGTCTCTGACCTACTGAGATCTACGCTGTCTTACAATCATCGGATGACTATAATTTTTTCCAGCTATCAATTTACATTCAATTTGCTACTTCGACTTCTACCTAAGTGCTGTCTTGGCAGATTTTATATTTTTTCTTACACGACGTGAAATTTATGACTGATGCAAGTCACACGACACTCTTGTACGCGTATTGACCTACTGCCGACCTCGTGAGCAGACACAAGTTCAAAGTCGTCACCTTTAACAAGACACGTCGTCCGCCCAATTGTCACTTACGATGCATCTGGATCGTGCGAAATGACCTCGCGAGTAGCCAATTCGTGCGGCAGTTGTTTTACTAAATGCGTCCCATCCGGCTACAGTGTGAGGCGACACGTACGGAGACTCGTGTGAAAATTGCTACAATTAAGCGACGCTAACGACGACGCTATAAGCGCTAAAACGCGACGACGTGAAAACATTTGTCCTCGCGATTATTCATTAACAAATTAATAATTAGCAGGTAGGAATTTCATTTCACGTGAGACTCGTTACGCAACACCGTCATTATTCCAACTCGGCCAACCGTGCGCTATTCAAATACAAGCCGTTACGGATGATTTTTAATGTTTCGCCATGATATTCGCTTTCAACAATTTTTTTTCCCGAAATTCTACTTCTTCGCAAATTAAAGTTTTGTTTCTTTAATCTCCAGCGATCAAGCTTATTAATCATTTATTTCAACGGCGACTCGCTCGAAAGGATAATTTTATCACTGATCTTAAATCTGCTAGTACATTGTCCTTGTATAATGCAAACCTTCGTCCAGAACGTGGGATGGATTATGTAAAACTGCTTGAGATTCTTCTTATACCTGAAACAAACAGTTGCCAACAATTAGAAACGTGTCACGCTGCAAGTTCTAATTGACAAGATTCAACGATATTGTTTTGTGTCGTGGAAACAATATGAAAAATATTCCTGACGCGCGTTTCCAATTTGGAGAACGACAATGAATACTCACTTGTAGGGAAGCACGTTGTAAACTTCTCTGAGCCAGTGAAGGCTGGGATAGTTGTTGCTGACGGTCAATGTATGGAAATACGCGATCACGTAGTCACCCTTGACAATTGGGTCAAGCAACTGGATCAGGTACAATAAGGCCTGTAACGAGAAGAGACATTTTTCCCTTTAACATTTATGTACAATGGAACGATGACGACGAAAAACTCAAGCGGTGAAGGACAAAAAAAAAGTGTGTGAATAAAAAGCTTAGATATTAGTACGAAGAGGCCTGAACTCTGACATGGAAACAAGTGGGGTGTAAAGTAAAGCTCGGGTCGATAGTTACGAACCGGCGTGGCTACGTAAAGAGCTGGCAGGCAGGTCTGGGAGGAAGGAGATACGTGAGAAGATGAAGAAAGAAAAAGTAGACAAAAGGATAAACCTAGTTTAGACGACGCGAATGAATAGGCTAAATGGCGGAAAGTTGCAAGGGTGGAAGAAACGTGACTAGAGGGTGTACGCAGAGGGTAAGAAACGTTTTGTGACGCCGTGGGGGGAATCGATGCTCTCGGCGACCGACGAGTTTAAGGTGAGGCAGAGGGGCGGATAAAGGGGATTGGCAGAGGCCTCGAGGCAACTACCCCTAGCTTCATCCCCGTCGATAGATACGCTCCTGAGGAACCCCTAACCCAGATTTCTTCAATTTGCAATTGGGGTCGTCTCGCGGATTTCCTTTACGTTCGACCCAACACCCTCGAATCAATTTCCGGCCAGCACGCGATTCACCAACCCCTCGACCAATTCTTCTTGGTCGATCGAATAACTCGCTCTGACCAATTCTCCAGCCTGAAACCATCCCTCATTTTTAGAACCGGTCGTAAAACAAAATCTCTTCCCTTCGTTCCTAACCTTAATCGTGACCTGAGCGACGACGCTTATGTCCAGCAGAACGCAGAGATCGCGTGTCGCCGTCACTTTATTCCGAGTACTTTTCTTGGCTCTCTAAACATTACGCGAGAGCTGATAAAGGATTTTCAGTGTATCTTTCCACGCGGCACGTATCACTCATTTGCTATACCGAACGGCTAGAGAGCTGCTGTCCCTGGCTGAACTTGGTTCTTTCACGAAAAATCGTACAGAAGTAATTTTGCCTCGAGTTACATTCGAGGCTCGAATACAAAATTTGTGCGCTGTGCGAGTCGGGTGAATCGGGTAGCGGGGCGACTAGGTACGTTCCTGAGATGACATTATCGCAAATGCCAGACACGTGTGGCCAGTGGTAATTAGCGAAGTCATTAGCACCAAGTGGTAGTCCAGCATCTCAGAGGTGAATAGAGATTCGATTTTGCAGATGAAATGTAACGGAAGTAGTTGGAGGCTGTAATACGGAAAATCCTAGTATACTAAATTTCATGGAAACGGCAAAAAAAAAATCTCTTCACACACGTCGAGACGACTATAAAAAAATGTAGTCGAGAGACGAAATAAAGGCGAACACATGTCTTATTAATCATTTACCTCGACTTGTTCTCATTTCCCGATGAGCTCTGCTATTTTCGTTCGACGCGACCCGATTGATTCTTATTCTGCCAAAGTACAGGGAAACTTTTTTTTTTCATTCCAAAAATTAGAGACCGGACTGGCGAGGCTCTCAAGGGTATATTGGATGTTACGTTTATTAGTAGCCTTACGGTCTATTCTGGGAACGTGCGCATGTAGCAGCGTGCGTACGCGGTTGGATTTTATATTTATAAAAGTCCAAGGGAAAAACAGCCAGGGGCTGTAACGGTGCTTAGACCGGAGTCAAGTGCTAAGATAAGTCGTATATAAATGTTAGAGGATATTGAAAATTTTTCAAAGCAAAAATGCTTCATTGGGTTGATAATCGTCAAGTGCACTTTTCAACGTAAATAAAAGGGAATTTCGTGAAACGAAGATTTTCACAACGTGAACGTCCAGTGAGGAGATATGGTTAGTATCATTTTGACCTTTCAACGAGAACAGAATCAGGGGATGAAATTTCTCGCTTCACAACCCTTTTAACATCGAGCAATGCATCTTTCTGGTCTTATTGGACGCACGTGGCAGCCCCGTTGGAATGGCCACTGGTAAGAGTAAGGATGGTGAATGTGGTAAGGTTGGTATCAGTGATAGTAAGAGAGAGCGAGAGGCAGAACTTGAGTAAGCGAGTGAATAAGAGAGGCTTGTCCGGTCTATTTCTGGACGTAAATATCGATTTGCCGCAATGGCACCAAGAGCCACTAGCCGTTAACCCCACGCTGCTGCTAAGGGCTGCTTCGATTTCGCGACCCCTTGTTTAAGGGCTGCCATAGGCAAATAGTAGTAAGCTGCTGTCGCTACTAGTCCTAGTAGCCATTGTATCAGTCAGGTGGACGAATAGTTTCTCAGTTTAGTAATAAAAAAAAAAAAAAAGATTCTTTTACCTTGTCGAGATTAATCTTAGTGGCTGGAAACCATTTGCCGACGAAGACGACGACCGGTCGACCTTGCCGATCGACTCCACTCTGGTAGAGACATCCAATACCGGAAACCTCAGAAAGATCCTCGGTCTTGGCTCTTCTTAAAAGTCTCTCGTATCTGTGAACAGAGACGAAGAAAATCAATTTAATTTCACGCTCGGTCTAGTTGGATTTTTTCTCCCTGGTCACCCCTTTTCTTATTATATGAGAAATATATATATATATATAGTAGACTATATTTAGTTACGAGTCCTGCACACGAAGGGTAATAAAGCGTAGGGGATGATGCGAATGGGGTTAGCCATTGATGACCAGCAGGATAAAGGATGAATATTACAAAGGTATACACTGTGCAATTTTGTCGCCAGGCAAATTTTCACTCGGGTCGCCATTTGATTCTCGTGCATAAGAGCAAAAAATTATTCAATTTCTCCCTGAGAAAGGACCTTGTGGGTTTGATTCGAATAGCCGTCGGCTGCGTGGATACAATTGTCGTGGGAAAATGCCAAAAGCGACTGAGGCAACCGGGCGTTTACGATGCAGTCCAGTGTCAACGTGATATTCGTAATTTCGTTATATCGCAGAAACTTGAGTCGAATTTCCTATCGTTCGGGCGATAAACATTGTTTTGTCTCAATACGATTCAAACGGTCATGAAAATATTGAATATGTTGAATGTAGCGTGACGTCGTGCCAATGGAAATTTTTCTCCTCGCGTGGCAGCTTGTCAAGATTAAAGGCAAAAAACCAGACTTGTTTTTCAATGGGAATGAAAAATGTTTCAACGAGCAATCATTGGACTGGCAATAGTCAAGAGACACGTAAATATTTCAAACACATTTATTTTCACGCTCGTGTGCCTTCGGTTGTTATCGTAATATACAAGGAGCGTGCGTTAAGTGATTGTAAAAAAAGAATATAACCTAACCGTTAGGGTTAGGTTAGGTTAGGTTAGGGTGCGTTCACAGCTGCCTCCTCTTGGCTACAATATCCAAAGATTAATCCAGAGTGTCTCAAATGTAAATTTTGCATTAATGACACCATTCGTCTATTTACACCAATATTAAAAAAAAAAAAATCACGATACTCCTCGTTCGAGTATTTAATCGGTCGACCTCAACATTTGCACTCAAGTTTATTGAATTCGCAACGGTTTGCCACACTTCGTAATACGGTAGTATCGCGGTAAATAATCAATGTCCTTCAATTAGTCAGCAATAATTGAAACAATTCTTGGCGCGAGAATTGACTCCCCGCTCCACCCCAGTTCACCCTTCGATCCCAAAAAAAAAAAGGCAACTGAACAATTACTCCAATGCAATTATTATGATAACGAATCGACAGAGACGCATAGAGTGAAACGCCAAGGCAGACACTGACGTATTATAAGGAATGTTCGAAAAATTGCGCAACCTGCGACACGTGTTCAGCAGACTGTCAAATTGTAAACAAAGAAAAGTCAATAAGTGACAGAGTGAACAATAGCAATTCACATAGGAAAAAAAAATGAAATAAACGTGCGTAGCCTTCAATCTGACGTTTCACCGGGAGAATTTTCTTCCTGGATTGTACGTAAGCAAAAACTGCAGGTACTGCAGTTGCAACGAAACGAGAGGCGGGTACAATCGTGATAAAAATTTTTGAAAAATCGAATCAAGAAAACGACACGTCGGCTCCACTGATAAGTTCACGACTTGATCTTGACGCCACGTGCATCCAACATACATACGTGCTACATGCGTCGTCGGCACATAGAGATTTATTGACACGTTTTGTACTTAGCCTAGAATACGATTAGCGAATAGGAGTGATAAGCTGATCCGGTTTTCTATACGAGCCACCAGTGGTCTCGTTGCGCGTAATATCTTATATTCCATTTTCTAGTAACGATACGCAGTATCAATTGGACATGACGAATACACACCGATCCTCGTCCTCGATTATGTCCACCATGTCGATCATCACCATGCTTTTAGTTTCTAGATATTTCGATTTTTCGCGGAGACAGTTTCGCAAGCGAACGACTCGCAGATTTTCCCACGTTCTTTATACACAGTGATTCGGCACCTTCGGTCGATCCGGTATGAAAAGAGAATGTAGCAATTAACGAAGGTGCTAATGAAACAATGCTAACCGTATTTTCACGAGAGCAACCAGACCGTCCGCAATGCTGGCTGGCTCACGGCGTACTGAACCTGCGAGTGCCGAACCTTCCCTACTTAGACTACTTCGTACTTCGTAGTAGTAAAAGCGCGCTGTGTCAGACCACGGCGCTTGCTCCATTCGACTGACAAGGGACGTCGCGACTCTTTGCCTACATACATAGAGATAGTCAGCAGCCTATGTCGCGGTGCTAGAAGATGGATTTATGCGTGTGTATGCGTGCATCACGTATGTACTTAGCGACACTTCGACTTGACGTCAGGACGTGTTTGCTTCAAGATTTCACCAGTGGATTTTTTGTAAGGGGAAAAAAAAAGTCTGACGGACTCTGCGTGTTTCAAGAGCGACCAAATTTTCGAATTTAATTTTTTTTTTTTTATTCGTTTATGAATCTATTTTGCTTGTACACCCTGAGAGAGAGGGGGGGCTGATTCCGTGTTGTAAGTACGGTAGAAATGCGGCTTAATATTTTAGCGAAATTCCCAATGAAACTTTAAGCCTCGAGTTCAGTTGTCGAGTGACATTAGATTGTTTCGCGTCTAACATAAAATATGAATAATCTCTATCAGTATTGCTATTAGGTTGGACAATGTTAATTTCAATGAAGATTTACGTACACTGCATTTCTTCCGGCATTTCTATATCGCTTTTGCGCTGTATGGTTTTGCACTCGTTACTGCGTAGTTTAAAAAAACATAAAAAAATAACTGCGTTCTTTCTCTCGCGACCTATTAGACTTTGTGCTCCTGGCGAAGCACATTACTAGGATTTGTAGGGACGCTATTGCCCTGATATTATAATATTTGTAGTATTTGAATTATTTTTCGAAAAACTAAAAAAATGTCATACGTCGACAGTAGAAATGACTACGAGGTAAAAACGAATGAAGAAATATATACAAATTCTTGAATACCTTTGCTCCGATCTCTCTTCCTTAGACATCAGATGTTTCGCGATAACCGCCAATTTTGGTTCTTTACTCATCATTCGCATTTTCAAAAAAAAAAAAAAAAAATCAAATACGATTGTATCCCCGGTAAAGAAATTCCGTGATTATTACGGAATTATAAAACGTTCTAGTCTCGTAAGATGTCGACTTCACTGAATCACAACACTACGATAAATACGTCGTCAATTTCTCACTTTAATATTTCAATAATTCAATTTAACAGAAAAGCCAAAAATATTTTTCCCTTCGGAAACTTCGTCGCGATTCTCGATCAGCAGCAATGAAGATCTTCGAGGAATCTACAAAGTCGATAATCGTTGTCGATCTCTCGAACGGTCGTAAGGAACTGAGCTTGCGAACTGACCGCCGTCCGTATACATGGCCAGCATCAGATATTGTTTACGTTATTCGCGCTAGGCGTACATTAGTCGCACACATGAAAACGAACGGCAGTCCAAGCGTGGGCGAAGAAAGCGGCCAATAGCATCCCCGAAATCCTGCCAATCGCAGCCATAGCGCGCTTGCGGGTTTTCGCTTTAATCCGGGAATTTTATACACACAAAATCCACCCCTATCGCAGCGTATGTGCTATTTCGGTAAAGAAGCCACGTGACTTACGAAAATATTGTAACGCCCAGAGACGCAATACCGAAAAATTACAGAGAAAAAGTGTCCAGGACGCCATACGTTTCCCCATGCTATTCCCAGTGCCGTCCCAGACACTTTCCTTCTATTTAACAAACAATCAACTGCACCTGCACAGCTACTGTGCGCCATTAAAATTCAAATAATTTCAGACCCAGAACCTTCTCATACCAACTCAAGAGAAACCATAGTAAAGTAGACGCGACGATATTATCCATTCATAACATTGGCAACCGTGGACCGATAATGGCTAACCACGAGACCTGATTGATTTTCCATTGGAATTGGAAATTTCCGTCTCTCGATACTCCCAAATACGTTCGCAGATCACGTGAATTTCGCTAAACCCTAGAAATGTTTATCGATCCAAGTCTCGAAGAAATAACTCCAAACTTTCCATTCCCAATCCAACCCTCTCGCAGAGCGAGGAAAATGGCGTCTTACATACGTACGCTGTACGCTCGCATTTGAATTCTAATATAATCGTGACGTCACTCTCTTCATTCTCCACCAGGACGCTACGTCCCTATAGAAAATTCCACAAAGCGTTCGTCCTACCCATCTACGATTTCATAGAAAACGCGCTTGCAAGCTCGACAGCAATCGATAGCTGTTCTCTCATTTCTATTGTTATTCCATGACGTGGTGTTCCGTTTTATGCCAACGTCACGAGTGGTGACGTCACGGAATCTCTTATTACAACGAACAGCACTGTGGGTAGACAATATACGGTAAGAGTAGAAACACAATAAAGGCACGAGGGCTCAGGGGGTGGGGGGTGTCTCAGAAGACCAATTCACAGAAGTGTCAATAAGTTTTCAAAGAAAGTAAGAATCCGTTTCCATATTAAGCAGCACTGCAGTAGCTTTTGAAATGACAAAAAGAAATCGTGAGCTAATCATGAACCAGCTGCCATGATGGATCATGATGGGGGAGAGGGGAGGGGGGACGATTAATAATATGTTTGGAGAAAAACAAGATCCGCCAGAAGGGAAAACAGATCCGTGATAATATTGTCAGAAGTTTTTTACGCCTGAATCCGTCGAACGAGCAACGAGTCTTGAGCTTATTCTTATAGCCGAAGAAACTTGCAGGCAAAACAAACGAGAGTTTCCGTTCTGGTATCATGATGGTTCCGAATGATCCTCGTTGGGTCTTTTCGGTACCAGCCATGTCAATGGGTATAGGTGTTGCATTGGTTTGCTGTATCCGTAAACAAGTGCTTTGTTAGGGTCCAATGTAGTTTTGAGGTTACGAGCGAGAGGCTGATGGATTTTTAGAAGTTGAGCCACTGAAGGGTCGGTGAAAGCTCGGAAAGATCTCGCAGGTTTCACACTGTAGCGGATTCGCGGATACGACGGCAGGATGTTTGCGCGTTGCCTTATTTCGATCGACTTATTTCTGTCTCGCCATTTCAGGAAGGATGTTTGCCATCGTCATTTTTTTGGGTTTGCTTTTTCTCCTGCGATATCTTCTGCTCGATTTCGTTCTTCGGTTCTACGAAGAGGTCGGACTTGGCCAAATGCAGCTCCTTCGGGGAAAATAAAAAAGAAAGATATATTTTACAAATATTTAAAGTGTTACGTGACTCGACTAAACGATTCCACTCGACCTTGATTAAATTCGGTCTTTTCATTATCCTTGTCATTCCTTCGCTTTCGCAGAATCCCGGAAGTGGAGGGAATTTCCGGAAAATGACACATCCTCACGGGTGGCGGGTACCTCGGCATGTGGATCATTTAATTTTTGGCAGCTACTCGATAACTGTTAAGGGAAGCATGAATGAAGAGGGAAGAGAAGAAGAGACTGCTAAATCTTAAGGAATCTGGCACACAGTTAACGGCTCGGTTGTTTACGTCGCAAACATATCTGGCGCTTCAAGATCTGGAAGATTTCTTGGAAGATTTTTTGAAGATGTTGTCAAAAGCTCTTAGTGCAAATACTACATGAGCTTGCTAATCAGCAAATTCTTACACAGAGTGTATCCGATGGTTGACATAAATGCTTCGACCATGTGCTGTGAACTGTATCGGTAGCGAATTTGAATTTCGCGCCACTTGAAGTCGGTGTGAGTTGAGGTCATTGAAAATCCGCCTCTAATTATAAACTTACTTTCCACATAAATTCAGCCGACCAACTTAAAGGCTTGCAATGTAAATTTAGAGTATCGTGAAAATAAGCAGCCACCAGGCACTCCCTCTCCCTTTTTACATCTTCATCTCCCCCTCGCTCTCTCCTTAAGAATTCTGATTACCCCGAACTACGCCTACAGGGAATTCATACCGGATCCAAAAAAACATTTCCTATGACAAGACGAATTGGTCTTCGTTTATCATGTTTGATTTTGAATATATCCGCCATTCCGACCTACACGACCCTATTGGTCAAATGCGAAGCTTTTGTCAGTGACGCGTCGACTACTACACTGGCTCGAGTAAACTATTGACCCGTAGATTTCGTGGTATTTTCATAATTTTAGTCAATTCGAACCGGAACCATTAATAGTACGAAAAAATTGGAATTTTGAGAAAAGCAAGACACGCGCTCCTTCCTCTTACTCTGTTTCCGACTCTATCTCTCTTAGACGTACAGATTAGACGCGCGCAAGAGAAACAGAGAACGCCAAGTATCTTAAGTTTAATTACGGCCACGGTGGAGTTCGCGAATTTATACGCCGCCATTCCGTAAACGAAGTCAGAGTACGATGAAGATCAGTAAAAAAAAAATAAAGACCACGAGGAGCGAAACTTCTTGGCTTTTACTTGGAAGTCAAAAAGTGAGAATGAAACCAAGTGGAATTGAAAGGCAGGGTGGAGGGAGGGCAGAATGAATTATACGCGGTCTCGAGGGCATCGCTGGAATCAAAGATAAACAGACGTTAGAGGTTAGCTTGGTCGTTACGTTAACAGGAGTAAAATCGAGTGAATTTCAAAGACTGAATTAGGGAACCTCTTCCGCAGGACGGCGTTTCTAGGAAGTTCAACCAAAATTACGCATTCGCACATAAATATCTTATGGATAATTCACGACGTGTGATTATTTCAAGATTCAAGGCTCGTTCCGTTACAGTCTTATTCTATAGCTTCGACTTTTTCCCTCGTGTTTTACATCACCTAGTATCGCAATTCAGTCAGTCCTATCATTTGCCTCCTTGAACCAACGTCGTTCCCTATGGTTTACTTGAAGATAGCGACGTTGAGACAATTCAGATTGTCAACGAGAGTTTCGTCATTTTTTGACACTTCTAATTCTCCTATCTGCCCAGAAGCTCTTGGCCGTTGCCTAATAAATGTCTCAGAAGTTTGTTCTCAAACATGACGTATTTATCTAAGCATACATATGCGCAAGGTACGTGCATTGACATTCTGATACAATTTCATGTAAATTCTACCTGACACGGTGACTAACTTGAGAAAAATTTCTAAAATCATCACGACTTCCTACGTTACGCGAGAATCCCAGCAGGTATGGAGACGTAACAAAATATATGAAAGAAATAGTACTCTTACGGTAAATAATAGAAAGTCTTGGCGTATTGTGATACAGCCTGATACGTTTACAACGGAATGAGAGACAAGAAGTGAGAGCGGGGGACGTCAGAGTCCGGTTCGCATATCGTATATCTTATTTTAATTCGGTTACAGCGTCGTCCACCTTGTCCTCGTTGCA